>CM063246.1:3473124-4141836 GCA_032158295.1 Pycnopodia helianthoides | reverse complement strand
TGTTAAAAGATTTGTTGTCGAAAGTTCCCGGTGCAAATCAACATTCAGTCTTGTTCCCAATATTTTGCAAATGTGACCCAGAAGCAGTCCTTAGGTGACCCGGAACAAGTTATCCTTTGGTTTAGAATCTCTTGCTGGCATGACCAAAATTAAAAAAACAAACCCACAGATGACGTGTTTTGTTATTTTATTTCAATTTTAAATCAAAATTCATTCGGCCTTTGTTTCATCTCAGAGCGACTGATTTGATATACAATACACACACAAAAATATAACCACTTCATGCATTTTCTTTCCGTGGTATAAATTATTAAACTTCTTCTTTGCGCCTAGTCTCCCGGGGCTGTTCTTGCACCGAGTTTATTTGTCTGCGGGGTCCCCGGGGCTCGTGATGATCTGGCCGACAAACTATACAGCGCCCGCGGGTAATACGGTATAGAATACAACGGCTACAGTTACCGCAGGAATACAAAAAAAAAAAGTCAGCTGTTTGTAAAACAGCAATGATCTCCATAAGATAAAAATATATTTCCAATCAAGTGACGTCGCAATGACGTCACTGTGGGATAACGGGTCTTTTATAGAGCAATCATGAGAAAACAACGAGGGAATGTGGGGGAGCGACCTTGTTTAGGATCAAGCGATCCGTGACTTGATTGATTTTTAATTTTCGCCATGAGGAGGCAGAAGGGTTTTTCCTTTTCTCATATCGCGCATATACTCGTCACCCAACACCCCACAGACTCGACTCGCCTCTAGACCTGTTATCAAACGGACCCTCTTCGTCTTGTTCGGCTTCCCCGTTCGGCGTTTTTTTTATCATGACGACCCACATTGCAATCACGCTAACAGAAAGATCCCTGATGCCTTACGGGAGCGGGCAGGTGGCCTACTCAAGCCCGTAGCCGGACCAGCCCCACCTGTTCGCGGCTGGTGCAGGGGCCCTGTAACCCTAGCATGGCAGGTCCGGTGTTATGTCACCACCACCATCCACAGAGTGGTTTCCCCTTAACCTTAACCATGCCTTAACTCCCTCCTCTGTCGCTCCCTCGTCATATTAACCCAGATCTGCTGTCTCACATTAATACACGAAATGATGATGCCACTTTACCGGTTAAGCAGCGCGGATTATGATGCTAGCCTGCCCGGTTGAATCAAAAGCCAAGGTCGAGTTATCCAAAGTCAGGACGAGTCTCATTGTGCCATTAATCAAAACCCCTACACAGGTTGACAGGATAAGATGAAATTATAGTCAACTTTGACCTCGAGTTGAACTGTACTTACATTATTAATCGCTAATCAACGTCGGTGGTGTGTGCTATGTGTGTGTGTCGAGCCCCCCGTTGTTGTTGTTTCCCGCTATGACGTCATCTCACGAGCAGTTCAAGATGGTTGAGGTGACTGGGCGCTTTCACAAGTGATTTTCTTGAGGCTGGTTTGACGAAAACACACAACGGAAATGATCACAATAAGTTCAGTGAATAAAGAATATATAGTAAGGATTGTTTACGAGCGGCTGGAAGCTTTATTGCATAATTATTGACTTCCAATTGATTTGTGCTTAATTCAACTTTAAAGGCAGGTAATTGTCAAAGACTATCCTGACTTGGTGTATCCCAACACATGCACAAAATAACAAACCTGTCACAATTGGGGCTCAATTGGTCATCGAAGTTGCAAACAAAATAACTAATGAAAGCAAAAACACTAACGTTGCATAGAACATTGTGTGCTGTCAAATGCCTCAAATTACCTCTTTCTCAAAAACTACGTTACTCGAGAGGGAGTCATTTCTCACAATGTTTTGATACTATCAGCAGCTCTCAGGTGCTCCTTACTACTAAAGTAAGTTTTTATGGTAATGTATTTCTTGAGTAATTACCAAAAGTACCCTTGTGTGCTCAGTATTCACTGAATTTGGTTTTTGAGCACAAATTTTCTTGAGAAACACAAAGTTCCCACAATGAATAATAAGTCAAGGCTTTAGATGACTCCAATTTCCCCCCCAGACAAAATTCCCATTTATCTGGACCTACATGGCAAAGCAAAAATTACACTAAACATGACAAAGAGAGCGTGGAACAACATGGACGAAACGTAAAAAACTTGGTGCTGTTTTTGGCACAGTCTAAAAGCTCAACGCCACCCGGTATGGAAGCCTTCTTCATAATCTGTCGCACCATAGAGCAAGATGGTCGCACGTAGACACCACGGAGGAAGGAAAATGCCAATTAAAACCTTCCAATCCGGCACTATATTGTGAAGGATGTTTCGCTCTTAACCAATCCCCCTCGGTCCACTCACTGCCATCCAGCGGTTCCGATTTACCCAACCGTCCCCAAAAAGTAAACGGGGCATTCTTCTGCGGCCACATCATGGTTCGTCTGCCCATGCACGGCTGCTCTGTTTAGGATTGTCACATCGTCCTTGCTCTTTGGTCATAACTCAGTAGCCTCTACCGAGTTTTTCCAAGTAAAAGGTCGAGTTTTTGTTTGTTTAAAACTCTTTCACCCCACCCCCCCTCCAACACATACACACAAGGGCTAGCTGATTCACCTTTCTGTCAGTGCTGCGTGCATAGTTTGTATTCCCCCCCCCCTCTTTTTGGCTTTCTTGGCGGGTGCCTGTTCCAACCTTGAATGTTCTTTAGGTGTGAAGTGAGCGGCAAAACATCCTTGGGTTTTAAGCCCCCGATGAGTCGGAGATGATTTGGCTTCGGACGAGAAATCACGGTGTCATTTTGATATTATTTGTGAGTGACGGGCGCTGACGGGCACCCACGGGGGAAGCCCGGGTAGATAGCGGAAGTGTCTTGACTTTCCAAGTCACACTGCCGCCTGTTGACTGATCGCTTGCGAGCATTGTTTCTCTGAAGAGGGGTGAGGGGGGGGGGGTTAAGAAAGATGACTACTTGAAAAAATGAAAGTGGGACTTCATTTCTTGAGAAATCTCAAAAGTGAAAGTGCACATTTCTGTACGTGTTTGTCCGTGACGTTCGGAGACTTTGTGGGTTGATTGTCATGGATGTTATGATAGCGGTGATTCATGTGAGTATGATGGGGATGGTTTGCCGGGCGCCAGGCAGAGGTGACGACCGCGTGGCGATTGTGAAGGTGATGGTGATGAATTTGAGTTTGGTTTGGTGGTGGTGGTTATGATTATTATGGAGATCATAACGGGGATTACTGTCATTACTTGTGGTTCTAATGACAGTCTCTTAGTCTTACACTTATTTACAAACACTCTAACCTGACCGCACCCTCAACCCTCTCACTCAACTACAAGGGGTTTTCAGGCGAAAGAATTGATAAATATAACATAACGATATGTACTAATTAAATAATATGTGTCTATTTCTAAGATAAGTGGTCCATTCCAAGCAAATTTCATCAGCATTACCCCCTGTGAACCGGGCCATAGAAAGCATTCACGAAATCCTTCTCAACTCCTTGGGAGTATGCAGCACAGGCAACCAAATGGTCGTAGGGTCTTCTAATAATTCACACCAATAATCTCTACCCTCGCAGGTACCCGTTATACTCCCGGGTGACAAGAAGCAGTTATGGTGGAGTGTCTCGTGTTAAGACACCAGTGTCGCGACCAGGACTCGAACCCCGTACTCAGTTGACTCAGCCATCACCAGAACATGAGTGCTGCGCTCGATCATATTGCTAGATCATAATTATTATGACGGTATGGAGGAGTATGTCTTTCTAACTTAGATAAAATGAAGCAAAAAATACCTCTCTTATTGGGACCTTCTTTTGTAATATTTTTGACAGTGAAGAAGTTGGTGAAGGATGGATGGAAGTATCATCTTTCTTAAAGATGACGGTGGTGTTGTGATGATATTGATAATAAGTGCAGATGGTTTCTGTTACAGTGAAATGACACAATGAAACCATAGAGAAAAGACACAGAAACTGACCCGAGGATAAAGCATTCTTTATGACTTACTAAGAATTATATAATGATTATGACATTTGTTTATGGGGGTCTCATGTCGGTTACGACATTACGTGTACTCGTCAACACTGACTCCGAGCCTGTGGTGGATTCTCTCACAAACAGACCAGGAAACCGCGTGCTCTATCATATGTACGCAGGTGTATCCCGAGGTCGTTGGTAAACCAGTATTGTCCATTCTATTCTCCTTCTCTTTTTCATTACAGCGAAAAAAAGGGGACCAGGAACAAAAAACAGGTCAACGGCGATGACACACACGAGTTCATCCAAACAACATTACCGATTTGCCCACTCATAAAAAACAAACCGGTCGCCAAAAAAAAAAAAAAAACAGCAGACGCGGTGCGAGCGACGTATCGACGAGAACGCGCCGATCAGATCATCTTATCCCGAAACTATCACCTCTGCCTCCACACGACAGTCACTTTCCTTCCCAAAAGCCTCTTATTTAAGACCTAGGTGCTGAAAAGATAAGCCGCGCATTATATTCCCATTTTCTGATCATAATCAATTACGTCTGACTCACTTTGCGCACTTCTAAACTTCCCCCAAATGCCCTTTAAGTGGTTGGACCTTGAAGCTTTCGGAGAAGGCGCAATTTTAATAGGCATATGCTGCATATTTCAGGTATTAATAACTCGGGGGTATGGGGGCGCCAAATTGATAACCAAATGCCACAGTTTAGCGTCAACAATGCAAGATGACATAAGACAGTCTACGAGGTCTTGGGGTCGTTATTATAAAAGACGAAGAGGAAGAAAGAAAGAAAGAGGGGGGGGGGGGAAACGCCCAAAAGATTATTGTGCACTTTGGTGGTGGAAATCAATCATGCATATTTAATGCACATACCAAATCACTGGCGACAGTACAAATCATATGGGTTTTGGAGCCCCGGGGGTATGGGCATACCACCACCGCAGAGTGTGAATTACATAACGGATCATCGCGGCAGTTTGGTTTTCGAATGGGTGATTTTGGAGGGAGATCTGGTGGTCCGACTTCTTTTGCGTGCGTGTTGTGTGTGTGGGTTGACGGAGTCACTCAACGGGAACAAAACACCGCACAAAACAAGATAGTCAGTGAATGGAAGAACGGACGCCCTTATTTATTAAGTCCCCTTTTGTTTGTTGAAATGGAGGTCCCGGTGAAAAGGGAGGTTTGGTGGAAAAGGAAAAGTTGAGTAGCTGGGGGGTTTGACCGCTCGTACAAACTGGTGATTAGGGTCGACTGTATGCAAATTATTTTTATGAAATACTTTCCTGGAAGGAATTAAATTTATATGGGGCTCTCATCCTAAAACCTATCTGCTGATAGTGTTGTGTATGATTATTTTACACCACAAAGCTTACTATTGGTTAACGTTATACCAGTATTACCCGATGAACACTTTCGCCTGATATACCATGGTATAACACAATCTTTTTGAGGTCAATATCGAAATTTCCTGAGTGTTTTTTTGCCGTTACTGTGACGCTACGCTCGCGTACGCAGAGCGCGCAGGCTTCATGTTGGCGTTTTGAATGAGCTTCTAGAAGAGAAATTATGAACTAGCTTTCGTAAAACAAATCAAATACTAAATATATGATTTCGAAACACTAACTAAACAAAAAAACGAACTGGGAACTCGACTTAAAAATGTAATGAACTCAAAACTTAAAACAGGCAAACAAGAACCTCTGAGTTTCTACAATTCTCTTAAATTTTGATTTGATTGCGGTCACAGAACAGTGTTTTTTTCCCCAAGCGCGCCATTTCATGTCAATTTCCTGATTACTTCTACCAAGGAAGGTTTAATTTAAAGTCGAAGTTGTTTTTTAAAACCCAAACGCGTCCACTTCATTATATGCGAGTAGATGCAAGTACACATTTAGACATGGGGAGGATAAAGGACAAGATAATATCTTTTATATGAGCTTTAGGTAGTTCCCAGTAGACGCCATCTTTACGGGCAAAGTGCATTTTGGCTTGCAGGTGCGTCAAACGCTCAACTTATTAACGCAGCCGCGTTGTTCACTGACCAATCCTGCAATGAGTTTCGTGAAATGCGCGCGTGTTGCACGCCGTTCTCACACGAAACGCACGACTGTTTGTTCTAAACTGCCCGTAAAGATGGCCGATTTACGTCATACTGCAACCTATCTATACAGAGAGTCAGAAATGCAAGGAAATTTTAGCATGGATTTAGCAGGGACCCTAGGGAAAGGGGTCGCGCTTGTTTCAATGCCAAATCACTCTGATTAGCGACCATCATTGGAGTGTTGTATACATTCTTTTCATTTATGACAAAGGGAACATTGTCTTACACAACTAAACTTGAACATATTAAAAGTGCTACTCATGGGTGCACCCCACTAAAAAGGGAGTAAACAGAGCGTCGGCCTCAATCATTTTTGTTTGGTAGGCCCTATATTCTAGACAGATTTGAAAGCCAAAGAAAAGGGATAATATACAGTGTTAATTTTTTTGCTCAATTGTGACCTGGGGGTTGTTGACTTCGAGCTTGAGGTATTTTGGATGACATAATAGGCCCTGAAATAAATGGGCCTATTTGCCAAGAGGCGTAGGGACATTTTTTCAAGATTGATGCTCGGACGTTTGTAAATTACACCTGTGTAGGGGATGTTTTTATTTGGAGTGATAATAACTCGACGGGCCCTGGGACTTCCCATATTAAATGGAGAGGGGATTAAAGTTCAAGAGTCAATGAATAATTTCCCTTCTACCGTAAAAAGCTGTGAGACTTCTAAGTATTTTTTATGTATTTTTGAATATTTTGCATTTTGCACTGTATGCTATGGGAGTTTAATTTAGTGGGGTGCATCCTCATGCGCCTTCGAAAGGTGGTTCGTATGCGGATTAATTGCGGCCCGTGTTCTGTCTTTTGAGGCATTTAACTTCCTTTGCTTTTACCGAGGCACGAAACAATTAGACAAACAAACAACTTTCTCAATGATGACATTTTCAGATGGAAATATTTCCAAGGATGGCTGTTGGATTTTAACAGAAGGCAGGCCAGCAAATTAGCAAGTGCATCCATGACAAATTATAAACCGTTCTTCATTGTTCTCACTTTTCGGTGCACAACATTGGTAACATTGAAAAACGAAAAAATGTAGTTCTTCACAGATTGCACATAACATAAATGGTTTAAAGATGGTCGTGGTGGGAAGCCCGAAAAGCTGTAGTTTGTTTTAAATAAGTAAAATGTTTTTTAATGATGGGGGTTTTCAATATTTTTCTCGTCACTCCTTTGAGTGATTGAGCTCAAACATCCACAGGTTTATTAGTTCATGTATATGTTAAAGGTCACACAAAGTGCGGATGCTGGTGTTTGACAATTACCATTGTTGTTCCCGTGCTCTAATTGACACCTAATTTGATGAAATTTGATCTATGGCAGAAGGGTTGCATATTGCATGCTGCATGCTTCGATTGAACATATACTCTTTTAAAGGGTGTGTACAACATTGGTAAGATTGAAAATATAAATGTTCACAGATTTGCACATAACTTACATGGTATAGGTGGTCATGGTGGAAACCTTCCCTTGAAATAGTTTTGCTTGAAATGATATATTTTTTAGGAAATGAGTAAATCAATTTAACTTTACTGTCCGTGTCCAACACCCGATGTTTGAAAACAGTGAAAACATTTAGGGCCTAATGGTTTTTTTCACTGTTTTCTCATGACTCCGAAGACCGATTGAGCTCAACATTTCACGGGTTTGCTATTTCATGTATATGTTGGGTCACGTAAAGTGCGGTTTCTAGGCCTAGTCTTTGGAAATGACCACTGTTGTACGTGTGCTTTAAGAACAAAAACAAATCGGAACCAATGATGAGTTATCCATGTTGAACTTTCCCACTAAACTTGCACGGTAAAACAACGGAGGCAGTTTTCAAGGCAGCAAATGCAACGGTGATCAAAACAAAACATATATTGATAATGATCTTCTAATCTTGTATTGAGTACCTGCCACCGCAGCCCCAATCTGCAGCCCTCGGGCCACCGAACCAAATGTTTGTTTTTAAAACATTCCCCTTTTTGTTTTCAACAATGCGATGGCCTTCAACAATAGATCCACCAAATATTTATCCCTTGGGTTGTCGTTTTTTACTGTCACCGTGTAAACACAGAATGACAGCGTGTCAAGTGAAAAGCAAGAAATTATATTGGCGATAAGTAAACAATCGAACAAAAGGAACAACTTGCGTAAATGCCCCCCCCCCAACCAACACCAACACCCGTCCAATATTTGTTGTTTGCGCCACCGTTTTATATAACCTACACAATACTAGTGGCTGGAAAAATACAAATGGTACTGAAACAGGGAAAATGCAATTATCTGATATTGTTTACAGTCAAACAAACAGCTTGCATATTGCATATGGGTTTTGGGTTCTAGCAGTATTGACTCACTTCAGCTTGCAATTTGCTGTTGGAATAAATTTTCAATACCGGAAATGGAATCTTACTAGGCGATGTACGGATGGGGCAGTCTGCAGTGGAGATTGGAGTTATACAAAAGGTGACACGGGTCCCCTAAATATGCATGTCAAAGAGGGTGGGGGATAAGTTTCCCCAACAAAATGAACGCACTGATTCTCTTTTTGTGGGCTACGTTTCATTGTCAGAGACCAACAGAACCGGTCCTGCATAAATCTCGGAGTCATTGTTGTCGTTTTCAACCGGCACAATTTCAACCATGGAGACCTCACACAACAACACTTGTCTGTTACGGTTTGACCACTGGGCCCAGTTTCATAGAAGCAGCACATTATTGCTGAACAATTATTCTGTTAAGCAAATAAAATGAGCAGGATACCAGTCACAGATGGTACAAGTGACATGATAGTTTGGCTGGTAACGTTATTCTGGCGGTCAGCATTATCTTGTTGTACTCAGTCAATTTGTGTGCTTCAGCAGCTCTATGAAATCGGACACTGGTTGAAAAAACCCTCAGCAAGAGTAACTTGTTGGATCAACCTCGTCCCCATGGTTTACTTTATTTCCAACATGTTTACAATAGTAAACCCTGGGAGGGAAACTCCTTACTCAGACCGTGATTGGACAACCAAATGTTAACCTTTGTCAAAACAGTCAATGTACAAACAGGCTATCAAATCTGGTACTGGACCACGAGAGCATGACGAAGATGTGAATTTCAAAAAGCAGCCAGACTGGCCTAATTTGCATACGTATCCAAAATTGTTGGATATGCAAATGATCCAATACCAGGTGAGAGAGCGGTCAACCTCGTACTGCTCGACACACCCTGGGACGAGGTTGCCTGTTGAATGTACTACAGATAAAGAGCGACAGTTTTTCCTTGCTCGTACGTCGATATATAAAACGTCAAAGTTGAGCATCAGTTGTTACCTTTCTATTGATGATAAACAAACTGCGCTGATTGGCATGGACGGCCGAATGTCGGCAAAACGTTCAATCGTGTCAACAGATGTGGCAAAATTCAACATTTCTGCAAACTTTCATCTAACAAAGTACATCCCATGATTGGTGCTTTGTTTCCAACAAATTCGACACTATTTTAAAAATATTTGTGTAACATTGTTACAAACTGTTTTGCATTTATGGCTTCCCATAGTTTTCTAAACTTGGTTGGCAAAAACTCGGGCTGTGATGTTCAGTGGGAAGGTCGGCCTATATAGGTCTAGGAGTTGAATTCGGATAGAACTGATGTACATGACGTCATTTGAGTAGGGCGCCCTCGGCTGGAGGTTAAAAGAAGGTTGCTCATTGACCCGTCCTGTGCGCCGCGCGTACAGGTGAGCGTTTCCCTTCGTTTCGTCATTGTTTTACATCATTAAAAGATAACGGCGAGATGACGTCGACACATAAGGTCCATACATGTACATACTGACATCTTGCACCAACGTCAAACGCTACAAAGCACGAACGAAATGCATTCTGTATGTATACTTTTATAACTCACACTCTAGTTCCTTTTCATTGGAAATTTGTTCACAACAAACACAAAATAGACATGGAAACTCATCCACCACACACTCTGAACATCCATTCTAAATAAAAAAAAAACACCAACTTCTAAACAACGTTGATTACTCTGTGTATTGACAACAACCTTGTCCACTGTCTCACGACCTTGCCTCGTTGGGACGGACAAACGGGGGGGAAACGATTATTTTGAAAAATACACTGCCAAGCGTCCGAAGCGTCCTATAATAATGATATAGGACTCCTATATTAAATTGTTGAGAGTGGCGGCAGCATACATGGCTAAAATGAAGGATGGCAAGTGACGCGTGTTCCACCAATGAAATGACACGGATTTGGTATAGAAAAATTAAACACGTGGATCCAAGCAACAAACCTGCGCTTACAGCAGAAGATTGAAAAAAATCCACGCTTAAAGCACATGTACAACATTGGTTATTTTTCAAAGACTAGTATCCGCACTTTATGTGACCCAACATATACATGAAATAACAAACCTATGAAATGTTAAGCTCAATCGGTCTTGGGAGTCATGAGAAAACAGTGAACAAACCCGTTATATGTTTTCACTGTTTTCAAACATCGGGTTTTGGACACGCGCGATAAAGACTAATTGTTTTACTCATTTCCTAAAAACTATATAGCATTTCAAGCGAAACTATTTCAAGTGAAGTTTACCACCATGATCATCTTTATACCATTTATAAGTTATGTGCAGATCTGTGAACATTTATATTTTCAATATTACCAATGTTGTACACACCCTTTCCTTTAAAGGCACTGGACACTATTGGTAATTACTCAAAATAATTGTTAGCATAAAAACTTACTTGGTAACGAGCAATGGAGAGCTGTTGATAGTATAAAACATTGTGAGAAACGGCTCCCTCTGAAGTAACAGAGTTTTTGAGAAAGAAGTAATTTCTCAGTAAAATATTTGAATTGATTTTGAGACCTCACGCGTGAGGTCTCGAAATCAAACATCTGAAAGCACACAACTTCGTGTGACAAGGGTGTTTTTTCTTCCATTATTATCAACTTCGACGACCAATTGAGTTCAAATTTTCACAGGTTTGTTATTTTGTACATATGTTGAGATACACCAAGTGAGAAGACTGGTCTTTGACAATTACCAAAGGTGTCCAGTGCCTTTAAGGTATGCGTCTGTAACATGGGTTAGCAAGGAATTATACACAGGCATAGGCCCCATTTGGTTCCACAGATTTAGCTCTTGCTCTGTCCACATGTGAAACCTCAACGAAAGTTCGCCACAAAACAGTCCACCACCCGTTTTTTCAAAGACTGAGTCAAACCTGTTATCAAGAATAATGAATACTTTCCATTCAGCCATCATAGATTGAATCTTCACCTTGCCCTTTCCTTAAACTTTCCTTTCCATAATATTGACGGGTCCATATATTAATTGGTCATTGTAACAGTAAGATATCTGAAACCAAAACATTGCACTGCATAAATAGTTCCAAAACTATAATATAACGACGTTAGTATCATAATGACATACGCTGAATACTAAAATTAATCTCAAAAATAGCATCGAGGTTGACACGAGAGTGTTCCACCCACGGTGGGTTTCAGAAAATAATAATTGTTGTAAAGGTTCGCACGGTTGAACAAAACAAAAACAAAACCACCACAACGTACAGGCAAAAATGAGGCAGTCAACAGCTATGCCATTAACCACAACGGCGTGGCATTGGTAACAAAACTGAGTTGACCCTTGGTCTGATTAAAGGAACATTACACAATTGGTTTTTGCTAATAAAACAGTTGCTGGCAGTGTAAGCACTTTATGTAATCCACCATATACATAAACTGACAAACCTGTAGAAGTTTGAGATCGATCGGCCATCTGGGTCACGAGAAAATAGTGAAAAACCGATTACACATTTGCATGAAATCATATAGGTTCAACAAATGAATAAAACGCTCACTGAGCGATAAACTCAAATCGGAAAATTAGTTTATTAATTTCTCATCAAATATGGCATTTCAGACAGAAATATTTCAGGGGATGTTTTCTACTATCATCATCATTAGCCGTGTAAGTTTTATGTAAATCTGTGATCAAAAGTATATATTTTACAAGTTTTTTTCTTACCAATTCTGTAATGTTCCTTTAAATATATTTTCCTCACAAAAAAGCCGATGAATATAATAAACGTAATATTTTCCGGATAAAAAATTGTGATTCCTCCTAGCTCGATACATAAACTGCCTCAATTAAGGGACAGTTTTTGTAACAATATTGTATTCCAAACCTAAAAATATAATTTTGTTTTTACTGCGCACACTTTTTTTTTACAACACACTGCGTGAAACTAAAATAATTTCGGGTTAAATTACAGGAGAGACAAGCTTCAAATTCTTTATTCAGTCTCTTCCAGTGAGGAACTGTGTTCCATCCGTCGACAGAACACAATTTATCTTCAAGACGGAAAGGCGAAATATCATATTATCAGATGTAAGATATAACCTCCTGTTGATGTTTTGATAAAAAATATTGTAAACCGATCCAATTCAATTTCAGCCTTATTTTAACCATTGACAGAATGATTTACACAGTACGCAGCAGGGCGTCCAAATGTTACAGAATAATATGTTTACACAGAATGGAATGACATTTACATGATTGACTTTGTTGCCCATGAATTTTAGTATTACAGAATGAAATGACAATGTTTCACAGAATGAAATGACATTCCTGCATGCATAATGAAATTACTCTGTTGCCCCACTGAATTTCAGTATTACAGAATGAAATGGCAATGCTACACAGAATTAAATGACATTCCTGCATAACGAAATTACTTTGTTGCCCCGTTGAATTTCAGTATTACAGAATGAAATGGCAATGGTTAAACAGAATGGAATGACATTGATACATGATTAAATCCCTTGGTCGCCCAATTGAATGTCAGTGTTACAGAATAAAATGGCAATATAACGCAGAATGAAATTCAAATGTTACAGAATGAAATCTCAATGTTAAACAGGATTACTCCGTCTGTATCAGCATTACTGGATACAGATTCTTGCACTGCCGGGTTGGGCCAGGCTATATTTGTCCTTTCAGCCTCGGTTTGGTTAGTACACGTTTGAACGAGAGAAAAACAAGATGGCCGCCGGCCGGTACATATCCGTCACATGAATTTGACTTTCACACAATGGTAAGGTAAAATAGTTGGATCCATTTTAATGTTTTTGTTGAAAAACCTCTAAATGGGACCAGAGGTAACTTTATGCAATGCTGAAATTATATTCTGTGACATTGATATTCAGTTCAGTTACAAATTAATTCATTTCACCCTGTAACAATGAAAATTCATTCTGTTACATTGCTGTTTAATTCTGTAATATTACTACTTAAATCCGCAACATTGGAACTCAATAAGGTTACGACTTAGTCGATTTGATCATGCAACAGTGTTATTTATTTTGTATTCTACTGCATTCTGTACTATAGCGCTTGTGGTGATTTCACTCTGTAACATTGAGTTTTCATCATGTTACATCATGGACATTTCATTCTGCAGCTTTGTATAATACCATTCTGTATCAATGCCATGCCATAAAGTAACACTGTGTAATAATGGTGTCGTTGCTGACCTCATACTGTGATGAAGCCTTCAAATACCACACAGAACTTTGGTTGAAAACCCGTCTGACCTCAAGTCAAAGTGTTCCCATACATAAACAAAATGCAGGTCTTCCTGTATGTCCGTTTTGCTTCACGCCAACACGGTTCATACGTGGAATAGTGCAATTGAAATATACGATTTTTAAGGTGGACATTTGACTGTTAGCTTGACACTCAGTCCATGACAGCAGCCTCATCTTACGTCCCCCACCCCGCCTCCTTCTCAATTTTTCCCGCCGGTAAGAGAGACTCCATAGTCGCCCCAGCTAAGGAGAGAGAGAGAGGGGGGGGGGGGGGGGCTGGAAAGGACGCTGGGACGGTATATTTAGACAATCTCGAAAGTGACAATCAGGTGATTATTGCATTGTGTCGGAATTACACGTCGTCTTCTTAGAAAATGCTCCGATGACACTTGGCCTCAATGATGGTTGAATTCGGTACTTTCTTTTTTTTGGAGAGACGTTAAAACAGGGCGTGCAAACAAAGAAATATGTCCCGCAAAGAGGCTGCCAAATACAGAGAAGCGTATAAATCGGTTAAAGAGACTGTTCGACAAAGTGATAAGTTCTGCCAGTCCCCTGAAAAGCCGAATCGTTACACTTGGGTTTAAAGCATCATCCTCGAGTCATCGCTGCAGTGTGTATTTGTCAGTTAGGATGGTCACAGGAGATGTCTTGATGGGGCATGAATAAGGGAACATGCAAGTACATACTAACACCTTTTTCCTGGTTTGTTTTACATCGAAGATAAGGTCAAAGACGCAAAAAGAAGGTACGGTTGTTGGTGATCTTAAGTTAGCCAACTATTGTCTTAATAACATGGCCTTAAGATGAACCATTAAAACAGTGTCTTGTATTCTCCAAAGATAAAACCATAGACTAAATAACACCAAATAATAATAAATGACAATGTTTACTCATATCATATGATGAGATTTCAGTTCACAAAAAATTGTTTCCCCAAAGCGATCGTGCGACAAATGTATTTTAGTTGTTGTCTGCGGAAAATGATAAGCCCCGTCTAGTCATCGGGTCGGCAGGTAGTGACCGCAAGGCACGGAGCCCAGAGCCCTTTCAAACAATTTGGCGCGGAAAAAAAAAACAATCACCGATACAACCCCCATGCGTTCAGGCAGGGGATACTCCATGCAATGAGAGGCCGAGTTACGTCACAGCCCCCTGTAGTCGAAACTAGGTAACACCTATTTACGTAATATAAGATCTAATATACCACGCACTTCCGCTTCTTAGTTCATGTTGTTATGTACATCATTATATGGCGACCCTTCCCAGGGGTAATGAGGGTATGTTTCTGAATATGGAGAAAAACAAAGTCAGCCAAATCTTTCTGGTAATGACACCAGGGGACCTTCAAAAGTGAATAGCACTGTAGCCCTAAAGATAATCAGTGTGTTGAGAAGATTATGAAGAAATTATTAGTTTTAGATGTGGGAGGAAAACCCCCATCATAAACCCACGCCGGGGCTGATAAACCCCAAACAAAGAAGGGTTCCGGTCCGGGTTTTCAAGAGCTGAAAAGCAGGAACGGAAGCCACTGGAGTCAATCCGAACGGAGTGCACTGTTTGGTTTGGGTGTGTATACAGATAAATTTACCCAAACCTATAGTAATAACGTCATAGCATTGTGTCCACCATTATCTCAAGATGACTTATGCCCGATTGATTGCTCCCCTTCGTATCTTCGAAAAAATTCTGGAAAGATATAGGTCACTTCATCAATCATGATATCATTTTTCAAAAGATGAAGTTAGTCCGATGCTTTGACACGACCAACACTTTCATCATAATTGCCGTTCACAAAATGTAAACATTTTGTGTATGTATGCACATAAATTCCGGATTTCATTTAAATTCAATTATCATTGATGGATTTCCACTGTATACATAATTTTTCAATATATATATCATTAAATTGGAATTTATAATGTGCTATCTATTGCACATTTGTATATTTTTTGGGGGGCACTTGTTTTTTTGTATTTTTTTGTAATGCGCAGTAGAGTATATTCGTAAAGGTATTGGGCAATGCAAATGTCCGTTTTCGTTGTTATTATCCACTAATTATTTTCTGGTTTATTTTTCTACTCCTTTCCTGTCAAATTGGCGATGTACTTGTGAAATACAGTCTGACCAAGAAGCGGAAATAAAATGCATGAGAAACCAAAGAGAGGAATAAAACAAAGTGACATCCTCCCTCCTCACAGTCTGCAGAAATTGGTTCTTTATACGGAACCAACTCCTGGCGGCATCAATCTCCTCGTCCACCCCAAAGGACACTAAATTAAACAGAGAGAAAAATCATGCGCCAACCCCCTTTTTTCTGTAAAAATCAAAGATTGGAAGGTCATGGCATTTGTGGATTGTTGAGAAATGGTTCGATAGTGTGCTCCTGTGACGGGGTTGTTCCCTTTCAACCTGGAGAATTTGGAATACACTAGCCCCTCTAAAAATTACCCCATTTTGCAGGAAAATGAGATAGAGTCAGACCAGTTTACCAGTTTTCCTACTAAAAATTGAAAAATAAAAATAAAGTTTAGTTCGCAGAAAAACTATTTCATTTAATTTCAAGAGCCGGAGAGACTTTTGAATATTTGTTCGAGTTATTTTTGAGTAGTATTTTAGCACTGGTTGCTATATTATAAAGGGAGCTTATTTTAAATAGTGTGGTGCACCCCACACTTTTACCGCGGCTTAGCTCCCTGGCGCCCCGCTACGCTGCAATATTGACCATGGTCAACTTTAAGTGTCTTCGAGTTATAGGTGTCTCCGTCCCGAGGGCATGGGCAAAGGTTCAGCCTATTCTTGCAACTTTACATCGACTACATCACCAAGGCCGAATGAAGGTTGATCAACGATTTAGGGGTAATCACGTCAAAGGCGCAGGAGAAGTGTCTCTGGCGAAAACTTGTACAAAGCAAACTTTTATCAGTAATCAACATCTCCTTTAATTTGCTCTAACATATACTGCGGCCTTAAACCACGACAGGAAACAAAAAACCCAGCAATATCCCGTGGTGATTGATAACTGCATTTGACATTCGTTCATTTCGATGAAGGAAAAAAAAAAAACTCAAATATATTGACGAGTGGAAAAAAACCCGTAGTTGTGTCTTCCTTTCGTGTAACAATGAGGCGAGCACAAAATTTGCAACCACTTCTTTGGTGGGGGTTCGCTCCCAAAGGATCCCCGTCAAATCATCGAGATGGGAATACCAACGGCGGGCGGGCCCGGCTCCCACAAAAGGGCCAAATCATTCCAGGGCGCATTGCTGTCTTCCAGTTTGAGGGTTTTATAGAAAATAAATCCACTTATATCTCAGAAAGGAACTCCCAAACGATAACCAGGTTAAGGCTATTCATGGAGGAAGATGAGTAAAATAATCAACTGCCCAAACCTCAGAACGACCAATGGATTTGACTTCCCCGTAAAACGTGAATGAAAATCACAAGCGAAACATTTCTTCTACAAGTTTTAATCAGTCAGAGCTCTGCCCTCTTATTTTCCCCTCCAAGTATTAAGAGACAGAGAGAGAGATAGAGAAAAATCTCATTTCCTAAATGAACTTTTTCAAGAAAAAAAAACAGAATAAATAAAAAATGAAGAAACTCTCCTGAGATGTCTGGAGTTTTAATTTCACTTGAGCTACATTTCGACAGATGGTAGTTATTATTTGCATTTGTCATTTTCTGTGTCTGTGTTATAGGCCTAATGCGTGGGACGCCATGGTTTGGTACCTGGAGGACGTAGCTTGACAATGCTGCGTCAAAACTTGCTAAACAACAGAGCGATCTTACTCATCAGAAAAATATATTCCCAGCAAAACGTCATGGCATTGACTGTTTCCTGCAACAAACTGCTCAGCAAATACATTTAATACGCGGTATTTTCTGATCTTTGTGAAAGTTTATAATTTTTATATAACAAGAAAAGAAATCGTAGGGTTATATAGATTCTTTGAAAAGGGATAAAAAACGATCCGTCCTTGGCCAAGATACCTTGCCATCTTTTGTCCCCTTCACTAAAACTAGGCCGTATCCGAATTCACGTTTTTTTTTCCTTCTGAGGCTGCAGCTGTTGCTAAGGGTATTGTTAAGGGCAGCCTGTGCTTCAACACACGTTAACGTGTTGATCAAGCCGTCTACCGTAGCCGTAGCCGTAGCCACCAACTGAGACGCAGCATCACTCTTCTCAAACAAGACGTTGAATCAGGAGAGTTTAAAAGCCTGGCCTTCTTTTTGGTCCTTGAGACTCAGTATCGATATTTTGGGCAACATGGTACCGGACTATTGCCAAACCAAGTAAGCCCATTTCGAAACCAGAGAGCCCAAGCCGGAGCTGGAGCCGAAGCCGGAGCCGAAGCCGGAGCCGAAGCCGGAGCAACAGCCGGATCCGTGGTTTAGAAATAGGGCCTGAGTGCATTTCAATGTAAATTCAGTTTAATTGTTATTTAATGACAACATTTTTAATCAATAAGAAGTGATTATCCACCAGCTTTAAATACAAACACGTCACCCCATTCATTAGCTATTTATTCGAGAACTCTCATGAATATTCAACTCCTAAATAAACCTATTAGCATAATACTTAATTAGCATATTTGATTTCTTACGAGGAAGGGGTGGTGTTTCATAATATAGGCTGTTGTCTTGTAATAATCTGTGCCCAAATCATGTGTGGAGTCTGGGAACTAGTCTCCCCGACCCCCCCCCCCACATCTGTCACCAGGGAAGATTATTGTTGCATTGATCAAACTCACATCTCCGATTGTCAGCTGCTGGATGTGTTGTGTGTTGTGTGGTGTGTGTTCATAGACAAGGAACAACGATCGCGAGTCAGTCCGGAGTGACCAAGTGATGGCTTAATCCCCGATGTGTATTTCTTTAGACATGGAGTGAGGGGATTCCGGAGAGGGTTAGAAAATGTGATTGAAGATGTCTTCAGCTCTGGTGGATCACATCTCACCTCGGATACATTTTCAGGCTCCATCAACAAACACCTCAAAAAAAACCAAAAACAAAAAAACCCAAAACCAATCGCAACTCACGCCATCAAATCCCGCTTCATCTATATTCACTCTTTTCACACACACATGACCTTATTCTTAACGATTCCGGGCAAATATATTTACTGAAAAACACAAAACCAAGTAAAAATGAGTGTTAAATAACACAATGTTTTCTATCTACCAAATGCTACATCTTATTATGGTTTCTGTTTCAATAAAAACAAAAGCACTTTGAGATTGACACTTAAACAAAACATCACACAATCTGTTGAGAGGATTTCATCACAATGCGGTGCACAAAAGTCATCTACTCACCCTCAAGCTGAGCTGTGTATTGGAGCCCCCTTGCTCTCAGAGTGCTAACCTCATCTTCAATGCCAGCTAGCCCGTGAACTACAAACTGGTTTGCTTCCCTGTACTCCGGGAGCCAAGACTATATACACCGTACTCCCCCCCAATCCATTAAGCATTAACTAGCCAGGTGGCTGCTGTGCCGTGTGGTCGGTATAGACTGAGTTGCTGGCACGCTCTTTCTGCCCCACTCTCCCCGTCTCTCTCTCTCTCTTTCTCATCGACGTGTCTCCTCCAATGTCAGTCTTCCTGACTGTCTGTCAGTCACTCTGTTGTTTTGTCTGTATACACCGGCCTGTCTTACAGACTCCTTTAGATTTTTGCATGTCAGACATGTTTGTTTTATGTATGTTTCTCTCTTCAGATTTTTAAAGAGGCTGAACGTGACGGGCTGTCTGTTTGTCAGTCATGTTGCGGTTATCTCGTTGTCTGTCTGCAGACATTCAACTTCTCTGTCTGGTTTCCTGTATCAACAAAATGATAACAGATGCTTATGATTATGATGTAACAAAAGTGCCAGACTACTTTCGTCCTCTGTTTCGATCTGAAAAAAAAAATAATTCCCAAAACCCACGCTATAGTCAGTACCATTCCCCCAACGTTTTTCTGTCGGTTTTATTTTGCAAAATAAATACTGCCAGCTGCAATCCACTTTTCTATTTCCAGCCTTAGTCTTAAAATCACTCAACCATAATGTTGATTAATTCTCCCATTCGAATCAATGTAACGAAACCGAGGCTGAACGGATAAAACAGTCGGACACCCTTTTCAGTATAATGAGAACGAGTACTCAGTATGAACACAGGACCGCGACAAGAATAATGGCAGTTGTAAGAGTGTATAACGTAAGTATCTGTACGTCTGTTTAAATTATAAATAAACTTACAGAAATTCTCTTGCCCCAATTCCCTAGTATCTTTTTTTGTGTGCATTTTTATTTTGCTGCATCCATCAGTTTGGAAACAATTCCACAACATGGATCGGTATTTTTGGTCGTTCGCTCGGTCCTTGACAATCGCTGTCAATCTATTTGAATGACAGGCAGGTAACACACAACTTCTTGGTCTCTGCGAAGTAAAGGATGCGCGCGTGTCTAGGGGCCAAGCAGGATGGACACTTGTGTGTTTTTCACGATTAGTGGCTTTTCCACGAGGAAAGGGGAACGAATCTTGTTCTTCTGTTTCCAACACTTCAGAGCTCACCTTTATTCAGGCCCAATTTCAAAAAGCTGCCTCTGCAGAAAAAGTAGCTATAGCTAAGCACAACAACATTAACTTACCATAATGAGATTGCCAGCCAAATGCAATGTCACATGTACCAGCTGTGATTGGTATCCTGCTCATTTTTGCTTAGCAGAAAATTGTTTAGCAATAGTTTCTGCATAAGTAGCTCTATGACACTGGACCAAGGACTGAAAGCTGGTGTTTCGGTGTTGAACGTTAGTAATTGTTTGTAATTGTACTAAGAACTTAAAATGGTTGCAGATGACAACCAGCAAGAATTGTAAACAATATTGTCCATATCTCTTTACATTCCCTCTCCCTAATAAAGACAATGAATAACTGTCGAGTGCAGCACGAATAGGCAAATATTATGGATTGCATTCGCTACTTGCCCGGATCCGCCATGTGCTTGTAGAGCCTCGACTGCATTCTTCATTTGTACTGTATTTATGTATCTGTTTGGATGAAAGTGTCATTACATTACCGAGACAATACAGAGCTATATAATGCTTCTATTCAGTGCTGTCCCCAACTCGAGGCTCTACTCGCAAATGGCTGACCGTGCAAAGGACGAACATGAGTTCTGCAAGCCCTGCTGCGTGGTCATCGAAAAGCACTGGCTGCTTCAACGATTGTAACTACAATGGTCAGTGTCTCTTCGGATGATAAACGAAATTCACTTCAACATTCAAGAGGTCGGGTTGACTTTCGTGCCCCGCCTTTCACCTCTGTGGACCCCGGTTCGAATCCCACCTGAGACCGGAGCCTTGCTTGTGGATTGGTCTTTGGGTACCTACCTGATTACGTGGGGTTTCCCCGAAATTATGAAGGGTTTCCCACCCAAATCCTGAAACTGTGGCTTTCCTTGATCGTCTTCTCTGCACATGTCATCCACAGGGCCACGGGTTGCAGTGCTCTGAGCTGCCATTGAAGATCATTTGGTTGCATTTACCAGAAAGGTTCATTTGGTGCTCGATATGGGCCACGGTGTACCCCTATTGTGTCTTCATTGTGTGCTTAGAATCTCAGGAATTCTTTAGAGGATTTTAGGGGGGTCCTTCTGTACAAGAGGAAAGTAGTGTGTTAAAGTATGGGAACATGGGGGGGGGGGTACCCTCAACCCTATATCGGGCATGGTTGAGAAAGACAAGAATTAACTGCAATTGCACTGATTATAAAACTCTCAACGAGAACACAAATATTTCTGTCAGATTTTGAGTTACAGTTGGCCAACAATGGGAATTAGTATTTCATGATAAACATTATCTAAAGACGGAACCGGGTAAAATCTGTTATGTTTTAATTGGCCAGAAGTGCACCCCCATAAAAAGAAGTAAAAATTAAAAATATATATAAATTTATATAAATTAATAGATTGACCCTAGTTTCGGCGCTGATCTGTGGCAAAATGTTTGGATTCTTGGAGTCCATAATGCAGTATTGTGGTCGTGTTCGATAACACGATAGCCGTCAATCTACTCGGTGACATCATACCACAGTAGACAACGTGCACACCGTCTATTCTATCCAACCATTGCGCTGAACTGCCTGCATACTGATTGTGCAGTCGATTTTTAAATCTCGTCTTAGGGTCTCATCCATCATGACACAGCAACTTTTTTTTCTTCCCCAGGAAAGACAAGAAAGTAGAAAGGGGGAAAAAAATCTCTGAGAATACCGTATAGTTGGGGGGATATGCAATTTTCTTTCTCTGTGATATGCAAGTTAGAAGTGAGTCAACACTATGCCAAAAGTTGGGACTCATTAGCACCTGCTTGGAGCTAGATTGATCTGCTTAATTGATGTTCCAGGATAGATGAGAGACAACTTCAACACTAGGGGAAGTGGGGGGGGGGGTCTGACATTCCTTTATCTTAACAATAGAGGGTTGAGGTGAAATTGATTGGTGAACCTTGGGTGTGTAGCCCTTGGGGATACGGGGGGGGGGGCGGGTCTGACCCCTCCGTTTACAACCTTGACAATGAAGGGTTGTATATCAAAAAACAAATCGAAGAGCTAAGGGTGTGGGAAGGGGGGCGTCACAGACTGTTATTGTGGGGTGGCTTCAGGAGGTCTAATGCACCTTTTCATAACCTTGACTTTCGGAGGGTTGGGACAAGAACGTCTTTTTGAAGTCCAAGAGATGGGTGGGGTGGGGGAGGGGGAGATTGGCGCTGCAGAAATGTAAGGGACTATAAAAACAACTTTTGTAGTTAAAGGAACATTACAGAATTGGTTTTTGCTAACAAAACAGTTGCTGGCAGTGTGAGCACTTTATGTAATCCACCATATACATGTACATAAACTGACAAACCTGTAGAAGTTTGAGATCGATCGGCCATCTGGGTCACGAGAAAATAGTGAAAAACCGATTACACATTTGCATGAAATCATATAGATTTAACAAATGAATAAAACGCTCACTGAGCGATAAACTCCAATCGGAAAATTAGTTTATTCATTTCTCATCAAATATGGCATTTCAGACAGAAATATTTCAAGGGATGTTTTCTACTATCATCATCATTAGACCGTGTAAGTTTTATGTAAATCTGTGATCAAAAAGTATATTTTACAAGTTTATTTCTTACCAATTCTGTAATGTTCCTTTAACTTGCGGGTACAACCATGTAGAGTAAGGCTCTTTAGGGAGAAATTATGGTTCTAAGAAGAACCGGTGTGGTCTCACCGTTTCGAACAGTTTACTCTGCTCGTCTTCTTTAGTGGAACTGTATAGCAATATGAAACATTGGCTATAGACTGGGGGTGTTTGGGGGTCTGGAAGAGTAGTGGGGTGGGGGTGACGTATTTTGAAATCTGTAACGTACCGCCCAAAGAGGTTTTGTGTGGGCGGGAAACACGCATTTTTTCAACTTGACAAAAATGGAGGGTTGTATGGAAAACAAAAACAAAAATTGCACATTTATTTTAGGAGTGAAAAATACGGCGACCAAACGAAAATTTGAGTCACTCGACTGAGACCCACCCACCGATCGCTGGCCGATTGAACCCCCCTGCTGCGTGAAGAGTAAGCTATTTTATTGAAGTAGTTTGTGCATTGTATAAATGTAACAATAATTGCACTGAAGTGGTCATAACAGATAGGGAAAATAATTTCCATATTTTTGATGATAGATCGATTGTGAGGTAATCTTTGTTGGTGAAGAAATGACAAAAAAAAATTAGCACTTCTGACAAAGTCTGGCGACCGACCTGAATTTATTTGCGACCCACTTTCGGGTTCCGACCCAGAGCTTGTGATACGTTAGACAACTCGACCAAGACACACCGCGGCTAGAGAGGTAAACCAAGACCTTTACAAAAATAAACAGTCTTCGAACATGAAACCTTCCCTAATGGGCATTTTATGACATAAATGTAGGACAATTTGTGGAAAAAGGTGTAGCTATCTGAGTTTGACTGGGTGCGAATATCTGGCGGGGAAAAGGAATTTTTTGTACGTGGGTTTTGAAGGTTGGCAGATAGTTTGTCACTTCCGAGCATGATCATCAAAGGATCGCAAAAGAAACCACAGAATGTGATATTTCTAATTTCGTCTAAATTGGTTTATAATTAGAAAGCAAATGTTCTTAAGAGCATATTTTTTCTCTTCTTGGTCTTAAAAATGTATATATTTATTTTTTTCTGGGGGGGGGGTAGTAAATTGCTTCCGATTGCACTGAGAGAACTTGTTTTCCCCCACAACAGGAAATAAAATGCAGGCACATTTCTAGTAACAGTAATTTCATGAACATGTCTTCAAAACATATCTAAAAGAAAAGACTAATTAAAAGGAAAGTGTCATATTTTAGTAATGACCCCGAAGAAGAAAAATTGTGGTATTTTTATCCGAAAGCCTACTTGCCCACATACAGATGGCAAGCCTAATGATAGCAAGCACCATGCGAAACGATACCGTCTGAGGTGCCCCCGCATTAGTTATATCAAAAAGTTTGTCGAAAAATGTGCATCTCCTATCGAATGCAGGCGAATTTTGCAATGTCCGTGGTGTCCGTTTGAATGCTGCCCTATAGATACGGTCAGAGGTGCGGTTGGTACCCGCTGCCAACTCGCTAAACTCGGATGGATTCGACATTCTCGGTGACAATACCGTGACAGTTACTGTTTTTCTCCACAAACAGGCACCGTATTCAACTGAAACTTTCACAGGTGACTTTTATTGTATCTTTACTGATAATGTTGCCAATAAATCAGCATTACGTTGACAAGAACCGAACGACATTTTAAACAGATAAATATGGTTGGATAGAACGACCGAACATCAGAACTTATATTCAAATGCTCTTTGAACGCGAAGACGCCATGGTTGTAGAATGTGATTGATTTCTCTATCCCCGTAGCAAGGGCATCATCCCCACCCTGTTTGTTACTCGCAGCACGGGGGGGGGGGGGACAAAAGTCCATATCCTGGCGATTATAACTTAATCTTCAGATCTAAAACAAAAATAGTGACTCCATTATGTCGCATCCCTTCGTCTGCCTACTGTTCTATATTCACTAAACAGGTGTGACCTAATTTTCTATATTACTCATCATCAACTCTCACCACCAAAAACGGGGGAAAAAAAAGTTAAGCCATCAGTCCTTTTTTTTTGAAAATAATATCAAGGTCAGGTTTCGCTCAAATGTCAGGGTACACCAACGATCAGTCTTTGTATAACCTCCATGGTTGTTCAATTTGATAAAAACAAAAAAAAAATCTGACGGGTGAGGAAAGTTTCATCTGAGACGAATTAAAATGTTTCTTTGATTGAGTCTGTGATGTGCCGTCGAGACTGATTGATTAGAAAGACGCAGAGGGAAATTTCATGGGACTAATTACTGCAAGGATTAAAACAAGATTTTGTTTTTTTTGCAAGATCATATGTAGACCCTAGGGACAGATTTCTTTCGGTTATTATTATATATATGTTTTGTGTTCTAGCTTATAAAAAAGAATGGATTTTAAGGAGAATGAGGGATACGTAGTAGCAGGTTTTGGATGAGCTATGATGATTGTGCCGGTCATCACTGGCCCGTTAGTGGACAGGTTTGACTGCTATTGATCACGGCCCTCCCCGGCTCAATCCATCCACGGGGCCAGGGCTACCCTATACATGACCATCATCTGGCACACCCCAGACTTGACCAGGCATGGGGGTGCATAGGCAGACCATTGGAGTAGAGTAGTTGCTGCGTGCACAATCAAAAGGATCAAAGGGGGGAACAAAAACATAATCAGACCCGTCCATGTTTGTGGCCTCGCCATGAATCCCTAAAATACCAAACCGAGAAGTGTTGGAGGATTTGTTACACCGGAGGAAAACACAAAAGTTACAACTTATTTCTCCCCCCTTTCCCAAACCCCACCCCCAAACCCACCCTCACTGAACTTCCCACCATACAAAGCTCCATGTTCGATACTCTTAATACGAAGGGTTTATACACCAGTTGGACTCATCCACTTGATTCCAAGCTAGCATTTTCAAATCTGACTTTAGATGACAGATGGCATTGCCTAATTAACAAACATCCTGAGAAAGTAATCCGGCCAGACATGTTGTCATTTTCAAGAAAACATGAAATGCATGTTGATTGTGATATAGATCGCTTGCTATATGGTGATCCATTTCCACTACGGGAACGTGCGGGCAGACAACTTGCACGGGTGGCAGCCAAGTTGCGCTGTTTTTTTGAAACAGTCTCTTGACGAAAGAAAGCAGATGCGGCGAGGGCATTTCACTTTGAACTCTGTTTACATTTAGTTTCCAAAAATGCATCAAATATTCAGACAATCTTGGAGCCGAATTTGGAAGATCTACGATATTGGGGGACTTGAGAACATCCACTCAGTCTGGCGTCATTTTGAAAAAGGCTTAAAAGAATGAGGCTGAATTTTTAATGAGCATAATGCTGCTGCTAGAGGCAACAACCTAAGCCAAAGCCAGAGACTTCGGCCTGATACGAATTAGCGGCTACGGCTCCGGCTACGACTGTTGTAAGGGTGTTGCTAAGGATGTCTCATACTTCAACGCATTATGGCGCGGCGATGCAGCCGTAGCCGTAGCCGTAGCCGCCAATTCGGACAAGGTCTTAATCATTCTAACAACAGTGGTCGAATTAATGGCTTCGACAGTGGCAATTGACGGATCGCTGAAAAGTTCTTTCTTCCAACATTCTCGTTGCAGTCATAGCCATAGCCGAAGTCGCTACGACACGGCTTGACGCTCGATTGTTTCAAACCTGGGCCAATGTAATAAAGCTGCAGCTTAGCAGAAAACTATTGCTATAAGCTAAGTACTAACGGGCCAACAGTGTAAATCACATCGATTTTTAGACTGGCAATTATTTGCTGTTTAAGCGATAGTTTTTACATGCTAAGCATTTTGTCTGCACTACCAGCTTTACTAGGCCCACATAGCTGTTTAGCAGTTTAGCAAAAACATCATGTTTTACTAAGCAAATAATTGCAGTTAGACGACCAAAAGCACAACATGGCATTATACGGTATACCATGCCTGATATGGGGCGGAGGTATCCCCAATAATCCCATACTTTAACACATTAATTTCCTCTTGTATAGATGACCACCCCCCTAAAATCCTCTGAGGAATTCTTGAGATTCCAAGCACACCATTTGGATTTGGACCGTTGTACGTACCAATATTTCTTCCGTATTCCTCGAGCAAATTTGTGTGTGACTCCACATAGAGTGTGACCCTGTTGCTAAGGTCCTGTGTGAAAAAAAGGAAATTTGTACATGTTGAAAAAAAAATCTAAAACAGAACACACCCCCCTTAAAAAAAAAAAAAAAAAAAAAAAAACCCACCCCAAAACAAAAAAAACAAAAACAGAACTACCCCCCCCCCCTTAAATAAAAAATAAATAAATAAATAAATAAATAAATAAACAAAAAAACAGTAACCCCCAAACCCCGTAGTTCATGTTTATTTATCTCAAGCCCATTCTGGACCAATGCTCCGGACCTTTAACAAAAAACAGTGTCCCCCCTTTAAAACTCTCATTAAATATTTTCAAGGGGTGCTCCTTTAAAAAGCCAGAGATAAATATATATTCAACTGTAAAAATAGATGTTGGTGGCAAAATCAAGACAAACAGCTTTTCTTCAAGAAATACGAGATGCAGATATCTGGGTTAATTAAGGGGGGAGGGGGAGGCAGAGAGGGAGAAGGCAGTAGGTATGTACACACGGAGGAAGGTACAGTGTGAGACTCGAGACTAAGACACGACGGCCTGCAATAAAACGAACGGCAGTGTCAACATTGGACATAACAGCAACATCATCTTCAACCAATACACTTTATTCATCATACGTGCTTGCGAACATCAATACGCCCCTTATAATGCTTAAAATTCAAAATAACTTGTCAAATTGACCCAATTTCGTGGGTCACACAGGGGAGGAGAATTGACTCGATTTTGACATTTGCAACTAAATTTAGGCTGTGCAAAGTGGGGCGGTTTTGAATTTCAAAAATGGGTCAATTTAATGGGAATTTTGATTTTTATTTCATCTTAGTGTGAGAGGGTGGGAGAGTGGGAGCGAAACAGATAAAATATAACGACATCGTGCCAGGGAACCGATACGGAGATTTTTACGGAATTGTTGATCGTTTCTCCCGTGACGGTTGGAGTTTCGCGCCAGAAATGATGGAAAAATTACAACTGGGACAGGAAAAATTTGGAAACATGTTCGTCACCGGCGCTTCATCTTACACGGTTATTTGATAAACATTCCCGAGTGCTGTATTCACAAAAGCACAGCGTATTGACCCAAATCTCTGAACCAACCCCTTGCTCCGAGATTGACTTTTCTCCGTCAAATAATTAGCGACCAATTTGAAGCATACGGGAGTTACATCTCCACTGGAAAAATAACGACGGTGTGGGGAGGAAGAAGACGACGAGATAGAGGGGAGAGAGAGAGAGAGAGAGAGAGAGAGGAGAGAGAGAGAGAGAGAGAGAGAGAGAGGAGAGAGAGAGAGAGAGAGAGAGAGAGAGAGAGAGAGAGAGAGAGAGAGAGAGAGAGAGAGGAGAGAGAGAGAGAGAGAGAGAGAGAGAGAGAGAGAGAGAGAGAGAGAGAGAGAGAGAGAGAGAGAGAGAGAGAGAGAGAGAGGAGAGAGAGAGAGAGAGAGAGAGAGAGAGAGAGAGAGAGAGAGAGAGAGAGAGAGAGAGAGAGAGAGAGAGAGAGAGAGGCTGAGAGAGAAGGGAGGAAAAAAAAAGCACTACTGCTCCCATGGAGAGCCAGAGTAAAGGAGAAGAAACGGAGAAGCAAAAAAAAAGAAAGAGAAAAAGCCATCACTTGAAAATGGGTCAAGTCAATGGATCACAGTTTAAATTTCAGATGAAATTAAAGAGCAATGTTGACGATATGAAGTGGGTTGGCGATAAACTGATATGGTTTTCCCGGGCAGAATAAATATTGATAATTTACCATGCAGCTGTGGATCGTTTAAAGCAGGTGGGGGGAGCTTAAGGAGGGCTAAAATTCAAGCAGATAGTGACATCCACGACTTAATCCCAGCGACTCAGAGCAGGTTCACTCGATACCGTCAAGACGAAGCTCACTTTCTTATTCTTCTTCTTCTTTAGGAATTGTTGTGGTGATGTGATGGGGGGGGGGGGGGGGAATATAAAGCAGTCACCACTATCGGTTTGACCCAAATTTTATGAAAACATTTTGGATGAGATTGGTTGTTACCTTCTGGGTGTGCGCACATGACATTATTTATTGACGGGCGGGCAGATCAACAGTTTGGAACAAAATCAATCGGACAGAAGACTTCTGAACTGCGGTATATCGAGTTATTATTTCGGGGGTCTCAAGTTGCCCCCAACTGATGATGACGAACCGGACATGTTGCTGCAATGGTGACAGTTGTGGAAATAGAAGACATATTGGATATGATATGTAATTATTCCAATGGTAATCAAAACCGTTGTCTAACAACAAATAGCATCATTTTGCACATTTGTTCAGTCACCCCGTAAACAGATGCGTGGGCAACTACACTCAGTGCTTCTCGAGTCCAGGCTACTCGGGTGGGATTCGAACCCACGACCCCAACAATTCTAGAGCAGATGTCTTATCCGCAGATCACCGACCGTGCCCGGTGATATAGGCAATTTCGAATCCTGTAATTTGGAGAGGGTCACAAATTGCATTAGAGATAAAGAACATTATTTTTTATTTTGTTCATCCTTACACCGATATGTTTGATAAGTAGGCCTTATACCCCTTTTCACCTTTTCTTGATTTTACACCATTAGAAGACAACGATGGAGGAACTTTATTATTTGAGCAAGCGCCATGATCGCTTTAGTGGATGCTGGCGCTACAGAAGACGTCACCATTAGTATTATTACTGTATTACACACAGTGCTTTCAAAATAAGACTGTGCAGGTCAATCACGCAAGCCAGCCACAGAAAATGAAAGCCAAACAATGCAAGCAAACCAAAGCGAATGCATGCCAAGCATGGATGCAATGCCTGCTCATAGTACTAGAAGAAAACTTCAAAAGAAGCAAGTCATTAATCCGAGTAACGAGAGTTACAGATCAAATAGCCACTGGGCACAGAGCAAGAAGCCAGATCACCACTTTACTAGCAAACCAGACAGAAAGAACAACATCCATACAGTGAGCTGACCAGCCACTCACTACAAAACCCGTTTTCAGCCCAGCCAGTAACCAGGCGGTATCGAAATTAGTGGCTATGGCTACGGCTACGACTGTTGCTAAGAGTTTTGCTAAGGGTGTCCTATTATTTCAACACACGATGACGCTGTGATAGCCGTAGCCGTTAGATGTAGCCGCCAATTCGGACACGGCCTGACAGATGTTGTTACAGTGAGCACAAACCACAGCATTTACGTACACATTTTAACAGCCTTCACACAAAACGAAAGTCTTGTTTGAAGCCAGCTTAGCGCAAAATCCACCAGCCAAAGCCCAAATTATATTAACAGCATAAAACAATAATGACAATAAAACAATGAAAACAAAACCAGTAAGAGAAGCCAGTCGGCCAGACACAACCTCTCTCTCAACCTTTCGTAACTAATGAGAATACATCATCCCCCTGCCATGGGACAAACATCTATCCCATACTCTTCCTAAACCACATGACAAACGTTTACCCTACAGAGAAGTCTCCCATTAAACTGTAGGACATTCAAACTCCTTCTGAAACCAAGGGATCCGTAAACGCACCCTAACCCCCCCCCAAGACAGTGGGCAAAACGCAACCATAACCCACTCCTCGCATCTTGAAAAAACCACACCCTAACCTTCAAGACAAAAGCATCCCTCACAGTAACACCCTCCTCAAATCATTTTACACAAACGCATCTCCAGTCGCCCTTTCCCCCGTCCCATGGGTGAAGCCCACCTTTACACCCCTATACCACCCCCAGCGAACAGCACACCATCATCCCGTCTCAGATCATGATAGTGCCACCATCATCTAATTCCGACCATCTCGAGTATTATTAAAAACCCACACAATTAAGCTATTTTTTCTCTCTCTCTGATTATGTTCATTTCCCCCACGGGGGAGTAACTACATGTATATTTATGAAAATAAAACCAAAAGCTAAACAGTCGTGACTTTAATTGCCTGTTAACGACAGCCCCGCATATCCATGATAACGGCACTAATGACGGGGGAGCCAATCTCATCTCAGAGTAATTTCAAGATGACAATAGAAATTGTTGATAATGATATCAACTTTTTTATCTAGCCATCCACAATACATCACCCCCTAAATCATTCTGTCACTTGGGAAATAGGTTATCCCAAAGCCTTTGAAAAAAAACCAGCATCTTTCCTTTATCTCTTCGGAAGGAAATTTAAATAAGCATGATTTAGTGGTGAAATTAATCCAATCCTAGAATATTGTCTGGGTCATTTTTGTTCTGATTTTTTTGTTTTGATGCCGCTGGAAAAATCGTATGTACATTGCATTTAGAAAACACATTATACATAACAAGACTGATTGCTCGCAATGAAACGGTCTTTGCATCGTTTCCTGTACACGCGAGTCTGATTTCAAACCACGAGAAGTACAAAGGCTACCAGAGCGCAGTGTTTAATTCCAGCTCCCGACGTGGTCTTACGTGAATTTGTTCTGAAGGCAATAATTGTCATTCTGGTCTAAAGGTGCTTTTCCAAATTAGATGCAGATGAAACCGTTTCAAGTGAGCATTAAAGAAAGAGTAATGTTATCTTGAATCCATGTCAGAATAATAGAATTTTGAAATTACGTTCTAAAAAAAAAACCCCAAAACCCAAAACCCCCAAAAAACAGAAGTCGAAATTTCTGTAGGTTTATGATTTTTTTCCCCATCGTGCCTCAACAAGAAGTTTTTGTTCGTGAGTGGTTTTTTTTTTTTTTTTAAACAACGCTTGTCTATCATGACATCAAGAAGACACTGCTTGACATGATGCTCATATTAATTATTTCTAGCTCGGCGCGCAGTACAATTTCGTCGCATTGTAAGAGATACGGGGTGATGTTGTTTAATAACTCAACTGGTTAATGACCATCTTCTACACCACAGTCCAATGTTTCAAATAAAAAACCCAAATAAACAAAAACAACCCCACCAAAAACAACACACAAAACAAAAAAACCAGTAACGGGGACACATTTGTGTTAGATGAACAATGTTGATCACATTGTAATGCCGTTATCGCTGCAAAACAATCATATAAAACTGTTTTACATTTTTGTTTTGTTTTCAAAAATTAAAATCAGACTTAAAAAACAACAACAACACCTGATCAAAACACGAGTATCGTAGCAACACTGTCACCATGGCAACGAGAATAATCCCTGACACGCCCCCCGAGATGACAACAAGAGTGGTGATCTGATGGAAGTAGACGACCGAAAAATAAATAAAAGGGAGCCCCCCCCCTAAAAAAAAAAAAAGGGAAAGAGAGAGATAGAGAGAGCAATAACGAGCAGGTTATAATCCTGTATAGTCGGGTCTGAAGCACCCAGTGTCAATTTGACAGCATCATCTTCAACTGCAGAGGCTCGTCGTAGTTTATACCATCAATACTACTTTCCGCGTGACTCACTACGAAGCGCATTGAATACATGGCCTAGTTCTGGCCTCTCCAAGCATTCTGACATGGGGCTTTAATAGTGCCCGGTCTCTTCGTATATACAGCTCTCAATCTCTCTCTCTCTCTCTCTCTCTCTCTCTCTCCCTCTCCTCTCTCTCTCTCTCTCTCTCTCTCTCTCTCTCTCTCTCTCTCTCTTCTACCCCCCCTTCCTTTTTATTTCTTGACTTATTTTCCCGTTGGAAGTGGGCAGTGTTTTAAACATCGCTGGTCGAGTGTACAAGGAGAATAGGAGATGGCTAAATGAATAATTGCATCTGTGGATGGGGCCAATTTGTTTTTTAGAGGGTTGTGATCCACCCAAGAAACTCCGTGTGCGTGTGTATGTGTGTGTGTGTGGTTAGCGGGGGGGGGGGGGGGGGGGAGATGTTAGTTAGGAAAGCCTTGGGTATTTATGTTAGGTAATATCACTCGCCGGCAGATTGTATTTAATCAGTTTCTATTAACCAACGGTGTGATCATTAAGTCGAAATCTGTGCGCTGTTGAGACAATTCGCTGTATTCATTTGCAACCTGCAATAAAATTAATTAATGGTACACAGGCTGATTAGCATTTGAAAGCACGTCCCCCAATCAAATATTATTTAACTTTGTCTTATTAGTGTGTGGCGCACGTCAGCAGCGGGGGTAGCCGGTGACAGTATTAATTTCTCTTATATTAATGAAGAAATATTGAAATTGCCAGAGGCTGATTTTGCAAAAGGGTTGGAGCATCCTCACTGACAGGTTCTCATGGCGGAGGGGCACTCAAATTGTAGCAACAGCTGCTGTAATGCGTATAAATTATGTTTCTCAACGACTTGTTTCTCTATAAATCGTTTATTATGAGCCGTAACAAGTCCTAAGGAACCGAACTGCCCCACCAACCAACCGACCGACCAACCAACCGAGCAACCAACCGAGCAACCAACCACCCAACCAACCAACCAACCACCAACGACTTGTCATTTCAGTCAAAACCCCCGATGTGAACCTCAGTGAGCAACCACCGAATTTCATTTCGAGTTGTTCAATCCCGGATGATCAAAATTCTGTCAAGGTGCGTTCCGCCGGGCGAGCCCGCAAAAAATAAGGACGTCGCTGCTGGCGACAGGGTCCAGTGATAGCCTTCCACCCTCCTTCACGGTCAGGTTGCAGAAAGGAGAGCGCGATCCAAACCAGCCGGGGTGCTGCGCAATCAGGGTTGGGATGGCCTGGCCTCTTCTATTCCCTGTGTAACGTAGACGCACCTTTCTGGGTGACCTTTATCTGTCAGCGCAATTGATGATTGCATCTGTCCTGTTTCAATTTCATAAAGTGAAATTCCAGGCGAGATCAATAAGGCAAGCTGCGGCGATAAGATGTTTAATGTTCGTCCGTGGCTCGGTTTACACCGCTCCGCTCCCCAAACCGTTCGCTTGCTCTGATATGATGGAATACATGAATACATTGTTTTTTCTTCCCTCCCCGACCCCCCCCCACCTAATTTCTTCTTCTTCCTCCTCCTCGCCCTCGTCTTCTTCCGTAAAAACCAAAACAACACAAGATGACTGGAGATGAAAATGACAACGGGAAGAATCTGTATGTTTGCTCTGTGGCGTTCGCTCATCGCGCGGGGCACAGAAAATATTGATAATTGCCTCCAACGCCATTATCAATTTCTGAACTAATTGCTCATTCTGTGACAACCGCTGTCGTTAATGAAAATGATTACAGAACACACAAAACAAGAAAAGAGAAAGAAAGAGTAGCGCACACAACCAAAAGAAAAAATTGGGTCTCATCTTAACTGATTATTGATGATGAATTTTCGGGATAACCTCGGTGGATAGATTTACAGCCACATCCTCGAGCAGAATGTACAATGTACATAGGGGAGGAGAGAGAGAGAGAGAGAAAAAAAAGAGAGTCCGCACAGTGGTGCTGAAATTTCTCAGGGCCTGAGGCCTGGCCTACTTCTCTCGTCCTGCCTGACATTTTGGCCGGAGCAGAGAGACACGATAGATTGATGCCACAAGATGAATATTTATACATCATGAAAGGAGAGCGTGTGGGTGATACAAGTATGCAAATAGGAAATATCTGCAGCGACAATTTAATAATCCTTGCCCGAATGTGTCTGGAAATCGCTACACTGGGGGAGGATGTGAAATAAAGGGTCCCTCAGGGGGCCATGGGATCTGCAACAGTGTACTGACAAGAGGTGGGTGATTTTTAGCCAAGCATGAAATTGGCCTGGAAAGGATTTCGTCGAAGAAAAAACAAACCTCCCCGCCCCCCTTAACAACACAAATGTAGATATAGGAAATCATTTGTCAAATTAACCTTGTTTTTTTTCTTCTCTCTCTCTCTCTCTCGATCCAATATGTTTTGTTTTCCTTGAATGCTGGGACAATTCACTTGGACCTTTTGAGGTGATGGAAGAATACTTTTTTTTTTAAAGTCCGCTCTCTGTCACTACCTCTCCTTTTTCCGGAATGTGAGTTCAGTTAATTATTTTGTGACGGTGGTAGTGAAATAACTAGAGTTGATTCTTGGCGGAGAGTGCATCGCTAAATTGCGCAACTGACGCATTCTTGAAGCTCGAAAATGCTTCAATTTCATGCATTTATGGATACACAATCCATCACCCATGTTTGCCCAGCGAACCCGAAGACATTGACATGTCATAACGTGATTAAGTGCGACATCACGACCGTGATGCAAAAAAAAAAAAAAAAAAAAAAAAAAAAAACCGTCCCTCATCACCGCGAGTTGTCAGCTACTTCTTCTGCGTCTGACCCGAGCCCTCAGCCAAACCGACGCGTTTTGCGCTCCACTTGGCCCAAAACTGGAGGGCAGGAAAAAGATGGGCTTAATTTAATTGTCCTGTCACAAAGCTGGTGGGGGGAAGAAGACTTTTTTTTCTCGTCAGTGGAGCTTGAGCTTGGATGGCGCGACGTGGTGTGCGTGTGTGTGCGCGCGCGAGAGACGGAGAAGTGAGAGAGGAGGGAGTGAAAAGATAAAGATAGGGAAATTATTCTCCCTGAGTGTTTCGCTGAATGTTTGCAAATAAATGTGTCTGAATTGTGTTCAGTGTGTGTAAGAGTTAGTTGCACACAACACACACACACACGGTGATTGCGAATTGGCTGGCTGTGTGGACCGGGGCAGCCCCTTGGCACAGAGGTGATTAGACTGTAAGTTGTGCTACCCATTGGCGATGATGGTTAAGCCCTACCGTGTGTGTAGTGTCCACAGTCGGATGGAGACAGCTTGTGGTAAACGGGGGAAGCTGTGTCGGTGGGTTGGTGGCACGGAGGCAACGGTGGGCTGAGGGTGCCGAGGACACCGCAAGAGGGCAGCCTTTCTTTCGTTACTCACGGCGCTGCATCCAGCGTAGTGCTGCTTACCACGTAACAATCTGGCTTAGCAGACACGTGTTACCAGCCAAAAGAACAAGATTCTCAGTATCTCCACTTACAAGATAAATTTACTAAGCAGGATACGAAAACACTGACATTGTGGTTGTTATATCTACAAGTAACCTACATTTTTTCTGAATCAATTTGTCATTTGTTTCAAGGAATGAAAGTTGCACCGGCCTATGTATACACAGAAACTCCACTTCCCTTTTTTCACATAATTTTACACTTTTTAATGCCACTAATCTAATTTATATTTGGATGCACACCTTGTATGGTATATGTATCATGGTGTTTTGTTAAAAAAAAAACTGGCTGTTGCAAATTGCTTCCAAAAAGAACCACTAATATAAATGCAAACCTACAAACTTAAACACGTTTCAACACTAGCAGAGTTTTTCTCAAAAAGGCTTCAACAACGAGCACAGTGAAAGACACGGCATCTTACCAAGGAGCAGTGATCTATTACCAAACAATATCGCAGAACAAAACCGTTATGACAAAGAAATCCGAAAATTACTCAGTGTGCTTGTTAAAACTGCAATCGGCGTCCCAATTGTAAACAAAATCGTTTATTATCCACCTACAGGGAAAGATGAAGTTAATTGCTTTTTTTTGTACATTGATATTTGGATCCTGTGGTGTAGATTAAGTCTTTTCGCATCCATAATGAGATGTGATGATGACTGATTAATAACAACACATCCATTAAAGGCAAAGTACATCCGTTTGTTTTTTTGGAACCGTTCGATTGTTTCAATCCTATATATAAATGTAGATGTATACAATAAAACTAACCTGTGGAAATTTCATTGCAAAAGGTGGATGCGTTTTTGAGGTATCGCCGAAAGCCTGGAGCGGTTATGTCCACGCAGGAAGAATAATCTGTAATTACAATACACAATCTGAAAAACGTTTCGTGCATGAAATGTTTCTCAGGTTGAATATTTGTTTGAATCCCTTTCTCTAAAACCACATTCTTTGGAAGGGAATGTTTTCTCAAAATGTAATACACTATTAACAGCTGCAGTGCTTCTTACCAAGTAAGTTTTTGTGGTTGTTAGTTTTTGGAGTAATTACCAAAGGTATACACTCCCTTTAAAGGAAGTGGGCAACATTGTTAAGATTGAAAACATTTTTTTTTTTTTTTTTGACAGATTTGGGTCATCTCCTTTAGTTTGGACATTGTTTTTTTATGATATTTTCCCTCTTTATAAAAATAATTCTTACATTTGACTCAATTATTTCATATAACAATATCTTTTGGTCCTTTGAGATCAAAACTAAATGTTTTACTAATTTCTCAAAAAACAAAAGCTTTTTAGGAAAAAGTATTTCAAGGAAAGCTTTCCACCATGACCATAAATTACCTGTTTAATTATTATAGTTTAACAGCACGATCAGCGCCAATAACAGGATGAATAGGAAACAAGAAGAAATGTTCAGTTTTAGATGTGGGGGAAAACCCCAATGGGGAAAACCCTAGCAATTGGGTATGGACTGAAAACCCAATCCACATGCAAGGCTACGGTCTGAGGTGGGATTCGAACCGGGGTCCACAGAGGTGAAAGGCAGGGGAAGAAACCACTCAGCCAACCTGATCTTACCATGTAGCCTAAGTTTTGTGTCAAAACTGTGAACATTTATATTTTCAATGCCACCAATGGCCCTTTAAGTCAATAAATTACAGTCATAAATTTATAATAAATGAGAAGGGATGATTAGTGAAGCATTCATTAAAAAAAAAGAGAGAAAAAAAGAATGGCGACACATTGAGCACATTTATTTTCCTATTACACTAAGGAAAGATTTGAGCCTGTAAAACATGGTGCAGATGATGGATGGCTGGTTTTGGTTGACAGTGCACCATGTGGTTGATTTGACTGTCTCTTTGTAGGATTTATGGGCTTAGTTCTGCTGTAAAACCTAGTGTATATTTTTGTTATGTTGCTTTGTGTTTTTTTTAATCTGAGAAGAATCCTGTGGGTTTTAATTCTCGATTATTACTTTGCAATCATGTGTTTCCAGTGGATGCCAATTTTTGATGGTTTTTATTTTTTATTTGTTGTTAAACATTTCAATTTTTCTGGTGATGATACCCAAGGGGTCCTCAAGAGTGATCAGCAATGCGACCCTCGGGCCTGAATACACCTTTGTGTGAGAAGACAATGTATGAAGAAAACCAACAGAATCAGGTAGAGAATGAAAACCCAATTCCCATGCAATGCGCTGGTCCACGGCTGGATTCGAACCGGGGTATCAGAGGTGAAAGTCAGGACAATATACCACTTAGCCAACCAGATCCCATAAGTTTGCCCATTAGCCTTTGCTGGTCAGATTATTGCATACAGTGGGAGGGTACTGGTGAACCTCTTCCATGTGGCAGCCATCTTGTTTTCCCCCCATTCAACTCAACACACCCAAACAGAGGCTGGAAGGGAAAGCAGTCTGAACCCCTCTTCGGTACAATGAGAATCAGCTCTCCAGATTGCTAGAGCATACTAGGGAACAGGACAAGGCGTACATGTTATATTAGCAGTCAATAGGCTTTAGTGAGATTCTGCTCAAGGGGAGGGGTCGAGTGGTGTGCTTTTTTTGTTGATTGACCCACATTAACATCAGAATATTATGCAAATCAATAATCACACCAGCCTGTTTTTTTCAGTAAAGAAAAAAAAGTGAATAAATAAATAACCAGATATTACCTTATCTAAACTTCATGACTAAAAACTAACTTTCACAGACTATCAACAAGGCACAAAAACACAAACGCAGAACCAGATTTTGAGATATACCAACATTCCACCCCACCCCCATTCATTAAACACCCCATTTTGTATCCATTTCCCTTTTCCTTTTTAGTTATATGCACCACTGCATCATAGAACATTGGTTCTACAAACTGTAACTTTGCAAGTGTGTGTGCAGTAGCCTATCTATGGTATGGCAGGTATGGCACATGCCACAGGGCTTCCCATCCCCAATAAGGGGGGTGCCATCCAGCAGTTATAATTGCCATGTAGTGCCATAGTTTGTTAATGAAAAGACTAATGAGCTTGACTTGTATTTTTGAGCTGATATTACGCTAAAGTTATCTTTAAAAAAAAAAAGGTTTTAGATGTTTTGACAGGGTGCAATTTCAGTGCTTGCCTTAGGTGTTATTTTTCATAGATTTGCCACTGCGCTGTGTGAGCAATTAAAAAGAAATTCTCCTCTTTTGTTGTGAAGCCGAGTTGTTACAAAAATTAATGTCTCATTGGCCCTAAACGAGACCAATGCTTCGGCTTTGACTGAGGCCCTGTCCGACTGTTCCAAGCCACATACTATAAAAGTGCAGGTTTTTTAATAAAATGAATGAGGTAGCCCAAGCCTTAGTCAAGACTGAGTTGAGATTTTTTTAGAAAGGGCAATCCAGACCTGCAGAAGACCTCTATTGTTTCAATTACACAAAGACCTTTACAGATTGTAATGTATACGTTCTTAGAATTGGCATGGATTACAACGGTACTGTAATCACAGGGCTATAATTACTGGCTAAAAAATGGATGGTTTATGGAAATAAAGGCTGCGGGAAAGATTTGTCAATGAAAGGTTTTGATTAGACAATGGGTCACTGTTGTTATTCAAAGGTAACAAAGTGCAATTTCTTTAACCTTAGCATTTAAAGTGTTTATTTTGTTATTTTGTTTCAGTGTGTGCTGTATTTATCTATTTATTCTGGTTGTGAAGCCAAGGATTCTCAGAAAAGCGAACTTAATCACTGTACTAGCCAAGAACCCGTGGAGAGAAGACAAGGAAGAAAGTTTCAGTCTTTAGATGCGGGAGGGAAAGCCCAAGAGAATGATTCCAATCCAAATAGTGCCCCCCGCAGGATTCGAACCTCGGTCCTTAGGGGGGAAGGTGAGGTAAGATACCGCTACGCCATCCCGACCGCCCATGGCAGCACAGCGCACAGTTTATTCATGCCGTGAATTTTCACCAGGTTTTAAGGCAAACAAAGAATCCGTACGTTGTCAGCCATTCCGGGCGTATCACACATAACACGAGTTGGATTTGTGTTATGAAACAGTCATTAGCAGTCGTCGCGCTTGAAATAAGGGGCAAGTTACAGGGTTTTCTACTTTGACATGCCTGGATTGGTAGGGGCTACTTCACTAATGCTTGGTTTTGACTCAGTGGATTGTGCGCGCATGTGCATTGTGGATAACAAAGGTGGGTTGTTTTCTGTTACAGAGTAATGATATAATAACACCAGGCATTTTTAGCTGTAAATTGCTAATTAAAAAAAATTGAAAATGCACAAATAATTTTTTAATTTTTTATAAACAATGACTGAAGTCCAGGCATACACAAGTTCAAAGCTGACTTTCCGAGCTTCATCATGGTCGCCACTTGAACTTTCACAAAGGTCATTTCAAGGTTACGTGGTGTGTTGTTGTAACAAATGTGTTTCATATGGCAATACACAATCCGAACATTGGGCCAATTTCATTGGCCTGGGACACTGCTATGATTAAGGGAGCAATAAATCAGTCGTGTTGGAAAGTGTTCATTAATACTCACCCTCTAGTATGTCATTGTTCAAATTGTACTGGATTTTGTTTAATGCAACATCAAACATCACATCCCCTTGAAAAACAATCTTGGTTGAATGGGTTACCACATGATAACTTTGTTTATATAAATGATATCAAACACACCATAATTATAAACACAATGATAAACCTTTATTATTTTAAAAATAGATTATGTGATCCTGTGCTAAAGATAACAGAAAGAATAGATTTATGTTCGATGAGGGATGTGTTACACCTTCATGGAGACCACGTGACCTGTAACATCACATGTTTACAAAAGAGCCACAGAGTATGGACTTCCTGCAGGCACGATTTGTACACAGCCCACAGGAACAAACATAAACTCTGATGTTTTTTGGAAATTGCATTATCTGATTTTTATCAACTTTTGATATGAACAAAAGAGGGCAAAACCAGTTCAGCTGTTATTTTTTGATAACTCTTGAATTTATGTGGCAATTATGACTCAAAATGTAAAATTTCCCATGTAAGAACTGCAGTTTCTTGCCTGCCAGTAAGAGCCTGGAATGTACAAGGTCACTATTTTTCTAAACAAAGGTTACATGGTCTATACGTGCTAATTTTGATTGCGGCAATTGAAATAAACAATAGAAGAAGGGGTCTTTAAATGCTTCCTTTTCTTGATTTTGATAGTATTTTAGAACGACCACTTATCTGGAAGATTGGTACCAGTACTGTAATGATCAGATTAAAATTAATATTATTATTTTAAAATTACCAATCCTGTACTTTGCATGTAAACATGCTTTATCCTGTCAATAATAGCATACATGATCTCACAATAAGATGTGACAATAACGTTTGTTCATGAAGGACCACAACTTGAAAGGCACCCACGTTCGGAAGCCAGAGTTTTCAACAAGCGCATCATTTTCTGCTAAAGAATGTGCTGGCTCTATGCAGCCCCACAACTGGATCCATGTGAATTCACAGAACTGAATCCAATTGTACAAACATGTGAAATCCTGAACAACGGGTGGCAGTAACTTCTTGGTGTGGATAAGCTCCCTGATCATACGGCGTGTTATATATTTTTAGAGGATTACAAACTGTCTACATTTTATATTACCACAAATTCTAGAGGATTTGTTTCATAGCAAGGGCTGTGTCTTTCAATAAATGGAAATTACACATTTTGTTGTCTCAAGACTGGGCATGGAGTTACAACAGGTGGTGTGATTGCACAAATGTGAGAAATTCTGAACCAAAGGTAACAGTTTCCTCACAGTCTGGAGTTGGAGCTCCCTGAATATGACAGGATCTTAGATTTTAGTGGTTTACAAAAAGAGCTACTTTTTTGAAGTTTGAGACCTCTTCCTTTACATAGCACAATATAATGCTTTACAAGGTGCTGTGGCGCAATGTGCTGCCAACCAGTGGAGCTGGAGGGATGCACATTTCGGCTCTTTTCAGACCCAACACTCCTCCTAAAAGAGATGGTCGTACCCGCACAAGTTTACTAGTTGTAGTTACTTCTTATTGTCTACACCGTGCAAAGCTTCCAACCATCCTTCACCTAAACGTTATGACAAAGGAAGTGGCGATGAAAAGAATCACCTCATTACCCCAGGAGTGCTAATATCCTCAGTAGCTAAAAGCAGAAGGAAAGAGGGTAACGGAGTAGCTCCATCACTGCAAAAAAAACAGCAACTAGCGGAAGAGAGCAAGAGAATCAAAAAAATAACCCGGCTCATTTTGATTTTCAAAGTGCCAATTTCCTCGCGGAGGGCAGACGATAAGTGTACTGTTAGGGACACTACGAGGGGGGGAGGGGGGGGGGTCTTGAGTACACAATAAGAGCATCTAAGATATCGCAAATCATGACGGAAGTCCTCTTTTGTAACACTCGCAATCATCCCCTTCTTAATCAAAAGATTGTCTGTGGGATTATCCATCATACGCATTGCCGGTGAATCGTGGGGTATCCGCTATTAAGTGACACTTTAATTGACACAGGATTGTGTGTGGTTTACAAGAAATAGATTGCAAAGTTACATCGGGGGGGGGGGGGGGGTTGGAGTTGGGGGAGACAGAATGCCCGACTCCCAGTGATAAGATTTCTCATTAACAGTAATATACACACCGAGCTTGTTAACTGGAATTTGTAAACTGTTTAAGACTTGAGCTAATAGGACAAAATTTTATAGAACAAATAGACATTGATTGATGTGATAATTATACCCCCCCCCCCCCGGATGAAGGACAATACTATTTGTTTTCATCGTACAGCAGTGTGTGGTCATGAATATACCTGATGGTGTCCGAGTCACGGGTTCGAACCCCGCCCAAGTTGCACATCAGGGCCCAATGTCATGGAGACAATGGTGCTTTCAGCTTAAACTGTTCTGCTCAGTAAGAGTAAGCAGAACCAGTTAAAGAAGGTAAATATGACATAGAATTTCGGCTGGTAAGCATTACATGCTAGCTCCTTTTTGTGCTTAAGCAGCTCCATTAAATTGGGTGCTGATCACACACCAGTGGAGGGTAAACTCAAATGATAATGCTCTTTAATGTTGTTCTGTACCTTTGAATATTCTGTGTAGTACAAGCGGCAATTGTGGCGTCACGAGGAACAGTCCCCTCCCTCAACCCCTCCCCACCACACCCCCTTTAAAAAAAACCTCCCAAAACAAAACAAAAGAAAGCAATAAAACCAGAAACAACCTCCAGACCTTCCAAACCTTAAACCATAACAACAAGTTTTGCACTATTGATTCAAGAGCCCAACCCATAAGCAAAAGCAAAAGACCTCAATGAGAAAAACAAAATAATGACAGAAGTTGGGACTTCAGAAGCAATTGGCTCTCGTTAAAAAGATATGCAAAGCAGAAGAGACAGCCGCTGGCAATATTATTACGAAACATTCATTGTCTTTCAAGAAGGCAGAAACAAACAAAATTTGGTAAGCACCATGAAACGAGGTCATCAACACGACAAAACGTTAAAAGGTGAAAAAAAAAAGGTTGTTCAAAAAAAAGAAACCTTCCAGTCAAGGAAGGGGGAAAGAACTCCTGGCTAATCAGGTTTGATCTTCAATTGACTTGGGTTATATCTACAGGTCCTTCTCTTCCATGGATTCTGCAAATGCTCTCTGGTGAGTTAATACTTCTCTAGGACAGTCGGCATTAGTGTGACGTACCGAATAATTGTCTTGGCAAGTGCAGAGGAAATGTTGATGATGTTTTTAATCGACACATCACGATGCCCCCTCCCCCAAGAAGCCAATTAGAGAAAATAAAATCAAACATCTGTGGTTTTTGCCTGCTCCGTCTTCAGATCTGGAGAACTCAGTCTCATTGGGCAAGGCTCCCACTGATAAATCTGTCACTAGCAATAACTCACCTCTGACCTTCATAGATCAAATCAAATCAAATCAAATGACAAACACTGATTCTGCCTTTTTTTTTCTTCTTCTCTTTTTGACCAGGTTTTTTTTTTCTTTTCCTTCTTTCTCAGAGTATAATTTTTAGTGTACACAAGGCCGGAGCAAAAGCTAACAGATGGTGACTACTTCACTAATGAAACCTGCGCTGAAATTTGTAAGCTTTTTGTTGGTTTAAATACAGGTCAACGTGTGAAAGGAGATATGATAACCAGCGTATCGTGTTTGCTTAGTTTTTTAAATAACAAAGCAACCTCTAGCGGGGGCCGGTGTGGGGGCCCCGGAAATTATTATTTAATTAATAAATATGACACTATTAGAGGCAACGCCACGGGCGTGCGGGGGGGAGAAAAAAAGTGTTGCGTAAAATAGAATGTATATTAAAATTGGCTCAGGTTACATGGTCACTATTGTTTGCCTTGGTTTGTGACCTCAAGGCACGATAGTGGGGAGTTTAATGTGACTTCATCCAATTGCAGAGGGTAAATACAGCAGAATGTCACGCAATAAAAACTGAGTTGTAGGTTTAGGTTGAGTCAATGCCTTCAGCAGTATAAAAAAATATATATATAAAAAAAGGGAAAAAATTAAAAGAATACCAAAATGACAAAATTTATGACAAAATGAGAAGAGATAATTATAACCACTGACAAAATATATTTACATTGATTTACTCTAAATTCAGGAGTGAGAGTCGTTGCTGACAACAAAAAAGTCTGAAACTGGGATCCAGATCTTGGACACTATTGGTAATTGTCAAAGACCAGTCTTCTCACTTGGTGTATCTCAACATATGCACAAAATAACAAACCTGTGAAAATTTGAACTCAATTGGTCGTCGAAGTTGCGAGATAATAATGGAAGAAAAAACACCCTCGTCACACGAAGTTGTGTGCTTTCAGATGCTTGATTTCGAGACCTCACGCGTGAGGTCTCGAAATCAATTCAAGTATTTTACTGAGAAATTACTTCTTTCTCAAAAACTACGTTACTTCAGAGGGAGCCGTTTCTCACAATGTTTTATACTATCAACAGCTCTCCATTGCTCGTTACCAAGTAAGTTTTTGTGCTAACAATTATTTTGAGTAATTACCAATAGTGTCCAGTGCCTTTAAGAGGTAAATTGAAATGATGGCGTGTCCACCTTTTGATAACCCCTGGAGTTAAAGATTCCAAGGAGCTTTCGGGAACAGTACCCTCAGCGCTAATAGAGAAATAAATCAAAGAGCCTGACTTATTATATTTGGAGAAAAATACAACATTTTTTGTTTACCAGGAAGACTTTAACAAGTCTGAATTCAGACTAAGGTCTGGTATTTCTTATTTCTTAAAATGTTCAATAAAAGTCAGTAATGGCAAGGATGGATGTCAAACAAAGTAATTTACTTTTAAAAAACAATATAAAAGAAAAAGTAATAATTATATAAAGACATGTGTCATGAAAAGTTACCTGATGTTTTTACGCCAAATAACTTGACTTGCAAGAAACAGGCCACACTAGGAAAAATAAGATACACAGAATGCAACAAAGTATAAATTTGACAAATTAGATAGTCTCAACTATAAACTATGGTTCAAAAACTTCATAATTAGGACATATTTAAAAAATACAGCAAACAATTAAAAATAAATGGTTGACTGACTAAAAAATAACGTAAAAAAGCAAAAAATTTGTTAGTGGCCTGACGTTTCGACCCTAGCAGAGTCTTTCTTTTAGCCTTTGAGAAAGACTCTGCTAGGGTCGAAACGTCAGGCCACTAACTAATTTTTTGCATATATACTACAGGTCCTTTTGGTTGGTAAGCAGTTCTCAACAGCTAATTCTAATTTCTAAAAAATAACGTGTCATTTGTAACCCCCCCCCAAACAAAAATTTCAAACAAATTACACTTTTTATACAAAAGCAACCAATTCTTTCAAACAAATTTACCCAAAAGGAATTCATATCAGAAACCAAATTTCTCAAAATGCATCATAACATTTTTTTGTCTTCTTCAGATTGGTTGCCACAAGTGGAACCACTTCCAACTGCAACTCAAAACCAAAAATTCTAACAGTAACCGAAAACCCACCAGAACACTTTAATCAGAGCAAACTAAATCTAAAAATGCGGTTTTCCTACATATCCTGGAAGCCCCAGCTAAAGCTGCCAAAACTTTACTCCAGTATTTCAATAGACAATCTCATTAGTTACCATAAGACACAGGATATTAGCGGGACCTGTAAAGTAAAACCACGGAATATGACACCATCTCAAAAGATCCATCCCTTCATCATAGTCTCACCAATGTAGGCCACAATGGCACTACCCGACTTTTCCTTTGTAAACCCCCCCCCCCTATGGTCATCGAGTCCCTTTTGATTGATGCATGCTAACGGAGTAGGCTCGTCCACGCGACGCACCAAGCAATTACTATGCAAATGTTGCCATGATCACTCAATTTTTTGTTTTGGCGGTATTCCCCGCTGTACGGGGGAGATAAACGGACTGCACTGTTTTCTCTGCCACTCATATCGAGGGGGGGGGCATTAAGCTAACATTGTTTTGACAAATATACGGATGTGCAATTTCTAGATCTTTGTGATCGCCTATCAGCGCTGGACGGATCAGCAGATGGACTCTAGTGTTTTCTCGTGGATGATGATACACATATCAGATTTTACAGTACCGAAGGATGTTGATCGCCATGCGTAAAAGTTAAGATAACAATGGCATTAACTGGCTCCCCGCAGATGGGGGTTGGGTATCACTATCAGTCTGCAATAAATGACTAACTTAACAATTTCCATAAAATAAGGGATTACAAGGGCTTAATCAGCCGAGATCTTACATCAATATTTAATGGGTTCAACAAACGGTAGTAACTTTACCAAAAAAAGACAAACAAGTGGATCACTCTCCCTTGCCATGGTAGAGCAAAGTTTCAGAAGCTTGCATTGAGGAAGTTTTTTTCGTAGGCCTATTTTGTATGTTTCCCACACCATCGAGCGAAAAGTCCTACGAAGTTGTTTAAGCAGAGCATATTGGTGATCAACAACGTGGTGAGCCGAGTGAGCAATCAGCCATAAGCAGCGTACATCTTGGCTGGGCCCAATTGCTTAGCACCAAACAAGTTTGCTTACTAGAAAAGAGTTACCAGCCAAAGTACCTTGTTGTGTGCACAGTTTGTGACTGGTTCTCTCCTTTTTTTTTTGCTAAGTAAGATTTTTTAAAGCAATATTTTCTGCTTAAGCAGCTCTATGAAATTGGGCCCGGGTAACCTGCCTGTGCTAAGCAAAATGTTTCTGTGCTTAACACCTTTTCTACGCTGTTAGGCACTTAGCAGCTTCATGAACTCAGGAACTGTTAATAATCTGCTGAGCAAAATTAAGTGGGGGATACCCAGGTCACATGGAGCGTACATTAAACTGATAAAATCAAGGCTGATCGTCTGTTTCTGCTGAGCAAGATTTTTCTGTGCGAAGCATCTTTGTGTGCTTGGCAGCTTTGTGACAATGGGCCCAGAGCTAATATTATACCAGCTACCAGGGTACCAGCCAAAATACCATGTAATAAACTTGCACAGCACACAAACTTGTTAAGCTGTATTGCATGCTTAACGGCTTTGAGAACTGGGTCCAATTTCATGGCTCTGCTTTCCGTGGAATTCTGCGCTTATGGTGCCCTAAAGCACATAGTTTAATGGTCTGTAAACGCAGGTTTCTGCGGTAAGCAGAGCCGTGAAATTGGCTCCCAATTTCGCGGCTCTGCTTACTGTAAGCAAAGAATCGGCACTTATAGAAGCAGGGAGTTCCGCGCTTATGCCAAGCGTCTTTCAAGAGTTAGCAGGAATTCTTTGCCAGTGCGCGTGCAAGTTAAGTGGAGTAAGCGGAGAATGGTGATAGCAGGCGCAGAATCCCGCGGTAAGCAAGCCGTGAAACAGGTGGATGGGGTCTGGGCTGGAGCCCAAGCCACGGTGTCTCTCTCATTTACAAAATGGAGCACTGCATTCATGAAGTGGTGGGTAAGCCGGTAACTGAACACATGTTCTTGTAATAAACACAAATTTTCATTGCATTCCTACTGATGTAGCTCCTCCCAACAGCGGTCTTTCGTGGCAAACTCTTTTGAGGAAGTGCATTCAAATTTTGTTTGTCTTGGATTCTAACGAGGAAATGGATCACCAGTCACTGATCATCCAGTAGGTTTCTCCAGCTGCATGGCCAGGTTCATGATGGGGATGGCCATCCATTCTCACACAGCTCTTGCTTTCTTCCAAGACGATAACAAAAAAGGAGATGGAGTTGCTCGTAAAAAAATTTGTTGTACCTATTTCATCCTTGAGAACTGTTTTTTAGTAATCAAGTAATTTGTCAAAATTGTCATTTTCACTGTATACTCAATGCTCTCCTAGTCCTGCAGATCAAAATACACAGGGCACTCGGGTGGGATTCAAACCCCAACCCCCCTCATTCTAGACCATTGAGTGTGTCCGGTGAGGAGAGTGGCATCAGGGATAAAGACAATCATTTTGGTTTTACCCTAACACCGATGTGTGATGAGCAATGTGTACTCACAGCTTTCTTAGTCCTGTGGGGACAAACAACAATTTCACAGAGTACTCAGGTTTTATGTCCCACTGGGGATGAAGAGGGCTAAGTATTAAGTATAGGTGAGATTCGAACCCACGACCCCCGCTTTCTAGAGCAGGGGCCGAGTTTCACGAATAATTGATAATAAAATGTGAATCAATCTCAATTGCTGAGCAAAGTGTGATGTCACAATACAAATCACCATGGTGATCTTGGCGACATATCTTAAGATGAATCTAAGTGTTTTGTGAACTCAAGCCAAGATACCTTAACCACTAGACCACTGTGTGCACTCCACACTTCTTCACCTCTTCGATGAGGTGGCGAAACAAAGATCTGGGAAACGTGTAAAGACACACATTCTGTCTTTTGCATCCCTGTGGAGACATCTTTGTTCTTTCCTTCGCCCTGTACTTAGCATCCTCCCATGTACTTTGTACACAGAAATGCAGAATTCCTTGCGAAGTACCCCAGTCTTTAGAATTCCCCTATGGAGACCTTTTGTTTTCCCTTTTTTTTGTTTTGTCCTCAGTCTCCATATAAGGTAGCGAAGATTAAAAACAACAGGGCAAACCTGGAGTAAAATAAAGACAACACACTTTGTGTCCCAAAGTCTTCACAGATGGAAGCTTTTATTTACAAACTCATTGCATTCTCCGTTATTTCAGTTATACTCGAGTTAAGGCTGATAAGCACTTCTTCAAAGTTGCTTTTACAAACTCTTCGACGCAAATCAAAAAACCTCTGGTTAGAATTACATTATTCAGTTTTGAGTCATGGAAGAGGATTATGTTATTAACTGATGAACCCTCAAAATTAATGCCCAAGCTCCACGCGAAAGCATGATTGATCCAACCCAATGAGTAAACAATTTAATCTTAATTAACTTAAAAAAATTGGTCCAGCACATAAAAAGGAATGATTAATGACGCAAATAAACTCCAGATTTATTTTGTCCGGTGTTTTTTTCTCTTCTCTTCTGTTTTTTTTTTTTTTTTTTTTTTTTTTTTTTTTAAATAATCAAACAATTAAATCAAGAAATTGATTACCTGTCATTGAATTAGATTGGCTGAAACGACTAACAGCTGAAATCTTTAATTAAAAGTCATCAAATCAGTCCACCGTCACCCCCCTTTGGGCTGACGAGAAAACGACTAGATTCCTTATGATTGAAAATTCAACTCAGTGTTCACTTAACACAAGCAGTCTTCCCTCAAATCATCAATCATTACTTTTCATGTTACTGGGGAGAGGGGGGGGGGGTAGGCTTTAAAGTCTGCTTCAAAAACAAAACCATGCAAATGTTTTCAGCTAAAACAAGCAACGAAAGAGCCTAATGGTTTTTAAAGGCATGACTCATTATCGGTAGCGCCTACTCTCATTAATTCATGACATACATTACACAATAAACTGATAGTGTCATGCTTAATTTAATTACCAAGGCATTTTAATTACAAGAAAAGTAGTGGAAGTGTGATCCGTAGCTGTATTCGATCCAGCACAGAATTAAGTGCAGAGCAACTTCTCCGAAACAGAAAACTTTTTCAGAGAGAAACAGCTTTTTCACCAAATATGCTCTTGGTTTGAAACTGGTACAACTTCTAGCTTTAACACTGAAAGAGTTAGTGTAACACATGAACTGGCAGACCAAAGATGAACCAGAATCTTTCAACAAATGGTTACAAAAACTGATTAGTCATAAAACTTTTGTAAACAAATTGACTGCTGTAAAGTTAAGAGTTCAACAAATCTCCAAATGAGAAACAATAATGCTATTACGTGCTTAAACTTTCACAAAACGTAGCATATAAATAATGAATACATATGTTTAAAAATAAGTCCCGTCTATTTCTCTTTCAGCCTCTGTTGGATTTACATTGGTTAGAACGACTAGAAAAACGAGATAACTGCCACAATTCAGTTGGATTAAATATTTCTTAGCACCTAGAGAATTGGGCTGAGCAAATATTTCCAAACGCCACTTCGTTTCTCCCTTTAAAGGAACATTACAGAATTGGTAAGAAAAAAACTTGTAAAATATACTTTTGATCACAGATTTACATAAAACTTACACGGTCTAATGATGATGATAGTAGAAAACATCCCTTGAAATATTTCTGTCTGAAATGCCATATTTGATGAGAAATGAATAAACTAATTTTCCGATTGGAGTTTAACGCTCAGTGAGCGTTTTATTCATTTGTTGAATCTATATGATTTCATGCAAATGTGTAATCGGTTTTTCACTATTTTCTCGTGACCCAGATGGCCGATCAATCTCAAACTTCTACAGGTTTGTCAGTTTATGTATATGGTGGATTACATAAAGTGCTTACACTGCCAGCAACTGTTTTGTTAGCACTAAAAACCAATTCTGTAATGTTCCTTTAAACAAATATTTTGACAATTTGGGTTGTAGACTAAATAAAGTGTTTTTAAAATTTTGAATAAAACTGCTTGCCTTTCGATGTCTTGACAGAGTCAAAGTGATCAGAATTCTCCAGAATTCTTTGACATTTTACAAAGTTTTAAGGAATCTGCAAGCAGAGAGAGAGAGAGAGGAGAAAAAAAAGACACAAAACAAAAAAGTTGAGTTACATTTTTTTTTCATTTACGCTCTGCTAAATCTATGATAGCATTAAGTCAATCCAGTGGAGTGGAAGGAGGAAGGCTTTATGGTAAGTGAATTACACAACCGTCCCAGGTAAATCTGTCTGACATGACTGAGACTGTTAGTATGTGGTTATGCATGCATGTACATGTACAACATATTACTCATACCTGTGAGGACAAGGAGGCGGAGTCGCACGTACAAAATTAAGGGGGCTGTTTAAGGTCGGGCAAAACACTAAGACTGATGTCGTAGAATTGCCTAATAAAGAATATTGATAGTTATAATCAATTCAAACAGTTTTTTATTTATAACTTTGAACGCGACCAACTTCTGGAACCTGTTTTTTTTTCGGGGGGGGGGGGAGCAGGGCCCCCAAAATGCTTAAGCAGAGGGCAATTGCTAAAAAGGCAAATTGAGCAGGGAACCAGTCACGGAGAGTATACAAGCCATGGTATTTTGGCTGGTAATCTTTACTGCTAAGCAAACAAATGTGTCTAGATAATTTTTGTGCTTCAGCAGCTCTATGAAACTGTGATCTGTGCCTAATTTCATGGTGCTGCTTAACAGTAAATAAAGTTTTGTGCTTACTGTAGCAGAAGAATTTGCTTAAGCGTAAGCGAATGTCAAAGGTTAGCATAAAAATTAGATGGCCAGCTTGTACGTTCACCATGGATTTGCTTTGTTACACCATTCATTCTTGCATGCCTTCTTGTTTGTTACGGTTAGCAGCGCTATGAAATGGAAACTCGCACAGTAAGCACAAAATTAGCTGTTAAGCAGCTCTATGAAATTTGGGTCCAGGGTCCAATTTTATGGTCTTACTTACCACAGAATTGTGTGCTGATGGTGCCCTGTAAATCTATGGGCCCTAAGATCAGAATTCTGTGTTAAGCAGGGCCATGACATTGGGCCCTAATGTTACCAACCAAAATTGCTTAGCACAGAAAAACTTTGCTTGGCAGAAACATGCTGGGTACAATTTCATGGCTCTGCTTACCGCCAAACTCTGCGTTTGCGATCACCATTCTCCGATTACTGTGCAAGCGCCAAATTTCTGTGCTAGATGTGTAAGTGAAGAATGCCAAACATTCCCTGCTAAGCTGTGAAATATGCTTGGCGTAAGAGCGGAACTCCCTGCTTCTGTAACCGCCGATCCTTTGCTTACGGTAAGCAGAGCCATGAAATTAGGCCCTGAGCACAACTTCATGGCGCTGATAACCTCTGAAAAATGTGCTTACAGCGCCCTGTAAAGTACGTGAAACCTATGGGCCGTAAGCGTACCATACCACAGTAAGCAGAGTCCTGAAAAATGAATTCAGGTTACCAGCCAAAACACCACGCATTGCACATCGTCTGTGACTGGTTCCCTAGCCTAAGTTTTTGCCTCCCGGGGCAAATGTGCTAAGCACCATTTTTCTGCTCAGCAGGTTTATTAAAATTGGTCACAGGCCACAACATAATGGCATGATATTACACGTGTTTCGTGAGAGTAAGCTCACGCCATGGTTCGCACCCCCCAACAGACTGTCTTCTTGTTTTTTTAATAATCCTTGCCCCACACACACACATCTCAACTGATGTAAGCCACGATAAGTCAGGCATATCACAATCATTTGTGACACAGGGAAAATCTCTCTCATTGATGCCAGAGCTATGCACTATGTGGAAGGTAAAGGGGTTGTGAAATGAGAGATTATGCCGACATAATGTAAACACATCTTAGGGGATAAATTTCCATCTACATATCACCAGTTTGTGTTTTTTTTTCTTTTCGTTTTTTTTTCTTTTTTCGAGCGGGACTTTTTTCCAAGTTGATGGCATTTTTTGATTGGGAGATCTTAAAGGGAAACATGTGTTGATTTTCGGGAAGCCATTTTGGGAATCCTATTTCTAAAAACATAACCAGCAGAATTTCCAAGAATTGAAACACTTGATGAAGACGAGTTCACTCATTACACACGTTTTTTGCGTAATTTTACCAAAATCACCCATGTCATCGCTCCAAGGCATTTCTTATGGCCCACCTATAATTCTAAAGAGGACCATGAGACTTTGCAATTCATATGAAACAGGGAAGTCCACAAATTCTTTTGTTCACACATCCTCAAAGAAAAACTAGCTCACTAGCAATAGTTGGAGCCAGTTTGTGTGAAGGGAGCGCAGCTTACAGTGGAATTACGTCACACTATGAACAGGATTGCAGTTTTGAAGAAGATGAAAATTCCTTAAGATGACTCGCGGGCCTGGGTTTCTCCTTACTCTAGACCAAGAGCCTCTCAGATGTTCAGGAGGTTGACAGACTCTGTGCATCACCAGAAATACAAAACTATAGGCTTGGACACAATGTGGACTATTTCTTTCTCCCTTTGGTGACTGATTTCCCTTTTCTATAAAATTTAAAGGCTTCAGGAGATTTATAGAAAATCTTGAACATCTGAAGAATCCTGAGAAATCATATGCCTGCAGTATAGTGTCTTGCAAAATTCACAACTCTGACTTAGCTCGGCAAGGATTCGAACCAACCTCTCCCTCAACACACACTGGCAAACTGCCATCAGCATCTCTAGAATGGAGTGTCATGGGCGAGCAGTCTGGTGCACTGGACTCTGAGTTTTGGTGTTGTCACAATATGGGTTTGGTTCTCAGTTGTGTCACTTTGTGTTTTCTTGAGCAACACACTTATTCATAATTGATGTGTCCTTTACATAGGGTGCACAGATGTAGGTTCTGTGTAACACATGTTGAAGAAATGTTTTTGATTGGTGCAAACAGCGTGGATTCCTTTTTGACTGTTGGCTGCAGCTAACCTTTCAGATGTGTAACCGTAATTCGGTATCATTAACCTCTCGAGGCTTAAGTGATGCGACCTTCAGATAGGACGTAAAGCCCGGGTTCGGTGTGTTGTGCAACACACGGACATGTAAAAGAACCCAGAACACGTGTTGTTGAGAGTGTTTCTGGCATGGTTGGCTGCAGATTCCGCCGCAGTACGTTGCTATATTAATGGGTCTCATAATTCAAACATAGCACACATGTTGCTTTGATGAGATACCCGTCAGGGCCCAATCTCATAGAGCTGCTTAAGCAGAAAATATTGCTTAACAATTGCCTGCTCAGCAGAAATGAGAAGGATACCAGTTACAAATTGTACATTTGGTAATATAAGGTATTTTGGCTGGTAACCTTATTCTGGTAAGCATAATTTTGTTGTGCTTAGATACTTTTTGTGCTTAAGCAGCTCTATGAAATTGGGCCCAGGTGTGATACAGCGCTATATTAAAAACTGTGTATTACAAACTTATTTATCATCGGTTTGTGTTTGCACTCTCCGCCTTTGGTTCGTCCCCTTTGGTCCGCCCCCTCATACCATCCTCATGAAAAGAAGTATTGATGGCAACTTTGGGAGACGAGACAAAAAGCAAGATGTGAGCACATACAGCTGAAGGAGCTCGGCCTTGCCTGTGGGTTTGCTGGCCCCTCTGTCCTTGATGTCACCAAGCATCGGAGTTGAAGCCATCACATCACTGCACTCAAGAGCATCTTACCATGAAATCTATTTTATAGGGGCACAAAGGGTGTCACTGCTATCCCATTACGGTATGACAAGTGAAATTTGTTTGTTCGAGATCACAAGGTATGTTTTTGATATGTATTTAGACCTTAGTGGGAATCTGGTGGGGAGGCCCCTGATAGGGGCAGGTAAAGCCACGGTGTAGCTAAGTTGGCTTTGTGTTACAACACAGCCCATGTTGTTATTTTGTTAGAATGTAACTATTCATAACCAAAAACTACAGTGTAATGTTTTGTTATTCCTTTCCAGTTTTAGTTACCCATTCTTTGTCATCTACATTGAAAAGCAATAGAAGTGAACAGTTTGGATGCCATGTTTTGAAACACCCAACAACATTTTGACATCATAGTTCTTAAATCATTCATATTTATTCCCAATCACAAGTACGCAGATCACAGTATACAGATGATGGTATAAACAATAAATGCACGATTATGTAAGCGAATTTTGACTTTGTGGTTACCGAGATAGATAGCGAAACAGAAGCATGTCCCAGGAGGCGATTCTTAAACTGAGGATTCGGTACAAGACAAGACAGATGATGGACAGACAGACAAACAGACAGACAAGGCACTACTCATAAGTTAAAAAGCATTTGGCCAGCGGACCACTGCCAAAGGTATTATACAGGATTGGTAAAGCTGACAAAATAGTCGCAGACAGTGTTCACGTTTTGTGTGATAAACTATAGGCCTATACATAAAATAACAAACCTGTGAAAATTTTGGCTTAACCCGTTGTGTGAGTCAGGAGAAAATAGTGAAAAACCGTTCACAATTTTCAGCATGTAAACACAATTGTCCTTAATTTTGGTTGTAACAACCGAAATCAGCTGTTGCATTTTAGAAAGGTTTTTAGATAGTTTTCTCGAATATGACTTCATTTCAGAGGCAAATATTTCACAGAAAAAAATTGTTCAAGTATGAACTTCATAATCAGTAAGCTTTCAGACTAAAATTAAACCACTAAGTTTTTTATCCTTAACAAATCCTGTACAACACCTTTAAAATCAATTTAATGGGAGAGAAATGGCAGAAAGCTCATCTCTAGAAAAAAAGGGAGTGACACACACAACTTAAAGACCTTTCCTGCACACTTGGCTACTGATGAAACTAAAGGAATTTTTGACCAGCTTCGACCGGTTGACAGACGGTAACAAATCTCACAATTTCCCCTGTCAACGTTTCTTAATTTCACCCCGTGATCAAACTAAAAATTATTTTGGATGTCAACACTGGCCAACAGTGTACAGACGGCATTCTCTGCTGGGGGTGACGATAGGGTGGTGTCAAAAGAATACATCCTAAAAAGGGGTGCCCATTCAGAATTATCCGTGTTTTTTAAAACTTGATTCCCCACCCCCCTTTTTTGTTTTTAAACCCACCCAACCACCCAAGTTTCAATCGAAAGTTAATTCCCTGTTTTTCCTTCCTTGAAAAATTCAAAATCAAACTATTTTCTCTGACCAAGAACCCACATTTTTTAACCAATCCCCCCATAGACCTTTCTTTTGTTTACAAACATTGAGCGCCAATTTCTATAGACAGCCTTGCGTAGCACAAAATTGATAACTTGCTTGGCACAAATTTTGCTGAACCCCCCCCCCTTCCCTGATTTACAGTACTTTGCTATGAAGAACATCAAGTACTTTCGATTTGTTTTGGGTGACAACCGTTGATTAGTAAGTGATTTTGGCTATTTTGATACAAATTATTGTACTTTTTGATGTGAAGGCCACCCATACTTTTGTCAACCATGGTTGGCAAAACTTGCAGCTGCAATTTTACAAAAGAAAGGTCTATATTTTGACACACTGATGATTCTCATTTCCCAAATGATGATAATAACATATATATGTGATGCGATCAAGCTAAATGAGTCGTTTGTCGGTAAATGCATTATTGAGAAACAGGCCAAAATAGGTCGACTTCCATAACTTTTAAACCAAAGGTGGTATCAACACAGGGTTTTCATTTCCTTAAAGCTGAGATTGTACTTCTTTCAAATAGATAAAAAAACAAAAATTGACAAGGGTCGACAAACGACTCATTTAGCTTGATCGCATCACATATAGTGATTTTCAAGACACCTCTTTCCTCAGATCTTCTTATTTTCAAGGCTGTTAATGTAGAATGAGAAATAAGTGTGTTTTAAGTACATGTTGAGAAGAGAAAGTTGTGGAAGTATTTCCCCCCAAAGGACATTCTGTCTGATAAATCCACCGGTCCAAGTTCAGTTCTGTCCCTGTAACTTGCTAGATGATTCCAGGGTACATTTGTGGTCAACCGCAAGCCGTGCTTCGTTAATGGGCTAGAGGGTATCAGCAGGTTTTGGACATAGAATCTGAGCACCCATGGGTAGGGGGGACCAGTCATCACAGACTAAATCAAAGGTTATTGAGCGCCGATGGCCGCAAGATCGGGAAGTTGGGCTGAAATGTAAAATGTTCACTTCACTGGACGCCATTTCAGCAAGCAACTCTTTTGATGTAACATTAGATCAGTGCAGACAATGACCATTGCTATCAACGATATAACAAAACATGTGCTTCCTGAAATGGCGCCCATGCGTATTTCACGTTGCAACAACAGATAGAGCTTCAGTTCCCCCATCTTGCACCTTCCAGGCTCTGTAACCTTTGGACAAAATGCATCAACTACATTCGTGTTGTACTGGGTGTATTAAAAACGCAAAACACAATGAATGTCGGAATGTTCACTTTTCGACATACAGCAAAAGACTGTTGTTTCTGTGTGGAACCACTGCTGTTTAAGTTGACAGCTTACCCGGCAGGGGGGTGCGTATGCAGGACTTTGAAATGAGCAATAATAACAAATGTGCTAAGCGTTAGTGCGTCCACGCTAAGCGCCATTGTCCCTCCACAGTGGCTCAGTCACCTTAGTATATACCCCAGGGGAACTCTGCGGGTGCTTGCCTTTGTTGGATCATAGAGCAAGGAACAGATCAAGGATCTTGTGTGTTGGACAAATAGGTAGTATAATAAACTGCAAACAAAGTATGAAATACTTCAGGATACAACAACCAACAAATAACTATTTCTGTGCCATCTACAAGAGTGTCAAATACTACACAAACGTTTTTTAACTTCCACAACAGGAAGGAAAAGCAATGCATTTGGGAAGTGAAGTCATTCTAACACTGCAGATTTTAAAAGTAGAGTGATCAATTGGTTTTTGTCAACGTTATGCTGATTTAGGCTATAGGCACAATTTGCAAGGAATAAAAGTCACCTGTGAAAGTTTCAGTTAAATACAGTGTCTACTTGTTGGGGAAAACAGCAAAAAACTGTCACACTGTTTTCATCAAGAACATCAAATCCATCTATGTTTACTATGGTGACAGCGATACCAGCTCTGGCTGCAGCGCTCAAGAACGGCCACCATGGAAATTTGAATTTCCAAAGATTGGAGATACACACTTTTTCAACATGCTTGTGTTGATTTCTAATCAACAGGGTCACTTCAGACGAAATAATTTGGCAGGATGCTAACTACCATTATCATCTTGACAACAAGTAGGCTTTCGTTTTTTTTAAAATTGGGTCACAGAAAAAGATGATTTTACTTGTGACGGCAATTTGTTCAATAGGTGTGGCGCGGCATAAGAGAAAGATCGGAACCAAATTGGAAAATTGCTTCAGAGATTGTGACTGACACCAACATGGCTTCTCTTCTTATTTACAGTGGGTTTCAACAGATGAATAAATAATACAAAAAGTGGACCCTTTAATTTGGTAATCTGTTTTAAAATGCCAACTCGAAAAAATAGTTAGTCGGCCTGACACTTCGACACTAGCAGAGTCTTTCTCTAAGTGATTACAAACTGAACTGTTCGGCCCTCCTCAACAAAAAAAAACAAACCCAAAACAGGCCCCTCATGTTCACCTCCGCAAAATGAATCTTAACACCACAACAAAAACCTTCACTTAATGCCCCTTTCAAAAAGAGCAATGTTTTGGTTGAAATTGTGAATAAAAGAAAAAATCCTCGGCGCCAAGACAAAAGGAAAAGTTTCACCGAGATTTTGCCCCGAGGGGAAATCTCTCTGTCGGGAAAAAAAAGGGCATAACAATCTCCGCTGAGAAGAAAAAAAGACTGAATGAATAGAAGCAAAAAAGTTTTGGGCACTGAAGGACAAAGATGGTGAATGGACCGGACTGAACAACGAAAATTGGAAGATTGTTTTTCCAGCGCGAGATGAGTAACAGAAAAGGCACCTTTTATGGTCGGCGATGAAAGGGAAGATTAAGCAAGAGAATTGCTCCAAATTCATTCAATGAAGCAGTGTTCTGGAATGGTCAGGAATTAATTTGTCGGAGGACACTGGACCGTTTGGACCTTGTAAAGATTTCTGTAAATGACTTTTAAGAAAAGGAATGCAAAGTTTTACTTAAGCCTCTTGTAACCGGCATAGCTGAGCATTTACTTTCTGACATGTTGGAAACAAAAACTTATTCATGCGTAAATCTGGGTGAGGGCACTTAGTCTAAAGGAATATAAAATCTACAGAGCAGAAGGACATACCAAGATTTGAGATTTATTCTTGTTCGAATCCAACTTTCTGTTTTTGATTAAATCGTCTTTTGTAGTGCTGGTCTGTATTTTGCTGTTCTACTATTTGACTGTTTGTACACAGGGCCCTTAGGGATAGTAAGCTGAAATACTGATATGGCTACCCTGTCGTGGCCGAGTGGTTAAGAGCACCGGATCGAAGCGCTGGTGTTTCTGTTCAGCAGAGTGTGGGTTCGAGTCCCGGTTGTGGCACTTGCGTCCTTGAGCAAGATACTTTACCATAATTGCTTTGTTCTTTGGATGGGACATTAAGATGTAGGTCCCGTGTACTAGGATTGGTAGTGCACGTAAAAGAACCCAGAGCACTTATCGTGGAAGAGTAGGGGTTAAACCTGGTGTTTCTCGTTCATGGCAAACACACTTGTTTAAGGGTTTCCTCAAGCTTGCGAGCTACTGTAATCAAGTTCACTTATGAGGCATTTATGCTTTCAATACCAGAAATATACAATTTTATAATAATAGTAAGATACATAAATCAATTGACAGGCCCCCCAAACAAAGATATTGACAAAATAGGGAGACTGCCAACATTAGGGCTAGTTGTCTCAGTTGGTAGAGTGCCGGCACATTAATCTGGAGGTTGCAGGTTCAAATCCAGTCAATTTGTCTTTGTTCAACCCAAAATCAAATACAAAAATAAATAAGTGAATAAATATGGAAAGTTACTGTTACCTCGAAGCAGCATGGAGTCATAAAAAAACGGGGGGGGGGGGGGGGGGCATCTCCGCAGTTTTCAATTTGAATTATTAAAAGATATTTGAAAAATGAAGAAACAAATTCAAATAAATTAATTTTACACTCTCATACTAATACATAATTTATTTAATGCAAAGACATTGCCTTCAAATTTCAACACTGACATAAAAAAGGTTCAAAATGTAGAAAATTAAAAAGAGACCCAGGATGCGTCCTCCTGCCCTGACTCTGTTTAGATTTAAGATTTTGTAAAAAAAAAAAAAAAAAAAAAAACCTATTAAGAAATAACTCTTCTGCTGACAGTAACAAAACAAAGCACAGACGAAAATTAACATCGCACATGATTGATGTTGTCCAACACCAAAAATGAAAAAAGAAAATGTGTATTTAGACTTTTGAGCGAGTCAAATCATAGTCAATTAGATGCCACGCCTTTACGTGAAATCCCACAGGAGAGCCGAAAAGATCTTACAAAACGGAAAAGCGCCGGCGAAAAAAAACATAACCCAAATTCCCATCCATTTCTCTGTCAATTCATATTCAGCCATCACTCACTAACTCCTAATTTCCTAATCGTGTGGGCTCAGCGGCCCGACCGATCGAAGCTTACACTTTTTTTTTATCATTCTTATTGTATTCTTCACAAAGTCTCGCTTGATGGAGAGAGAAAAAAATGTGAGGAGAGAGAGAGAGAGAGGAGAGCGAGAGGGGAGCGGGAGAAACAAGGAGAAATAAGAAGAGATCTTTCAAATAACAGGACCATCAATCGAAGCCATAAAAGTGCAGATATGGCTAACGCGACTTGATGACACCTATAATTATGCCTCTATACCACTGCATTGTTTACCTTACTGCTGATATAAACTATAGCTGCGGGGGAAATTAATTTTGGCCACCTCACATTTCAATATCATAAATTGTCCCTCACTGCCCTAGCCACCCCCCCCCCTACGCCACCGCTAAGCGCTGTGGCTTCATAAAAAGCACAGGTGTCATATATCAGTTTAAGAAAAATAAAGAATCTGACCCAGGATATGGAGAGTTTATAACTCAAGACATAACACCCATAAATCTGAATTGGTTTATTAATATCAGTTTCCTATAACCTTTGGTTTTTTTCCTTTTTGTGTTTATATATCTTTGTTCTATCTTGAGGTACTTGGAAAGGGTTTGGGAGTAGCAGTGTGAAAGAATTATGCAGCTTCACAACAGGCAAGGGCAGGATAAAGCCACTGGATAAAGCAATCAGATACGGAATCAGATATATAATTCTTGAATGAAAAATGACTGGTTAATAACTAAATACATTTTGGGGAAATTGTTGCATTTATCTCAAATTAAGTTTCATCCATCCCAATCTGATGAATCTCCTGTAGTTTGATTACTCGTTACGATGACTTTTTTTTACTTAAGAATTTGATCTTTAGAAAAAAATCTTTCTCTCGTAGATCTCTCTCCAGAGACTGAATTTAATACATTTGTAAATGCAATCATTATTTTCACTGTGTGCGGTGAGTTGGGTAAGTAACTTTGTCATTCTTCCAAAGAAATATGTATTGGTGCTCAGCCACAATCATGGGTACTCATTTTTTTCGTGTCCACGTTATGAACAACACTTTGAAAACCAGTGATGTAACAGTTATTTCAATGTTTTTCGTAAATTGATTAACCAGCAGTGTGTGAATGAAGAGTAGAAAGTACTTGAGTTTGTCGAAAACAAGATCTGCAAAGAGTTACTCAATATTTATGTGTCGTTCATTTGGTGTCTTTGTAACAAAAAGTGTACCCATGATTGTGGCTGTGCACAAAATATTATTGCAACAGCTTCTTCTAACTTTTGATATGCAAGATTTTTATCATTAAGTAACAATAAAGATTTTCACTTTGGAGAGAACAGAACCAAATGTGAGACTGCTTTAACTTGTCGTCGGAAAGAGCAGCTTTTAGTTCTTCAATCGTGAAAATCCAAGTAACTTGTTTCAATTTTGACATCGATTGGGAATTCAGTGAAAAAACAGCGCATTTCTTACCCAAGTTGCCGTCAATGAACAAAATTACCCACACCCACCCGTCTTGTCTCTTCCCCTCACTGTATCTACTCGGATCTGATCCCGCATGTATTAATCATGCAATTCCATCAAGCTGGCAAATAAAAACTGACAAAATTGGCATTAACGAGCCTGATTGGGGATGCTGTTATTAAATAGTATTATTAACATTAGCGGGGATGCTTGGCAATGGGAGGTCTGTTTCTGCTGTATGATAGCACATGGGGCTTGAATCCGAGGTGTCTCTTTTTTTGGTTATAGGAGAGGGGTGATCTGCACTGCGGGTGGGGAGAAGGGGGGAGGTGAAGGTAGAGGAAGACGGGGAGGGGAAGGTAGAGGAAGAAGGGGGAGGGGCAGGGCCACCCACCAACACTTCTGTAATGTGGGTGGTGGGGAGAAGGGGGGAAGGGAAGGTAGAGGAGGGAGGGGAAGGTAGAGGAAGAAGGGGGAGGGTGAACATAGAAAGGACTAGAACCTGCTACGCCTGCACTTAGTACAAGTGCTCCACACACTCACTCAAGGTGAACACAGAATCCGAGATTCAACCCTCACACATTACCCATTTGCCCTAACAGGGCTAGCAACCTTCCCATTGTTCTTCAGAATTGTTCAGCATGTGGTGTAGTTTGGCTGCATATTATAAAGGAGCCCAATTTTGAAGAGCTGCTTAAGCATAACAAAATTATGCTTACCAAAATAAAGTTACCAGCCAAAATACCATGACACATGCACCATTTCTGACTGGTATCCTGCTAATTTGTGAGAACAACTGTCTGCTTAAAGGCAGGGTATACTTTTTGGTTGGGATACACCTCACTTGATGTATCCCAATATATGCATAAAATAATAAACCTGTCAAAATTTGGGCTCGATTGGTCATCGAAGTTGCAAGAAAATAATGAAAGAAAAAACACCCTTGTTGCATAGAATTGTGTGCTTTTAGATGCCTGAGAAAGGCTTCATGCCTCAAGCCTTTCTCATATTTAATTATTTTAGTGAGAAATTACCTCTTTCTCAAAAACTACATTACTTTAGAGGGAGTCGTTTCTCACAATGTTTTATATTATCAGCGGCTCTCAGGTGCTCCTTACCAGGTAAGTTTTAACGGTAATGTATTTCTTAAATAATTACCCAAAGTATCCCCTGCCTTTAAGTAGCTCTATGAAACTAGACCCTGGTAGTAAGGGAACTGCGCAAGTACTATACGATCCAAATTTTAGGGGAGGGGTGGCATTTTAGTAAACCCCTGGGGTTTAGGTTTTACAGAGCTTTCAGGAACAGTGTCCTCAGCACCTCATGAAAGAGCCGGATTTCTTTACATTTTGTAAAAAAGAAATAACAACTGATTTTCTTCACAAGGCTGACTTAAAGGAACATTACAGAATTGGTTTTTGCTAACAAACAGTTGCTGACAGTGTAAGCACTGTATGTAATCCACCGTATACATAAACTGACAAACCTGTAGAAGTTTGAGATCGATCGGCCATCTGGGTCACGAGAAAATAGTGAAAAACCGATTACACATTTGCATGAAATCATATAGATTCAACAAATGAATAAAATGCTCACTGAGCGATAAACTCCGATCGGAAAATTAGTTTATTCATTTCTCATCAAATATGGCATTTCAGACAGAAATATTTCAAGGGATGTTTTCTACTATCATCATCATTAGACCGTGTAAGTTTTATGTAAATCTGTGATCAAAAAGTATATTTTACAAGGTTTTTTGTTACCAATTCTGTAATGTTCCTTTAAAGAAGTCTGAATTCAGATAAAAAGTCTGAAATTTCCCATCACTGCTCTACCCCCTCTTCCCCCTTCACCCATTAAAGTTATGACAGGCCCCCAGTGGAACTTTGCATGTGCTGTGAGCAGTTACCTCTCTCTCTCTCTGCTTTGTTGGGTTTGTACGGAAACCGATCTCAACTGTTTTCACAAGAGTCACACACAAACTTGATAGGGTGCCGATGATGTCTGCACGGCAAAACAGCCAAACAATTGCCAAGCACAGGTAAAAGGGTTAATGACCTTCAAAACACTGACTTTCCAATCCATCACTACTCATAAATTTCCAGAAATTTCATTTAATTCACACAAATATCAATCTATCTTTGCAGGCAGTTAATTTTAAATGCCAATTTTTTTTTTCTTCCAACATGTAACCACTGTGTGCAGAATGTTAAAAACTTGATTGGGACTTACAAAAAAAAAAAAAAAATTGAAATTGAATTTTCAAAGCAACAATCATTTCTAGGGTAGGTCAAGTTGGAGACGTTGATTTAACCTGGCAGACCAAACCAGTTACCCCAGCTATTAACTTAACAAATATCAATCACCACATTTCCCCAGACACTTTGCACTAAAAGTTATGATTGCAGACAACTTTTTTTTATGGTGGTGGTGGTGGTGGTCTGTCTCTTCCACTCTGGGTAAAAGAAGTGGTCGCATAAATAAACTGAAGAGCGAAAAGAAAGAAAGAATGGTGTAGTCTGGGAGATAGCAATCTCAGAACGGTTTAGCCCCCAAACTAACAAAAGTTTGCGGGGAAAATACCCCCAGGGTGCTTCCTCCAGAGTAGTGTGCATATTTAAAAAAAAATAAAATAAATAAAAGCAGCGTGCGCCGAAATATTATCCATAAAGACTCTTGTCGCCGCCGAGTGAACATAATGAAAAGAACAGAGGGAGAGAAAAGAAATCCTGATTAGGTTTTGGTGTTGTTAATAGGCAAACATTTTTGGATCATGATTTTTTTTAATGCCGCGTGATGAGTGGGTAGAACAATCGCTAATGACAGGGCCAGACTTGTGGAGGTGACTTCAAAAAAGTAGCGAAAGGGGGGTGAATGACCGACCACATGTACAGCTGGGGGGGGGGGGTGGGCCTCAGCAGCTGCTCAGTTTGACTTTGGTAGGAGCGCTGATAGAGTGGTTACCCAGAATGTGAAGACAAAACAAAAAAAACACAAAACAAAATTAGAAGGAAAGATTCATTACCAAAATAATAATTGCTGTCATGAAAAGAGAAAGAGCCGGTAAAGAGAGAGAGAGAGAGAGAGAGAGAGAGGAGAGAAAGATGGTTTCGGGTCAGCGGCACTTAATGGAATTCCAGAAAAATTATTTTGGCGGTTGGGGTTCGGTATCTCTTGTGGATTGTTAAGGAGTTTTGTTGTACATACTCTGGTTATTGTCCATAAAAAATTATTCCTACGGTATGCGTACTATGTGATGGAGGGGGCCATTTGGTGTCTGTCACCCTCCCCACACCTTGAGTGAATTTGACAGAAGACGACAACATGGGAGGATGAAATATGTATGAACTAGGAAGCAATAAAGCTAGATGCCAAACGACTTTTCATTTTTTAATCTTTCTTCTTTTCCGTTTTCACTGTTCGTTCTCTCTCTCTCTCTCGGTTTTTTTTTTCTTCTAATTTGTAGGTGTCTTGTTTGTGGATCTCAACCATCAAATAGTGTGCATGATGGATGTGGATGTCAGGCAAGTTTTGGGGGGTATAATTGATTCCCTCGGGTGGCCAAAGTTAAAGATGGTCTTTGTCCCAAGCTGAGGGGGGAGGATCATTGGTCAGGGGTCAAGAGTGGACCTGCTAGAATGCAATCATCACGGCATTTATGACCGCTGGTTGATATGAAGGTCATCATTTGAAGATGTATCGTCCCATAAATTAAAACGATTACCAGGGAGGCTGCACAATTTACAAATTTGTACGAAAATAAACAACGCTTGTTTTTCGCCTCCCGGTGGTGGGCGAGACGGTTGATGGTGGGACTTTGTGATTTTTGAGATACATGGTTTATGGATATATTTCCACAAATGGCGGGACGTGATCACAACATAAATATACTCGGGAAGCTTGTCAAATGAAGGAAAAAACAAGAAAATCATCTATAAATCAACCGGCATAAAATAAAGCATACACGTATACACATCCAGCAAATAGCTCGAGGTATGAAGGTTGAACAGTGTACTGCACTAAATGCCACAGGATGTGAGGTTTGGCGCGGTGGTAAAGGGCATCAGTACAAACTTAAAGGTAAAAATCTCTTTTAGGCAGAAGTGGTTGCTCTGTGGCAGAGTTCTGTGGAGAGCAATTTTCAGCATTGAAATTGAAAAGCCAGATTTCACTGAGTGAGTGTACGAACGAAACGCATTTAATATCTGTAATTCACCATAAACACACAATAGATGTGGACATTTGCCCCCCTCCCCCTACTTAAAACTCTACAAACCCCTTCTAAACAATGTGGACAACTCCTTCTAGACACCAACCTTGTCTGCCATGACACGACCTTGCCTCGTTTGACAAACGAGAGAGAAATAATGTTTTGGACATTATAATGATAACAGTAGCTGAGAACATTTCCTTAACAGCCCCAAATCCTCCAGTTTCCATCTCATAATAATGCTTGAATTTGACAGATATAGCGATATACCCCTAGGCTAGGCGTACCAACCTCAACAGAGTCCATACATTTTGGTATTGAGTGGTTTTGAAGCAGAAGACCGTTTTACACTACAAAAAAATCTCCGTGTTGGACACAGGTCCACACAGCGCAAGTTTGACTGACCATATTCACGCTACATTTCAAACCGACGTTGACCCGAACAGAGCGCCTCGATCCGTGTCAAAACCAACCCTGCTCGGGAAGTGGGTTGAGGGTTTTTGACCCATGTAGAGAATTACAAATGTAGCAAAAAAAAAGCTGATTTCACGTCGGGCAGTGTGAAAGCAGAGCAGAATTGAACAGTGTTGATAATCTATGAAGTCAACATGAATTGGAGCTTGATAGTTTAAAAAAGGCTTTAAATGTAGTTGGGAGTTAGGGTTTCAATTAGCCAAAAGTAGGTCATCATTTAGATTTTGTCACCGTAATGCTGATTTGTAGGCATTATAGGAAAAGATACAATAAAAGTCACATGTGAAAGTTTCAGCTGAGTAGTGTCTACTTGCTGAGAAAACAGAAAAAAACTGTCACGGTATTTTCACACGAATATCAAATCCATCCACATAGCAAGAGTAACAGCGGGTACCAACCGCATCTCTGGCCGCACCATTCGCGGACGGACACCAACCCTCAGAAATATTGTTTGGTTAAAAAAATTATCCAAACCATATTACTTCGAAGGGAATCCTTTTCAGTTTATACCATCAACAGCTGCAGTGCTTCTCACCAAGTAAGTTTTTATGGTCATTAATTGTTGGAGTATTTACCAATCTACGACCCTACCTGCAAGTGGACAAGCACAACATAAACCAGTCACTCCAATAAGCCCCTTTTACACCAGACAAAACGTTCCAGCAAACACCCGGGCACATTTTGTTGACCTTTTCACAGTAAAGCCCATTCAATTATGAAAAGGTAAACCCAATTTTCCCAAAAGAAAATTCCCAGGAAAGAGGCTTCAAATTGCTAACCCTGCATGCCAAACTTTCCGGCAATAGCTGTTTCCCCGGGTGTCTGTCTTTTACCCTGGACTATTGCATCAAGTGCGACATGACCATGGGGTGGTGGCGGAGCTAAAATTCCTCAGGAAATTCCTGGGGTTTTATTTCCTGGGAATAAACTCTGTTGTGTGAATAGCGCTGTAGAAGCTGAAGTACACCGATGAGTACAGGATACCAATGGTTGAGTTTGAAGAAAGAGCATACTTGTATCATGCAGTCTTAAAGGGAACGTATACCGTTGGTTTTTGGAACCGTTCAATTGTTTTAATCCTGTATAAATGTAGATATATACAATAAAACTAACCTGTGAAAATATCATTTCAAAAGGTGGTAGTGTTTATGAGATATCGCTGAAAATCCGGAGCGGTTTTGTCCACGCAGGAAGAATAATCCGCAATGGGAATACACAATTCTCAGATTCAAGTTTTTTCCTGATTAGAAACTGATTTACTTTTCTATAACCACATTACTCCGAAGTGAAATGATTCTCAAAATGCTTTATACCATCGAAAGATGCTGGATACTTCTAACCAAGTAAGTTTTTATTGCCATTCATTTTAAGAGTGATAACCAAACGTATACATTCCCTTTAAAGTACACTTTGACTGGTACAATGAGAAAAAGATAGAATTACTCAAGTACCAGTATGAGTACCCTGATGCCTTTTTATGTACAGAACTTCGTTGTCGAGTTGTAGGACAAAACGAAATGTACCATTGAGAGTTGTTGCAAAGTATATTTTGACTGGTACAATGAGAAGTACGAGTAGAAATACTCAAGTACCTGAGTATGAGTAACCACATGACTTTATATCCAAAACCTAGTTGTTGAGTTATACGGCTAAACGAAACGTTCCATGGAGAGTAGTCACAAAGCGTATTTTGACTGGTACAATGAGAAGCACAGATAGAAATACTCAATTACCAGCATGAGTAACAAGATAACTTTATTTGCAGAAACTAGTTTTTGAGTTACGGAAACGATCACATCTGTACCATGGAGAGTACTTGTAAAGTAAATCTTCACTGGTACAAGGAGAAGCACAGACAAAAATACTCAAGAATCAGCACGAGTAAGGAGATAAATTTATGGGAACAAAAACATGCATGTACAATGGAGAGTAGTTGTAAAGTACACTTTGACTGGTACAATGGAGAAGCAAGGATAGCACTCAAGCACCAGTGTATGGATAATATCCCCCACTACCTTTATGTCCAAAAAACTACTTGTCCACGAAAGAAGTCAAACAGGCTGGAGAGTGTATGGATAGGAAGATGACGATCAAATATGACCAGAGATGAGAGAGGATATGAACTGGCACTTAAATGGGACCCCCCTCATACCCCTAGCCCTTACCGCGGAACAGGACACAACCAGCCAGGCTTCCACCTAGTGGTCAGAACAACAAACAGTGCCACCAACGGACAGATGGAGTCAATGCGATTATGACGCAATTTTTTTTCTCTTTTGCAAGCTTGCCATTGGTTCAAATCCACACAATTATACCTCGAGACAAACATTTAGGCATTCACATTTCTCTAGCCATCAGTTTTTAACATCAATGTTGGAATACACAACCTTGTTGCATGAATTCCATGAAACTGTACCCCCCATGAATGAAAGCAAACTGCGTCGGTGCAAAACTGTGCCACAACATTACATCTGTTAGTGTTTCACCCTACACCCATATGTGCTAATCACTGGATGCTGTATAATTCCCCGAGCCTTGCGAAAAAACCTCCAAATCCACAGGCATATTACTCTGGTGGGATTCGAACCTTTGCCACTGTGGAGCAGATGTCATACAACTAGACCGCCGAGCTAGAGGCTAGTTTGAATTAGCAGCAGATTACTAAAACCATTTAAACAACCATTAAAAAACGTTGCGTCAAGTTGTATGGATTTGAACGCTATATATATATGAAAACTGTTCCGCAAGAACACTTTAGCTACCACACACAGGTCATGTAGTACAGCAGTCTGCATTCTGCCCCCTTTTTTTTCATATTAGGCAAACTACAATAACACATTTGGATAATCACAATCAATATGCTTCTCAACAGGGGCCCCTTAAAGAACAACACGCTGTTACACTGTCGATAATATAACCCCACTTTACGGGTCACTTCATGTAAACACGCTGACGTCAATTATTCAGAGGCATAATTTAAGTGTTCCTTATGATTGATTGCCTTTTGGCAGAAATATGTCTGAGTTTTTTTTTTTCTTTCTTTCTTTCTTCGTCTTTTCTCCGGCACTAACTTTTAAGCTCTCAGAGTGTTTTATGTAAATAATTGAAGAAAGCCTTTATTTGCCAGACAGCAGTGTCGTTGCTTGGAAATCACGACGGGCCTACACTAAACAATTGTGACTGAGATTTGATGGAGAGAATTGTAACAGTGAATTAAAGAAACTATTTTTTTTCCCTTTATTACACATCCAACAGTGCAAGCGTCGATAACAGAATGATTAGGAGATAATGAAGAAATGTTCAGTTTTAGATGTGGGAGGAAAACCCCAAATGGGGTAAACACAAGCAATCCCGTAGGGACTGAGAACCGAATTCACATGGGAGCTCTGGTCTGAGGTGGGATTCGAACCGGGGTCCACCGAGGTGAAAGGCAGGGAAGAAACAAAATTCAGACAGGACAGAATTCTGAAGGTGACAGGATATTTCATCAACCTGAAGATGAAAGGGAAAGTTCACAAGTGTTTTTGAAAAGTATTTTTTTCTTCTTCAAATCTTCTAGTTTTCATTAAAGGCACTCCGAACAAAGATATTGACAAAATAGGGAGACTGCCAACATTAGGGCTTGACGGCTCAGTTGGTAGAGTGCCGGCACGTTAATCCGGAGGTCGCAGGTTCAAATCCCACTCTAGTCAATTCTTCTCCGTTTAACCCAAAATTAAGTAAAAGTTACCCAGTCAGTTTTCCTCGTGGTCTGTTACTTGAGTTTTGATTAAAAATACCATCCATTTAAAACAATGCAAAACTGGTTATGCTTTATAGTCGGAGATTACGTAGACATTAGGCTTACTTTGATTGAGGCAATCAAAATAATGTTGATTTGTGTGGTCTCCAGGCCTGACACTTCACAGTGGGAATTGCCTCCGTTTGCCCCTGCCCTGGTCATTGCCTCCGTTGCCCCTTGGTCATTGCCTCCGTTGCCCCTTGGTCATTGCCTCCATTGCCCCTTGGTCATTGCCTCCGTTGCCCCTTGGTCATTGCCTCCGTTGCCCCCCGGTCATTGCCTCCGTTGCCCCCTGGTCATTGCCTCCGTTGCCCCCTGGTCATTGCCTCCGTTGCCCCTTGGTCATTGCCTCCGTTGCCCCTTGGTCATTGCCTCCGTTGCCCCTTGGTCATTGCCTCCGTTGCCCCTTGGTCATTGCCTCCGTTGCCCCTTGGTCATTGCCTCCGTTGCCCCTTGGTCATTGCCTCGGTACCCCCTCTAAACTTTACAATTTCCTCATAGAGGCGCCCTTTACCAGGAGAAAACGCCTTGATGCTCTTGCCCTCAGTCAAAATACGAAACATTGGGCCTGGGTCTTCAAGTGCTATTTCCTCAATATTTAAGACAGAATTATTTCTCTGGAGGATTGGAACTGGTGTGAACTTCAAATCAATGAGCTTTCAGATTGAGACCAATCCATTATATTTTTGCGATAAATAACAATCCTGTGCTTTGTCTGTTACCTGGTGAGCAGGAAGACTTAAAATATAAACATTCACAGATTTACACAAAACTTATACGGCATAAAGTTGGTCATGGTGGAAAACTTCCCTTGATTCATTCTTGCCTGAAATGCTGTATAGTTTTTGAGACATGAGAAAAAACAATTAATTTTTAAAAACAGTGAGGTTTTTTCCCCGCTATTTTCTCAAGACTCCCATGACCGATTGAGCCTAAACTTTCACAGGTTTGTTATTTCATGTCTATGTTGGGTCACATAAAGTGCGGATGCCGGTCTTCGACGTTTACCAATGTTGGCCGGGTGCTTTAACCCCTCTCAAAGATAATGACTTTGTGGCTGCGGCTAGATCATTACAAATGCCTCTACATCCACAAGCCACAGCCAAAAGTTACTCAGTTTGGATAAAACCTCAATGCCATAATAAGAGGACGGTCCCAAGTGTTGCCCAAGTACAGAATAATTTCATACTGGTTGCATTATAAAATTGTCACAAACGACGGAGATGAGAGAGGGAGAGAGAGAGAAAGAGAAGGAGAGAGGGGGAGGGAGAGAGTGCGAAGACCCTTTCAGGCTCTAACGCTTGATGAATTGGTACTTTGCAATATTAGGCTCCTGCTTCATCCCGGCATCATGCACAGCATGATGTACACTAAGACGTCCGACTCTCTCAACGACCTGCACTCTCATCAACGCTGAACAAATATTAGCAATTATGAACATATCAAACAAATGCTGCAATGCAGCAGACAACCCCCGCCCCCTCCTCCTCCACCCACCCAACACCCCAGCCATCAGTGAGGGCAAGAGATGGCAGACCTCATCTACCCCCCTCTATATCTGCAGATAAAAAACAAATCAACTTTATTTGCGGTACATCCCTTTCCCGAGACACTAAGTGATTTGCTTACTTGAAGGAAAAAAAAAAAAAACTAAGACGAAATTTATTCTTCATAATACAAGTGCCTCATACATCATACACAGCACGGCTTGGTATCAATCAATTTATGACACCCTTGGGTGAACGATGATGCACTGACTTCAAAAGCCCCCCCTTCTCTTCTCTGTACGAGGATGACGGTGGCGAGGGTTTAAAAGGAGGTCATGCTCTATTTGACCCCGCTGGTGAATGACATTTATGACAAGCCCCCATATAGCTGCATGTCCCTTTATACACCTTTTCTTCAGCTCCCTGTCATAACAATCGCAGGCTTATTATTGAATTCAGAAGAATGTTTTCATCTCTCAAGTTTTTTTTTCTTGGGGGGGGGGTGACGGGGACAACCTGAGGCAGATATAAATTGCCAGGAGAACGGGAGAATAAAACCCTTTCTGAAAATGACAGCCCTTTTCCATTATGGGTTGAACCATGTTACTAAACTGTCATGCGGGTTAATAACACCTTCCAGAAGTGAAAGATCAACAGGGTTTGGAAACTGTTGACACCTTTTTCTCTTTTGCTGAAATGTTGGACATGTATGACACTCGAGTCAAGTTCTACGAACAGCTTCGAGTAGACGTCGACACCAAATAAATGAATTTCAGAAGTATGTACGGTAGTGGAATTTCTTTTCTCCGCTTGGATGCTAGATGCTTGACTGAAAATCCAAGAGAAAAGATGCACTTCATCATGCAACGAGAATATGAACAATAATAAAGTCAGTTTGCCCTCGACTGCTGTAAAATACTAAAATACTTTGAGGTCACGCTGAAAGGGGCAAAAAAAGTAAATCAACTGAGTTTTGAACGAAGGACCTCATGTATTTTACAAACCTACTCTAGAATGTGGTACGGGATGAGTTAGAATCCCATCTAAGGTGCCTCAAACATTTACTCACAAAGGATTTGAAAGTATTCTGTTTTAGAAATAACTGATGACACAACAACCCAGAAAATGTGTTGCACTGACTAGAAGACCCTGGCCTGGTGCATCACAGAGGCAACTGACTCCATGCCCCAAGGTTGTTGCCTTGATGCCACTAGTAATGTTCAAATTAAGCTGTTCTTGAAGACCCTGGCCTGGTCAACATAGAGGCAACTGACCCCATGCCCCAAGGTTGTTGCCTTGATGCCACTAGTAATGTTCAAATTAAGCTGTCCTTGAAGACCCTGGCCTGGTGCATCACTGAGGCAACTGACTCCATGCTCCAAGGTCACTGCCTTGACGCCACTAGTAATGTTCAAATTAAGCTGTCCTTGAAGACCCTGGCCTGGTCAACATAGAGGCAACTGACTCCATGCCCCAAGGTTGTTGCCTTGATGCCACTAGTAATGTTCAAATTAAGCTGTCCTTGAAGACCCTGGCCTGGTGCATCACTGAGGCAACTGACTCCATGCCCCAAGGTCACTGCCTTGATGCCACTAGTAATGTTCTAATTAAGCTGCCCTTGAAGACCGTGGCCTGGTGCATCACAGAGGCAACCGACTCCATGCCCCAAGGTCACTGCCTTGATGCCACTAGTAATGTTCAAATTAAGCTGCCCTTGAAGACCGTGGCCTGGTGCATCACAGAGGCAACCGACTCCATGCCCCTTGGTCACTGCCTTGATGCCACTAGTATTGTTCAAAAAGACCCTGGCCTGGTGCATCACTTGAAAATGGGCACTGGTCACTAGTCCTCACAGAACACAAGTCTACACAAGATGCCCGTCAACTCATAAGATGGCACAGCCTGGATGCAACTACTCTGCACAAGCTTAGAGTGCATTGGCTACAATTCGCAGTATTTTTTTTTACAGAGTGAGGAAATGTGTGAACCAAATTTACGGGATGTGAATTAAGTAAAACGAATTGTTTTTTCGAATTTTTGTTGTTATTATTTACAGGCCTACTGCCACACGGCTGCAACAGAGGCAATTGCCTCCATGCCATTGGTGCCCCTTGAGAAGTTCCGATAGAAATTTGCGATTTCCTCAAGAGGTGCCCTTTACAAAGAAGAAAACGCCTTGGTGCCCTTGCCTTTCACGAACGAAGCATCAGGCCGATATTTATTTGGCCTATGATAAAAGAAAACAACACACAGGCAGTCAAAATAAGATAAAATATAATTGCGATGCAAAGAAAATCGCCGTTGAAAGCTCCCTCATGCGGCAAAAATTTTGTCAATTTAAGCGAGTTACTCGCAGAAATTGACTCGGCAAAAAACTGAGACATGATGCACCTCAAGTTATGTCAGCAACCCAACTCAAACCGGACGGGCTCAAATCATAACTCAACATAAAAAATAAATAAGGGACCGCCAACAAAAGGTCTAAACATCTCAGCAGCTAGAGCGCCGACATTTAATCCGGAGGTCATTGGTATAAATCCCGCTCTAGTCAATTTTGTCTTTGTTCAACCCCAAAAATTAATAACAATTTACCCAGTCAGTTTCCCCTTGTGGTTCATTACATGACAAAGAAATATGTAAGCTCCACAACAACCAGGATGTGACTCCGCATAAACTCAAGACAAAAACAAATTTGACTCGAGCCGGGCTATAGTAACTCATACTCATCTCCTGATGATGATTCTCCCTTCATCCTCCGCTCCCTGAATATAACCCACTTATATGCTTCCTGCACCCTGAGCAACAAAGAGGAACAATAATATATATCTATCCCTCTTGTCAAAGCAATTGTGAAAATAATACAATGCCCAGTGGGACGGGTCGCTATTAATAGCCTCTCAGCCAGTACATGGCCCCCATGTTGGCAGACAGGCACCTCACACTAGAGGCTTCTTTACCAGTCCCCCGTCTGCAGCAGCAGCGCGGGGTTCCCTTCCCTTGGGGATAAAGGGGGCACACACTGCCACACACACCCCGATACACTCTCACACAACAGTGGCCACTGATTTCGCATCGAGGTGGGGGGGAGGAGAGAAAATGAAGTAGCTGAAAATAACATTAGGATAGCGTCGCTACGGGGCAATGTAAGATCATATGTTGGCAGGAGCTATGGATATAATATTGGCAGGGCTATCAAGTCGCTGGTGGGTTCGGACGTGGCACCTGATGCTGGGCTGACCAGGAGGCATGAATGCCCTACAGCGGCTAGATTTTTCTCTCTCTCTCTCTCCCTCTCTCTCTGTCTCTCATGATAGGGGGGGGGAAACAGATCGACTGCCCGGTAAGGATTCGGGGCACGACTCTGTCATATTTTCAGCGGGATACTGTTACCAGAATAAACAGTCTCGGAGGCACACTGAACATCTCGAGGGGTTGCGGGGAATACAGATGAATGCCGGCTGATGGGACAGGGGTATATGAAATTACACATACTGATAGTTACCATTCACTTGTTGTAAATGAATAAAACAACAAACATGACATGGACAAATGTACATGGATTTAACAACTCCTGGGAGATCCCCCGCTCCATTATATGCACAGATCTCATTTGTATTCCCTTTATATGATTACAGATACTGCACTTTTAAAAAAAAGACAACCTCAACATCAGGCTTAAGCAAGGCTGCTGTCAAAAGCCCATACAAGGAATGTTTGCACTCAGACCTACATTCAAGGCCCTTGAAGGCAATTTCAATAACATTTAAAAGGGCCCTGTATATAAAATTGCTTTAAAGTTCGGAACGCTTCCTCTCTAGACCAATCATTTTAAACCATGAACATAGACTGTGCAAGTCTCGCGTATTCTAACTTCCGGGTATGGAGTTTTACGCAGGCGGGAATTTGTCTTTGTCAATTGTTTAGTTAAACGTAGCTTATGGCCAAGAAAATTTGATGGGAATGTAACAATAAGTGACAGACAGTATGAAAGTAAAATCAATTCAACAAAATAACAAAGAAAACCCGAGAATAAGACTTGCCCTCCAGTTCCGGTTACTTGTGAAAAATTTAGAATTTTTCCCAACCGACGGTCATGTTGACATTAACGATATGTGGTGGACGCACGTGGTGTTTCAATGTTAATTTGAACAAATTATTGTTAATATATAAACATTTAAATTTCACAAATTACAACTTGCTATTGGTATTTTTGTTTTCAAGAATTGTGAATAAATATATATATAAAAAAAGTAATCAATTTCAAAGGAAAAAATAGTCTTTGTTCAAGTTGTTTTCACGTTTTCAATATGTGTGAGACTTGCACAGTCTATTGCTGGGGTGCTGGCAGTGCAAGATTTAGTACACAAAATTAGACGATTAGTTTCAACTGAAAAAGTTCACTCATTATAATGCTCTTATACATACCAATCCTCCAGAGAAATATTTCTATATGAAGCATTGTTGAAGTTGAGAAAATAGCATTTAAAGACCCCCCTCCCAAATTATCATTGTTGCTTACTTTGATTGCCGCAATCTTTCTTAATAAGCCTGAAATGAACAGGCACAAAACCACTTTTAACAATATTACAACATCTTTTCATGTTTTCTTTAAAATGTGGGACTGAATTTGGCAACTATGATTTTCACGGGTTGATTTTATGTTGTGCTTAATGAAAACTAGAGGATGTGATTTATTTTACAAAAAACTAAATATTAGTGCAAATCTTGGTGCATCCAGAGCTGCCAACATTTGCATCTTGCAATCAGGGAGATTTTGTACAACAATCAGGGGTATATTTGGAATTACATTCAACACAATAGGGAAAAACGTTTCCATAATCAGGGAGATTTCTAAATTTGTTCATCAGAACATGGAGAGATTGGTTTATTTTTCAGGGAACTTTCTACAGAATCAGGGAGAGTTGGAAGCTCTGTGCATTGCAAAAATTGGGCCAGCTAAGTCTCGTGGAGTACAGCTTGAGCAAACAACTTTTGCTTACAACATTTATTTTATTTCCTAAACCGAAAGAAGCTGGGAACCAATCAGGGACAACATGCATCCCCCATTTTGCTTAGTTACAGGTTTCTGCTAAGCACATTTGTTTAGCCACAGAGTCCAGAATAATGTAGGGATCTTCTAATACAGATTAATAACCCCCCCAAGAAAAAACCCACACACAAACAAACAAATAAAAAACGCAACCCTTTGAATGAATAGTGCAAAATTCAATGCCGCAAAAAATAATCAACTGAATTTTCAGTATTTAGTGAAATAAAAAACAGGCTTCAATTTGTATAAGCCTTGTCGTTTCTTTCAACCCACTGGGCCCGGCTTTATCTCCACAATCCGCAACAACTCTTAATTTGTGCTAATCTTCGACCTGAAATAATCCCATGCAGTGGCCTGGAAAACACACGCAAAGTATGGCACACCCTCTCTATCGGGACACTAATCTTCACAAAATACATGACGCTGACAATAACGGTGGGCATTTTATTGCCATCAGGAACGACTGTCTCAGCCAATGCAAACAGTGTGGCTGTACTTATTATAGTCATCTCTGTGTTATTGAAGGTTTCACAGCAAGTAGGGGCATTCCAAGGTTGAATTGTACGTTTCAAAAAAAAAAAAAAAAAAAAAAAACAGAAGAAAAAAGAAGAGAAAGAAGACAGGAAAAGAGAAAGAAAATAGAAAAGAACTTTCACATTTACAAACAGCCTCTATAATGTGCAAAAGGTTCAACAGTTTTGATCCATGCAGCAATGCAACAAATGTATGCGAATTCCCTTGTTTTGTGTCAAAATTGAATTTATTTCCCTTTTGCCCGCTGTATAAATATTTTCTTCGCTGAACTCCCTAAGGGGACGGGGGCCAACCAGAACAAGAAAAACAGAACGAGGTAAAAAAATTGGTCGAAAATTACTAACAGGAAAAAAGGAAAATAAATGGTCTACGAAGGCGAAATTAAAAATCATGGAACCATAGCCTGGATATCGACAAATCTGATTAAGTCAATATTAAACTGTTTCCAGTCGTTTCGCGAGCCGGATTGACAAGTCACCAGTCTATAATTTTCTTATTTCTAACCCGTTTAATGCCTGCAAGGCATTTTATAATCACTGGACCAAAACTATTGAATTATGAAATTATGCCGGGGGCTGAATCCTACCCCCCCCCACTTTTTTTCCGCTGATGGCGAGAAATCAGATAGAGAATTTTTTTCTCTTCACCACGGACGACGACAACGTTCTTGGGATTTAATGTAATATATATTCTCTTCCCCTCCAACTGAAACCTTGAGGATAATTCAGTCAGTCAACTAACGAGGGGGACAACTGTAACTTTCTGGGATGGGTCAAAGCACACTTTTTTTAAAGAAATCTGGCGTTGGACTTTTTCCCCCACTCTTGCACTTTCTTATTGTTTTTATTTGTTCAAGGTGATCCTGTGGCTGCTGCTTCCCAGGTTGTATCGTAAACTTGGGTGTGATCCCTGGCTACATGGCGTTTAACGGTTGTACGGCTTCTGACTGGCATCCCCCCCCCCGAACAAAGATATTGACAAAATAGGGAGACCGCCAATATAGGGCTAGATAGCTTAGTTGGTAGAGCGCCGGTACGTTAATCCGGAGGTTGTTGGTTCAAATCCGCTCTAGTCAATTTTTCTTTGTTCAACCCCATACTGCTTTTATTTGTGTCTGTTTTCCTCTCTCTTTAATATTTTGTTGTTGTTTCTGAGTTTCCTTCGACCGGAGGCAATACTTTATAACCGATTAATATAAAGACATTGTATAGTTGCTTTTATGCTGAAATGTAAATTGTTGATTTTAAAGCTGATCAAATCGGTGCATCGTTTTTGTATGGATGTTGAGATCCCCTTTATACGGTTGCCCAGTACCTCTTCAGCCAGTTACAAGTTAAAGAAAAGTGTACTTTGTGTCTCGTAATGCATGTCTCTACCTGTTGACATTGAGGACTTCAACCAAAAGTACAGTGAAGGCTGGATTTCACAAAGAGCTAAGATTGATCTTAAGATGCAGTATCAATCTTAAGTGTTAAGCAAAGTGTGATGTCACATTGGAAATCACTGTGGCGATATTGACAACTCATCTTAAAGGTATAATTTTTGGGTAATTGCCAAAGACCAGTATCCTCACCTGGTGTATCCCAACATTTGCATAAAAACAAACAAACCTGTTAAAATTTTGGCTCATTTGGTCATCGAAGTTGCAAGAAAATAATGAAAGAAAAAAAACAAACACCCTTGTTGCATAGAATTGTGCGATTTCAGATGCCTGAGAACTGAAGCCTTTCTCAGATTCAAATTTTCTAAGGTGAAAAATTACATCTTTCTCTAAAACTACTTCACTTCAAAGGGGGTCATTTCTCAAAATGTTTTCTAACATCAACAGCTCTCCAGTGCTCTATACCAAGTAAGTTTTTTCATGGTCATTAACTTGTGGAGTAATAACCAAAAGTACACCCTGCCTTAAGATGAATCTTAGTGTTGAGTAAATTAGAACCATGGTGAAATTTTCCCTTTTTAATGCCTTTGTACTTGTTATTCCCAAATTATTTTCATTGTCGATGTTATTTAATGACTAGAGTAATTTCTTTCTTTCTTTGAAAACCCAAATAGTTTTTAGTTTTTGGACTTCTTGTTTGGAGGACAAAACCAAAAACACATGAAATGAAAAATGAAATTGTTGGGATCCCATCATTATCTCATGTCTTTTTGTATGTTTTGTTTTGTTCTGAAACAGCATCACCTGTCCAAAATCATTCAGATAAAAACAACCCTTATTTGTCTTTTTTTTTAAAGCGAAAATCAGACCATGCAACTTTATAGACGAATCTTATAGGTTTTATACAGGATTAGAAAGGATAAAAAACATCATTGTTTAATTTTAGTCTGAAAGCTAACCGATTATAAAGTTCATACTTGAACCTTTTTTTTCCTGTGAATAATTTCCCTATGAAATTAAGTCATAAACGAGAAAACTGTTTCTGAAAACCTAGAAAAAAAAAAAAAACGCAACAGCTGATTTTGGTTGTTACAACCAAAATTAAGGACAATGTGTTTACATGCTGAAAATTGCGAATGGTTTTTCACTACTTTCTACCGGCTCACATTAAGCCCAAATTTTCACAGGTTTGTTATTTTATGGATACGGTTGATCACACAAAACAAGAACACTGTCTGCAACTCTTTTGTCAGCTCTACCAATCCTGTATGACACCTTTAAGGTTGATTTGTCAAGATGCAGCTCCAGTTATGGAAGTCTTCCCAAGAGCTTTCGCTAAGCAGAATCCTGGACACATTGTTTATCTTAGATTGCTCATTATGCTAATTTGTAATTATTAAAAAAGATAATTAGTCAACAACAACCAGATACTGAAGATAATGGCTGATGTTGCATGTGCTGGTAGCCCCCCTCTCTTTGTTTCCATAATCTTCCATCTGTTTGTCTTTCATTTCTTGTTTGATGTAGGATTATTGTTAAGCTCTTTGAGGCTTTTGACAAAATGTGCTACACACATCCATAATGTATGTGTGGGTTTTTCTTCTTCACAGGACTAGGGGGAAAGTACTGAGTATACAGTGCTTTACACACATCGGTGTAAGGGTAAAACCGAATGATATTCTTTATCCCCGATGCAAAATTGAACATCTATTCAATTGTTGCAGTTCCCCGCTGCTAAAAATAGGATTCGAACTGCCTCCAGCTACCGGCAATCTCGGTGGTCTAGTGGTAAGACATGGTCAAGATCGTGGGTTCGAATCCCATCCGAGTAATATGCCTGTGGATATTCACATTCTTCTCTTCAATCTTTGAAATTAAACGCTAAAAAAATCAAGAAACCATTATCAAATAAGTGAGAGTGTTTTATTTTAAAACAGGTATGTTATTACAATACAAAATAGCTGAACCCATATTGTCCACCGCGTAGAAAAATTTGTAGCCTTGGCAAGAAAATCCGCCAGTCACAAACGCCTGATCTTTTCGTCAGTAAATGGACGTAACCCTGAGCATTGGAATAATAAAAGTGTGTACTGAATTTGTAGACGGTAATTGCACAGTAATCTTGTCCATGGTATGACAAGTTAAATTCAAATAAAGGAAAAAAAAAACCAAACACTTTTTCACAAACATTGACAGGAAATCAAAACGCCTAAAGATTATTCCGTCTTTGTGGATAAAAATTTAATTTCAGTGATGTCTGAAACCATAGCCAACCATTTTGGAGTATTTGAGCAAGATTTAAGGGAGGCTTGATCGGGTCGAGGCCTTCAGTGTAAAGAGGGAAACCTTCATTAATGTAAACTTGCTTTACTACATGAAGGGGGTAAAGACTGTATGAAAACTAACAATCCAGTAATAAACCACAAGGGAAACTGACCTGGTAAATTTGAAACACTTTGGGTCAAAAGTTGACTAGAGCGGAATTTGAACCAACCACCTCCGGATCAACGTGCCGGCACTCTACCAACTGAGCTATCCCGCCCTATTCTCCCAAATAGGGAGGATGCCAATATATGTCTTGATAGCTCAGTTGGTGGAGCGCTGGCTCGTTAATCCGTAGGTCGAAACTTCAAATCCCACTCTAGTCAATTTTTCTATGTTCAACCCCAAATTAAAGGAACATTACAGAATTGGTAGTTGTAAAATATACTTTTGATCACAGATTTACACAAAACTTACACGGTCTAATGAGGATGATAGTAGAAAACATCCCTTGAAATATTACTGTCTGAAATGACATAGTTGATGAGAAATGAACAAACTAATTCTCCGATTGGAGTTTATCGCTCAGTGAGCGTTTTATTCATTTGTTGAACCTATTATGATTTCATGCAAATGTGTAATCGGCTTTTCACTATTTTCTCGTGACCCAGATGGCCAATCGATCTCAAACTTCTACAGGTTTGTCAGTTTATGTATATGGTGGATTACAAAAAGTGCTTACACTGCCAGCAACTGTTTTGTTAGCAAAAACCAATTCTGTAATGTTCCTTTAAAACTAAAAGTCCTGCCAGTTGGATAACAATATCCTCTTGGTCTGGAAATAAAGCTCCCTGAAGAAATAGGATCTACATTTCAGAGGATTATAGACTCTTCACATCCCCACTAAAAGAAATCTACAGGTTGGATCAAAAAGAGAGCTGATTCTTTCGTCTCTGTGATGCCGAGTTTCCCTCTTTCAAGAAAATCTGAGGGCCACTGACGTCAACAAACAAATCTTGGCAAATCACAGGCCTGTTCTCAGAGAGTTGTTCTTAGAGAGCAATTATTTCAAGTAATAGTATTTATTCATGCATTCTCATGATTAAAACAAGTTTTCAGTTCAAAACAAATGTCAGCAGTCAAAAGTCTGAATACATTTATTTTTAATGGAAGTTTTATTTTCAACTTAATTCATACATCAACATTTTTGAAGACCCCCCCCCAAAAAAAATGTGTTACTCCTTTAAAAATTTTTTTTTTATTCTCACTCAAAACCAATGAAAACAAACACCTGAACACAAATTTTTTTTTTTTTTTAAACACACCGGCATTTTCGATCGAATTTATGAGTTACAGAAGAATTACAAGATCAACTAGTTTGGTTATGCAGTAATAAACCACAGACAACGCTACCTGTGCCATCACCTCTAGCCTCAACGACGGCAATAATATGCCCCGGCCCGCTCAACTGGACCCTGCCTTGATAGTAGCAAGGCCATCTCTATTTTTCTTGGCCCAAACACCCATCGCAAAAACATTAACACTCTGAGCCACATACAAAGCTCACAATTTCGATCAGAAAGCAGTCCAATGCTCATGATTTCCTGGGGACACATTTACCGTTTCCGGAGATTCACACGTCTCGGCGCAATCGCTCCCCGGCGCTCACCGAACCATAATTCCACTCTGCACTTTCCCCCCACAACGAATTTTATTTCTGCCTCGCAATCAAAATTTAATTACCCGCTGGCTATAACTCAATAATACCCCTTGACATCTACCCGCTTTGATTGTTTCCTGAAAATATGAATACTAATGAAAGCCCCTTGATCATGTATTCATCGAATTTGAGAAACCGGGGGTCGGGGAAATTGCCTCAGAGTTAATCAGGCAGTGAAAACAATGTCCTCTTCCATCAATTACTAAATCATATTTTCTTCTTTGGATCGCCTTCCCAAGCACTGGATCTGAATTTGGGTAATTAATTCTCGTCCCGGGCTGGGGCAAGTGTGTGTGTGTGTGTGTGTGCGTTCCAGAAACACGTTGCGTTTTAGTGAGTTGGCTCGTTAAGAATGATATAAAAGAAGACAGAGGGGAAGAGACAAGAGTGCACTGTACGTGTGCGTTGGGAGCGAGGGAACATCGTCCCCTCCTCTTGAAAGCAAATTGATTTTCAGCTCAAAAAAACAAAACGATTTTTTTCAATGTGTAAAGGTAATGTTCATCACTGACCTTTTAGCACACAGTGAAATATATCTGATTTCCTTTTTTTTTTTCTCATTCCAAAAAAACAATGGTTACTGAAACCAAACTGAAGGGTTAAGTAGCCTGGCCCTCTTTTGGTTTCACATCAATCAGTGTTCGTTATTGCTATAATGTATTCCAGGATTAAGACAAAGCTGGTGACCTCCTGCTTTGGCTTTATTTCTAATAACCATACAGTCTCTAAATTCTTATAGATATGTTCTATCCCCAAAGTAAAGAAAACACAGTGTCTCATTTACAGAGTAATTTTACACTTAGTACAAGTTGACTTGAAGGTATCACAAAAAACTAACAGGGCATTCCCTTTTTTTTCTATTAAAAACGTCCCAATAGCAAAACAGGTCATCAGGTAAACACAAAGCGCCCTGATAGGCCCGACAGAATTGAATTTCATTCCGGCGATTCTACAAACAATTTAAAAAAATCACAGCGACATTTGATCTGGTCCCATCAAGTACAGATGCAAATAATGACCTTTTTTCCCCGACATGTCCAGAGGGTTTTGAAAATATCATTGAAACCCCTCGAAAAAAAAAAAAAAATCTCTTGGAAAGCTAAACAGCGCAAGACACACACACACACACACACGCGCACACACACACAACAAATTAGCAAGAGAGAACCTAAGACAATCCCTCCATCGACACGAATCGAGAGCGGGTTCAATATCCATAAGTGCATATTCCCGACATCCAGGGGTTTTTAAATTAGTGCATATAAATTCATAATTCCTAATTCTCGTGCCATCAAACACATAGGCCTGGGGCCCATGTGGTAATTCCGTGCCTTCATGCAATTAATTCTCAGCCAAGGGCTCTCCCCAGAGAAATTAAAAATAATACCATTCTGAAATTATAAGTACACACAAGAATGATTTGTTAATCGTCAGAGCAGGAGAGAAGATGGAACCCCTCACTTCATGTAAATACTGCGCACCAACGACGACGTTGTTACACTAACTGAGGAGAACAGATTACGAGGGTCCTGCTCTTTTTGGGATCTGGGAAGAGAAAATTTTAATCAACCGGGCACGCTTAAAAAAGAAAGAAAAAAAAAGAATCACTCCGTCAAAATGACGATCAAAGAGCAGGGTGAGAGATGTTTAAAAAAATTATCCAAGTCATAAATGCGTGATTGCCTTCCCATGTCAATTAATACGGCATCGTAATTGATAAATTGTGGATCATCGGCCCCGTTGTGCATGGCCAAGCATGCCAACCCAAAACCCCAGACCTCGCACAGCGTCTCAGGCTGAAGCCAGGACGGACCGACGGACGTGTTCCCTCAAAACCCACGGCGCAAGAAAAAGAAAAAAAAACCCAAAACAAACAAAAACAAAAAAACTCAAACTAATATTTGCAAATCAATATTTCATACTTTTTGACACTCTGCTTATTAAGGGGCAATTTTTTTTTCTCGGCAGGCTCTGAGAGACAATCAGTTTATCCTTACCGGCGACGGTCTCGAGGGGGTGTAAAGTATTACTACTCAATACCATGTGCTTGACATCTTAAATGATGTTTTCGTAAGCTACACTTTACCGAGATGAGTCTGGGATGATGCAGATACTGAAGGAATTATTTCTTCAGGATGAGATGATGATGATGATGATGATGATGATATTGATTTGATTACAAAGAGATTTTGAAAGTAATGAGGGATTTGTTTTATTGAAGGAAAAGAAGAAGAAAAAAGAAGACAAAAAAGGAGATACAAAATTGTTTTTCCTGTCACAACAGCATATTATCTCCCCTTGTTCTCTTGATCTACCTTTACAGATTTGCTTATAACAACAACTTTTTCAATTTGAAGTTCTTTTCCTAAGGAAAAGGTAAACACTCCCCCCCCCCCTGCCCGATTGAAAACCCTCACAAAAGCACACATCTTGTTATCATTATTGTTATTATTATTATTGTTATTTTATCTCCCTCCACAAAATTAAATAATTCATACACTAAAATGTGAAGAAGAAAAAAAGTCGCTGAGTGAAAAAAAAAATCTAAAAGATGTTCAAAAAGATGTGAAGAAGGCTAGACTGAGGAGAAAAATCACAAACTTTTTTCCTATAACCAAAAGGTTCAGTCTGCCAGAAGATTATACCTAAACACTCTGACAGGCCACGTTAAAATGAATCAAAAGAAAACAAAAAAAATAGACAAACTATGTTATTTGAGTTCAGTGTAAAAACTCCCACAAATCTTCGTTCAGGTTAGAGCCAGTTTTAAGCACAGCTACCTGCTAACCATACAAAATAAGATTGCTTAGCAAAGAACGGTTACCAGCCACGATGCCATGTAATGTACATTGGTTGTGGCTGGTTCTCTGAAGCAACAATTACTGTACATTTTGGTGTGCGGTGTACACCATGTGATAATATACAAACGTAACATGATTTGAGGGTGGACAGTCGATATTAGCTCCCCTCGGTATTGGAAGTTGACAAAGTAGTTCCCAGGGTGAAGTCTAGGGAACTACTTTGTCAACTTCCAATACCGAGGGGAGCTATTATCGATTGACTGTCCCATCCCAAATAAACCATGCTATATTTCTTTTATTATACGTCACACTTCTTTAGTTTGTCATCATCGAGGGAAAACTTGGATTGAAATGATGTGTGCCACCATTTTTCCATGTGTAGGTAGCAGTGATGTTCACGCCTGTACACCCGTATAGCAGTTCAACGTTTGCTTCGTAAAGTGCAGGCGTAGTAGACTAGTACACATTTGACAGTCTACTACGCGTGCGTGTTTACCCTGTGTGTCACTGTGCCAATGCCGATGGTCTACTACATATGCATTTACTTTAACCTATGCATACATAATCCGGAGGTCGCAGGTTCAAGTCCCGCACTCCTCAACTTTTCTTTGTTTAATCCCAAATTAATAACAATTAATTTTACACAGTCAGTTTCCCTTGTGGTTTTTACTTGAATCTTTAAAATGTTAGGTTTTACTATTTCAGATTCAGTATACAGCCCGATATATACAGGAAAACCTCCTTCCCACCCATGGACCATAAAAAATCACCTCTGCACTGAGTCATGTGTTCAGAAAGTTCACAGTACACCCTGGAAAAGACTTAAGCCCTTCTGATCAAAAAATGTTGGAGAGAGAAAAAAAAAGGATCCATCGGTAGTCTGACTTGAGTGTAATTCACACGAAAGTTTCCCATTCATGTAAGCCCCCTTGGGCTATTTAATTATCTTCTTTTGTTTTGCCATGGAGACCAATGGATTATCTTGAACAGTAATTCCTCTCACTATGGTGGTCACATTGGGGGGGGGGTGGATCAGGATAAATCTGGTCAAGAGAGGGGCCCTTGGTTAATAATGCAGACCTGCAGAACGAGTGATGCATTGAATAGCAAATGTTTTGTACTGTGTACACACTGCACCGATCATGTCTACAATGGAACTGTGCCTGTTCTCGTATAAGATGTGAAGCACAAGTTAAACTGGTTAAGCACAGGAAATCTTGCTAAGCTACAAACCGATTTGTGACCCAAATTGCCATCTTTTAGGAAAGGGTTCCCTGTAGGTATTTGCGTGCTTTCAGCTTTATGGAATTGGGCCACGGGCACCATTACATTTAGCCGCTAGACACTGTATATACTGTACTCGGGAGAAATAGATCACCAGCCAAAAATCCATGTCATTTACATTACTATTGACTGGCTCCCCAAAGTTTGGAATGTTAGCCGACATCGTCGGTACGATCAAGTTTTTTCAGGTTTCAGGTGTATTTATTTTGTATTTATTTCACAGAATAAAACTAAAGAAAGTAAATCACACACACACACACACACACACACACACAAAAATTACAAATTAAAATTAAATTATAGAGATGAGATTAAAGTAATTGTGATACTGCGGAGGGATCTATTACAAAGCAAAGCCTGTAGACAATGGTCCAGATAATTATAATAGTCCATGAGCCAGGGGCTGAAATTCCACAAAGGCATTATCACAAAGAAATTTTCAGCAAAATGTAACCTATACCAACAAATACCTCTTGATGACTTTATCGGGGAAAAAAGTACAGCAGCATTTTGGCAAGGAGAAACATTGTTGACAGGCAGCCATGCTTGCCAAGTGAAAATACACTGGCCCACAACTTGGCGAAAAAAGACAGTTTCCATTAATAATATTCAAGAAAATGAGATGACAGGAATTGTTCAAAAGCTTGATCTCAAAAAAAAAAAAACCCTCTGATGATGTGATCAACGTCCCCAAATTACTTTTGTGAAGTCTCTTAAAGGCAGTGGATACTTTTGGTAAATACTCAAGAAATACATTACCATAAAAAAAACTTACTTGGTAAGGAGCACCTGAGAGCTGCTGATAGTATCAAACATTGTGACAAAAGACTCCCTCTAAAGTAATGTAGTTTTTGAGAAGGAGGAAATTTCCCACTAAAATATTTGAATCTGAGAACGGCTTCGGACACAGCCTTTCTCAGGCATTTGAAACCACACAATTCTATGCAACAAGGGCATTTTTTTAAAAGTATTTTCTTGCAACTTTGATAACCAATTGAGCCAACATTTTCACAGGTTTGTTATTCTATGCATATGTTGGGATAAACCAAGAGAGGATACTAGTCTTTGACAATTACCAAAAGTACACCGCCTTTAAACATAGCAGTGTACCGCCAATTAAATTGACCAAATTTTTGGACTGTGTATTGACAAGGCAAATTAAATCAGCCCTATTTATAGCGCATTTGCATTGGTTACAACACCCTGCGTGAAACCTTTGTGAAACTGCACAAGTTGAGACCAAACAAAAAGTTCAGAAAAGTATTTTTTTTAAATGCAAGTTTTCCCCCAAACAAGGCTAAAAGCCACTCTTGGTAAAGGGCTGCAAGAAGAAACTATTTAAGGTGAAAGTAACTCAGGAGAGCTGAAGGTAGGAATTTATATTCCTCTTAAAACAGTCTAGATTGTAGGATGGAGGGAAACATGCACCAGGCAAGGAGGTCCAAAGAGATGCAGTACGTAGAATAAAGCTTGAATGGCTCTTTGCTCTACATCTCAGCAAAGCAAGAGTGTATTGGTGAGAAGAAGCAGAAAGCCTTGTTTCACGCACAAACATCCTGATAGCAGGAACCGGCTTTGAACTTCTGCTAGTGTCAAAGACCAGTATAAACCTAATGCATTGATGTAATCATGCCACCATCTTGGAGGTAGAACAACGATGAATCAATGGAAATGCACATGTATGCAAGCGCAACGCACATGATGACCCGATCAGCAACATTCTTTTGACCTCTAGCCGAGAGCTTCCTACTCAAATGATGCCATGTGCATGAGGTCTATGGGCACTTCCTGTGACCCAACATATACATGCAAAAGTTTAAGCTCATTCGATCACCAGAGATGCAAGAAAATAGTGACTCCTCACCCTGTTTTCACTATTTTGAAAAATCAGATTTCAGATTTGCAATAAAAAAACTAATTGTTTTACTCAATTTTCGAGAGCTATAGCATTTCAGGCAAAAATATTTGAAGGGAAGTTTTCCACCATGACAGACTTTATACCATGTAAGTAATGTGTAAATCTGTGAACATTTTTATTTTCATTCTTACTAATGTTATTCACGTGATGTTCCTTTGTATCTATTCTATTGTATCATGCCTTTAAAAACAACTTTATAAGTCTCAAAATGCAGCAGTTCTCAATGCAACTAGGGGATCAGGCTGGCTCAGTGATTTCTTTCCCTGCCTTTCACCTCTGTGGACCCCGGTTCGAATCCCACCTCAGACATGCTAGCCTTGCATGTCGATTGTTTTTTTTTAAAAGTCAATACCTGATAGCGTGAGTTTTCCCAATTCCATTGGGGGTTTTCCTCCCACATCAAAATCTGAACATTTCTTCATGGTCTCCTATTCATCCTGTTATTGAGACTAATTGCGCTGTTGGATGTGTAACGAAATAAATACATAAGTTACAGTGTAGAGGACTGAGTTGAAGACGCTAATCCAGTTACCTAGTTTGCTAATCCAGTTTCCAAGTTTGATCCCTTGTCCTGTTTTTTTAAAAAATTACACACATTGTTGTATTGTCTTAAATAACTAAGTTGACTTTGTATTCTTTCATTATCGTTATTGTACATGCTCTGTTTGAAATGTTAAAGCTGTGAATCTCATTGTCATTTTTTGTTGTGTGAATGTTTTTCTTTCACTGCTAAAAAATTGTATTCTTAAAGGAAGAAACAAAAATCTTATTTTCTAGAATACTTTTCTTGTGTCACTCCCAAAAATATGAATAGAAAAAATTTCTAGGGATTGACACAATAATTTTCTCTTGACATAACATTAGTGTCTGATTTAAAGAATACCACTTTTAGCAGTGTTCCCTTTTCATTTAGTTTATCATTTTCACCCATGTATGTGCAAATATGGCCCTTTTCCACAACCTTGTCCGCTATACTCTATGTATTTTTTAAACATCTTCATCTTAATTGACCTCCAGGTCACCATTTAAACAAAATTCAAAGCAAACGAAAGCCTGATCAAAACTGTCCACATTTAGTAAATAAAAAAAAAACAAGGACGAAGCCTGGAAAGCTGAGAAATAAATTTGTCCGCATGACGTTTCCGTTTTGCAAGAGATACAAATCTTCTTAAATAGGGGGGAAAAAAACCAAACCCAAAACAAAACAAAACAGTTGATTACACGATAAATTCTCAAAATACGATGCTGAGACAACGCAGACAGAGAGAAGAGAAAAAATGTACATGGTCTATATTTGCCCCTCCACTCTGCCCTTAATCAAAAGTAGTTATGTAGTGACCGACCAGCGCTCATTGCCAAACCGCTCTGAGTTGACGGCTTGTAATACACCTTCAATCGTTCCATAGACCTACAGCAATGAGCATATGTTAGTATTTTTTGATCCCACAGAGAGTAGAGTTTGCCCAGGGCGATTGCCATACACCGGGAATTATTGAAACAGAGGCAAGAAAAACCGGGGCCGAGCAAGTCCGCTCGGTGATACATATTCCTCGGTAAACATTTGGGCAACGCGAGCCCCGAACAGAACCGTACGCTCCAAACTATCTATCCCTACCCAATCTCCATTAATTTTATTTCGTCCCGGCGAAGTGATCCGTCACTCACCGCGGGTTTGCGAGGGGGTGAAGAAGAACGGAGAAACGGGACTAAAACAACACACACCACAAAAGAAGAGGATAAATTCCATTAGCATTACGCTAACGCTCTCTATCCCGCAGTTAAGTGTGAAGGGATTTCAAAACCAAACATATCAGTCAGCTGTACTGACATGCTACAGTCGCTGCCTGAGAAATCTTTGTCTTTCTCCGCCGCACGAGTGCTTGTTCTCCCCTACCTTTACCTGCTTGCCCTGTTCAGCATGCTAGTGCATGCTGGCACTTCCTGCAATATTTTCTGTAAGTGGCCCTACGGGGCAGTTCCCTCAGTCAAGAGGGAAAAGTAAGCAGCTGTTTGAGTTAAAGGAGAGGTGGGGATCACTAACGGTGACGCAGCACGAGGATGGCCACACTGTGAAACCATTGAATTGAATCACATGATAACCTTCTGTCCAATCAGGCGCCATGTTCTGCCTCAAACACGACTAGGAAATGCGCTCTTCATTATCTTGTTAAAAAAAAAAAAAAAAAAAATTCATGACAGGTCTTCAGGCTTGGCGGTACATCTTTCAAAGTAAAACCTTCCCGGCCGCTGTTTTCTCTCTACAGCAAACTTTATTGAAGATTTAAACTAAATAAATAAAATTATGAACGAAACATCAACAGCAACGCGACCAAGAAAAACATGAAAACATACTCTTGGTAGAACAAATCCCAGACTGTAACTAGAGGGGTAACTTCAGGCACATGCAGAGCCCCCCCCCCCCATGACACAAACCCATTCAGCAATGATTTGCGGCAGTTTCAATCATTTCTGGACGACTACTTTTACCCGCCACAGATGATTGCATCAGTTTAGCGAGTGGCATATGAATTGACAGATGGGACAGGGGGAGATGGATAGGCTGAAGTGTTTGCCTCCATGCAGGCTGGAGAACTATTGACTTTATACAGGTAATGTAAGCCCCGCTACAAACCAAGTTAACTCAGTACGCTCCGATCAAGTCGAAATGTTATAGCCTCTTCTTGTGCATATAACTTGAAAGTGAAAGGGGGAGAAGAGGGGGGGGGGGGGGAGAGAGAGAGAGAGAGAGGGAAAAGAGCTGAGAGCAGAAACGATATGGAGATGGGGCTGTGACGAGTGGGGCAGTTTTACGGGTTCAGAATTAGGCCAGACGACTCTTTTGGAGAAGGCAGCTAGGAGAGAGAGAGAGAGAGAGAGAGAGAGGGAGAGAGAGAGAGAGAGAGAGAGAAGAGAGAGGGAGAGCAAGGGGACAGGGAGTGAGAGGGAAAAATGGATTTAGGGGTCAGAGATTTGAATTTGTGTCATGAGCGGTGAGAGCTGACGGTTGATTAAAAAAAGAAAAAAAAAAGAAAGAAAGGCTGAAGCTGTTTAGGGTAGGGGGTTGGACGAACGGGGGATGATATCATTAATAATGTCATGAACAGGACTTTTTTTGTGGTATTATCAAGGTCGAACGACTGACTGAAATACCACGAGTGCAGGGGAATTATAATAGTGGCAAGCACCAAGCGTCAACCCCCATCTCCCACCCCCTCATGGAAGGTGCGTCATTGGTAATTGTCGGATTATCAAATTAAGGTTTTATCGTCCGTGAGCTTAACTGATTTTTTTTCCTATTATGGCTGGTGCACGTATCAATCATTTAGATGAATTATACCATCTGAAGTGCAGCTACATGTATTGCACGCACATCTACAAGTACTTGTGGCGTTGAATTTTTATCATTGGGCTATTTTGACTGCATACATCTTGACAACTTCAGGGCTGTACGTTTTAAAGGAATGGCACAAAGACTGATGAGGAGCAGAGAAACTTACGGACATTCCTTTTACCTAAAAGTTTATTTTATAAACCCGATACCTGTCCCAGTTGTACTGAGAATTTGTTGTGCCATACTGAAACAAGCACGGTGTTCACAAACTCTCTGACAGAGCAGAAAGTGCTATTTAATATATCTAATTCGATGAAGTTTCCACGTAATGGTCTTACAGTGCAGCCAGAAACAAGGGTAACTATTTAGGGGGGGGGGGCACCATTTTTCTAGGGGGGGGGGCACTTCTGGCCGATTAAAACTGTAGTATTTGTTTGCATTTCTCCTTAAAAAGTCCCCTTTTCAGCACTCTTGTTATGCCAATTACTGTTATCTTAATGAAATAATTGGATGAGAATGTAAACAAAAAAACATTGTCTGCGTATAAATGGAAAAATAGCTTTGAAATTTCCACATTAAAGGCACTGGACACTATTGGTAATTACTTAAAATAATCGTTAGCAGAAAAACTTATTTGGTAACAGGCAATGGAGAGCTGTTGATGGTATAAAACATTGTGAGAAAACGGCTCCCTCTGAAGTAATGTTGTTTTTGAGAAAGAAGTAAAATATTTGAATTGATTTTGAGACCTCACGCGTGAGGTCTCGAAATCAAGCATCTGAAAGCACACAACTTCGTGTGACAAGGGTGTTTTTTCTTCCATTATTATCTCGCAACTTCGACGACCAATTGAGTTCAAATTTTCACAGGTTTGTTATTTTGTGCTAAGTTTAAAGATACAACAAGTGAGAAGACTGGTCTTTGACAATTACCAAAGGTGTCCAGTGTCTTTAAGGCTCATCATGTGTATGTTTTACTCTGGATCATTTTAATCTTTAAAAGTACAAAAAGAAAATGGGGGGGGGGGGAGGCACGGACTTCAAAGGGGGGAACACGTTGGAAATTTGTATTCCCAAAGGTTTAGAATCCAATTGGGGTGGCATCGCGAGGGAGGGGGGGGGGTGGGGGTGCCCATCTTTATTCTTTCAAACAACAAATCTGCGAAGGCCCTATAGCCAAATATCTTTCTCGTGACATATTCTGACTTTGTGGCAAAGTTCATGCTTGTACTATCAAAGGCACAATCCCATCACCTACTTGCTGTACTAACAAGTGCAAACATATATATGTATTTGTGCGCTAACTGAAAACTTTCCATTATTTTTTGTTGCTGTAATGACAAAGTGAGGACAGAGGACAGACTGTAAGGTGAGGACAGAGTACAGACTGTGAAATGAGGACAGAACCTTCACTTTATTATCAGTCTTTCGGGTCGAATATGGACCTAATTTCATACCACTATTCAGCAGAAATTATTCAATAAAACACCGATGCACACTGCAAGACAGTTTGGCTGGTACCCTGTACATGCTAAACAATAGATTTCTGTGCTTAGCTTTCTGTGCGTCAGTCGGCTTTTTTTTAAAAAATGGGTCCTGACCTATTCTTGAGCCTTATGACATGATTTTCAGAAACCTTACCTTCATTTAATAGACCGGTCGACGCTGGTTTGCTCCGGTTCTGTCCGGTTGAGTCCAATCATGACTTGATTTGGGATCCCCTGATGGTCCGCATGTCTGTGAAGGAACAGAACGGTGCATGCTACACCTCTCATACCATCGAATCTGTACAAGACAAAATTGAGAGAGAATATGTTAGTTTACAGAGAGAGAGAGAGAGAAAGAAAGAGAGAGAGGGGGGGGGGGGGAGAGAGATAAAAAAACACCTTCAATTTGACGGGTTATTTGTGTATTTCCTCTGGCAGACAATTCCTAGGTGACTGATGTTACGTGATGGCCTGCGAATTCTCCGGTTACATTCATGATGTTTGCTCTATGTGTTACTCCGCCGTACAGCGTTGACAAATTGTCACTTCGGGGGCCTCGTAAAACTTTATCAGTATCCCACAATTATGCTTCTGTGAAGTCATAATCCACTTGTTGTTCAGAAAAACACAGCAATCTGATCCTGTTTCCTTGATAACCGATTTTGACAATTTGTGAGGGTGTAAAAAAAAAAAGAAGAGTTTCTTTCAATTTTTTTTTCAAAGGTTACACTCCAATCAGCCTGAGACATATTGGACTTTGAAATCCGGTTATCTTAGAGAAAATCGTCTTAATGTCTCTGCTGCAGAACAAGCACAGCCTACTGCAGAACAAAAAAACATACGGTAACAAATATGGACAGAATCCACCTTAAGAAATATCATGGTTTTACTCGGCCATCGGAATATCCTATTTCTCTAACTCTTTAGAGACCATCGCGGTCGTAAGCGTCTTATAATGAAATTGCCCGTGGCAGGTGCAAAACGGTCACAAGATTTGACCTATTTCAAGACAAACCAAAAAGGTCAATGGTCATTTTCTGAATTCACACTTTTCCATGTTAACATATAATCTACATTTCTTTAAAAAAAATGAAAAAGAAAAAAAAAGTTATGTTTAATATTTCTTAAAGATATACTGAAAAATAATTGTGCAAAAAAACTGCTAATATTTAGCCATATCTATGTTAGTAGAGGTGAGTATACAGAAACGAATTGGTGTTTACTGCATATGATTCAATGTGAATGCTTGTTTTATATTTCGCTCGGCCCCAGCGACCGCTGGGATGGGCTAATCAGCTTGCACAGATTCTTGTTCAGGAAGTACGTCATGCGTTGCAGTGTTAGAGATCAGTGTTGCAGTGTGAGTGTGATGCATGATGGGACTGAGCATGGGACTGAGCATTAACGTTAACGATACGTTTGCCCATCCCAGCGCCTTTGGTTTTAAGGCAAGGTGCTGGGGACGAGCGAAGTTTTATATGTGATGTTTGAAGCTTTGCATGGTGTAAACTTGCAAGTACAACCGTGCATCAAAGCTCTTTTTGGAGAAGTGTTGGTTCTAAGAAGAACTGTTGTGGTTTCGACGTTTCCAACAGTATACTCTGCTCATCTTCAGGAGAACACTTCGAAATTTGACCATTTGACAGCCAAACAACATACCTATAACCTTACACGAGCTGCTTTAAAAAAAAAAAAAAAAAACAATTTCAGAGCCCAATGTTATAATTGCTAGCATGGGTGGACAGTGCATAAAGTGCTCGCCTCTCAACACTGTGGTCCCTGGTTAGATTCCCAGCTAGGGAAATATGTGAGTAGAGTTCTGCGTTGGTTCTCTCCGGCGCCACAAGGGTTTTTTCTCTCGGCCCTCCAGAAAAATCAACATTTTCGATCCCTGTGCTACGTGCTTATTTGTCGGTCAATGTGGCTGGCTGCCAAAAGACGCCTTTACATGCCTGTGGCTTGACCAAGTTGCAGCCGCATCCTTCGCAATTCAGCTTCTCAGCTGCGAGTAAGGATGATTAGCCTCACAAATTATCATTCAAACTCAAGCATGCTATGATACAATGGCAAATTGGTCCGGTAAGCAACCATTCGCAATCAATGTCCACAACATGATATTTTCGCATGGTAGACTGCTTTCGCTGATCACCGTTTCTCTTCTCTAAGCAAATCTCTGTGCTTCAAGGAACATTACAGAATTGGTTTTTGCTGACAAAACGGTTGCTGGCAGTGTAAGCACTTTATGGAATCCACCATATACATAAACTGACAAACCTGTAGAAGTTTGAGATCGATCGACCATCTGGGTCACAAGAAAATAGTGAAAAACCGATTACACATTTGCATGAAATCATATAGATTCAACAAATGAATAAAACGCTCACTGAGCGATAAACTCCAATCGGAAAATTAGTTTATTCATTTCTCATCAAATATGGCACTTCAGACAGAAATATTTCTACTATCATCATCATTAGACCGTGTAAGTTTTATGTAAATCTGTGATCAAAAGCATAATTTACAAGTTTTTTTCTTACCAATTCTGTAATGTTCCTTTAATAAGAGCTTTCTGAAATTGGTCCCTTGTGATTTTTGCATGGACAAAAATGGTTTTCATAGCAATACCATGAGGTCATAGCGACAAAAAACTCAGATTATTAAACAAGTATTAACAATTATTATAGCGCTCACTTTGTGTGAAGTTAAAACAAGTCAAAAATCATCTCGAGAATTAGATACTACAAGGTCTCTGAATCTTTCATTTCATTTAATTTCTAACTTATTAATTTCACAGGATAAAAACAGTTCGAAGATACAAAAAATAGATAGATAACAAACCCAAACTACCTGAAATTGCACTAATATGTACAAAAAGCAAATAGCAGAAGACACCCTTTCAAAACTGAACAAACAAACCCAAAAAGCAAACTGAAGTACCATCTGGTTACTCTTCAAGCACTTGGAGAAAAACAAACCTCAAAAGAAAAACCAAGAAGAAGAGAACGAAACATTTAAAGAAAACGATCCAAGGGAACTTTTTATCAACATTATAATCACATCAGTGTATAATGGGTAAACAAACTGCTACAAAGTTAGTCACCTTCACAGCTAACATCAGAGTTTAAATTCCAACATTGCAGTGCATTGTTATCTTCTTGTACTGTGCACGCATCGAACAGCTACATTTGCAAGTTTAAATAAACTGACTTCATCCATTATTTACTTTTCAGAAAACCCCCTCAGATATTTATTTAACTTTGAAAATGGCAGCAAAGTTGATATACCGGACTATATTCCCCTTCTTAATCTCTTTGGTACACGACCAATGGTTATCTTTAACCCATCCATTCGATACAAAAAACTGCCCGCCTAAATGCACGTATCTTTTTGGCCCAAAGCAACATCATTGAACTCAACCATGTCACTCACAGCAGCAGTACGTAATGAAGGTCTCAAGTACAATGTTGCGATGGAATAGGCTGGACTCTGTACACTCAGTGTGTCAATCAAAGACTATCACCCAGGCTTCTTGGAGGGCCAGAAGTGGGATAATTTGAAATGGGCTGTCCCCCTTTGCCGCTATCCCCTTTAGCTTTCTGTCTCCTTTGAGGATTCTTTACTCTGTATGTATCGCTCTGTCACTCTGCAGCAAGGTTTCCTGTCCACATTCGAATATGAGGCAGCCACCTTGCTCTGTATGTATCGCTCTGTCACTCTGCAGCAAGGTTTCCTGTCCACATTCGAATATGAGGCAGCCACCCTTACTCTGTATGTATCGCTCTGTCACTCTGCAGCAAGGTTTCCTGTCCACATTCGAATATGAGGCAGCCACCTTGCTCTGTATGTATCGCTCTGTCACTCTGCAGCAAGGTTTCCTGTCCACATTCGAATATGAGGCAGCCACCCTTACTCTGTATGTATCGCTCTGTCACTCTGCAGCAAGGTTTCCTGTCCACATTCAAATATGAGGCAGCCACCTTAATCTGCAGCAAGTTTTCCTGTCCACATTCAACTATGAGGCAGAAACCTCTGCCACCACTTCTGTCATTACAAAAATTATAACCAATATCACAGCCTTTTAATGTGTAAATGGAATCAATGCATAAATGCCGGAAATTCCACCATCTTTATTGATAATTTCATGGTGTTACTGCATGGAGCGTTCCCTCTTTAGACATCAAAACTTCCTCAAATGTGAACAAGAGACTAAAAACTCATTTGTTTTTTAAAGCACTTTTGTAATTTTGTTATGTATATGTTTATGTATATTTTTATGTTTTTGTCAAAGCCGTTGGACATATTTTTGTTATGGATACCGCCACTGTATAAATGGTTTTCATTGATTGATTGACAGCAACCCTTAGTTTCTAGATTTTGTGTCATCTATGATCTCAAGTTTTTGATGTGTAAGTGAAATCATTGAGTATTTTGTAGCCGTTAGGTCAACTATTGCATAAAGTGTGGCTTCACCAACAATCAATGCTATTGTTATCGACAAGGTCAAACGATGAGTATTATTATCATTTATTTCTGGTAATGAAACCAAGAATAAGAAAACTTATCACTGCAAGCCTGAGTTAACCTGTAAACAAGGGTGCCTGCTATGTGAACCAGAAACACTGGGGTTAACCCTTACTCTTCCCTAATAAGTGTTCTGGGTTCTTTTTAGTGCACTACTAAATACATGGAACGTGTTTATAAAAAAAGGGGAAGGAAGGAAAAGTCTTCCTCCATCGCCAGTTATTAATCTTAAAGGAACATTGGTAAGAAAAAAATTTGTAAAATATACTTTTTGATCACAGATTTACATAAAACTTACACAGTCTAATTATGATGCTAAGAAAAAACATCCCTTGAAATATTTCTGTCTGAAATGCCATATTTGATGAGAAATGAATAAACTAATTTTCCGATTGGAGTTTATCGCTCAGTGAGCGTTTTATTCATTTGTTGAATCTATATGATTTCATGCAAATGTGTAATCGGTTTTTCACTATTTTCTCGTGACCCAGATGGCCGATCGATCTCAAACTTCTACAGGTTTGTCAGTTTATGTACATGGTGGATTACATAAAGTGCTTACACTGCCAGCAACTGTTTTGTTAGCAAAAACCAATTCTGTAATGTTCCTTTAAGAAAAAAAAAACCTCATTCTCAAGTCCAGATAGTTTATTTCGCTTTCTCCATTCTACCCAAACAGAGCAACTTATTTCCAAAGACACTTTCAATGGAGTTGGTAAAACCTCATCTCATTGGAGGGCAACCTCGTCCCCAGGGTGTGTCGAGCAGTACAAGGTTGACCGCTCTCTCTCACCCTGGTATTGGATCATTTGCATATCCAAAAATTTTGGATACGTATGCATATTAGAATAGTCTAGCTGCTTTTCGAAATTCACATCTTTGTCATAGAATCGTGGTCCGGTACACGATTTAATAACTGTATGGTGTAATTCTTCGACACTATGAATATGCAACATATGCTAATATTGTAAAGTCGTTGTCTAATCAGGGTCCAAGTAAGGAGTTTCCCTCCCAGGGTTTACTGTTGTAAACATGGTTGGAAATAAAGTAAACCATGGGGACGAGGTTGATTCGAGGGCTTTCGGTACCATGGGTCGGGTCTGACCACCTGCAACCCCTCCAAACTCTCCGTTGCTATAAAAACCAAAAACATTTTGAGTATCACGGCTGCTCCATTGCTATTTTGCGAAGCGACTGTAGAAAGTTTAAAACCTTTACCTGAATCTTTATTTCCTCAGGCTAAACCCCTTTATAGTAAACTCACCCCAAACGATGGTCAATAAAGACATTTGGAAAAAGAGAAAGACAAAAAAAAAAAAAAAATGAGAGCAACGAGGGTCTCAAACAAAACGACACACATGTAGGTTTGTGCATTTACATAAATCCCTGCAAGTGTTTTTTCGGGGGGCGCTTAAGTACTGAGGGGCAAACCAAGACTGACATTATCTGCGAGGGTAGGTAGGAACGAGCGATGCAGGCAGGGCCTTATCGAAGAAAGATGCAGTTTCTGATTACCCCCCGTCGGACATTGCGGGTGTGAGCAACAATTTCTACTAACAAATTGTCCCGTATTTTCAATTGGGGGGGGGGGGGTGGAAGGGTCGGGAAACCCACACCGCGTCCCCAGATATTTTATTCAGTTTTATAATTGTTCCACAATATATATATACCCCGTATCGAAACACGAGAACTGTGGTGTATGGATCAATTTGCCTGAACCCGGGGCAAAGGGGAAGCCCTAACTTTTGACCAGCGCCGCTCCCCGCGCAGCACCCCCCAAAACCCCACACTGTAATTGGAGCACGCATCAAGAGGTCGAGATATCGAAAAATCAATGGCTGTGAAACACCTTAACGAGATGGGTCGTGAGTTGATTAGCAAAACATTTTGGAGGGCGGGTAAACAGTTATGCAGATCTTTGCAAGTAAAATTCTGTGAATTAGGACAGCTGCACGGCCCCGGGTGAAGCATTATGAACTGCACGGGGAAAACCGGGCTGAAGTTACCTCCTTACAAAGGAAAAAGAGGTCATGGCTTCATTATTGGGATAAAGTGACGGGTCTGAAAGTGGCAGGATGCGTGAGTCTACTCACAATTAACGACACTCGGCGTTAATTTGGACTGATCATGGACCCCATGGCCCCCAAATTTACTGGAACTCGACTAATATATCTGAAACTAGTCCGGACCAAAGTCTTGAACCGATCGCACGGTTTGAGCTGTTTACGATACAAATCAACGCTCGAATTAAAATTGGCTGAATAAACATGCTCACAAAAGTTTGCAAATGTTTGCAAACAACCAAATTAAGCTTTACTCCTTTTAACATTAGCCCTTTTTTGGGTGGATTTGGAAACAGTTTCTTAAATGGTTAAAACCGTTTCACTTGTTGTATTTTCACAAGCTTCTGGAAAGTAAAAACAGAAATACAGGGGAACACAAAATGGTTTCTTTAGCCATTCACCAACACGACAGCTCTTCTCTACTCTCAATTTATTAGTTTGTGTTCTACCCCTACACCGATGTGTGCTAAGCACTGTATACTCGGTGCTTTCCCCCGAGTCCTGTGGAAAAACAATCTACAGGCGCGCTACTAGGGTGGGGTTCGAACCTACAATCCCCGCCATTCTAGAGCAGATGCCTTACCACTAGAACACCTAACTTGCCCGATGACAAGAGGCCAGTTCAAATCATGTCAACCAGGTTCGAATCCCAACTGAGTAGTAGATTTTGTTTTTTCCCAACAGAACTTGGGGAAGTGCTGATCCCACATTGGTGCAGGGTAAAAGGAATACTCTTTACCCCCCCCCCCCCCGATGCAATTATTACATCTGTTTAAACCCTCTCAAATTATTACCCCATATTTAAAGGGGAGTTTAGTACAACATTTTATCTTCAAGCAAACCTGAATCCTTGAATCAGATTGGTCGATCCATAGCAACAAGATGTGTGATATTAACCTGTTTTGCCTGGCCCAATATCAAACCCTGCTCTATAATGCGCTGTTCTAAATCCACGTATTGCGCTACTTTAAGCTACGCATCATGCTTGCTTCATGGGCCGCAGAAGCGCTTTAATGTTGTGGCCAAATTTGGGTATAGGACACAGATGCAGACGCCCTGTATCTTTCCCTATTTCACTTGATGCTTGTGACTCCTTATGGGTGTATAAACTGGAGGCTTGATGAGAGTGGTGTGCTATTACTGGATTAAGCAAATGTAGCTTCAATTGTGGTTTACTAACTGGCCTAGTATGTTCTACAGACTGATGGACTTGGAGAAAAAGAGACTTGACATTGGTCATGTTGGTCACTTGGCTAGAAGGATTGCGGGGGAAAAAGTTTATGTTCAATGCAATGAAACATTCATTTCTAGAAAAACCGTAACATTGAAAAGAGCGCAGGTTTGTCTTTGTTAAGAAGGAACTATAAATGAATAGTAAACTTGCGGGTACAACCATGTGTAAATCTCTTTTGGGAGGAGTGTTGGCTCTGAAAAGAGCCGGTGTGGTCTCGACGTTTCGAACAGTGTACTCTGCTCGTCTTTGCTGTTTTATGTAAGGTCAAAACAGAGTCACAATTTATGAATGAATTTCGTCTGCAAAGTTGACACAAAATAATTACTTGATCATCATCTTCCTGTACTGTGGAGAAATCTTCCGCCGCAGCACGTGTATACCTGCACATTGGTGGAAGTGCAAATGAACTTAATGCAGCCACCTATGCCAGAAACAGCGGGGCTAATCCCTCCTCTAAACGAAAGTGTAACGATTTTTTTTGTACGTGCCTTCACAACACAAAGGCTTTATGTCCCATCTGAAGGGCGAAGCAATAATGGTTTAGTGTCTTGCTTAAGGACACATGTGTCAAGACAGGGACTCGAACCCACACTCTGCTGATCAGGAACACTAGAACTTAAGTCCAGTGTGCTTGACCGCTCGACCACGACACCTCACTGACCCAAAGTTATTTTAGGTTTAGATTTATAAAAATTAAGAGATCATGAAAGCAAGGACTGCTAGCCTTCCTTATAAATGGGGATCAGGCTGGCTCAGTGGTTTCTTTCCCTGCCTTTCACCACTGTGGACCCAGGTTCGAATCCCACCTCGGATCGGAGCTTTGCATGTGGATTGGGTTTTCAGTCCCTACCTGATTGCGTGGGTTTTTCACATTGGGGTTTTCCTCCCACATCTTAAACTTAAACATTTTTTCTTGTTTCCTATCCATCCTGTTATTTGCCCTAATTGTGCTGTTGGATGTGTATTAATAAAAGACCCCCCAAAAAACATTAAAATAATTAAGACAGCAGTTTATTTATTTTATCCTTGGGCAAGATGTTTTCAAGGTAAAACAATTAATTTTTTTTTTCAACATCTTTCTTATACTCTCAAAAGGTCAACAAACCAACTCAAAAGCAACCACAGGAATAATGGTTGCTATTACCAGATCAAACACTAAGATTACAATTGTCTTGACTCTCCTTCCTTTTTGAGATAATTCAGTTAGCTGCACCCTGAATAATCCACTCATTTTCTCCGGATTCCGTGATACACATTCTTCTTTTTTTTCTGTGGTAACTGCACTTTTCTAGTTTCAAAGAATTGTTTATTATGCTGAATTCCATGTTTTTAAATTGCGCTGAATTGAATAGAATTCGCTTAAAGGGCCCTACACATCATGAGAGTTCTCAAATCCACGAGTTTCTGAGGAAAAAAAAAAAAAAAAAAAAAAAAAAAACGTCCACGGAACTGTGAAAAATTTCATCAAATTACGGGTCAGTCAAAATTGTCAAAATTATTACTGTCACACACAAAAAGTACGATGCTCAGGGCCGGATTATCCGCAGTGCTTACTCTGCCTAGGGACTCAAAAAAATAATTATATAATAATTGGGGGCCTACGAAGAAATCGGAAGCCTATAATGAAGAAATCGAAAGCACGAAAATACAATAGAGAAAGTACCAAAATTAACAAATTTATTTTTGTACGATCTCAAATCTGTTGAAAACTTTGGATGTTCCCTTAGTAGAAAGAAGGTCAAGTGCTTAAGAAAAACAATGAATATCAGAAGTGTAAAGGGGTAGTCCCCTACCCTTGTATGACAAGTAATCTGATTCTATTTCTTGCACCGATGGTACGTACCTGTACCTGTTGTACATAAGTTAGTTTAGTTTAGTTTAGTTTATTACCTTTACTGCACGAACATTAAAATACAACATGGTGCAAAAGGCACGCAGGCCCACTAAATGTAGACCCTCGATCACACATCAGAATAAAACAAAGAAACAAAGACAACAGTCAAAAAGCAAAAAACAACTGTAGACAACATGGAAGTAAACAAATGTACAGTTCAAAGGATCAGACCTTCAGCTTACAGAGTCTTGCTCAAGCACAAATCTCAGTTGGTTCTTGTCATTCCTTAATAAGCTCAACAAATATACTAAGCTCAGAAAAGTCTTGCTAAGGCAGGCACCGGTTACCATTCAACAATAACGATTCTGGTAATCGCTGGAGCCAGTCTGCGTGAAGTGGGCGTTTCTTACACTAGAATGATGAACAGAATTATACCAGTCTCGTAAGTTGCAACCTCTAAGCTCATTTCACCAGTTCGCTTCGGGATTACAAATGATTGTCGCGTTATCCATGCAGGATTATTTTCGGTAAAAAAGAAACTTTTTTTCTAGCAATTCGTAATTTATTTTGTTTATGAAACTTTGTTTGGACACCCATATAAAGACGTTTTCTAATTGACATTTGCAGATTTTAACGGCTTGTATATTGTTTACGTTTTTATGAAGCACAATCAGATCGCTGTTATGTAACTGCTGATCATCGACCCACGCCCAGGGGATCAGGGCCCAATTTCATAAAGCTGTTTAGCAGAAAATAGTGCTTAACACATTTTTTTGCTAAGCAAAAAATGGGGGGGGGGGTACCAGTCGCAACAGTGTAAACATTATGGAATTTTGGCTGGTAACCAGTTTCAGGTAAGCAATATTTTTCTGTGCTTAGCATTTTTTTTTGTGCTTGCAGGCTTTATGAAATTGGGCCCTGATGGCATCCTGGAGAGAGATGAAAGACCTGATGACTATGCAGTACAAACCATCTTTACCAAATCTTGGCTGGTGTGTGAAAGGAACAGGTCTTCTACAAAGGCATCAGGCACAAATCCATCCAGAGAAGTACTCCGTTCATTGTTTGCAGCGGCTTTTCACCGGGTCCACCGAACCATGACCACAGGAACTCCGTGAAGCAGTTGCCTGTGCACGCGCAACCCGCCCACAGTGCCTCACCACATGTGGCGTGTTGACGTGAAACTCGAATACCAGTTTATACAACCACTGCTGCGTGTTTCGTAAGAGTTCTGCGCGTTACTGTGTCCTCCGAAGCGAACTTGATAATTACTACAGTTTTATATTTTTTGTGGTAAAAGTTGTGGCGTCATGTGTATGAAAGCTTGATTAATTTGATAATTGATGTAAACGCCTTTATTACTAGTAGTATCAAAAAATACAATCACACAACAACAAGTTGGTTCTTGGAAATGAGACCACCTATTTCAATGACAGTTTAAATTTTCAGGGATTAAATTTATGCTCCTTGAAAAACTAGTAGATTGGAACGACCATTCTCTGCCGCCAAAAAAAATGAATGATAAAACATCTCTCAGAAGGTCTGAATTTAAGAAGCCCTCTGGCTTTTACATTACGGGTGCCTCATGGGGCAGATCAGAGGTGTGAAAATCTGTCCATTTTAGGGTCATCTATTATCCAATAGAGACCTCATGTCACCCTTTTGACAACAATGTGCTTCCCAATTACTCCAAGCAGGCCATACAGAAAGACCCAGGAAACAATTTGTCATGGTATCAACTTGGAGGCCCCCAGTGGAATTTTGCTCCCTCTTATCTGGCGTTCTCAAGGTGGATCAACAAAACGGGACTTTTGCTTTTAGTGTAAATTGTTCAATTGGAGAATAATGGTAAATGACAAACAGCACTTCAAATGGAGGGTATATATCTGGCACTGGGTTGTGACAACCAAGGGCACTGTCTAATCAGAGTGGCCATGAGATTTGTGTTTTATTGCACAGGATCAAAGCAAAGGATGTAAATATTAATCAAATCTTTTTTTCCCTGTTTTTTTTGTGTGTGGAAAAGTTTTTAGGAATAAAAAAAACACAACCTATCAAGCTTCAAATTCTTCACAGCAACTTGTTTAATTTGATTTGATTTGATTGATTTGATTAGAATTTATTCGGATAAAACAAAGCAAAAAAATGGCAAATACATTAACGGAAGTAGAAAACAAGGAAGAAAAACTGCACAAAATTATCCGAGGATGACCCCCCCCCCCCCTCAAAAAAAAAAAGCCAATAAGTGAATAACTTAGACTTATTTGCAATGGGGTCCTTACACAAAATTGGCAAAAAAATGAAAACAAAAAAGAAATACAAAAAACAAACAGACGAAAGGAGTTTAAGAATGGATGAATGCACGAAGCTATCAAAACCAAACAAAAGTAAACTAATCTATTAATTAACTAATAGATTACAAATTGATATAAAAAGAACCCAAAACTATGCTTCCTTAGATCTGGCTTTTATATGGCTATAGCCAGAAAAGTATTGCTGATTAAACAGGATAAAGCGGAACTACAAAATTCAGATCACTGTTTCTTGTATTGTGCTGGTAATAATGAGAAACTTTGATAAAACTGCCACGAAGATAATCAGGAGAGGCAGTACAAGCTATTCTGTTAGTAATGTTATCTTAAGATTCACCTTCCAGGCAATTTTGTTTTCAAACCAAGAGAAAAACAACTCAGGAGCCATAGTTGTTTCATAAAGTTATGGATTTCTTTCTAAATTTCAGGCATGATACTTGCCCCCTTTCTAAAAAGAAAAGAAAAGAAGAGACATTTTATAAAGCACGAGGGCTGGCTTACTTGGTATGGGCCATACACTTCTGAGGCCATTTAATAACAATTTTGCTGATTTTTCCTAAGGAGGGCGAGAGGAAGAGAGAGGGCAAAAGAGAGGTGAAAAAAAACAAAAACCAAACAAACAAGGGAAATAAAATTAAACAATAAGGTATATTGTATTGCTCTTGAGTCCCTGGCAATTTCACATCAACAAACATTTTCATAATCAAGAACCCATCTCTGTTTAAGCAGATTTTAGTTCAGTTCCACTTAACATTCCCCCAAAACCTCAAACAGTTCTGCTTAGCATGTAAACATCTTGAGAAGGAGAAACAGTTAACTTGCCAAAATACCCAAAACCTCAAACAGTTCTGCTTAGCATGTAAAAATCTTCAGAAGGAGAAACAGTAAACTTGCCAGAATACCCAAACCCCAAAAAGTTCTGCTTAGCATGTAAACATCTTGAGAAGGACAAACAGTTAACTTGCCAGAATACCCAAAACCTCCAACAGTTCTGCTTAGCATGTAAACATCTTGAGAAGGAGAATCAGTTAACTAGCCAGAATACCCCAAACCTCAAACAGTTCTGCTTAGCATGTACAAATCTTCAGAAGGAGAAACAGTAAACTTGCCAGACTACCCAAAACCCAAAACAGTTCTGCTTAGCATGTAAACATCTTGAGAAGGAGAAACAGTTAACTTGCCACAATAATATACAGCAAGTGTCCGGTTCCAGGCTCATTACTACGACTAAATTGGTTAAGCAACATGTTTGGTCCCAGCAGGTACGTTTTACTTCTCTCTTTCTTCTGTTGATGATGTCCTTTTGATGCAATGATGGTCACTTTAAAAAAAAAGGAAGCCTGGGGGGCTGCCTCACCAGCCTGAATTCCACACTTAACCTCTGTGTACATCAACAGGAGAAGCACCTTTCAAACATTATGACTGTCATAAAATTAAATTCTGATGGCATTTCCTGAAATGGACATGTCCTTGAGGAGACTGGGAGGCCTTTAGGGATGGGGTTGGGAGCACTATGAATCTTGGCAGAATGAGTGTGTCTTTTTTTTTCTATATATATATTATTATTGAGGGAAGGTGCAACATTGATTTTTCATTTTGTTTTTTTCTCATATTTCTTTTGAGGGGTAGATTCGTTAGGGTACCGTGGTCTAATGTAATCGTTGCGTTTTCAGGAAACAACTAGGTGGGAAAATTGTCATCTATGAATAATTACTTTATTTGAATTTCTCTGTTTGCTTGTTTTTTTTTTTTGGGGGGGGGGAGATATGTTAAGGAATTTCAAAACAGGGAAATTTGATATGTATTGAGACACAATGTGACTCAATGATAATAAGTGTTATACAGATAGGCCTACGGACACACAGTAATAACTATCAAGTCACATCAACATTAATTTAGAATCTGAGATTGTATGGAAATTAAAAAAATCACGAAAATTGGATAACAGTTTGTTCTTGGCGTGGAGATAAATCCGACCAAGCTACAGGATGTTACGTTTCAAGGGGGTTTTTATATACAGACTCTCTACATCATTTCAATTGGATATCTGAAGGTTTGGTCCATGACAAGGGCTGAGAAGTCTTTCATCCCAGTGATGGCAATTTTGATTCTTTCAGTTTCAAGAAAATCTGAAGGCCCAGATGAAAAATCCTAAAATCAGGATAAAATCCTGATAAATAACAGCTCTGAAAAAGATATGTTGGTTGTACAAAATGAACTACCAATACTTGGAAAAGAGAAGAAAGAACAAAAAACAAACTTGTGTTTCTCTTGTTTCTGTGAAGAAACAAGGCTCACGTTAATATACTGATTCCGAGCCCCATCAAATTTTCCCCCTTTTTGTACAGTTTTTCTAGAATAGCAAGACAAGTTCTCTAAAGAACAAAATCTACAAGTGCAGCAAAGTAGATAATTATACACATGGAGTTACCGCAAACCGAATATACATTTTCTAGAATCCTTCTTTACTGAGGACTTGGAACGTTCCCCTTTAGACCAATAATTAAACAAAACAAAACTTGTTCAACTGCTTTTTGGTGGTTGCATTGTGACTTTAAAAGGTAGGGTCATACTTTGGTGATGACCACAACAATTGTGTAATTTTTTTATCTGAAAGTCTGCTTGTCATAAAGATGGTAATGGTGGTAAAGCATCCTGCAACATCCTTTCGTCTGCAGTGCCCCTCGGTTGATTAGAAATCAATAAAAGTGTGTTGACAAATTTGAATCTCCAAAGATCGCCTGCAGGCGACTTTGGGAATTTCAATGGTGTCCGTTTGAATGCTGCCCTCAATACAGTCAGAGATGCGGTTGGTACCTGCTGTTACCTCGCTAAATGGGGGATGGGTTCAACGTTCTTCATGAAAAATACCATGATAGTTTTTGTGCTGTTCTCTCAACAAGTAGGAACTGTACTCAACTGAAACTTTCACAGGTTCTTTTTGCTATCGTCTCCTGACGATGACTAGAGCAAGCTAGTCGAAACGTTGAGACCAAAAAGAATTCACTCCGCGGCAGTGCAGTTAGTTACGAGAAGCCCCCCCCGATCCACAAAGCTAAAGTAGTAGTCCAGGCCGATTTTCCTACCTCCCGCCCAGGTAGTAGTTAATAAGCAGGACAGTTCTTTTCAGAACTGAGAAGTCTCCCAAATTCTGAAAATCTACTCCGCGGTAGTAGAATAAATAGCAAGACAAGTTCTCTAAAGAACAAAATCTAAACAGCAAAGTAGATATTTATACACATGGTGTTACCGCAAACCGAATATATATTGTATCTTTCTTGCCTAATTTTGCTTACAAATCAGAATTACGTCGACCAAAAACACAAGCAAACAAATGACCCTGCCTTTAAAATAAGATGCAATTAATTTTATTATTTTAAAAATGAACACGGAGTCGACTGTCTCAATTGGGTATACTCAATTACTGTTTTCACAAAGATAAGACGCCTTCAAGTGGATTCATTTCTCCGAAGGATTGCTGCTTTTAACAACTCTGAGTCAGGTGAGCTTTTGAATACTTATTTGAAATTATTTGAACTGGAGGGGTTCCGTTTCCACCGGCGTACCCGTCTCTTCAAGTTATCCGTCCACGTATTATTATCCAACCTAAATCAACACTCTAAAGATACGCCGAACACACACATCAATGGCAAACTAAGCACACAGGCAAACCTGCGGCCAAACACTCCACAACACTCGTCCACATCAAACCAAAGACTCTGAGCGAAAAAAAAGAAGCAGAAAATGGAAACGCAAAAATACACAAAACACATCCCCCCCACCCACAAATGCAGAGGGGGGGGGGGCAACAAGTATGAATGTATGCAAACCGTGACCTTGTTGTCAGGAAGACCTGTATCCATCGTCAAGAAATAACCACAGGATGAGAGGAAGGACAAAGGTAAAAATACACCTCTCAGAAAGTTATTTCTGATGGATAAAAAAAGACACCAAGGTTAAGAAAATCAACAATGAACAACTGAGCTCCAGGTGCACAATGTCTAGCTAAAACTGGTATGCGCAAGTGACTAACACTTCTCAACTTGCCCTGTGGGCTACTCAAAACTGTGTAACCTACTCAACTTGTTAATAACAATATTAAAACAAAAGTACTCAGCTGTTTTTGAGTGTTTGGATGTAATTTAAATTGATCATTAAACTGGTTGTCATTAATGCATCAGAAAGATACATTCATGACAATCCATGTTTGAAATCTGGGCTACTAGAACTATCCGGGAGCAAGTAAAACGCACAGTTTACTTACAAAAAGCTTAAGTGCAAGGCCTGCAGAACAAAACTTCTGACAAATGACCGAGAAAAAATCACAATTGGGTTAGTCAAGCAATATTGTCCCTGTATTTGCTACATTATGGAGACCAGAGACTTCAAGAACAAAAGGCTTCCTCCACAAAGGAATTCTAAAGAGGGAGAAGCCCCACAAGGAATTTTGTGTACAAAGTCTATGGGAGGATGTTTTAAGTACAGGGACAAAGAAAGAACAAAGAAATCTCCACAGGGATGCATATTTGTCATTATCTTCAAGCAAACTTTAATCTTTGATTCTGATTGGTCTATCCGAAGCAACAAGAGTGTGATATAAACTTATATCAAACAGCCCATATCAGACCCTGTTTCAAAACGTACTATTCTAAGCTACACGTCAAGTTTGCTTGTATCGCAGAAGTGCTATATTTTCCTGTGTTCCAATGTAGTGTGAGTAGTTAGTGTATCGTGTCTCGTACACTTCTGTGTTGTGCAAGTTTATGTTTAACCCTTTAGAGCGCATAGCGGCCGCAAATGGCTTGCACCAAACTGGACATAGCGGCCACAAAGGGTCGCATGGTTTTACTACTAATACACTCAACCAGAGAAGTCAAAATAAAGGTCGTGTCCTGAACTGACACTTTCCAATGTTTCTCCTGTTTACATAACATCAACATTTCCAAAACAGCTACCGTTTCTTATAATTTTTTTTTCGGACACGCTTAATGGAAAAATTGTGTTAACAAATCAACAATACAGTCAAATCCATAGTGTTACTGTCACCCAGAGGGATGTCTGGGTGTCTTTTGGACACCCTGTTTTCAATTTGGACACCCTGTTTTATCTGTCATTTAAATGTAAATGTATTGTAAGTGAACAACTTTGACACCCAATTTTTTAATTTCCAGCAAATTTGGACACCCTTTTACCGAATCCTGATGGTTTTAAAAACAGAAATGAAGGGTCTCCGTTGGGAGTCTCCATTTGCAATCCAACCTTAGAATACTAAAAAAAAAAATCCAAAAACCAAACCTTACAGGGGGAAAACAGTCAACACTTCACGGAATCAATGACAAATTTGTTGTTCAAATATTGCCAAGTAATGCTATTCTATATTACTCATCCACCTGTGGGCTCTTCACATGATGCAGTGAGTGCCCAAATGGTGACACTGCAAGCTTGTAGGTGATCTATGACGTAGGTACACAAGGTTGGGTACCAGTTTATCAATGCATTTACCTTTTTCATTCAAAGTAGGCCATTCCGATCGAGGAAATTCTTTTCCCAAATTACGCCCGAGAAAAAACCACCTTGATGTAAGACAATCCGACAGGCTATGTAGATAATGGTCATGCCACCAAAGTTATCCCGAAAAAAAGGGTAGTGGCTGTAAATTAGAGTAATCAACTGACTGAGTAAATGTTAAATAATTTGAGGGTTGAACAAAGAAAAATTGACTGGAGCGTGTCTTGAACCTGCGGCCTCTGGATTGACAATTCTGCACTCTACCAACCGAGCTATCTCAGCCCTAATATTGGAGGTCTCCCTATTTTGTCAATATCTTTCTTTGAGGGTGCCAGTCAGAAGCCATACAGCCTTTAACTGTCGTATAGCCAGGGAGCACACCCAAGTTTACGATACAACCTGGTAAGCAGCAGCAAAGGGGTTACCTTTAAGGGGATGCAATGGATTCTGACTAGCACCCCCCCCCCCCCGAACAAAGATATTGACAAAAAAGGGAAACCGCAAACAATAGGGCTAGATAACTCAGTTGGTAGAGCGCTATTCAACCCAAAATTAGGTTCTAAATTAGAAGACATCAGGCAATTGACCAGGGGCATGAATGCAATTGACCAGGGGCATGGAGGCAATTTCCCTTCGTAAAGTAGGCACCAGGGTACGATTTCATAGAGCTGCTTATAAGCAGAAAACATTACTTTACAATTGTCACTAAGCACAAATGAGCAGGATACCAGTCACAAATGGTACATGTGACATTGTATTTTCTTTTAAGCATGGTTATATTGTGCTTACCTACTTTTTGTGCCCAAGCAGCTCTATGAAAGTGGGCCCAGCTTGGAGATTTTGCATGATAAGGAGGAAGGCATCAGAGGATGTTTGATCAAATTGTGAAATGTAGAAAAATCTTGCTCAGTAGAAGCAGGTTAACAGCCAAATAGCCAGATATTTTGATTGGTAAACCCTTTTACTCTCCTTAGCATTTTGTCCTGTTTCACTGCTTCCTGAATTTCAGCTTTGATCACAACCATACTTTAAAGAGAACTTGATATGTGCAGTTATGAAACTAACTACAAATATTATCGTTGGTCGCACCATTACTTTAACAAATGGAGTGACACTATCACAAGGTTAGTTTAACAAAACAAACAAATGCACATCAAAATCGATAGCAACATGACGTGTTTAAATAACCTAGGCCCAATTTCATAAAACCGTACGCAGAAAACATTGTTAAGCAGATAGGAACAGGGCACCGGTGGCAATAATGTAAACTTCATGGCAGTTTGGCTGGCAACCCGCTTCTGGTAAGGGAAGATTTGTCTGTGCTAACCAAATATTTCACAGGTTAGAAAGGAATGTGTACTTGTGCGCAGGCATACTCCACGCTGCTAGGCATTCTTTGCTTACACAGCTAGCGCAGAAAATTCGGCACTTGCCCTGTAAGCTGCAAATGGTGTTCTTAAGCGCAGAATTCAGCGGTAAGCGGAGCCATTAAAATTGGACCCAGGTTACCAGCCACAATGCCATGTATTGGACACTGGATGCGACAGGTTCCCTGCTCATTTTTGCTCAGCAGGGCAATTTGTTTAAGCATCATTTTTAAGTTCTTTACGAAATTGGTCCCCAAGTGGCAACATGAGGTCAGTCAGTCAGTGTCAATAAACCCAGGTGTAACATCAACACTAACAGTTTGCTTCCCCCAGATGAAGAAAATTTCATAATCTGTACACAGCAACTTGTCATCAGGGGTAGATAATTTATTATCCAATAAACCTGTTGTATCTCCCTGGTCATACCTTGCCAACACCAAGGCCATGCACTGCAACACTTCTCATTTCAGAAATGCACCACACAGAATGCACATCAGCAGACCCACCCCCCCTTCCCCCAGGGGATGGTAAATAAAAAACAAACAAAGTTGCTTGAATGACAATCTGCAACCTTCATTCTAGGCATATTTTGAGTGAAAATGTCACCGCATTCAAAAGTGCTCTTATAAGTAAAGGATGAATAAAGGTAGAGGAATGTGCAATGAAGTTTGAGCGATTCCGGTTTAATTTGATTTTTTTTAATCAGTCAAGGAACTGCACTGCCTCTAGGCTACTTTATGCTAAAACCAACATGCACAAGTAACTCAAATGAAATGTTTTTTTTTTTTTCCCGCAAAGAAGCTAATGTGCGTGGTGTATACAATTTGTGTAGTGAACAATAATGAAGTGTTCACAAACGCTTAACCTTACAGCTTTGAGTTTATTCTTGCCGCTTCCCCCTGTGCGCAATTAAGCAATGGAGAATATCAATTTCTCACTGTAACAATAGACCATGAAACATTTGTTTACAAAAAAAGAGTGACCTTGGACATTCTAGGGCCTTTCTGGATGGCAAGATACTGCACTGGTCATACTGGGAATTTTTGTTATTACATTTCGTGTCATAATTTTCACACAGCTGAACAAGTTTGGAGATGTGACCCATTTTCTTCATATCAAAAGTTGATAAAAATCAGACGATGCAATCGCCATAAAAAAAAAAACAAGATTTAATATTTTCTTCCTTGAGATCTACATGTATATGTACAAATCGTGCCTGCAGGAACGCCGGGCTCGGTGGCTCCTTTGTAAACGTGTGATGTCACAGGTCACATGGTCTATAAGAGGGTCGTACAATTTTGCCCTTTCAGCCGTGAATTAGGATGCGTCAGAGTACCTCCCCCTCACCCCCCCTCCCCCCTCCCCCACCAAAGTCAGCACTAAGTCTCTCTATGTCATTCGAGTAGCTCATGACGTCACTCTGGTGTGGCTGACCCATTGTCAGCCACACACCACCCTGCTCAGGGAAACGGGATAGCGGAGGCAGACCCTGATATCACATGTTGCGCAAACATTTATTAGAAACTAATTATTTAGCAACAGCTTAGCTAACTGCACTGTGTCCTTTAAATTTTTTGTACAATTTGTCCTGCCGTTCGATCCGAGCATCTCTTACTTTATACTTTTGTTGTTTTCCAAGCCCACCTATGCACTTGTAGCACGGTTTTATTTTGGTTTGGTTTTTAACCCCCCCTCTTCATACTTCTTACCAGCTGAACAATGATGTCACTTTCAAAGCCTATCATGGTCTCGCTCCTACCTACTTAACAGATGTAATCCACCACTACACTCCTACACGAACTCTGCGATCATCTACTCAGTTTCTTTTGGAATTTAAACAACGAATCAGCTCAAAAACTATGGTGAAAGATCCTTTTCTTAGCTGCTTCTTCCCTATGGAACAATCTTCCCCTCAATATTCGCACTTCTCACAATGTTGATACATTTAAGTCCAGGTTGAAAACTCATTGTTTAAGTTAGCCTTTTGTGATCATTAATTCTTTGTTTATTTGTTTGTCTATATTCCCTATTGCTTAGTTTTGTTAATTGTGTGTTTACGTTTAAGCGCTTAGAGGCTTTTTTGCAATATGCGCTATACAAATGTCTATTATTATATTATTATTATTATTATTATTATTATTTCAGAACACCTCTCACTTTTCTTTGCGATTGGATGTGTTGTTTTTGCATTTTTTATTCTTAGGCCCCATTCAGTATTTCTTAGAAACCCATGTATTCATTTAGGTGATTTTTTTTGCTGTGTTTGTATTTTATTCCTGTGCATTTTATATTGTATGTATCAAGGACTCCCAGGGGAAGCAGTTAATAGAAAATTGTATGGCTACCATGGCTAAATAAATCAAATAAAATAAATAACAAACAGCATTATCCATGGTCACTCAATTTCAAGACAAGAATTAAAGGGCGCTTAACTGTAGAAGAAGAAAAAACCTTACCTAATAAAATATAGTTGTTAAATTTTTATTGTGAAAATTAAATAATGGATGAATATTGACCTTTGACATTTCCACTGTCACACCTGACTCATACAAGGAAGTGTATAGTCATTCGTTTAAACTATGTGGAGGGCTCACTCATTTGATTTGATGTGAGTAACGTAGGGGTGGCTACTCAAACACACCCCTATTAAACTGATTTTGATGGCTGCGGCAAATTTCTTCCAGCTGCTTTAATCACACCAATCTGCTTAGCTCAGATAAATCTTGCTTAGCAGCCAAAACACCACGCTATGTGTTTTGTCCTCTCCTACATTTGCTAAGCAGAGTTTTAACATTTTTAAATGAGATATCACCTAACATCACTAGGCCGGACGGCAAGGTGAGGGCTACACTTCCAAATCAACTGTCACCAGGGGCACATTGCCACCTACTCCTGGGGCTGAAACAGGGTTACCCCCCTTCACAGTCCGTAAGGATGTAGGCATGGGCATCATCCACTAGGAGCCTGGCTGGTAGAGCAGAATGCACTACCTTCCCAACTTTTTACGAAGCAATTATGGTTAAGTGCCTTGCTCAAGGGGCACAAGTGTCATGACCGGGATTCGAACCCACACTCTGCTGCTGACAACACCAGAGCTTGGGTCCGGTGAACTAGACCGCAAAGTGTGAGTAATGAAAAGGGCACTTTATCAAGCTTTCTCCATATGGGGCAGTTAGGGGAAATATTTGGGGGAATTGTGCCTTTGATGATAAAGCATTGAATTTGGCACAGTCTGAGTTGGCCTATGCCATAAGAAAGATATTTGCTATTGGGCCAGCCCAGACTTGTCTTTTAAAAAACATATTGGTAGAAAAACAAGCAATAGCAGCCACTTTGTAAATTTTGAAAATTGCATCTTATTCTACCTGTATTTTTTCAAAAGACGAATCTGCGATGGCCCTATAGCCAAATATCTTTCTTGACACAAACATGTACTCTGTGCTCCAAATTTCACGCTTAAGACACAATCCTATCACCTACTTGCCGTACTGTCAATTAAAATCAACATAAACAAAACCGATAATAGGTATGTTAAAACAAGATGAGCCAGTTTACTTTTAAAGTGCTAATTTCGATTTTTAAAAAGGGGGAAAAAAGAAAGAAAGAGATGTTACACCAAAGATTCTTCTGAGAGCTACCACACTTAATCAGCGAGATAATAACAAGGTGCCTGCAAACTTTAGTACATCCAATTCCACAAAGTTTCAAATCCTAAAGACAGCGACAGACGCAATCTATCAATTTATTCAATAATGCGCCTTCAAATAAACAAATATAATAACCATTTGGAAAAAACGGCTGTTTTGCCTTCAATCTCAAGGTTGTACCTAACGAATGATAAGCATTACTATTTCCAATGATGTGCTTTATCTTGATTCAAGAGATTAGGCATAAAAAAAAAAATGATCACTAGTGGCAGTAGGTACATGTATCCATCAATGTTTTTGGTTTATTTCAACCGTGCTCTTTGTTTCAACTAATGACTGATGAGCATGAATCATTTGATTTGTTTTTATAAAGGTTCACAAATGTAGTACCTTGTCTTCATCAACAGAGTGTGCACCAGACTAATTTATTTATTTATTTTTGTTGTATATACCGGCGTCTCATGGAGCTTGTTATTTTTTTAAGACAGGTTTTTAGGAGTTTTTGAATTATGAGACCCATTTATAGAGCACCTTACAAGTGTTTACAAGGTGCTGCGGCGCATTCAGCAGAAACACCAGGGCAAACCCCTTCTCTTTTAGCGATCAGCGTAAAAGGGTCCTTTGTACGTGCATTACACAACACATGGGACCCACGGCTGTTAGGTCCCATCCGAAGGACGAAGCAATAATTGGCAGCTCTTTCCGCCAGTGTTACCAAAGCTGTACCTTATCTTGATTCACAGAGGGTGGACTTTTAGAATAACCAAACTGGCACGAGTTTGATTCTTTTGACCAAAGGCACCTTCAACTCGTCCTTAACTCATTCTTCCCCCCCCCGAACCGCATTTGATATGTAGCTCTGGAAAGTGTACAGGGTTCACGAGCGCCGTGCACAGGTTGTAAGCAGCACATGATACTTTATATTTCTGGCTTCACCTCGGGCCCTGTTTATGATGTATGATGTCGTATAACACTATTTAATAAAGTACTTGGGAACTCAATGGGAAAGAGAATATTAGATCAGTTTTGAATTATAAACTGATCAAACGGAGGTTAATTTAAAACATGGATCCTCCGTTTCGGAGGAGGTGGGCAGATCGCAACTTGAGCCGGCCTGCATTGGCCCTGCCTGACCACTCCATCCTCAATTAATCTATATAGTGATATATTATGCTGGACCGAAAAGATCTCTGTAACTGTCTGCCATGAAATATAAACAGGTATTTAATGGCCAATACTCAATACCTACGGAGAAAAAGATGAATATTTAACAGCCGCCCCCGGGACATGTTGTAGAGGAAAGATCGGGATTTAGTTTCAGACTATGATACAGTTATAATGCAGGGCACATGCATGGGAATTTTTTGGGGAAAATGCTTGAAGTACTTCGGGACATGAAAGGAATATCTTCAAGTAACGAGAAGAGCGACGGGAAAAAAGAAGAAGAAGAAGAAGAAGGAAAAAAAGAAAGGAAAATAATTCTTGTTTCTCGATGATTGCAACTTGATTTGATGAAGAACGGAGCAACATTTCAGATGGGCATACAGGATGCTTTTAATCGGAATTTAGACGACAAAAAAACACCCCGAAAACGTACATAATCTAAATATTATCTCATGGGGGCAGGGGTTGGGGATAGGGGCAGCTCTTAATTTTGGACACAAAGAGGCAAATTATTTACTCTGATATTTCAAGACGGCGCAAGACCTTTTTCTCTGGGACTCTTTTTTCCCCCGAGGAATTTCTCTTCCCTCATGTTTGAAAAAGAGTACATGTAATCTTAACAGGGATAAGATTTGACGAATGGGAACATTCCTGAAAAATGGCTTCTGTGACTGGGTTTTGCCTTATTCTAGACTCATAACTTCCCCAATTTTTTATCATTTTATTTTAATTTTATTTTAGTACACTTCTTCACTCACAAAACAATACAAAAGAAAACAAGGGATACAAAATAAACGATTATTAAAAAAGAAAATAGAATTACACCAAAGTTACCATGATAAAAAAATAGTTTTGGGTAAATGTAAAAATATTTTAAAAGTTACAACAAATCGCCAGTGAGTGGCAAGATGGAACCAGCACCTCTACAGAGCCATCCTACCAATTCATCACCAGAAATACAAAACTCCAGGTTCGGACACAATGTGGACTATTTCTTTCTCCCTTTGATGGCTGTCTTATTTCTTTCATGAAAATTTGAGGGCTCAATTGGATTTGGAAAGAAAATCCTGAAATCAGGAAAAATTGTGAGCAATCTTGTCTTAAGCAAACTAAAACCTGTTACTTGTGATCGGACCTGGGCCCAATTTCATAGAGCTGCTTATAAAAGCACAAAAAGTAGCTAAGCACAACAAAAGGATGCTTACCAGAATAAGGTTACCTGAGCCAAACTACCATGCCACATGTACTATTTGTGACTGGTATCCAGCACATCTATGTTTAGCAGAAAATGTTTAAGCAATTTTGTCTCTATGAGCCCTGGATAATTATGTCGATACTAGGACAGGTGCCTGCAATGGGTGACTGGGAGAGTAGGCACAGCTTCAATCAATTTCTAGAAGTTGTCAATATTTCCCGAAAACATTAACAAGTTTTATCTTTTTCCAAAATATAATGTAACCATCATCTTTTCAGACTTAAAGGGACATGTTGCCTTTGGATTGGGCACTTTGGGCTATAAAAAGCATTTGTTATGAAATTTATATGGCTGGATCAAGACGTTTTAAAAGTAGAATACAATGATTCACACACCTAATTTCTCAAATTGTGTGGTTATCCTTTAATTCATAAACTAGAACGGTCCGCCATTTTGAGGAGTCAAAACTTTGGTTCTACAAAACAGTAGACTGTGTTAGTTCATGATGTGAAAGGACAAACAACACAATGTCGAGGGATAGTTGTGTGAATAATCTTATAATACTTTTAAAACATCTCTCCAGCCATAATAATTTCATGACAAACCGACCAATCCGAAGACAACGTGTCCCTTTAATGATTTGAAAACACATCAAAAAAATTGTTGTTTTCAAAATAAATAAATTGTCTCTTATGTTAGGAATACTAACATACTTTTCTACAAGCAGTTGCTTCGATTATCATGAATTTCTTGTTCATCAGAAATGTTTTTGTTTGAATTGTAAAAGCTGAAGAAAATTGTCTACAATTATGACCCAGATTCAGAACTATCTGAGCCAGCACACACAACCAGAATGAGGTTGCGGGTAAACAAAAAACAAACCAAAAAACAGCCTGGCCCCTTTTTATGTATGTATGGTAATCAACACTTGTACATAAGGAACGTGACCAAGATGGCTACAGCGCGTAATGTCTTTTAACCTTCTGTTGACCCTATGACGTTATAGATTTCCAGAAACAATATCCTCATATATAGGGTAGCGTAAAAGTAGATCAATGGAAAATTAAAGGTATAATACAGGATTGGTGGAGCTGACAAAATAGCCACAGACAGTGTTCATGTTTTGTGTGATCAACCATGAAACATGAAATGAAATGAAAATTTGGGCTAAAATCTGTTGTGTGATTCAGGAGAAAATAGTGAAAAGCCATGCGCAATTTTCAGCATGTGAACACATTGTCCTTAAGTTTGTAAAAACCCAAATCAGCTGTTGCATTTTTTAAAGGTTTCAGATACAGTTTTTCTCGAATACGCCTTAATTTCAGAGGGAAATATTACACGAAAAAAATGGTTCTCGAATGGGGAGATAGAGGGAAAAGAACCCATAATTTACATGGTACCAAGATGGTCATGGTGGGAAACTTCCAGTAAAATATTTGTGCCTAAAATGCAATAGTTTTTGAGAAATGAGTAAAACATTAAGTTTTGATCTCGCAAGTCTGAAACTCCAATGTTTGAACGCAGTGAAAACAGTAACTGGGTTTTTCAATTAATATTTTCTTGTGACTCTGATGACCGATTGAGCACAAACTTTCGCAGGTTTGATTTTTCATGTGTATGTTGGGTCACACAAAGTGCGGATACTGGACGGTCTTTGACATTAATCACTGTTGGCCGGGGTGCTTTGATACTGAAAAAAAAGTACAAGAATATATATTTTGAAATATCAGCCCCACCTACAGTGGACAATGTAGACTGAACTAATTGAAAACAAGATCTTCATACATGCTCAAATTAAGCGCACATAGAGACGGTTTTTTGATAGTCGCGAATCTGTACCAGTACTTTGTCACCAACGTCGATGCCGTATACCTTTAATTTACTTCCCGTAAAATCTGAAGTCATTGCGGTGCACAAATAATGACAGTATAAGAATGTGAACTCCAACACCTACCCCTGGTATAATTATCCCTCAAAATAACTCAGCATAGTCTCCATCCAAATCATCACCCGCCTCTTTCAACCCACTCCCTTTTTTTATTTTTTTAAATTTTTTTTTACAACACTTCTAAACTTAACGTTTTGTTGTTTTTACTCAGTAATGACAATCCCAAACCGAAGAGAGAAAAAAAAAGAGAAAGATTCACTGCCTTTATAAATTTGTATGGAACGTCGTCGGGGGGGCTGAGAGCCCTTTCTGCCGTTTCTCAGCCCCGCTAACTATTCAAAACCCCCTCAGCATCACGCTCATGGACTGTAGATTAAAATTGATTTCACCCCGAGCTGTTCGGCTAATAAGACGGGAGCGGAATGTGCAGTCGAGAAAGGGATACATAAAACAAAGCGATTTATTAATGTAATGTGATGTGGGGCTCGATACAGCCCCCCGAGCAGACTGCGACCAAATAAGTATAATTTAAATAACATATTTCGCAGAGAAGTTTTGCATATATTTGGCCATCAAAACAAGTTGAGCTAGTGATAAAATAGCTGGCGTGGAGTGGTGCACTTGGGTTTACTGACCTCACGTTCCAAACTAATCATATTTAAAAAAAAAAAATAATTGATTTTTCCTCTTTTTTTTTAAAGATTACATTGCATGCTCAATTGTTTTGGTACTGTATCAAAAGAAAGGTCACTGTACAAGCCACTGGATAAAGCAATCAGATACGAAATCAGATATATAATTCTTGAATGAAAAATGACTGGTTAATAACTAAATACATTTTGGGGAAATTGTTGTCATTTATCTCAAATTAAATTTCATCCATCCCAATCATGATGAATCTCCTGTAGTTTGATTACTCGTTACGATGACTTTTTTTTACTTAAGAATTTGATCTTTAGAAAAAAATCTTTCTCTCGTAGATCTCTCTCCAGAGACTGAATTTAATACATTTGTAAATGCAATCATTATTTCACTGTGTGCGGTGAGTTGGGTAAGTAACTTTGTCATTCTTCCAAAGAAATATGTATTGGTGCACAGCCACAATCATGGGTACACATTTTTTTGTGTCCATGTTATGAACAACACTTTGAAAACCAGTGATGTAACAGTTATATCAATGTTTTTTTGTAAATTGATTAACCAGCGGTGTGTGAATGAAGAGTAGAAAGTACTTGAGTTTGTCGAAAACAAGATCTGCAAAGAGTTACTCAATATTTATGTGTCGTTCATTTGGTGTCTTTGTAACAAAAAGTGTACCCATGATTGTGGCTGTGCACATGGCAAGTGACCCCCCCCCCCCACCCAATTGCCACAGAAGTTCACAAAGTCAAACCATGAGTCTAATCATTCGCTGGCTTTACATTAAAAAAAATATTAAAAAAACACACACAAAAAAAAACCCTGAACTTTTAAACTAACACTAATGGCGCAATTAATTACAGTCTGGCACGCTCTGGTGTCTTTAACATCAGTAACTCCCTGTAGAGTGCCACAGGTTACCATACATCATTTCGAAAAAAAGAAGGAAAAAAAAATGATAATAGTAATAATACAATGATACTATTAAGTCGGGAATAAACATTACACAGCTTTTTACGGCCAGTTCATCTTTGTCAAGTGAACGCCTGAACACAATTCACAACAACCTCATCGTGATTAGTGAAATACTCAAACGGGAGGACGTTGACCTTTTAGGAGCACAATCTGGTAACAGTATTAAACTGCCATGTATAAAATACAACCATCTATCATTTTTTTTTTCCACTGATTGTGAAAGCTTCTTATATTTGATGCAGTCCACCCTGGTTGTCAACAGCTTTATATATATAAAAAAAAAAAATTGTTGTAAAAATATAAATAGCTAGACACCAGTACACAAGGGAAAGTTTTGTGTGTGTGTTGGTAATGGTAGTTTGGTTGGGTCTTATAGGCCAATGACCGGGGACGGTACCAAGAAAAAATGTTATGGGTCGCTCCTGGGTTAAATACTAGATGCTGTGGGCATTCATTTGGTATAATTACTGCTTTGAACATTGGGGATTTCACAACAGTTTTTTTTGTTGGTGGAAGGTGGAGGGAGGGGGGGGGGTTCTGTCATAGTAGGCATCTGTCGAAATCAAACATTGACTTTTCTGATTATGACAGCTGATGATTTCTGAGTCTGCAGAGGTTGAACAATACTATACTCAATGCCCATCTGTTACAGACCACCATTTGGTATACGTACCACCGGGGATTGACTCTTAGCTCTCTTCTCAAAACCAACCCCCCCCCCCCCCCCACGAGCGAGATATAAATTACATTCAATCACTTCCTAATTCATCTAACTCTGAGCCCCCCAAAAAATCAACTTCAAATTATCATCGGTTGCCAATCAAGGTATCAAATTTTTGACGCAGTTAATTCATCAGACACACAAGCCCTTGGCTCCCTTTATGGTGTACGTCGTCGTTCTGCAAAGGTCCCCCCCTCTAAGTCCTCATATTAGGGCATACTTAATTTCAACAATGTCGCTCTGTTCACTGCAGCAACCGACGTCCTCCAAATCAGAGATCGCATATTTATCCCACTGATACGCGAGGCTTACTACTTTCTTTCTCTTTCCCCCCCCCCCCCTCCCCCCATCATAGTCAACATCAACAATCCCTTAGCTCTCGGGGCACCACGCTCTAGCCGAAAAAACAGCATTTCTGCATTGTAATGTTGAAATTCTTTGTGGCACTGAGAAATCTGTCAAGATCCACTCACCGTCTGATCCATAACACTCTATAAGCAAGAGTTTGCCCACATTTTTAGGTGGGAAAACACAATCTGCTCAAATTGGCCCACATCAAAGTAGCCCTTCCTTCTTTCTTTATTTTGCGTCCAAGTATTTGTCAATCCTTTTACCAATTGTTCAGCTCCGGTGTTCAAATGCATCCGTCTTTTGAGCAGCAGAAGAGCCCAAAAGTGTAATTATTGTTGACATCGGAAAATTGCCACTCCATCAAAGTTGGCCATATCTTACAAATGACTGGGTGTCTTGGTCTAGATATGTTCAACCACAGTTTTTATGCGATTGATTGCATCGAAAGAAGGAGGTGGCTGTCATTTAAAGGGAAACTATAAACATTACTTTGTAGAGGGGGAACATTCAGCCCCTAGTTGTGGAGCAACTTTACCAGGGCACAATTTCATAGTGCTGCTTAACGGTAAGCAAATTTTTCGTGCTAACTGTAGCAGAAAAAATTTGCTTAAGCATAAGTGTATTTCACAGGTTAGCAAGAAAATAAGGCAGTCACCTTGCGCGTTCACCATGTATTTGCATTGTTGAGCACTGGAAGGTTAGCATGCCTTTTCGTGTGCTTACGGTTAGCAGCGCTATGAAATAGAAACTCATACATTAGCACAGAATCGGCTGTTAAGCAGCTCTATGAAATTGGGCCCTGGGCCTATAGTGATGGCTCTGCTTACCACAGAAATCTGCGCTTGCGTCCCCCCCCCCCCCTCCCCAAGCATGTGATTCTGTGGGTCTTAAGTGCAGAATCCCCCGATAACCAGTGCCATGACATTGGGACCAGATATTGTCAAACAGGCCGCAAAACATCAGAACTACTCAAAACCCGCGTCAGAACAAATCTGTGCCCATCTGTGGTATTGAATGGTCAGACAGCAAGAGGGTTAATATCATGACTGTTTGTTCTTATGACATGTATAATCATCACTGTGATATGGCTAGAAATACTGGTGATTTCAAAGGCAGTGGATACTTTTGGTATTTTAGTATTTAGCTCGACCACGCACTGGAAGCATGGTTGATGTAGTAAATTCGAGAGCTACGTCACACACTGTCACACTGTTTCTGGTTAGTCTAGTCACTCTAGTCGCCCACCCGAACCTCCCCAAAGCTGGCCAGAAAGTCTGAAACTTGTATCCAGGGCCCAATTTCATGGAGCTGCTTAAGTAAAAAATTTGCTTGAGCACGAAAATAGCTTGCTTATTTTACACATGTTACTGGCCAAAATTTCATGCCTTATACATTGCTTGTGAGTGGTATTTAGCTTTTGTTTACTTAGCATAACAATCTAGTGTACAGTCTTGGCCGGTAGTCTGAATTTACTAAGCAATGATTTTGTTGCTTAAGCAAAATTTTGTGCTTAAGCAGCTCCATGAAATTGGGCCCTGATCTTTGGTGAAATGATGGCATTTTCACCTTTGGATATATGCGGGTATAGATTGAAAAGAGGCTTTTGGAAACAGTGCTAGAGAAGTAGATCTAAGAGCATGATTTTTTTTATCGGGTGAAAATTACAGCAATTTTTGTTGCCAGGAAGACACAATAAAGTTTGAATTCAGATAAACACCTGAAGTTTCTCATCCCTGCAAAGTAGACAGTACATTGTATGTCTGGGAACTTAGGATGTGACTTCCACTTTGACCTTTTCGGTTGATTGGCAGAAGGCCAATTCTTGCTGTTCCAAGCCATGCTTGTGGCCACAACAACTCAAATGATTTCATGCTACTAATTTCAATTCTTGTGGCCATTTGTGGCCGCTAAGGGGATGATGTTCCAAGCCATGCTTGTGGCCACAACAACTCAAATGATTTCATGCTACTAATTTCAATTCTTGTGGCCATTTGTGGCCGCTAAGGGGATGATGTTCCAAGCCATGCTTGTGGCCACTACAACTCAAATGATTTCATACTACTAATTTATTACAGTTTTGTCATAGTTTTCACACCTGACAGATTTCCCAAACTTCTTCGTCCCCAATTTTTTCAGTTAGGTCAATATCTATATTTAAAAAAATTCACTTACTTTACCTGGTACCTTTCTATCTTTTAAGTATCAAGTCTTAAAATGCCTTACTAGAATAGTTTCTCAGTTGAATTCAACCCAGATAAAATGGGTTGAAACTTTGATCTTGATTAAGTTATGATTCAGTTTTTAAAAGGTGCCTTTAAAACAAAAGAAATTACGCATGACCTTCTAGCAAGGGGAGGTGAAGGAAGGGGGGTGTCGTCGAGGAAAAAGACACCCACCATGACAGCTGTTGATGGAACAGCACCATTACGCTTGAATCTAGACTTATAAAACGTGCTTTTAAAACAAAGAAATCCTGCATGACCTCCAAGCAAGGGGAGGTGAAGGAGAAGGGGGGGGGGGTGGGGGAAAGTCAGCGAGAAAAAGAGACCCACCATGACAGCTTTTGATGGAACAGCACCATTACGTTTGAATAGGCTTGAAATTGAAGCCCATTACTTAGTAACGGGGCTTTTAAGCGCATGTGGAGGGGGGTAAGCAGCATGGCCCATGCTCATGTATGACCAAACGGACGATCAATACAAAAGGAGCTTATAGGACGACTGGTGGTGTAAAGCACACACGCGTGACACTTTGGTTTGGTCTGGCGTTGATCATATTATATAGACACAGCAGGCGATGATGAAAAAGCTTGGGGCGGGACAAACAGGGGGGGGGGGTGAATTGTTTCGACCGAGATACATGTATATTCCATGTGTCTTAATTCATCAGGGTCAACTAGATGCATCGGATGGAACGGAAAAAACATTCTGTGACAGTATGATTTTAAGTGTTCTCTTTAACTAAGACTTTAGAGGCATGGTCTTGTTGTAGTTTTTCTTCTAACGAGTGAGTCATTCCAATCCTTTTTGGCCAAGAAGAAGTGTATGGTACAGAAATGGAATATCATTGATTTTTTTCAATTCAATTAATAAACTGCGAGGAAAGAGTAATAAAAAGATGTTAGATCTTTGGATTTTTGAAGTTGCAAAAAAAGAGAGAGGTAAAGGCATCGTGCATCATTGGTTTTTGAAAGAATACTTTTGTTCCAATTCTTTTTTTGTTGAAGAAAAGGATCATACGGTATGGTATATCATCTTAAAAATAGGATGTTCATATCCAGATCCAGTTCAGTACTTTGGTTGCAAGGAAAGCGTGAACAAAGAAAACCGTGAGACAAAAAATTGTGGGTTTTTGGAAGAGTACATCCATTCTAATTCTTAAGTTGCTAGAAAAATTTGACAAAGGCATGATGGTATATCATTGGCTTTTGAAAGAGTACATTCATTCCGATCCGTAATTTTCAAGAAAGAAAAAAGCACCACAAAGAGATGGATTCAATGTTTTTTAAAAGAGCACATTCATTCCAATTCGTGGGTTTCAAAGAAATGTATCACATTGCCATTCAAATATGAATTCCTCTCTGCTTCATTGTCCAAGAACTATACAGTGTACTTGTATCAGAGATGAGGTTGGCTGGATGAGACAATGCCTTAAAAAAATGGCTATTATAGACCCGGAACCTCCCAGATGTTACAATTCAGGAGGTTTTGCAGACTCTGTGCATCACCAGAAATACACAAACTACAGGTTTGGACACAGCGAGGACCATTTTGTTTCTGCCTTTGGTGATCACTTTACTTCTTTCTGGAAAAATCTGCGGCTCAGGGAGGTTTTAAGAAAATCCTGAAATCATGGAACAAGCAATCACATGCCTGATATCATAAAAGGTTGGAAGATCCCCCTTTTTTTTTGAGGGGCACAAATTCAAGTCCTCTCTGGAGACAAGAGAGATGTCATAGAAAAAAACATTCCTGTGAAAATGTCACTGAAATAGGTCCTGCCATTTTCAAAAAAAGAGTAAACAATTGTTTTTTTCAAATTTTATTTCCGTTGATAATTTATGAAAATTGCCCATCACAAGGCCAGAGGTCCACTTGAGGTCAGGGCCACAAGGAAAATATAGAAAAGTTAAAATGAGAGTAGATAATGTTGACTCACATTTGTCTGAACTTCACAAAAAAATTAGCTTATTTTGAAGCACCTGTATATAATAGATGTTTATTTTGCAGCTGGGATAAAGAATATTATTTGTTTTTGACCTTACACCGATGTATTAATCACTCAGTACTTTCCCTAGTTCTGTGAAAACAAAAAATCCACTCGGGTGGGATACAGACCCACAACCTTTGCCATGCTAGAGCAGATTTCTTACCACTAACCACCAAGCCAGCCCGGTGGCTAGAGGCAGTTCCAATCCTATTTTGAAGCACCTAGTAAATTATTTTATTGGTGATATACCTTCCCCAAAGTATTTGTTTGCCAAAGACAAACATGAATTGTGTTAAGTAAACATTTATCTATGGTTTGGTTATTTTCTCTTTCCGATTTATTTTCATATTAGATTTTAAGGTCATCTTGATTATTACAAAATATGTAATTGCAAATATTGATTATTACAAATATGTAATTGCAAATATTGAATATTACAAATATGTAATTGCAAATATTGATTATTACAAATGTGTTCATGCAAATATTGATTATTTGTATTACAAATATGTAATTGAAAAATATTGATTATTACAAAATATGTCATTGCACATAAGGGCCATGTGTTTGGTTTCGACTTTTTCAATCTTCACAGCAAAACATTGCTGGGAACATTAGTGGCTGATGGTCATCTCTGCTGAGCAGCATTTTACCCACTCAGTTTTCATTGTGGTTTATTACTTGATATTCAAAATAAAAAAGTTGCATCCCCTTAAGGTGATCCCTCTGCTGCCGCTTCCCAGGTTGTATCTTAAACTTGGGTGTGATCCCTGGCTACACGGCAGTTAACGGTTGTATGGCTTCTGACTGGCACCCCTGAACAAAGATATTGACAAAAATAGGGAGACCCCCAACATGGGGCAAGATAGCTCAGTTGGGAGAGTGCAGGCAAGTTAATCCAGAGGCCGTTGGTTCAAATTCCGCTGCAGTCAATTTTCCTTTGTTCAACCCCAAATTATTTAAATATTATTTCAGTTTCCCTTGTGGTTTATTACTTGATATTCAACATTATTTCCGTAATCACAACATTTGTATGCTGAGCGTTTTTTTAGCACAAAATATTCCTTGTTAGTCTAATTTATTGTAGAAGCTACAATTATTGCAAACATACTCACAAACAATATGCATTACTTGGCATTTTGTCTGGTAAACAGTATCGGTTCTTGGCAAACGTTTGCATAATTTGCCATCCGAATACTTCCGCCCTATTATTTTGTTTGAACTAGTAGATTCTGAACATCCAGCATGTGGACAAAAGGGGGACGACTAATTAGGCTAAATATTCCGAACGGCCCAGAGCAGAGGTACTAGCTTTTTGACGACAGCAATCTCGTTTTCACCTCCTCAGCCAAAAATTGGAGTCCTCCCAAACACGTTGGTGCTACTTCAGAAGATCTCCCAATCGAGCCTTTCTTCTCGTTCACCGAGGTTCCGTCATTCAGGCCACGTTCATGTACTTTTCCTGAGCCAACAAGTCCCTCACGGATTGATGGTTTTTAACACAGGCCTCCAAAATAATCTAGCAATTTTCAATTTCTGGTTTCCCTCCCCCATTCCCCTTACCCTCCACTAATCTTGGCCGATGAATCGAAGAATATCTGTCTGTCACGGCTAACTGGGGCTTGGCAAATTCAACTGGCAGTGCACTAACCCCCTAATGTAATGATTTCGGGCAGCTAGGCGTTAAGCAAGACACACAGCGAACCCATTTTAGACAATTTTGAGGGACGGGAAATTCATTTGCATAAGTTACGGAAATGGAATGAGATCGAGTGAAAGACACATCGCGATTGAAAGACAGACAGGCAGTCGGACATTGTGTGGATGGGGGGGGGGGGCACATCCGCATAGATGGGGTAACTGAAGGGGGGGGGAGAGGGGAAAGAAATGTCATAAAAATTACAAGGTGCCCACTTAAAGAACCCAGAAACACTTAGGGGAGGAGGAGGAAATGATGAAATGAAAATAAAATCTTGAGGAAGCCTCAGTCAATTGCTTTGGCGAGAGATGAGGGGGAAAGACAAGACCGAATTAGGTAGCAAGACGTTGTGGGGAATCACATAAAGAACGCCTATGAATTCTCGCCTCTCCGAAAAGATGGAAAGAGCAAAAGGCAAGAACAGAGAGCAGAAGGGGGGAGAGAAAAAAAAACGTGGAGGGAAAAACAAGATAGTTATAGTTCCTCACCTGTGAAATCGTCAACAACGTGTCAAGAACGTTGATGTGTTTTCCATTCCAGACATCAGTTAATGTCATCAAGGCATCGCTGAGCACCGACATTTTTCATCTTCCGTTTCATCTACTGATGAGTTGTACGTAAGATCTCGATTCTCTTGCTAGGGCGGGCCTCACTCATCCACATCATCCAATCTGCAAAATCTGGTTCCACTTTTTTGGAGCCTTCCTCGTCAGTCTAAGTGTGAGCTGCCTTTTGTTACGGCTGCCCGGGCGAGTGGAGGGAGGGAGGGAATGGAAAAGTAAAAAAAAAAAAAGGGAAGAGGGGGGGTTATAAAAATGCATAAAAAAGTTAAACCCAACCGGAAAGTAATGTGCAGTGCTAGCCTGACTTCATGCTGTGACAATCTATGCGTGTGGTTTCTCACGCCTTGTTTGGTACCAAGTTTGGACGGGTGCTCGTCATACGGCAGAGTGGACCATGAAAGCGACAAAAATGTAGGGTTGGGAAGAAAGAGGCGTTTAAAAACCGGTGACTGATTTCCTGTTGAACAGTCTCCTAAGGACCTTGTTAAAATGTCAGCGAAACAAAAAGTGTCGCCCACCCCCTCAAAATAAAAATAAATCCCAAACATGTCTCCCAAAGTTGTTCAAAGATTCAAGATTGATCCCTTCACAAGTTCTTCTACAAACCAGACACCTTCTCCATCGATGAGATTTCTTTTCCACAGCCATTATCAGCAAATTAGTTTCCATTTTACAGCACAACACGAGGCTTCAAATCTGTCTTTGTAAACGAATTCGATGATGAAGCACATATTCAAACCAAATGATGTTGGCACTTGGAGACAAAAAACCCCAAGGGAACAAATTATGCGCATATAAATAAGAGCATTTCAGCTGTTCCAGGCCTGATACTTCAAAGTGGCAAAGAAGGCAATTGCCTCCTTGCCCCCAGTCATCGCCTTGGTGCCCCTTGAAATGTTTCCAGCACCAATTAAAAATTTCCCTCACAAGGGTGGTGCCCTTTCCAATAGCGAAGTCTGCCATGCCTGTACAAGAATGACGCATCAAACCTGTTGTTTTCTAATCCGTTTAGATAAACTGTCGACACAATAGTTTTTTTTCTTAACTAATAAACCACAAGGGAAACTGACTGGGTAAATTTTAATTCAATTTCTGGGTGAACAAAGAAATATTTACACGAATAAGCCATTTTGAGATATGGCGAACACCATACTATCTGGCTTGGGTATATCTGTCTGTATTACCCCCACACCGAACAGTGCACTCATACAGTGTCCACCATACCTCAAAAAGGCTAATGGGATCAGAACCTGCGGTCTCCGGGTCAATGTGCCGGCACTCTACCACCTGAGCTATCAAGCCCTAATATTGGCGGTCTCCTTATTTTGTCGATATCGTCATTTTATTTTAATTTTTTTTATATAAGCGGTCTAGCCCCGTACATGTAAACCACTGAGTGTTCTTACCCAGTCAGTTTCCCTTGTGGTTAATTAGTTAAGAAAAAACATATTGAGTAATTGTTGGAACATTGTCAGGTGACAAATTTGGTGATCATGAGAATATTTTGCGAAGAAACATATTTCAACATGTAGGGGAGGGTGCCGCCGGGAGGTACTGCAGGGTTTGCTCTTAACCCTTTTCAATTTCTAGCCAGCGGGACCAGTTAGCTTGTCATTTCACTGGTCCCCAGCTTTCTCACTGGTCCATCTTTCAAGGTTTACTTTCAACATTGCAATTTGCATGGGACTTGTTAATTGAAGTAATAAGAACACTCAGTGGTTTACATGAACAGGTTACTAGACCGCTGGCCCGAGGCCAGTGATTTGAGCATCGGGCCAGTAAACTCATGTCTGGACAAGTCCGGCAGTCTTGTGTTTTTGTTCAAATGTTGACTTTAAGTCTGATAAATACAATTCTGTTGAGTATTGAAGAATACTTGCCCATAATATACAAATGAGATAAATCTTCTCTTAGTGCTTTTTCAAATTCAAACAGTTCAATTATTAACCTTTGTTGGCATTTTTCTTCTCACTTAAATTCTGGTCTTGTACTCAAAATTCCGGTCCAGTAAATATTTTGAGCTACAAGCCCTGCAGTCTTGTGGATTTTCCCACCCCCAATTCTAGCCCTGATGTAGCGATGGGGAAGCAATAAACTAGCCAGCCGGACTGGTTGGACAGAATTCTGACTGGTCAGATCTTTCAGAGGGTGAACAAATTGTAATCAGACTTAAGGTAGGAAGTGTATCATGCCTGCAAAGTGGTATGTACGTACATTGTCATTTCTGATGGTGCATATGACCAGTCCAAACCGATTCTGTCTATGGCTAACAACCGAAGTCAGCTGTCGTGTTTTTTGGTTTGTTTTCAGATAGAGCTTTCTCAAATATGACTTCTTTTCAGAGGGAAGTATTTCGAGAAAAATCAGTCCTAGGCCCTTTTCGAATCCACGGCTTCGGCTCCGGATTGGGCTTTAGGCCCAGTTATCTTGTCTGAAACCCTGACTGCAAAGCATGCGTAAGTTAAAATAATTGAGGGAGCCTAACTAACCTGAGCCGAATTTGGAGCCGAAGCCGTGAATTCCAAAAGGGCCCTAGTAAGCTTTCAGAAATTCTTTTTACAATGATGTTTTTTATCCTTACCAATCCTGTATAATACCTTTAGTTATCGTAGAAACCACAACATATAGATAATAATCATTCTGAGTTCTCATACAAGAAACAGGTGTCTTTCCGATTTGCTGCATCTGGTGTTTGCACGATCTAAGCCAATAGGAAACCGCATACAACACGTAAGAAAAGATGCCTTTTTATCATAATATGGGAGCTCGGAAAGACTTCACAAACATCTAGGGTTTGACATCTTCCTATATGGTAATTTAGCTCCGACACATGCAAATGCAGACGGTCACTTTAACCAATCAAAGCTGGGTCATTATCAACATCTATGGCCTCCTGATGACACTTTCAGTTTCCTATACCTTGATGACCACCCTCTTAGCTTGGTGTGTTAAAAAAATGTGATACTGTGCGAACAAGCGAGACACCCACTTCATATTTCCTCCAATTTTGCATAATTTGGAAACTGAGCGTAACAGTATGTTGATTGGCCATTCGGAGCCGCTTCTGGCGGTTGGAGAGGCGCTGATCAGGTGGTCATGTTTAAAAGATGACCGAGTATTTAGTAACAACCTAATTAACAAAGTTGTTTAAAAAAGAGTTTCCTGGCAGAGCGGTCTAGTGGGCGGGAATTCAAGGTCTGTCTTTTTACAATGGACGCGGGTTAGAATCCTGGTTTGGATGATCAGGGCCCAATTTCATAAAGCCTGTAAGCTCAAAAAAATGCTAAGCACAGCAAAAATATTGCTTACCAGAAACTGGCTACCAGCCAACATTCCATAAAGTTTACATTGTTGCGACTGGCAATTTAAAAAAAAACTTAAGACACATCTTTTCAATCAAGTATTTGAGTAAATGGATTGTTTTTGTTTTTTTACCCTTCAATGTTTTCTTAGATATTGCATTGTATTGTATTTCTCTACCACATGTTCTGGATTTCTTCTTGGCTTAGGCTTACGTTTCAATTTTGGTCATTGTACAATTGTATGTTATTGTTTGTGTTTAGCGCCATGAGCACTTTTATGGATTTGTGCACTATATAAGTTTTCATTATTATTATTTATTATTATTATTATCCTACTCATTTTTTTTTGCTAAGCAAAGAAATATGTTAGGCACTATTTTCTGCTAAACAGCTTTATGAAATTGGGCCCTGGATGTTTGTGTCCCTGAGCAAGCGCTTACAGGGATCATTCCTTGGATTGGGCGCTTTGGGCTCTAAAAAGATTTGAAAGCATTTGTTATGAAATGAATATGGTCGGAAAGATGTTTTAAAAGTAGAATATAATGATCCACACAAATATGCCTCAACATTTTTGACTAAAAACAAATTAAAATAATAATTCACTGGCATATTACTCTGGCAGGATTTGAACCCACGTCTGCCATTCTAAAAGCAGATGTGGACCACCGAGCTTTCCCTGTAGCTATTGAAGGGCAGTTAGAATCCTACTAGCAGCGGGTACCGCAGCGATTTTAAAAGATGTTAAATTTTGCAATACCATCTAGGGTAAAAATACAAATAATATTTTTATCCCCGGTGCAATATTTTGTTATCATAACATTATCATGATTTCACAAATACTATGAGACATTGAAAAAGTATCTGCAATGTTCTTAAATGAATAGTATTAATTAAAATCAGAAGGGAATAAAGATTGACTACACAATGTACGCTAGTCACTAAACCCAAATCCGACAACTCTCCAGTAGTCAGAAAGTAAAAAAATGACAGACAAAAGAATATCACACAATCAATCCCGGAGAAATTATTCTAAAAATATCATCGCTACAACAAACCAAATAAAAAAAAATACAAAAAAATTTGCAAGGTCTTCACATCTGTAACTAAAGGGGATGACAAAACACCCCAAACCTGGAATACTCAACCCATTTTCAGCTGAATTATTCGATTGAGTTTATGCAGCCTGTATGAAATACAATCCTGCACCAAGCATCCAATAACACTATCCCTTGACCTAATGACATACATGTATTAACCCTGCCCCTATCATGTAACAGATCATACTTCCATACATTTTTATGAAAATCTTTTCGAGCGTCCTGTCTCGCTTTTCTTCGCTCAGGAAGCAGGCCTTTGAAGAAAGAGAAAAAAAAAAAAAAAAAAAAAAAAAAAAACCGACTGTTGAAATTTTTTTGGCAAATGTTTTTGACGGGGGACAATTATTTGTATTCTTCGTGATCTGATTCTCTGTCCGGTGGAAAAAGACACAACGGACTTACAGGTGATATTTTATTACACCGCTCATGTTTCCCATATTAAATACAAACAATTCCTTTGTCAATGCATAAATTGAATCATTGCTTAAGATAAATCTTTGCGAATATCGGATTGTACGCCATCTACTCAACTCAGATTGCACAAAATTATAAAGGGAGCATTGACGTCTGTTTTAAAAAAAAGAATAAAAAAAGGTAAATTTTTTTTTCTTGAGGAGTACACTTGTTCCCTGTCCCATCCTTTTGTTGAAAGACATAAGCAGAATTTCAACCTCTTAAATTCACTATCTGCTTTAAAGGAACATTACAGAATTGGTTTTTGCTAACAAAACAGTTGCTGGCAGTGTAAGCACTTTATGTAATCCACCATATACATAAACTGACAACCTGTAGAAGTTTGAGATCGATCGGCCATCTGGGTCACAAGAAAATAGTGAAAAACCGATTACAAATTTGCATGAAATCATATAGATTCAACAAATGAATAAAACGCTCACTGAGCGATAAACTCCAATCGGAAAATTAGTTTATTCATTTCTCATCAAATATGGCGTTTCAGACAGAAATATTTCAAGGGATGTTCTCTACTATAATCATCATTAGACAGTGTAAGTTTGATGTAAATCTGCGATCAAAAGTATATTTTACGAGTTTTTTCTTACCAATTCTGTAATGTTCCTTTAAGAAAACAAAAGCATATCCTGGTAATTATTATTTTTTGATAATATTCTAGTTCAAAAGGAAAGGCTTGGAGGCAACTGAGTCATCACTTTCATAGTTTTTCAAAAGAAGAGGAGCACAACCAGGGGAGGAGGTTTCCCCATAGGTCTTGTGCTGTGTACATTTTACGATCGTCTTGCGTAAGCGCCGAAACAAAATTAACCAAATTGGTCTCCAAGGAATCTGGTATCGGATCCTGGCAACCGACTGATCTCATTCTATGTCGGTGGAATTCTTTTAAAGGGGAAAAAATACAGCATTATTTGGGGAAAACAAAAAAATGGTAAACGGCCTCAGGCAAGAGGTGTGTGGCCACTAACAATTTTTTTGCATTGATGCCATTTTGGTTTGTAAGCATTTGCAACAGCAAACTCATTATTTTCTTGTATTCTTGGTGCAAGACGTTATTGTTCCTTATCACTCGACTATCACAACTCCCAAATTTGTGGCTTCTATTCTTGCGGAAGCCCTCTATTGGCAAACTAATTGCGCCGTGTATGCAGTACCGAGTCACTAACACTAACGGGAGACTTTTGAACGCTAGTTCTAAGCATGCGCACATTGACGAGAACGATGGATTTACCTGGTAAGTCTGCTGCTACCTAGCGTCCCAAAAGTTCCCCCATTATCAACCTCTGGTGTTCAATAAACACATCATTCAAATATGGTGGTCACATTTGAGTGAAAACAATAACAAAAAAACGGTTATATTTTGCCATGGCCATTGTGCACAATCATCCTGTAGGTTTTCCCGGAAAGCAGCCTATCTCACTTTCAAGTATTTGCATTAAAGCAATTTTGCCTTTACAGTTGTGGCGTGTCGTGGCCGAGCAGTCTAGTTCACCGGACCCAAGCTGTGGTGAATTGTCAGCAGCCGAGTTGGGGTTCGAATCCAGGTCATGACACTTGTGCCCCTTGAGCAAGGCACTTAACCATAATTGATTGTAAAAAAGTTGGGAAGGTAGTGCATTCTGCTCTATCAGCCAGGCTCCTAGTGGATGATACCCATAGCCTACATCCTTACGGACTGTGAAGGGGGTAACCCTGTTTCAGCCCCAGGAGTAGGTGGCAATGTGCCCTTGGTGACAGTTGATTTGGGTGGACAGCCCAAATCAGTTAAGTGTAGCCTTCACCTTGAAGTGGCCATCTGGCCCTTGTGAGTTAGGCGGAAAAGTCATTAAATTTCACTTTGACGCATGCCAAGCTATATAGCATTATATTAAATTAAACTTAAAAGGCGTTCTTTTTAGCCAAGTGAAAACGGCATTCAATTTAGCAGAGTAGCGCTACTAAAATTTCTGTGAAAAAAAGCTGCTGCAAATTTGAATGCTGTTCGAGGATTTGTAAATTTGAATGGTTATCTTTTTTAAATCAGAGCGCAAAAAAACAAACAATTGCTTATAAGTGAAACTGAATGACTGTTTTGAGGAGCTTTTAATTTCTTGTGAAATAGAATAACGAATAACTCCATGTTTATTTGCCCAAAAGGACCAGGGAAACCTAAAGTAAGAAGCGGTGATTTGTGGGGTCTTTGGATGCTATTTCCTTGACTTTGACAGCATTTCAAACAAAAGTATTTAACTAGTAGCCTACGATTTTATTAATGAGTGCGTTATAGTATACAAATATTGGATGCCTATAAGTGCATTGTTGCAGAATAGAATCACAAAGTGAAATCTGGACTATTCTAGAATAATCAAATTTGCAAGCACAGACCATTCAAATGCAGTGTGGTCCACTGCGTGGCGTGTCATGGCCGAGCGGATAAGAGCACTGGACTCAAGCTCTGATGTGTTTCTGTTCAGCAGAGTGTGGGTTCGAGTCCCGGACGTGACACTTGTGACCTTAAAGGTAATGTACACTTTTGGTAACAGCTCAAAATCAGCGTCCACATTGCATGAACAAACAAACCTGTGAAAGTTTGAGCTCAATTGGTCATCGAGGTCACGAGAAAATAGTGAAAAGAGATCTTATGTGATTTCTGTTTTTTCAAATTATCGCGTGCGATAATTACTATTGTTTTATTCATTTCTCAGAAACGATAGCATTTTAGGCAGAAATATTTTAAGGAACCCTTTCTACCATTACTTACTTTAAATCATGTAAGTTATGTGTGAATCTGTGAACATTGTGTTTTTCGATCTTACCAATAGTGTACAGGGCCTTTAAGCAAGACACTTAACCATTATTGCTGCGTCCTTCGGATGGGACGTAGAGCCGTTGGTCCCGTGTGTTGTGTAATGCACATAAAATAACCCAGTGCACTGATCGAAAAGACAAGGGGGTTCGTCCTGGTGTTCCTGGTAACTGGCTGCATATTGCGCCACAGCACCTTGTAAACCATTACATGGTGCTATCTCGCGCCTTTGAATGTTTCTGAAACAGATATATGGCGCCATACAAATGCTGTGAATCATCATCATCATCATCATCATATGCGTGTTAAACACCAGAGGATCAGTAAAAAAAAACATTCCACATCCAAAATTGGTCTGAGGGCCCAGTTTGAAAATCTACAATTTAAACCACTGCCTTTCAAGACAGATTTGTTATGGTTTTAAATCTCAAGCCCCATACTATTACTAGTGACAACATTTGACAACCTTGAAACATTGACCAGGTTAAAAAATCTGGCAGATACATAACTGGTCCTGCTGGCTAGCCACTGAAAAAAAAGAGAGGTTAATGGCAAACACTCTAAATGACATTAAAAAAGGAAACTATCCTAAGATATGAACCAATGAACATCCTGAGGAACTTGTGAAATGGCAAGCTTACTGGTCTGGTTGTCTGGTAACATTGCAAACAAGTTGTGGGCAAACAATTCAACCCCCCCAACTCCATCCCTTCAGGTCATTGACTCTAGGAGGGCATTTATTTCATTCTCTCCATGGGATATTAAAATAAAATGATTTAGTGGTTGGGAATTCGGTCCCCTAGGAATCAGCTTGGAGTCAGTAACTCTGGCCAGTAGATTATAATGAACCAACAGGTGGTGAACCTGTAACTTTTGGTGATTACAAAAAAAAACCCCAAAATCAGGCACAAATACATCATCAAAATTACTACATTTTAAAGGGGAAAGCACAACAATGGATTTTTGGAAGTATCAAGGAAAATACCATAAAAAGTAGTACCCTGTAAGACTACCCTAACATGGGTACTTGCATTTTCAAGAAATCAATAAACTGTTAAATATTTTGTTGTAAATGCTGATGAAAAAAAAGAAGAAAAAAAGAAAAAAAAGGTTTTTCATACTGCCTTGAGACCCAATTATATTTCAAAAAAATACCTCGATTGGGTGATAGCTTTACCCTGAACGGAACACTGTTCTCCCAATGAGGATAATAATTGTCTCCACTGGGGAAACCCTGGAGGCATCTGACCATCTACATTTATTGTTATGATTATTATTGATTTCTGGTCCTGAAACCAAGCATGCCTCAAAAGAAAACTTAATCACTGTAACTTGAAACCTCGAGGAATGCACCAGAAACACTGACGTAAACCCGTACTCTTTCACGATGTTCCGCGTTCTTTTACATTTACTACTTATCCTAGCACAAAGTACAAAAGGCTTCAAGTTCAATCAGAAGGATTGGAGCAATTTTGTTAAAAAGTTGCCCTAAAACACAAGTATCATAACCAGCCAGACCAGGATTCGAACCCACACACTCTGTGAACGAATGAACTTGAACATGGTGCACTAGGCCGCTCGGCCACACGCAACACAACAGTGATGCTTGTAAAAGGTAAATGTTACCTAAAATATCCCAATCTGTTATCCTCCTACCCCGATTGAAAACCTCTTCTCCCCCAATGAGGATATCAATAGTTCCAAATGGGGATGCCATTGAGGTATGCAACTTTACCTTTAAAGTGTTGCCTCATCCGAACCGTCCCAACTAGCCCAATCTGTCAATCTCAAACCCCGATTGAGAACCTCTTCTCCCCCAAAGAGGATACAATAATCCCAAATGGGAAAGCCATTGAGGCAACCCACCTCTTACCTTTAAAAAAGGTGCCTCATCCAAACTATCCCAATCTGTAATCCTCCTACCCCGATTGAAAACCTCTTCTCCCCCAATTAAGATATCAATAGTCCCCAATTGGGCAGCCATTGAGGCAACCCACCTTGTACCTTAAAAGTGTTGCCTCATCCAAACCGTCCAAACTAGCTCAATCTGTCAATCTCCTACCCCGATTGAGAACCTCTTCTCCCCCAAAGAGGATACAATAATCCCAAATGGGAAAGCCATTGAGGCAACCCACCTCTTACCTTTAAAAAAGGTGCCTCATCCAAACTATCCCAATCTGTTAATCTCCTACCCGATTGAGAATCTCTCTTCTCCCCCAAAGAGGATACAATAATCCCAAATGGGCAAGCCATTGAGGGAACCCACTTTTTACCTTAAAAAAAGGTGCCTCCATCCAAACTATCCCAATCTGTAATCCTCCTACCCCGATTGAAAACCTCTTCTCCCCCAATTAAGATATCAATAGTCCCCAATTGGGCAGCCATTGAGGCAACCCACCTTGTACCTTAAAAGTGTTGCCTCATCCAAACCGTCCAAACTAGCTCAATCTGTCAATCTCCTACCCCGATTGAGAACCTCTTCTCCCCCAAAGAGGATACAATAATCCCAAATGGGAAAGCCATTGAGGCAACCCACCTCTTACCTTTAAAAAAGGTGCCTCATCCAAACTATCCCAATCTGTTAATCTCCTACCCCGATTGAGAACCTCTTCTCCCCCAAAGAGGATACAATAATCCCAAATGGGCAAGCCATTGAGGGAACCCACCTTTTACCTTAAAAAAAGGTGCCTCCATCCAAACTATCCCAATCTGTAATCCTCCTACCCCGATTGAAAACCTCTTCTCCCCCAATTAAGATATCAATAGTCCCCAATTGGGCAGCCATTGAGGCAACCCACCTTGTACCTTAAAAGTGTTGCCTCATCCAAACCGTCCAAACTAGCCCAATCTCCTACCCCGATTGAGAACCTCTTCTCCCCCAAAGAGGATACAATAATCCCAAATGGGCAAGCCATTGAGGCAACCCACCTCTTACCTTTAAAAAAGGTGCCTCATCCAAACTATCCCAAACTGTTATCCTCTCACCCTGACTAAAACTCTCCCCCCCCACCCCCCAATAAAGATATAAATAGTTCCTTATCGGGAAACTCATCCATGAAAATGGCAGCTTCTGTACCTTGGGAGTCAAATTGCAGGTAAAGATTTGGTGCCCGTCTTTAACCAGGCGCACAGGGAAGCCCGAACACCCAAAATGGTGCAACCAAGATTTATCAGAGGGTGATGACGTCAAGCAAATTGGGTCAATACCTCGGAGGTAACAACATACACTACATGGGACCTCCAATCCTTATCTTCACAACACACATACCTTGTGAGCCTTACACTGTAAGGGATGTGATCTAATGATTCAAACCCCACTCTCTTCCCCAATTCACAACACATCCCACAGGGGGAGAGGAAGGGGTAACAACATACACTACATGTACATAGACCTCCAATCCTTATCTTCACAACACACATACCTTGTGAGCCATACACTATAAGGGATGTGATCTAATGTTTCAAACACCACTCTCTTCCCCAATTCACAACACATCCCACAGGGGGAGAAGAGGAGGAGGGGGGGGGGCATAACACAGCCAATCATCACTCCCAATATTTTATCTTGATCAGTATTTTGATATTACGTGTTAAACTTAGCACACCACGGAGTGCCCCCTCGTGGCCATGTTCCCCTACTGACACACAAGCTCTGCGTCAACACGTTCAGGCCAAAGTCTTCCCCTACTACGCTGGCTTCCTTCGTGGCCTGCCCAGATGAAGGCATGTTACGACACGAACCCATGAACTTTACAGAGTATAATGAACTGAAGATTGTAAATTTAGTCTGGTGGAGGAGTCCCACGTGTCCTATCTAGTCCACTACGGAAGCAATAGGGGAGCGGGTTTAAAGGGGCAGTATGACATCCAGTTTTTTTTATTGAAACCGATGGGTTCAAGAATTGTACCGTTAAAGATAAATTTATTGCTACAAAGGCTACTCATGTTTGGAAAGAGCATTGGAGAGGCTTTATGACTTTCCACATCAGATAATCAGATTGATAGTTAACTCTCCTCCTCTCTTCTGAAAAATCACCTTACTCCCAAGACAATGCTACTGTTGTTCTCAGCTTAATTAAAGGCAAGAAAAATAAGCTGTAACTAATTGTGTCAATTTTTTGTTTAAGATGACAGTACCTCGGGAGGGGAGGGGGAGGCAGGGGAGGGGGAAGTACCAACATCATAACAAAAAAAGCTTTTTCGCTAAAACTGTTAATTTCTGTGTTGAGAACCACCAAATTGTTTCATGATTACAAACAAAAATATTTCTAAGGGTTTTACTGTAGCTGAGAGTTCCTTAATGTTTAGAAATTATAAAAAAATGTTGTTGTCTCTTATAGAAAGCAATGTGGGATAAAATCCACCTCAGTTACTCAGTACAAGTGAAGTTAAATAAAGTAATAAATTATTTAAAAAACTATTCAAAAATTGGTTTGTTCTCAGCCTAAAAGTCAATGAATTCTAAGTGTATTTCAGAGTAATCGGGGAAAGAAAAAAAAAATCTAACTCACACCCTCTCAAAAATGAACATCTAATTTTCTTATGTGGACAAAAACAAATTGCCTAAAGTGGGATTTGAACCTGCAACTTCCAGATTTACATGCCAATACTCTACCAACTGAGCTATCTAGCCCTATGTTGGCAGTCCCCATTTTATCATTATCTTTGTTGTTGGTGGGGGCGGGGGGAGGGGCGCACATAAAGAAATTTTGGTTGAACAAAGATCGCGAGACAAAATAGGGAGACCACCAACACAGGGCTAGATACATGTAGCTCAGTTGGTAGTTAACCGGCATGAAAAGCCCAAAGTCGCAGGTTCAAAACCTGACACGTACATTTTTCTTTGTTCATCCAAAATTGTTTTACATGTACCCAGTCACTTTTTTTCCTTATAGTTTATTATTTGATACAAAAAATGAGTCAAATAAAATTTTAAGTAGGATTTGCAGCTTTGCATGGTGGGAGTATATACTCAGGTGAGGTTTGCGGTGATGCCATGTGTACAAATCTCATGTGAGTAGTGGGGGCTCTGAGAAGAACTGCTGATTTGACAACTTAACGTTTTAATCAGTTTGCTCTGATCGTCGATTCTGATTCTTGTCCTGAAGATGATCAGAACATACTGATCAAAACGTCGAGTAGTCAAACCAATTGTTCTTCTCAGAACGACTACTATAATTTCAAGAGATTTGTGCACATGGTGTCACCGCAAACCTCACTTGAATTAAACTGTAAACAACCATTTACAATAAGCATGAAAAAAAAATGTAAATTGCAAAAATCAATGAATTGAATCTTAAATGTGTCCTCTCAGATATGCAAATGTTCTTTTTTTCCCCCCATTTTCCACATCTCCAATGTCTTGGGCCGTCTCACACCGTGGGTACATGACACGGAGAGGGTTCTTAGAAATAGTTTCATATTTTCTTAAATGACACCCACGGCGAGATCATATGAATTATGCAGCGTAAGAATATAACATACGGGACTGCGGATCTTTTGAAGATGGACTTAACGATCCAGATGCTGTGAGGTTACAGCAAGGCTTGCATCACTTAAACAAACATTTATTGTATTCTTTTTTTTTTTTATCGACACCCTCAGGGTGAATTATTGACGACAACATTTTTTTTTCTCAACTCATCGTCTGTGTTTTCTATGATTCACCTTTAGACAATTAGACGTTCACTTGGTAATAATTTGAAAAACACACTGATATAGCCTAAACAAGTGAGAAAGGTTGACGGTAATTTAGTGAATCTCATAATTATCAAATTTATCCTCTAACTGAAGTCCTCGCTGCTGGTGGATACAATCTGAACATCATTTTTAAAGAGTACCACGTCCACCCTCCAAAAAGAAACCTCTCGGAGGATCGCAAGAAGAGCGCTCCCGAAAATTTAAAGAGGATGCTAAACAACATTTTTTTTTATTTCCCGCAGGAAATGTACGTTACCAATGTGGTGTTTGTTCGCTTTGATCATGAAACAAAAACCAACAATTCACCAATCCAAATTCTGCAGTCTGGTACACACACTTATCAAACATCAGATTAGCACCATTCTTTTTTGTGATGAATTGATCCTATGGACACCTTAATTGTTTACTCAATTTTTGACAAATCGCGACCCCCCCCCCAAAAAAAATAAGAAAACAAAAAAAAACTGGTCAAAAGAGCAACCTAAAAAGTGCTCTTTCCCATTCTGAAAGCTGTGTGGCTGTGGGATCTTTATTTTTCGTTGTACAACTATTTTTTCTGCAGGGAATTAAACCAGATTAAATCAAATCCGGTTTTATTTTCACTTTTTATTTATCTTGATTATATTTATTTATTACACATCCGACAGCACGATTAGCACCATCAACAGGATGAATAGGAAACGAGAAGAAATGTTCAGTTTACTAAAGTCCCGTCCAAAGGACAAAGCAATTGTGGTAAAGCATCTTGCTCAAGGATAGAAGTGTCAAGATCCGGGACTTGAACCCTCACTCTGCTGATCAGAAACACCAGAGCTTGAGTCCGGTGCATTTAACCGGCTCAACCCACCACATATGTACAGGCTATCTGAAATGCATTCAATGGCTGTAAAATCAAGGACTTTCTTGTCACTGTCCATCAGCACAGGCAGACCTAAAGACAAACTTAATAAGTTAAACTTTCTTTTTTTTAAATTAAATATTCTAATTTACATGCTGCTTTTAATCATTTTTAAAACGGCGCTATCTGCACAAATCTCCAGAAACAATAAGCATCTTGCATGCACCTTCACCTGGCGCTATCTGCACAAGTCTCCAGAAACAATAAGCATCTTGCATGCATCATCGCTTCAAAATTTCTGTCCCTGAATGTTGCACTTAATAATAAAATATCAGATATCCAGCAAAACTTCCTTCCATTTAAACACCCTGGCTCATTCAGTTTCGTTTGAAAATGAATGCTCGTTTGCATCAGTGTTTAACAGACAACAGGAGTCAATCAATTTCAACAGCTTAGCATTCCACTGGTCGAAAAAAGATAATTCACATTCATTAGATCACAAAGATCATTCCATTTCGTAAAAAGCCAACAGCAAGAGGCTGGTTAAACCATTCAACCCCATCACTTGTGAACAGGTAGTAGAAATTCAATTGAAGGGTGGTGAAAATGTAGTCTCGGAATCATGTGTGCACGGAAACAAACTTGAATGCAACAGCAGCTAAAAAAGAAACCCATGGTTTGAATGGAATAGGGAAACGTCCATGAATTTGAATGCTTGTTTAATTAAACTAAATTGAGTTTTGCTGAAACTGACCAGGAAAACCTATAACAATCGTACAATACGTAGAACTTATGTCACACCCGAGGGTGTCTCAAAGCCCCATGAATTTTTTCTATGAGTATGAGGGGGAGACTTATGTACGAATCGCATTCACAAGATCCATTTATTTACATAGCACCATGTAATGGTCTACAAGGTGCTGTGGCCAATCTGCAGCCAACCATACCAGAAACACTGAGGTGAATCCCATCCCTAACAATAAGTGTGGTGGGTTCTTTTACGTACTTAACAAAAACAACACACACGACCTAAGGCTTTATGTCCCATCCGAAGGACCAAGCTAACTGTTAAGTGTCTTGCTTAAGGAAACAAGTGTCAAGACCGGGATTCAAACCTACACTCTGCTGATCAGAAACACCAGCAGCAGATTTCACGAAACTTAATGCAACTGTGTAAGTCCACTTGTGCAAGATTTCTTGTGTTAGTGGTGCACAACTTACGCAATAAATGTTGCGTAAGTGGAATTTTGCAGTTGCATAAAGTTTCTTGAAATCGGTGGCAGAGCTTGAGTTCGGTGTGCTTGACCGCTCGGCCACGCACACCAATCTTTAGTATTGCTTGTTGTATCTAAAGCTAGAAAATCACTAAGACACTGTTTGTTTTGCACATATATGCTGGATTTTCATTCTGGAATCAACTTCTTCAAAATAGTCTGATCAAATACCTTTCAATGAGTAACAAAGTTCACTTAAAGGCAGTGGACACTATTGGTAATTACTCAAAATAATTATTAGCATAAAACCTTACTTGGTAACGAGTAATGGGGAGAGGTTGACAGTATAAAACATTGTGAGAAACGGCTCCTCTGAAGTGACATAGTTTTCGAGAAAGAAGTAATTTTCCACGAATTTGATTACGAGACCTCAGAATTAGATTTTGAGGTCTCGAAATCAACCATCTGAAAGCACACAACATCGTGTGACAAGGGTGTTTTTTTCTTTCATAGTTATCTCGCAACTTCGACGACCAATTGGGCTCAAGTTTTTAAAGGTTTGTTATTTTATCCATATGTTGAGATACACCAAGCGAGAAGACTGGTCTTTGACAATTACCAATAGTGTCTAGTGTCTTTAAAACCTCTTAAATGAGATAAATCTTGTTTAAATAAAAAAAAAGTTAATCGCATATAAAACTGTGTCAGGAAGTTTTTTTCTCATTTTGATTCTGGTCTTGTAGAAACAATTCTGGTCCAGGGAAAATGTTCAGCTACTGAGCCCTGTGATCTGGTGGATTTTCCGTCAAATTTGAGCCCTGCTTCTTAGGGCATTTTTGCAGGTCCTAAATTGTTGTTTTGTAGTTGGATTTTCTTTTTGGGCTTTGATCTATTGTATTAATTTCCAAACCTGCAGTTGTTGATATACTTTTCTTTTTGTTGGATGATTTTATTTTTTTATTTCTCTACACCTTGAACACCTATTTATTTCCTGTATTATAAATATTTTCTATTTTATAACACCCGAGTATGTCCTTGTCATTTGGCTGGAGGATTGTAGGTCACATGTCATTCATTAAAGGTACACGTTGCCTTGAATCGGCCGAGTTGGTCTATAAAAAGCGTTTGTAAACAGTTTGTTATAAAATGCATGGTTAGACAGATGTTTTAAAAGTAGAATACAATGATCCACACAAATATGCCTTGAAATTGCGTGGTTTCCCTTTTACATCGTTAACTAACACAGTCGGCCATTTTATGGAGTCAAACTTTTGACTCCACAAATTGGCCGACCGTGTTAGTTCGCAAAGTGAAAGGAAAACCACGCAATTTCGATCATTGTATTCTACTTTTAAACATCTTTCTAACCATTAGCATTTTATAACAAATGGTTATAAACGCTTTGTATAGACCAACTCGACTGATCCAAGGCAACGTGTACCTTTAATCAAAACATTACCTGACCTATGCCATAAACTGGCATTTTGGTATTATTCACCCTTCATCTTGCCTCATTGAGTGGAAACAATCCATACTTCAACTCATGCAAATATTCTCACCGCAGCACTCATTAAACATTCATTATTCGTATACTATCACGTGCCTACTTCTCCGATAGGCTGAGAGAGAAAAACCACGGCTGACCAATGATGTTCCTCAGATAAATTCCATGAATAACCATGAGCTGGGTCAAACTTCACAAAGCTGTTTTTAGCTGAACAAATCTGAAAAAAATATTTTGAAGCAAAACTGGTTTACCGGCCAAAATGTCATGTAATGTCTGTTGCTATTGAACGCACACACTGTATTTTTGTTTAGCAAATCAATTTATTAAGCAACACTCTTAGTTTGACACCCAAATTGGTGGGATGCTGGATATATGTAGCAAAGCAGCAGCGTGGAAGAATTTTGTCAAGCAAACTAACGCTGTTCTTCGCATCAGGACTTATCATGAAAAATTAATCTAACCTTGGCGAAGAGCAAAAGTACTCAGTTGTTCAGTTTCACAAGATTTACACAGCTTTCCCCTTGACAAATTGAAGGGCGAATTATAATCGCAAATTAAATTTAGCTGCCTGTTTTTACAACGTGATCATACACAACATGCACATTGGTTTATTCACATTTTTAAACGCATACAGCGAACTTTACACATGCATTTTTTGCTCTTGTGCACTGTATCACTTTCACGTTTGAATTTACATGGAAGGGTATGTACATGTGTAACACGGGACAACGGAACATTTTGAATGCGGATTATGCACGCATTATCTTAGCATAGATCATGATTCAGAATACTGAATGTAACTGATAGCATATTAGACTGTACCCCGGCCACATCCAACGCAAAGGAATCATGAATGAGTAGCTGAGTCATCAGAATGTGGGTTCGAATCCAGACCGGGCGATGAGGCTTGTGTCCTTTGAGCCTTGTACATGTATTCAACCATAATTGGCTTCTCCTCACCCAGGTGTATATAGATGGGAAAGTGTGTGGGTTATAAGATGTATTTCAATAAAGATATGTAACAAGATAGATACCCTGGCTTCCAAGGTTGTATCGTAAACTTTGGTGTGATCCCTGGCGTGTAGGCAGCTAACGGTTGTATGGCTTTTGGACTGGCACCACGAACAAAGATATTGAGAAAAAAGGAGACCGCCAATATAGGCTAGATAACTCAGTAAGTAGTGCACCGGCACCTTAATCTGGAGGTCCCAGGTTCAAATCTTGCTCTAGTCACTTTTTTCTTTGTTCAACCCCAAATTATTTGAAATTTACCCAGTCAGTTTCCCTAGTGGTTTATTACTTGAAGATAGATACAGGATAAATAATTGACCACACCTTGTATGTTTCCAAGGGAGTCAAGAAAGTTCCAGGACAAGACGTTGAGATATAATACAAAAATGCTTGAGTTTACAAAATAATTTGGCAATTTCTTAAACTGACAGCTTACTTTCTTTATGAACTTAATACCAGTCCCCATGAAATTTATTTTCATCTAAAATGGCGTGTCGTGGCCGAGCGGATAGTAGTAACGGACTCAAGCTCTGGTGTTTTTGATCAGCGGAGTGTGGGTTCGAGTCTCGGTTGTGACACTTGGTGTCTTTAAGCAAGACACTTAACCATTATTGCTGCGTCCTTCAGATGGGACGTAAAGCTGTAGCTTGTGTATTGTGTAATGCACGTAAAAGAACCCAGTGCACTTATCGTAAAGAGAAGATGCTCGCCCCAGAGTTTCTGGTTTGATTGGCTGCATATTGCACCACAGCACCTTGTAAACCATTACATGGTGATATGTAAAGGAAAAAGTTATCTTACTCCCAAACCGTAACTCCACATACCTTGCAGGATAAATTATATAATAATTTCGGAGCGCCAAGAGCGGATTTGAGCGCTATGATAAGAAGCCACTGTTATTATTATTATTAAATACTATCATGTGCTATCGTGCTCCAAATTGTACGAGGTTTGATGAAATGATAGCATATCCACCTTTTAGTAATCCCTAGAGTCAAAGACTTCAAGGAGCTTCTGGTGACAGCATCCTCTGGGCTGGAGAAATAGATCAAAAAGCAAGATTTCTTCGTAGTAATAAAATAATTTGTGTTTTCTTTTCTTCAAAGTTTGAATTCAGATAAAAGTCTGCAGTTTCTCATCGCTGGAATTTGTTTATCAAAAATTATCACTTTTTAGTATGAATGTATAATCCTGAGGATGGGTACCAGACCAATGGAAGCCTTTACACTCGAGACTGCCAATTTACGATTTCCAGAATTTTAAAGATTACACGCAAGGAATTTTTGTCTTGGAATCATTAGCAACATCCAGCAACACCCCTTCGAAAAAAAGAAAAAAAAAAACTGTTCATACCCATGTTAAATCGTTAGCTTTGATTTCATTCTGTGGACCATATGTCATAGATTTTTTTCACCGATAAGGAATGTAATCCTCCATAATGCTGTGATTTTTTTCTCTCTTTTCTGATACTATCTAATGTTATCACATCATATCCTACGGCAGTGACTTCAAACCACCCAAAAAAGAAAGAGTAAAAACGAAAAAGAAAGTGCACCGAACTTTCCACTTAAAATATTTTCAATACTCTGATAAACATATCGTACAAGAGCGGTTTCGCAGGGGATTATGCTCAATCAGTTCTTAAGATTTCTCCATAAATTAGAAACAAAACTCTGAAAGTTTGGCGCTTGTGGTTTAAAAAAAAAAAAATTAAGCTTCAAATGGCGTGTCATGGCCGAGCGGTTTAGAGCACCGGACTTAAGCTCTGGTGCTTCTGGACTCAAGCTCTGGTGCTTCTGATCAGCAGAGTGTGGGTTCGCGTCCCGTCGTGGCATTGAGCAGTATAAGGTTCCAATGTACTAGGATTGGTAGGGCAGACCACTTATCCTGGAAGAGTACGGAGTTGTTAACCTCGGTGTTTCTGGTTCACATAGCAAGCACCCTAATTGTTTACAGTTTTGCTAAGGCTTGCGTGCTACAGTGATTAAGTTCACTTTTTAGGCATCATTTTTGTTCATCACCAGAAATATATAACAATAATAATTCATCTGGCACCGCTATGTGCAGGGTCAACTGCTAACAATATACAAGTTTTGCAAAGCAAAAACTGGACACCAGCCAAAATATGATATACAAGGCCCAATTTCATAGAGCTGCTTAGCAGAAAACATTGCTTAAACATTTTCTTCCAAGCATAAATGATCAGGATACCAGTCACAGATGGTACAGGTGACATTGTATTTTGGCTGGTAACCTTAATATGGAAAGCATAATTTTTAGTGCGCTTAGCTACTTTTTGTGCTTAAGCAGCTTTATGAATTTGGGCCCTTGTCTCAAAATACACACTGGACCACTGGGCCCAATTTCGTAGAGCCATCTAAGCGCTAAAGTAGCCAACCAAAATTTAAAAAATGCTAACCAAAATAAGGTTACCCTACAATACCATCACACATGTGCCATCTGTGGCTGGTAGCCTGCTTATTTTTGCTCAGCAGAAAATTGTTCAGGAGCATTCAATGCTTCAACCACACCTCTTCTGAGAGAGCTCCACTGGTTGCCAATCCGTCAAAGAATTTCATTCAAACTGTTGTTAATTGTGTATAAATCATTGAGTGGTCAAGCTCAGAATTACTTCAACTCAAAGTCCAGTCACACAGTTGTAGCCTGCGCAGTTCCAGAGATAAGTTATTGTTCCAGATTCCCCATGGCAAAACTAAAGTAACTCTGAGGGACCATGCGTTTGCCATTGCTGCCCCCAAACTATGGAATAGCTTGCCAATAGAAATACGAAGCTCTCCATCTCTCAATGTCTTCAAATCCAAATTAAAAACATATTTGTTCAATTGAGAGATTCTCTTTTGCATAATTTAGTAACAAAAAAAGGGAGCTCTGTACCAGCGCAGCTGAATATATTTTGAATAAAAGCTGCGCTATATAAATTTATTATTATTATTATTATTATTATTATTAAGCAGGTCTACGAAAGTGGGCCATGACAGAGTCCATCAAATTAAGCTTTGTGCCAATGGTAACTCCACAGCCAAACAAGTCCTGCAGTCTAGCGTTTTGTCGAGCACATACTTTTGAATATTTTACGGATGTATACTTCAAATTTTCAATTCCAACCCTCCTGAAAGGTCAGCCAGTGAGAAACACTCTGCTATTGGGTTGAGACGTCGGGGCCATTAACAATTAGTGCTTCACAGGTCATTTTGGTTGGTTGGTAGGCAGTTTGCAATAATGGCAAACTCTTTATTCGTCTTCAATGTTTGTGGAGGTTAGATGTTCACTTTTGGATCGATGCCAATTCCAAATCAAAACATCCCTGAATGAGAAGACAGGGCAAGTAAAAAGGGCCATTTTTCGGGCCTCATGTAAATATCCCAAATGCCCCAGATTGGGAGTCAACAACCCAAGCGTCACAAAATTGGACCATTTTAAAAAAAAACCAAATCCTTAAAGGTAGGGTCATAGATTTATTTTTGTCAATGTAACGCTGATTTATCAGCCAAGTTGTCAATAAAAAATACAATATAAGTTGTGCATCTACTTGTTAAACGGCCAAAAACCTGTATTTTCATCAAGAGTGTCAAAACCGTCCACGTTTAGCGAGGTGACAGCGGGTACCAACCGCAACTCTGGCCGCAGCATTTTGTGAACAGACACCACAAAAAAAAAAAATAGAATTTTCATTAAACACTCAGAAAACCTCAGATTCAAAATTTTGGGGGGTGAAAAATTATCCAATGCTTCGAAGGGAATCCTTTCTCGAAATAGTTTATACTATCAACAGCTGCAGTGCTTCTCAGCAAGTAAGTTTTTATGGCCCGTATTTTTTGGAGCATTTAGCAATCTATGGCCCTACCTTTACAGCCACATGACCTTAAAATCTTTGATTTACAGAAAAAGGTTTGGGTTTAATTACAAATCATTCATGAGGCTTGGTGCATGATTTTGTAACTGTTCAGTGCGGCGCACCCGTGGTTGGTTGCATTTCGTGGACTTTACTGGCCTAACCATCACCAATACTTTACTGGTCTAACCAAGATAGACTCAAAACCAAAGAAGTACTGGTACTCAAAAGTGTTGGCTTCGGATACCCTTTTTTCCTGGTAATAACCAAAGTTTACATTTTGTTACAAACCTTTGAAAGGAAAATTAAATTTAAAAATTTTGAAAATTTGTGGAGGTCGGAAACACTGCCAGTGGTGGTGGGGAATCCTGAGTGCCGGGCGGGTTTTCCGGCACCAACCACTGTGGGCAGAACCCTGCATCACTGACTAAACACAGTGCAGGTGGTGATTTTCCATTCCAACTTCGGCTAACCATCCCAGCAAGAAAAACTTCCATAATGATTCACAGAATCTTTGATATCACGTATAGACTAGCCACAGCTGTGACTCAGAAAAACTTCCACTTAAATCACTCATGTGGAATGTAGTATTTAAAAAAAATACGGATTCATCATTTACAAGTTTCACCTGTGTGTCTCGGGTGTTCAATTGGGTGATATCCGGCAATTTGAGTTTTTTGGGGGTGGCCTTTATGCATTTAACAATTTCCAAGGAGAATATGTCGTATTGAAATAAACGGATCAAGTAACACAAACACACAGGCAAATGAAAGTTTTGTGGTTTTTTTTTCTCTCTCTCAAAATGGGGATTTGAACAATAAAAAACAATAATTTAACTGAATTCAACTATCCACCAGGGCAATTGATAACATTAGCAATATGGGACAGGACGGGGCCCAATTTCATGGCTCTGCTGCTTACCGCGGATTTCTGCGCTTACGCATCACAGAATTATGTGCTACAAGGGCTCTGTAAGCGCAGAATTCTGCGGTAAGCAGAGCCATGAAATTGGGCCCTGGTGATAACCTAATTTTAAACAACACCCCCCTCCCCCCCAAAGAAGAGGCTTTCAGATTAAAAAAATTTGATCTCTTTGTTAAGAAAACATTGACCGATTTTGCCGAGTTCCTAGGCTAAAGATACGTGTATAAAGTAACCGTGCAAAAAAAGCCAATGTTTGACGATTCAATCATAACAAAAACATACACCAACTCAGAAGCTCAATAAACTTTCTCATTCCCTGCCATGCAATTGGAAACAGACAAGTTCATAAAACAGACTCCCCCCCCCAAAAAAAAAAACACCCCAAAAAGCACAATTAATGCAAACAAAAGTTAGAGGCCGGTTGTTTCCACCCTAGCAGAGTCTTTAACAAAGGCTAAATGACAGCACAACACAGACAAACAAAGTATACTGGTGTAACAGAAGCAGTCAAGTGAAAAAAAAGTGAACACTACACAGATCAAACATCTAAAATTCCATATATGACTAAAACAGAGGTAGGAAAAAAGCCCTGAAAAATGGGTGAAGGTCTCTTCTTGGTCAAGAGGGGAGGAACTCCCAACAATTCAGACATTTTAAAGACTTTTGGGTTATTACTTGAGATTTAAAGACTATTTACATCAGGTAATAAACCACAAGGGAAACTGATTGTGTCAGTTTAACCCTTTCAAGAAGTTTGGAAGGCAAAGTGAGATCTATAAAAATAGATCCTGAAATCAGGAATAAACCTGACAAGTCACAGACAGTCTGCAAATAAACTGTCAAAAAGTGTAGGTTTTTAAAATTTTGTTTTTATGACGTTTGCCCCAAACAAGGCTTAAAGCTACTCTTGGTACTCTGCAACAAAAACATTGAAGATGAAAACATTTCAGAGGAGCTCGAGGTAGGAATTTACATTCCTCTTTAAACAGTCTAGATTGTAGGATGGAGGGAAACATGCACCAGGCAGGGAGTGCCAAAGAGATGCAGTACGGCAAAGCGATAGTGTAAGGGTGAGAACAAGCAGAAAGCCTAGTTTCACGCTCAAGCACCCTAATAGAAGGAACCAGGTCTGACACACTGGTGGCACATTTACCATGAAAATATCTGTAGAAAGGACAGAGGCCCGCTACAGACCTATGGTGGGAAAGAGGTTGTAACGTTGATCCCAACCCTTCACCAATAAGATTAACAGCCGACTGGTTGCCCCGGTTAGCTGCTTATAAACTCTATGTGAAGTTTTCATGTTCATATGCCAATCTTTCACCAATGAAAATCAAACACCACTTTTAGTCAGAAATGGAGTTCAGGTTTTCTAACAAGGTATGTGAACTTCCCTACATCAGAGACTCACCACAGCTCTCTTATAGTATAATGTGTGACATTCCACGCCAAAACCAGGCACTTTCCTGCCAAAACTGGGTTTATTTTACTCATCAAATAAACGGGAATAAGACCTTTCAAATAATACCTACATGTAATTGGAGTCTCTCTTTTTTTCTTTTCTTTTTCTTTGTTTTGTTTTAGTGCACCACCCCCACTGGAGGTTGTTCAGGAAAAATGTATCTGCCAGCCTAGCCGGGTCGCTCAGTACTTTGCAAACTTTATTTTTATTTTTGTATTTTTTCTTTTTAACGTTGCTGTTTGTTCTTGTAGATCCTTTGATTGTGCAATTTTTTGTATATGTTTGCTGGCGAATAAAATAAAATGAAATTAAAGTATCCTTCAATCTATAGAATGTTTAAGTCACAAAATCATCTTAATATCATGGCTGGTGTTTTGGTTGTATTCACTTTTAACACTATTTCCCTATTTCTGATAACTGCCCGACTTCCGTGTCACTTTTGTTGTCTCAACTAAAATCTTAAGACCTTCAAAGGAGGCAAGTTGTCAGCACATGTTGACAAAATGTTTCCATTGTCTTAACCACATCGTACACACTGGTCAGCTCATAGGTCATGATACTCTAAGCTGGACCATGAGGCACATCCTAGAGGGGGGTGTCAATCAACATGGGACAGTGATTTGGTTAGAAAGGGCAGGGAAAAAAAAAACTCTGCCAGCATGTTTTGAGTACAAAATCGGTTTGTCAACCAAATTATGAAAATAAGTTAATTAAGCAGACAAATAAGTTTTAATTTACCCAGGCAATACCTGGACATAATAAACAACATACTTAGATAAAGAAATTGTTGTAAAAAATGCAAGACAAACTCTTTTAACCTATGGAAAAAACTTGTCAGCTGACAACGTAATGCAGTTACGTTTGTCCCAAACAGGTGCCTTGTTTGAGGGTTTGAACAAAAAAAAAACAAGCACAAGGATAATTGTTTAGCAGAAATACAATAATTTTTTATACCTGAGAAAGAACACAAACAAGAGCTCTCTAAGCATTTCAAAATTTCAGTTGACGGGGCAGTGCTGATGAGATTTGAGCCCGAATCCGCCTCAAAATATAGGTCCATCCAGAGCCACGCACAAGAAGCTTCAACGCAATCATCTTCTAGCATAAGAGAAACCCCCCAGCTAGCTTAATGTGCACCAAAATGTTTATCAAACAGTTTGTGTGTGTCAAATTATCATTCATAGAGGCAGCATAACCCATAGCAATGGCCAGCTGCAATAACTGAATAATCAAAACTTGGGGGGGAAAAAAGTTTTCAAGATTCCCTGGTTGAGGTAAGACATGCTTCAGATGACAACATAAACAGCCCACGGCAAAATTCGCCACCGGCTAGTTAAAAAAAAAAAAAAAATTATTTTGAGTTTTTTTTTTCTTTTCTTCTTCTTCTTCTTCAACCCCTCTCTCTCTTCTTCTCTCGCACTGTCTCCTCCTTTTTTTCTTTTCTATTGGGGAAGTGAAGGCGGAGGGGTTGGGGGGGAAGGAATAACAGATACTTGGATCGAGGCAAATGTGGCTTATAAACGATAACTTATTGGAGAGAATTTATGTTCGGACGACTGCAGGGGTGGAAAGATGACGCATGATTCAAAATGCGTTATTGTACCCCCGGCTCATTAGTGATCGAGTCTGAGGACAGGTGGGATCGCAGACAAAATGACGCACAAAAAAAATTGACAGAAAAATTATCACGCAAGCGGCCGATCGTTACAAGGGGGGAAAAAGAAAGTACGCGAGGCACGCACACATTAGAACCATGTATGTAATCCCTTTCTTAAGGGCACTGGAAATAGCAACATGATTTTTATCATCACGGGCGAATTGATTGAGCCGAGCATTGCTCGCACTTCATCTGATCTCGACTAATACATGCCAAGCTTTCTATCAGAAATATGCTCCGGGCGAGCCGAGTGTAACACTGAAGCACGGGCTTATCACTCCACATCAGTGCTTTCACAAAGACTCCAGAATATGTATATATCTAGCTATGACCATAAAAAAAAATATATATAAAAAAGAAGACGATGACGGAGAGGAGGGGGGAAGAAAAAAAGGAGAGAATATCTATCAGTCATAAAAGTCATAAGATGACGGCTTGTGGAGGTCATAGATGTGTGAATGATCAACAAACGGGGAGAAAATATTGAGACTAAGACGTTGAGAAGGCCAGGGAAAAGGACATTTGAACCTGGGTGGATTAAAGGTACAGGTAGCCTGACCTTTCATATTCTCTTGCTCTCTCTCTCTCTCTCTCTGTCTCTGTCTTTCTTCAAGGGTGCGATCAATTTGTTATCTGTACAAATTGAAATAGTGCTGTTTTGTTGTACTATTGTGAAAAATTGTATCAACTATGAAAACCCACTGATTTAAGGTTAGATGGCATATTTATACCACCTTGGTTTTATAAACATGCTTAGCAATTACATGAATTGACTTACTTACTTCTGGTACATCAACCATAGATTGAAGAAATCTCTGAAAAATGATGTTGAAGTTTTTGATCCGGGTCCAATTCCATGGAGCTGCTTACATGTACATTGAGTATATAGCTCAACAAGAGCAATTTTGCTTACCAGAATAAGGTTACCAGCCAAAATACCTTATCTCACTGTATACCCTCTTTGACTGGTTTCCTGCTTAATTTTTCCTAGCAGAAAATTCTAGAGCAAAATGTTCTGCTTAAGCAGCTCTATGAAGTTGAGCCCTGTGCCCAATTACATAGAGCTGCTGAATCATCACAAAATTGCTAAGCACAGCAAAATTATGCTTACCAGGATAAGGTGACGAGCTAAAATTCCCCGTTTACATGTACCAAATATAACTGGTATCCTGCTTAAATCTGCTTTAAGCAGCTCTATGAAACTGCGCCCATCTCCTGTGATTTTTGAGCATTCAAATCACCACTTTTCATTATTGAGGTTTTCATATTTCTAGATTCAGTGGGATAAGAGCTTTCCGATGATATCCAACACATGGTGGTGCATTTTTTACTAAAATTGATTGAAGCTGTACAAAAACACGTTTTCCAATATTCCATAGTGTAACTTTGTTACCCCCCTATCTGCTTACCAGTGGGAAAAGAGCTTTTCAATGATATCCAATACTTGGTGCAGGGCTCTAATTTGGGGGATGTATCCACAAGACCGCAGCGCTTGTAGCTCAGAATTTCGACTGGACCCGAATTTTGGTTCACAAGACCAGACAGAATCAAAATGAGAAACAACCAGAATCAAAATGAGAACACAACTTTAACATACAAACCCTTTTTTTTTTTATTTGAACAAACAGTCAGAGAAGATTGATCTCTTTTGTCTTACGGGTATTAAGGAAACTTTGATACTCAGCAGAATTGAAAGATTATGAGATTCAAACTCAACATTTGAACATCACGTTTTTAAAAAACACAGAAATTGAATTGAAAACCATGAGACTGTCGGACCATTCCTTTCTCTATGGTCAAACTGGTCCTGTCATGAGTTTACTGAGTCGATGCTAAAATCACTGTTCTCAGGTCTGCAGTCCAATGTAACGTCTGAGCTCTGTGGTGGTGCTTTTAAATTTTTGTTTTACTAAAATTGATTGAACTTGTGGGAGTAGCACACATTTGAGCAACAAAATAATAACATAAGTCAATGTTTTAAGTTATAAAACAGTGGCATGTCGTCATTGCCCCAGCTCTGCAGGAGAAATAATTCAGGGCTCGAATTTCAAGGAAATCTCATCAAGAGCACAGGTCTTGAAGCTTAGCGCAGTCACCGGACCGGAAATAATTCTTTCAAGAACTAAAATATTCCAATCTTGTTTTTCATTATTTCAGGGATGAGAGTCACTGCTGATGAAAAAAAAGAAGTCTGAAACCAGGATCCAGATCTTAGGAGGAACATTGAAATGATATCATTTCCGACTTTTGATAACCCCTGGAGCTATAGATTCCAAGGCGCTTCTGGGAACAAACAGTATCCTAAGAGCTAGTGAAGAAGATTAAAGAGCCTTGCTTATTCAATGAGGAGAAATGTCTTGCTTAACAGGCAGACTTTAAAAGTTTCAATTCAGATAAAAGACTGAAATTTCTCATTCATGTCATTTGTTGAAAAGTTTATGTAAATCTTCACAAGCGTCTGGTTGGATGATAATAAAAAATATGAGACATTTATATAGCGCATAATGCAGGAGCCTCTATGCGCAACACAAATATATAACAATGAAATGAAATACATAAAGCAATCGATACAAAAATAAAGATTCAAACAAATGAGTCTTTAAAAGTTCCTGAAGAGAGTCAGTTGGACGAATATGAAGAGGTGCATGTAAGTCGTTTTATAACGAAGGTGCATTGAACTGGAAGGCTCTTTGTGACCATAGAATTTAGTGGGAAAAGGAGCAGGAGTCAGTAGGAGTTGGCCAGCAGATCGAAGAGATTGAACAGGAATATACTTATGCAGAATTCTTGTTGTTGTTGTGGCGTACTGGCCAAGCGCTGAAGTGACTGGACTCTGGCCAACCGACCAGTGGGTATTTCAAGCCCGTTATACAAGGGATGCATAAACTTGAACTCCCTCTACCATCCCACGTTGTAAAAGATTTCTACCCCTACCAGGAAACTGTACACAAGTTACTCTGTTGAAAATTTGCATCGATGAAATTCTCTTCACAATTATTACATGATTTTGGTTGAACAAAGAAAACTAGAGCGGGACCTGTGACCTCTGGATTAATGTGCCGGCGCTCTACCAACTGAGCTATCTGGCCCTAATGCTGGGGTCTCCCTGTTTTGGGGGCTGACCCTTCCTAGGTTGTATAACTTGGGAGTGATCCCTGGCTAAGATATTGACAAAAGAGGGAGGCAACCAACATCAGGGCTAGATAGCTCAAATGGTAGAGCGCCGGCACATTAATACGGAGGTAGCAGGTTCAAGTCCCTCTCTAGTCACTTTATCTTTGTTCAACCCAAAATTGTAAACTTCACCCAGTCAGTTTCCCTTGTGGTCTATCACTTGAATTATTACATGAACAATGCTCTTGACCCCAAAATTTGAGTTCAGCAGCAGATTGATTGCTTTTATCTAAAAATTTGTACACGTGTACAACTGTAGAAAACTTATAATGACAAATTTAATTCTGGAATTTACCAAATATGTTCCTGCAACTTTAAGACAGAGGCAACTGGAAAATGAGTAATGTGCGACCTTCAGATGCATATAAAAAAATAAAATATGACAGCCTCACTCTGGAAGCTCTGAACCTAATAAATAAACTAGCACATCCATTAAATTTAAACGTTGGTTATGACCTTGTGTGGACCACCCAAGACCAGTTGGTCAACCCCCCCTTTTTTTTCCCCCCATGAGAGAGTTATCATGTAGACAAAGTGTATATCATTGTGTCATTCATCACGCATAATTGGTGACATGTAGAGAGAAGGTATCCTTGAAGACACTTTGCAAGATAGGGGGAGGATTTGCATCTTGGAATAACTTAAAGGAAAAGTGCATGGTTGGTTTTGACAGATAATTTTGGGTTGAACAAAGACAAATTGACACTAGAGCGGGATATGAACCTGCGATCTCCCGATTAGATCTCCGGATTGATGTGCCGGCGCTCTACCAACTGAGCTATCTTGGCCCTAATGCTGGCGGTCTCCCTTGACCTTGATTTCAGATAGAAAAGTTTCTCTGGAAGTTTGGCACTGGTGTGAACTTTTTTGATCAAAGAACTCTCAGACTGAAAAGGGGGGGGGGGGCAATAATTTTTTTAATTTACAAATCTCGTACTTTGGCTATAAAGCATGGGTGCCACAGTGACTCATTGAGGTTGTTTTGATGAGGGCATTTTAGGCTAGTTCACACAACAAGCAAATGCCAAAAATTGACAGCCCGAATTCGATTTGGAACATTTTTTTTCTTCGCCTGTACCCTTACACTAATGGTTATGAATTTGACACCAGTACACTTTTCGACACCAGTAACAATTTATGACCTTGTGATTTGGGGGTGTTTTTTTTTCTTCCATTGGAATTCCAATCAAGGAGAAAGCTTTATTGAATCCTCCATTGTTGAAAAGTGAAAAGAAAAAAAAAACATTCTTAAAAATAACCAAAGAAATGTTCAAACCTAACTTGGGGGCAACAAGACCAAGACCAGGCAGGGGAAAAGTCACTGTGGCCTCCATGTAATTCCAGGGCATGGTATCAAATAAAAATGTGACAGTTTACCAATTTCTGTTTGTCTGGACTACTAGAGTGATTGGGTTCACTTTGGGGTTATTTCATTGCATTTATTCTTATTTATTCACGGGATAAAAACAGTTATCCTCAGGCTTGTTTTCAGTTGTACAAATGTGATGCCTTCTTGTGTTTCTGTAACTGTCTGAACGTAAATAAATGTAATCATATTCAAGCAAACTTTAAATCCTCGATTCTGATTGGTCGACCCATAGTAACAAGAGGTGTGATAAAGTCTAGTCTAGTAGTTTGTCTGTCGTGCCCGACGATGACGTCTTTGCACAATCAATGTTGCGCAAAGAAACCTGTGCGGGATTAATTTATAGTGGGAGAGCTGTTGCACTGTAACAGTCCCACTCTCTTGGCTTCAGAAAGTCCAGTGGTTACAAAACTACATGTATATAACACTGCCCATATCACAAACTGCGTACTGCGGTGTTCTTACTCTGCGTATTGTGCTATTTTAAGCTATGTATCACAAAAAAGGAAAAACTGTTCCAACACCACGTATTGTGTGAATCTGCCTGTCAAGTTTACTTGAAGATAAATTCGGTATCACACGCATGCCCTTGGAACACTGAAAATATAGCGCGTCTGCGTCCCCTATCCAACTCAGCCTCCTTAGATATGGGACGCAGAAGCGCTATATTTCTCCGTATTCTACTCGCGCTTGTCAAGGTTTTAGCCAGGATTTAGTAAATGGTGTCCAAACTTACTGGACATTTGAAAACAGGGTGTCCAAATTGTCCACTCACAATACATTCACATGTAAATGACAGATAAAACAGGGTGTCCAAATTTAAAACAAGGGTGTGTCCAAAAGACACCCGGGGACCCCTCAGGCTAGCACTATGGCGCTTGTGTGATAACTAATAGTAAAGTACCGCAAAGCAGAAATTTGGTAATATTTGCCATTTTTGGGGGTATGAATCACAGGCATCATCAACTAATGACGCTGACCCAACAACATGAAGTGCCTGAGTCACGTGAGATCAAACTTGCCTGCGGGGCGAGCACAAATGAGCATTGTGAGTAAGGGAGGTACAGGAAAATGCAAATCACCAAAAACAGATTTCTTCTACACAGCTTGGAACTCCTTCAAATTAGTAAAATTTTCATCATTTCCAACATCAGGTAATAAATTACCAATTTAGCAAGTTAGTAAAGCAGGCCTGTAAATCAACACAAAATGCCAGAGGGGCCATGACTGTTAATTCCCTACACTACAGTACTACATTTTGTACATGTACTACAACAGCAGTGGCCTTTGCAAAACAAAAAAATGGCCCTGCCCGTCCAAAAATTCAAATTCTAGTCCTGAATAATGGCCAACTCTCACTTTAAAACTTGACAACTTCTCTTCCCGAATCACCCCTGATTGTCGTACTTTATCTTAATGTAGAGCTGATGATGTTATCAATCTTCCTCATCAAGTAATAATTTTAGACTGAGGTGATGTCATTTTAGAAAAAAGTGAAATAATTTCCTGTTCCAGTCTAGGAAAGAGTACTCTGTCCCAATTTCCTACCACAAAAATCTGAACGCAAATTTTTCTGAATGAGAGAAACTAGATTCACAGATGGGTTGCTGAAGAGATATTTTAATGTCAAATTTAAGAGCCCTGCTTTACTGTTTTCAGGCTCAAGCAAAGTGCGCCTCCCTGCCCCGCCCCCCCTTTAAATGTCTTAAGGCCTACACATGCGGACAACATTGGTTGTTGTCAAACGGTATGTTAACACGATAGCTAACTTTGCTGCTATCTTCACTACTAAATATTCACAGCGGGGGTTCGCTTGACAAAACAACTTAGCAACAATTTTGCAGCGAAGTTCGCTAACTTTTGTGTTCTCATGGTCAAATTTGTTTGCTGTTAGCTAGCAGCGAAGTTAGCAGCCAGTTAGCACCAAGTTAGCTACTTGTGTGAACGTTTGTGTGACCCTACATGTACATATACATGAAATGACAAACCTGTGAAAGCTAAAAAGTTCCACAGGTCATCCGAGTCACAAGAAAATGGTTAAAAACCCTTTTATTTTATGTTTTCACCGTTTTCAAACATCGGGCTGTACCATTTCTCAAAAACTATAGCATTTCAAGGAAAAGTTTTCATAAATGGACTTTTTAACCATGACCATCTTTATACCAAGCAAGTTATGAGCAAATCTGTGAACATATAAATTTTCAATATTACCGATGATATACTCCACCCTTTAAGAAAAAGAAATTGCATGAGAAAATCTAAACAATTTGACAGCATATTGAATTTTTGGTCAAGCACATTGGACACAGCAGAAAGTTGGTTCGAGTCCCGGTCTTGACATTGTGTCCTTTAAGCAAGGCACTAAAACCATTACTGCTTCTTCCTTCGGAATGGGACATACAGCCGTTGGTCTTGTGTGTTGTGCAATGCACATAAAAGAACCCAATGCACGTATCGTTAAGAGATGGGGGTTCACCCTGGTGTTTTGCTGGTATGGTTGGCTGTCGATTGTGCCACAGCACCTTGTACATATGTAAACCACTACATTATATGCTATGCAAATAAATGGGTCTTACATTTTGAACATAGCTCTGCACACCAAATAAATAATGAGTGCCTAGAAACCCCTTGGAGATGACAAGGCATTGTACAGGGTTTGCCCTTAACTTTTTCAGTGACTAGCCAACAGGACCAGTCAGCTCGTCATTTCACTAGTCCACCCAGCTTTTTCACTGGCCCATATCTTAAGGTTTTCTTTCAACATTGTCATTAGCATGGGATTTTTAATTTGATCAAATATTAAGTGGTTTACATTGTAGTGAATGGACTTCAGCAATAAACTAGGCAGCAGGACCAGTTGGACAGAATTCTGACTGGTCCTCGGGGTGCCACTATTAAAGACACTGTACACTATTGGTAATTGTCAAAGACCTGTCTTCTCACTTGGTGTATCTCATCATATGGATAAAATAACAAACCTGTAAAAACTTGAGCTCAATTGGTCGTCGAAGTTGCAAGATAACTATGAAAGAAAAAACATCCTTGTCACACGAAGTTGTGTGCTTTCAGATGGTTGATTTCGAGACCTCAAATTCTAATTCTGACGTCTCAAATTCAAATTCGTGGAAAATTACTTCTTTCTCGAAAAATATGTCACTTCAGAGGGAGCTGTTTCTCACAATGTTTTATACTGTCAACCTCTCCCCATTACTCGTTACCAAGTAAGGTTTTATGCTAATAATTATTTTGAGTAATTACCAATAGTGTCCACTGCCTTTAAGGAAGAAGGCTGCTACATAAGAAATGCAAATCATTATCAAAAATGAAAAAATCAAAGGCAACAGGAAACTCGATATTCTTAGGAGGTACCAGAATTAATTGTCATTCTCGGAACTTTGTGAACAACATGAACAATGGACATTTTTCCAGTCTGTCTGCTGTCCCCTGCAGCAGCCGCAGGAAACGTCTTGAAAAAGATTCCAGACTTACTATAGGTAAAACCCCTTGTTCTCAAAAATACAGGCATGCTCAGAACTACGCATACAAATGGAAATTTACCCAGTCTGTCTGCTGAGCACTGCTAACAGCCTCGCCACCATGGGCACCACACTGTATCGATGCCCCTCGTCACAAACCCCTGGAAGGGATGTACTGAAAAACAATGCTGATTGGCTACTTAAAGTGACTGTTTTGCGCGCATGCTTGTTAAAAACTTTCCAGCGCTTGCAGGGCGCTTGCGGGGGCACTTGGTGCGCGCGTGTCGAAATGCAATTATTTTGATGCGATCCCATTTCAAATGAATCATGTTTTTACATGGTCACCCCGAACCGCTACAGTTAGTACGTGTCACAAGATCAAAGACAAATAAGAGGGGGACCAGTTGCTCTTTGACTTGATGGCTCTTTTGAATACACGGCCTGCGTACGTCTCTAACACAGAATGGATCAATCACAGGACTTCTTAAAATATCCAATATGTTTGGATATATGTCGAAGTCTCACTTCCAGGGGTTACGATCGAGCAAGGCATTCCGGGGGGAAAAAAAAAATGGCGCGCCAAGATCTAAGGTCAAAATCCATCATTCTCTAAAAGTTCGGCACGCTCAGAACTTTGTAAGCCATGGACATTTTCCCAGTCCGTCTGCTCCCATCGAGTAGCAGGAAACGTCTCAGAAATCCATAGATGAATAAAAACGTAAAATGAACTCCTGTGTGCACAGCACCTTTAATGATGCAATTTAAAGTCACTTTAATAAAATTATACTCTCCCCTTAATGACATCTTTTGATGTGACAACTAAATATAGCCCACAGGCTCGCCCAACAGCGCCCTCTAGTGACCCTTTAAACACCCAACGGAAAAATGTTTGTCTGGTCAGTTACTTTTTCCAATTTTGCTCCCCCAATCTCTTTCATATAGCACCAATGAATTTAAAACATACAAAATGCAGCCTAAATTCAATTGAATAAATTAACTATTGATTTTGACCCGGGGCAAAATCGTTGGGAGATGGAGACAATTTTTTTCCCTTCTTTTTTTTTTCTCTCCTGCACACACAAAGGACCTGACATTTCAGATTCATAGATATAGAGATTTATGAGTCTGCAATCTGACGCACTGAAGAAGAAAAAAAAAAAAGAAAAAAAAAAACTGTGGCATTTCCAAAAGATAATTATCAACATGAATATGTTTTCTATCTGCCCTAAAATACGCATACATGTTTATAATCTGTGAATATTTCATACTTTCCTCCCCAGGGAAATCATTCTGAACGTCCCCGGCTCGGCTCGGGCAGCAATAAAGTGCCGACCCTTATGGTATGACTGTCATCTTAGGGGCTACGATATTAAACTTTCATGATTTGTCAACTGCCAAGTATTTACTGTTACAATCGGCCCATATTTGTTTGCATATTCAGGAGTCTGAGACTGATATGGAAATGGTTTGGGGGAGGGTTGGTAGGGGAGAAGGGAGGGGGGGGTAATGGTGGAGGAAGTGGAGGAGGACAAGATAAGGATGGGATGGGAGGAATATGTTTGGGGAAATTGGGTTGAGGAATCGTCCTGAGGAAGGTTTCGCATGATTTGAAAGAGGAACAGAGAACTGGCAATGAGAGGAAATTTGGGAAAGGTTTAAGAACGGTTCGGGATTGGGATTTGTTTTGAAAAAAAAGGGGAGAGGGAAAACAAAGAAAGTTGAAAGGAGGTTTGGAGAATATTGTTGTTGGAACAGGAACAGGTGTAGACGAGGAACACTTCAGGGCTTATGAAAACAGCGTCGTGGCAGGCACAAGTTTGTCAACCAAATTTGGGGGGAGGGAGGGACAAGGGGGGATTCACAGGGTTTGCTTGGAACAGAAGTCTGTTTGCTGTATTTATTTTATTTTATATTGCTTTAGGTGTTTGCAGCAATGTTCCATTTTTATATTTGATATTATCCTTGAATGACAATATATCTAGCATGGATTTTTATCTCTTAGAAAAATAGTGAATTAAACCGTATACAATCCCCTGAAAAGAAAGAAAGAGGCAGGGCTAAGGGTGGGGGAAACAGGGGTGGGGGAGAGGAGGAGGGTAGGGTTGTTGACTGTCAAGAGAGTTCACCAGGACAGATTCATTACTCCACCTTTTAAAAACAGAACGCAAGCCACTGTGAAATATGCACTCATAATTATATTTTACCGTCGACGTCCTTTCAAATTAAAAAAATCATTTGCAATGTTTTTCTGGAAATTGCGGGGCTTTTTTTGAGAGGGGGGGGGGTTTGTTTGCCACGCTCATGCGAACGTACTACGTGCACAACGCGGAAGGTAATCCTTTCCAATAAACCAACTCAGTGACAAAATTACAGTATATTAAAATGGTTCTTGTATTGTAAGCGACTTGGCCCAGATGATTGTTGATGTTAACACCCGTAGATTAATAGCTGACCGATGCGGGGAGAAATCATCTGGAACACGCACTGAGGTACATTAAACAGCATCAACAAGGCATGTTACCGACCGGAGGCCCCACCGTCTATAGTTGGTTTCAAAGCGTAACTATACACACACAAAAACACATACGTTGATAATTTACTGTATTGAATGCAACTGGAAGTACAATATAATAAGTCCACGGGTTGTTTTCTTTGAGCCCCTTTTGCCTTGGGAGTAAACCAGCATTAAAAAAAGACCATCCTGACATGCAAACAAAAAAAGGCACAGCTTTATTTCTTAAGCAACTGAATCCAACATACGCCTTTTTATTTTATGGTGTTTTTTTTGTATTATTGAAACTTTGGATTTATATTCATCAGTCTTTCCTGTACCAGATTTATATATTTATAATTTTAACGACCAGCCTATTGCTTGATCAAGGACGACCCGCGTTTCTTGATATGCTTCCAGATCCAACAAATCGGAAGGGTGGGGATGGGGGACATGGTGATGTACGTCACTCTTGTGATTAAAAAAAAAGAAGCAAGAACAAGTCTTGTTTTTGTTTCATCAGGCAATGCAGACCTGATATATCACGCAGACAACAGAGGCAAGTGCCTGCGTGCCCCATGTCCAAATTAACAATTTCCTCATAAGGGTGCCCTATAGGGGTGCCCCAGGGCCCAATTTCATAGAGCTGCTTAAGCAGAAAATACTGCCTAACAATTGTCTGCTAAGCAGAAATGAGCAGGATACCAGTCACAAACTGTACATGTAACATGGTATTTTGGCTGGGAACCTAGTTCTGGTAAGCATAATTTTGTTGTGCTAAGCTACTTTTTGTGCTTTTGAAGCAGCTCTATGAAATTAGGCCCTGGTCCAAATGTACAGATCCCTCATAGGGGTGCCCTATATTTAGGGGTGCCCCCTATATTTAGGGGTGCCCTATATTTAGGGGGAAAAAATGCCTTACCCGTACGAGGCTGAAGCGTCAGGGCTGTGATTTTCTCAATTGTGAGAAGACAGCTCCAAACACGAGTCTGACTCTGAATGTTATAAATTTTTACGAATTTCTTTAGCTTGGGGCCCAATTTCATAGAGCTGCTCAAGCACAACAAAGCAGCTAAGCACAACAAAACTATGCTTACCAGAAAAAAAGGGTTACCAGCCAAACCACCATATCACATGTACAATTTGTGACTGGTATCATGCTCCTTTCTGCTAAGCAGATAACTGTTAAGCAATGTTTTCTGCCTAAGCAGCTCTATGAAGTTGGACTCAGATCTGTTATCTTTGTAGAATTATAATAGGCCAAGTAAAAAAGAATACCAGTTGATCGTCCAGGTTTTTTCAAAAAGAGGAGGATGAGTAGCTCCACATATATACCTTGCAGGGAAATACTGACTGTTGAAGCGCCTTGAGCGTCACTGAGTTACGGATATGAGCGCTATATAAGAAACCACTATTATTATTATTATTATTTTTTATTTTTTATTTTTTTATTTCTTTCGAAGGTGGCAGCCAAGCATTTTAATTCAAACTGGCCACCAATTCTTCAGTTTAACGTCACCACTTACTTTCTGTAGTTACAAGTTCTAAAAGATTGGTAAGTTTAATGAAAAATACACAGAAAATGTGTCTTTTTGAAGAACAAAAAAAGTAAAGTAAAAAATAATAATAAAAAGGATGCAGCCTCAAAAAAGGATGAGGGAGGGGACGATCAACTGGTATTTTTTTTTATTTGGCCATAAGTCCGATCAAGCATTTCTTAAATCTGCTACTGAACTATACGGTCAAATTTAAATTCTGCACTGGCTTTGTCCTGACAAACAGTTTGTATTTGTCCCTCTGCTGTATCCAGACATAAAAGTTGTGCGTCAACCATCCACACCTGGCCGACATGTAGAACCTGATACTTGTGCATTACCTAGCTTAGTTGGCCATCTACAGGTGAGGTACAAATTTGAATTTTTAACCTTTTTTTCCCTGGGGGAGGAGGGGGGGGGGGGGAGAGAAAGGGGTCGAAGAGAGGGGTGCACGAGTTAATGATTTAGAAAATCATTGTAATGTATTGAAACTCGACTTAAAAAAAACCCAAATAATTAAACTACTTTCTTTGGGTCATTTAATACGTCCCAAATGACAGACAACATTGTGGTAAGTCTCCCTTTATTGAAGTATACTATGTTCTTCCATGGTTCTTCACATATTTGTCACGTCTTACTTTACACAATAAGAAAATATACAGGTTTTTTGGGGGGCAATATCCAACCTGGCAGTGGGTGAAAAAGAAGGGAAAAAAAACCACAACGTGACTCTACTGGTCTTACAAAAACATGATGCATGCATGGGCTATCACAAACAATAGTCCCTGTCACATAGCCCCCAGAAATGTTTACACTGAGAAATTTAGTTTAAAATAATTGTGTGACATAATACGTCTTGATAAATGATCCGACCAGGAACTAGGGGGGGGGGGGGGATGGAGGGAAGGTTCCGCAGCGTGGAGCTCTGGCATAACTCCCAAAATTGCTTTTAGAGGATTGAGGGTAACTATGCAAATGGCTCAGTATCATTTTCTTGTTGTGGCAATCCGAGAAAATGGGGCCAATGAATGCAGACCCGGGCTTGTCATTACACGGGAACGCAATACAATTGTGCAAATTTAGACAAGGAGAGTGGCCGATATTCCCAGCGATTTTTTGTTGTTAGTTTTTCTTTTTTTCTTCTCCCCGTCTTCATTCAGTTGAGGGGGGGGGGTGGGTGAGGGGAGGGGACGGGAGATGCTTAGTGATTGTTAGTGTTCTTTTTGGGAGGTTTCAGGTATCCAGGTAAATTATGATTGAGTGGTTTGTGCAAATGAACCAAATCTGGCCATGTGTGCACTGGTGTTGGTTACATTGACTAGCTTTAACAGCAACACATACAGACCCCCCCACTACAGGAATAACATGTAGTATCAATCCCCACCCATTCGGATTGCTCTTCAAACGCAAATTAAAAAAAAGGAGGATCGGTGTTATAATTGGAGGGCTCTATAAAAGCCTACAACATTTCTGGGTGAAATTCAACTTTCAGTTTTAATAGAGCTGTTAACGATGGGGGTCATACTCTGGAAAGAAGCAATTTTGTAATTGTTAAATCCGAACGCTACTTGTTGTAAAGATGGTAACGGTAGTAAGCATCCTGTGGAATTCTTTTGTCTGAAGTGCCCCCGTTGATTAGAAATCAATAAAAGTATGTCGAAAAAAAGTTGAACCTCCAAAGATTCCCTTCAGATGACTTCTAGAGATTTAAATTTCCATGGTGTCCGTTTGTGAATGATGCGGCCGGAGATGCGGTTGGTACCCGCTGCCATTTCACTATTTCCGAGAAGAGCCTGAATTTGGCCTGCAAGGCATCACATATCAAATTTTTTGCTTTTAACCTTCATCGAGTACTACGCACTTTACGTCATCCTTTTTTTGAAATTACAAGCTTTGTGTTTAAAAATGGTTATTCCTTATTCCAGGCCCAAAGAACTTTAAAAATGATTGCGTCTGCCTGCAGCATTTACATGTAGTAACTGTCTACCCCACCCCCCGCCCCTCCCCCAACCCCTAACCAGAGAAGGATACTCAAGTCTGAGATTTCAAGGGAGTGAACAATCTAAACTCATGTGGATCCCCGATATCACAAACTTCTACAGATTTTCCCTTAATGTTATCAATTTTTATCCAGCAGGACCAGCCACAAGTCCCCTACAAAATAGCACCATTAATCGGTCCACATCTAATGTCTCCTTTGAATATTTAGGAATGATATTTTGTTCTTGTAAGGGCAATGCAGTTTTTACCTCTATACGGAAAAACGCGAATTTGCACTTGACAATTTCTAGGGGCACCAAGGCAATGGCCAAGGGCATCAAGGTAAATGTTGCCTCTGTGAATCATAAACACCGTAATCTCAATCTATAGAGCTTGAGTTTGCTATCGGTGCATGCAGTGATTTACATGAAACCCGCCTTGGGAAGCAATGAACTAGCCAGCCAGACCACTTGGAAAGAATTTGTCACTGGTCCTTAGGTGTTTCAGCTGGCATTTGACCGGCAGACCACTTGTTAAGGGAGAATCTGCAAATCTTGTTTTCTCCCGAATCAACATACTATGATCGCTGTCAAAATCTATCACGATTATAATGCCTTACACCCCCAAAAAACAAAACACACACAAACAAACCGCAACTGATGGGCAACGAAGGGGAAAATAAATCAAAGCAGGTCTTTCTATCATCTGAAACCATTTGATAATATTGTTTTTACAGCCAATGTTACAAACTACAATGTCATTTTGGTTTTTCTTAATTCCCAACTCCCAAACAAATTTCGAAATTCTGGGCGATGGAGAGTGAAATGAAATCAATCGGGTCTCGCTTCTGACACTCTATGATGAACAATATCATTCAACCCTAAAAATGCCAACCGCTGCCGCCAACAGAAATGCTGCCCAAGAAATCCGATTTTCTCCACATAAACAAAATTCCGCTATCAATAACTTTAAGCAGCAGAAAGGGAACACCAGGCAACAATTATGTGCAAGGAGAGACTCTGGTATTAATGGGGTATTTTTGTTTTGTCTGGGGACTGTGGACTGAACAAAACAAAAATGATTCTGGCACGCTCTTGTGAATATTGATTATTTGTTTTGGTTTGTGGCCAAAATGTCAGAAACGGTTCCCCCAATGTATGACCTCAGGGGGGGGAGGTCACCAAATTTGTACACCAAATCATCAAATTATTTGGCAAACGAGACAACTTTTCCATAAGTTTGTTCTCATATTCATTTCAGACAGTCCAGGAATTTCATCTTAGAGAGGGCAAGGCCAATTTTCATTTTGCAAAGGGTACTTCCATTGTATAACCTATAAGTCTATGGGAAAATTTTGAAGAAGCACCTAGGTCAAAACCAGGGTCTCTGTGTGATTTAAGGCCTGACCAGTTAATAATAACAATAATAACGGGCACTTATAGAGCGCTCTTACACCAGGTACCACAGTGCTGAGCAGGAAAAAAACAAAATCGAATAAATAAAGGCACTAATAATGGGAAAGACAGTTGGTCCTTAACACTTATGTTCAAACACCCCTTTGTTCGGACACCCTTGCTTTGACACCCCTACATGTTCCTAATCCTAATCCTAACCCTAATCCTAATCCTAACCCAAATCCTAACCCCAAACCTACCCCTAATCTTCACCCTAACCCTAGCGTGTAGATCACAAGGGGTTATCAGATCATCAGGGTTGTCGGAACATAGGGATGTCGGAACATAGGGGTGTCGGAACATAGGAATGTCGGAACATAGGGGTGTCAGAACATAGGGATGTCGGAACATAGGGGTGTCGGAACATAGGGGTGTCAGAACATAGGGATGTCGGAACATAGGGGTGTCGGAACATAGTGATGTCGGAACATAGGGGTGTCGGAACATAGGGATGTCGGAACATAGGGGTGTCAGAACATAGGGATGTCGGAACATAGGGGTGTCGGAACATAGGGATGTCGGAACATAAGGGTGTCGGAACATAGGGGTGTCGGAACATAGGGGTGTCGGAACATAGGGGTGTCGGAACATAGGGGTGTCAGAACGTAGGGATGTCGGAACATACACCTAGGGGTGTCGGAACATAGGGATGTCGGAACATAGGGATGTCGGAACATAAGGATGTAAGGATGTTGGAACATAGAGCAGTCACCGTACAAATCACATGGGTTTCCTTCCTTCACAGGTTCTTCTCTTTACAGATTTCTTCAGCTTATTATTTACCTTGGAAGATTTGTTTCGTTTAGCGAAAGGTTAACAAGGTAGAGGGATGAAAGTTATTTTTTTTAAAAGAAGCATCAAGTTGTTTCCAGCACAAATTATTCTCGGAAATAATATGTCTAATATTCTGTAACTATTGAAAAATTTTCCCGCTTAAAATGTTAGATAAAAAATATATATGTGTATTTTAAAGCCTTTCAAAAACCAATGTTTTAATCCAATGTCCTTTACAAGAAAAATCCTACACCAATTCTATCTTTCTGAAAAACAAAATTACATTCAAAGTTATGGGAAGAAGAAAAAAAACAAAAACAAACTCTACCTTGAACGCAATTCCACTGGGCATTAGTTCTACTAGTGACTTTATCTTTTCACAAGGCCGTTACATTTGGGATAATTATTTTCCCTCTGAGTGTAGAGCACTTCTGACTGTAGGATGTCCCTTGATAAAAGGCTTTAAAGAGGTTGTGCAACGTTGGTTTTGAAGAGGTTTGGTGTTGTTCACTTAAGCGGCTTTCATATCAAGTAAATGTATTTCAATCTGTTTAGTACTTACCAAAAGCAAAACAAAAGCATAATAATTATGGAAACACTTCACTGAAAATGACCCATCTTTAGAGAAGCACTGGGGATAGTTAAAGGCAAAGTATACCTATGGTTTTTGGGACCGTTTGATTGTTTTAATCCCATATAAATGTAGATATATACAATAGAACTAACCTGTGAAAATTTCATTTCAAAAGGTGGTCGCGTTTTTGAAATATCGCCAAAATCCGCAGCGAATATGTCCACCCATGAAGAATAATCCCTGATAGGAATGCACAGAAAGGTTTCTGACTCTCAGATTCAAATTTTTTGGGATAAAAACCGACATAGATCTTTTTCCATATCCACAGTATTTTGAATTGAAATATTTCTCAAAATGCTTTATACTATCGAAAGTTGCTTTACTTCTTAACCGAGTAAGTTTTTATTGCCATTAATTTTTAGAGTGATTACCAATCGTATACCTTCCCTTTAATGTAGGTTTTGTACAGTACTCAATGTTTGAGACCTTGTACCGATGTTTCAGGTCCTGTAACCTTTGTTACAGTATACAAAGTAGAGAGTGTTGAAACGTGACAAATCTTGGACAATATTTCCCCTGGAATGTTGACAATTTTAGCAATGAATGAATTCTTACAAGGATGAGGTGTAAGGCCTGAATACTTCACAGAGGGAAGGGAGGCAATTGCCCCCCTGGTCATTGCCTTGGTGCCCCTTGAAATGTTCCAGTAGAAATAAAACATTCCCTCATAAAGGTACCCTTCACTAAGGTATAAATGCCATGCCCCTAGAACAGAGTATGGTCTGTGATACTTCACAGAGACAGCGCTGTCAATTGCCTCTATGCCCCTCCCCCCCCCCCCCCGGTCATTGCCTTGGTGCCCCTTGAAACGCTCCCAGTAGAAATGAAACATTCCTCATAAAGGTGCCCTTTACTAAGGTATAAATGCCATGCCCATAGAACAGAGTATGGCCTGTGATACTTCACAGAGACAGCAGTGTCAATTGCCTCTATGCCCCCTGGTCATTGCCTTGGTGCCCCTTGAAATGTTCCAGTAGAAATAAAACATTCCCTCATAAAGGTACCCTTTACTAAGGTATAAATGCCATGCCCCTAGAACAGAGTATGGCCTGTGATACTTCACAGAGACAGCAGTGTCAATTGCCTCTATGCCCCCTGGTCATTGCCTTGGTGCCCCTCGAAATGTTCCAATTGAAATGAAACATTCCCTCATAAAGGTGCCCTTTCCTGAGGATAAATACCTTGCCCTTGCAAGAACAGAGTATCAGGCCTGCGAAACTTTACACAGAGAGTGGTGGCAATTGCCTCCACGCCCCCTGGTCGTTGCCTTGGTGCCCCTTAAAATGTTCCAGTAGATATTAAACATTCCCTCATAAAGGTGCCCTTCACTAAAGGTAAAACAAAAATGCAAGAAGAGTAGTGGAGCTGTCACTTGTCAGTCCGAAAGCCAATGGTGTGATGTCCTTTACAAATAGCAGCTTGTCTACTACATGTACCTCATGAAACCAGAAGGCCCCATCACTGTACAGACTTCAAAAGGATCTCCAAGGTCAAAATAAGGTTTGTGGTGGACTCATTTTCCAATAGATAGAGTCCTCATGAATGTGGGAACAAATTACAAGCCTCTAACTTCAAAAAATTAGTTAATGGCCTGACTTTTCGACCCTTAACTCCATTAAAAATCGGACAGCGGAAACAAAGGTCTGTACATTCCAAAGAGGATATTTTTTTGCGCCAGCTAAAAGGTAAACAATTCAATGCCATTTTGATAGAATATCATCAAAATTCAGGAATGGACTGAAAATTCTTTGTAAAATGTGCAGACCAAATATTTGAAATGTGTCGTCATCGAACATTTTTCGATGTCGACAAAAAAATGCACTTGAAGGGTATCAAACACAGTGGCATTTTACACCATTTTAACATTTGAGGTTAGAGACTTTTTTTGAGCATTTGTTTCCCCATTTTCATAAGGCCTCTATCTATTGGAAAAATAGTGGATCACAAAAACTGAATTTGACCTTGGAGCCCCTCCTAATCTGATTCAATGAACCCCTTATCAACCATCTATTCTAAGTTACCTTTTTCCGAAGTGAAATTACCTCCGATATGACAAAAAAAGAAAGGCAAAAAAAAAAAGAAGCTCTAAAGTGCATTGATCGAGGGTTGGTGTTATTATCAGGGTGACCTAAAATGACAGGAAACAAAATAAACGATTATTCAAATCCTTCTGGAGGAAATCCTGTGCAAATGCCCTCCTGTATGGAAATATTTTACCGTTTGGAATGCACGCTCAATGACACCGCACTATCAGAAAATGATTGCACAGACCGGAAAAGATAGAAACACCTGCTAAAATTGTTATATATGTACAACCGGACAACAATGGAATTTGGGTGCTTTTAGAAGTTCCAGAGGATCACGAAACACCACAATTATGTAGTAAATAGACATGATAGACCAAAGATGTTGAAGGGCAAGTGGACCCAAACTTTTAGCCAGGATTTTGTGGAAAGGGTGTCCAAATTTGCTGGGAATATAAGAACTGGGTGTCCAAGTTGTTCACTTAAAAATTATGATACATGTTTAATGAAAGATAAAACAGGGTGTCCAAATTTAAAACAGGGTGTCCAAAAGACACCCAGACACCCCTCTGGCTAACACTATGAAGTGGACAAGAAGTGCCCCCTCCTCCCCCCCAGTGACACACCCACACTTACCCAAGACCACTTTTTTAAATCCTTTTTTATTTTGCGAAAACGAAAAGAAAAAAGAACAGCCTAACTGAGTGCAAAAGAAATCTGTAATGGAAGTTGTGCTTAGTACATGCAATACATAATTAACATAACTCAACTTTTTGTCACCACCTAACAAATTTCCTTTTTCAATAGTGACAACTCCAAATGCTACTCGGATTACATGTAGTTAGTTTTTCAAAGTTGGTCAAACATGTTCCGAAGTAACATTTTATTGACTACCAATTCGGCATATGTACATGTACCTTTCCTTTCAATTTTAGAAATTGTTAAAATATTTACTGTGTTCTGTCCTCTTTGGTTTAATGTATACATTAAAGTACAAGTTATGCATTTTCTGAATAAAATGTACTAACAGTACACCATGCTACCTGTGGCATCACTTACACTATGTAGGCCTACTTGTGCCTGGACTTCCTGCAGACACAATTAATTGTGCACAGCTCAATGGAAGAAAATATAAAATCTCATGATTTACAACATTGCACCACACCAGTTTAGTTTTATCAACTTTTAACATGAAGAAAGGAGGCAATTCTTAAAACTTGTCATTTTCAAACATTACTTGGCTTTATCTTGTAAATGTATTATACAGAATGTGCAGTTTCTAAAAATTGCCAGTGTAGTACCTTGCCTGCTAATAAATACCCCGGAATAAACAATGACACGGTCTGTACAGGCATGACATCTGACCCTCAGAAAAGAGTAGAACAATTTTATAGACTATAGGCCTAAGGGCTGAGCCACATGTACAAGGCTTTTACAGACTTTCCAGGCTATTAAAAAAAACAGTTTTGCTGATTTTTTAGGGCAAAAAAAAAGATAAAAAATCAGACATAAGTAGGAAGAATATCATGTCTGTCTATGGAAATACAAATCACTTCACCACTTTCACTTTATGATAAATTTGTAGTCATTTCAGAAGTACTTCTAATTTCACATAAAACAGAGTTTCTTTGCAACATTCCACAGATGCTACTTTTTCTACTGCCTAACTATGCATTTACATGAGTAGTTTTTTTTCTGATGTGCATGTGTGTGTGTAAACCAGCCTAACTACATGTATAGGATGCATTACTCCTCATTCAGAATCTGCCTAACTCAACAGGCTTGATAATGGACACAGCAAACAGCGCCCTCTTGTGACTCTAACAGAACTTCTCTCATTTTAGGGACATTGAGCCAAATGTCACAGAGATGACAACAGTTATTTGCTAAGCGATTCAGTCACAACAGTGTAAATTCAAACTGATGAACTCTTTCTGCTAAGCACAGTTGTCCTGGCCTTTATGCCGATATTCATGCTAACCAACTTTCTGTTTTATAGGTTTGGTTTTACCATACACTAATGTATGGTAAGCACTTTGTACTCAGTGCTTCCCACCACCCCGCCCCCATGGCCTGTGGGGAAAAAAACCCAATAACAACAGGTATACTAATTGAGTGGGATTCGAACCAACGACCCAAGCATTCTAGAGCAGATATCTTAATGACTACAACACTGAGCATGCTCAGTGATGAGGGACTAATGTATGGCATATGGTTAAACAAAAATAAATATTCTTCTTTATCCCGGGTGCACGTTATTACATCAACTTAAATGTAGTTTGGCCTGAGGTAAGATACACATTCAGAAGCACCTCTTACCAAATACAAACTGGCGTACCATAGAGGAAGGAACATGAGTATAGTGACTAAAGGACTATGTTACATGTACATGTAGGTCACAACAGCATATTAAAAAAAGGCATTGAATATAAAGAAATTTAATTCAAAGTAAAATTGAGGAGCAAAGAAATGGTTTAAATTTCCTGTGTTTTCTTGCATTGATTTTTTATGGAATTGTAAAGAATACGCTGGATGTTTTAAAACCACTTCGAATACTCATTTATTTTTATTTTTTTTAATTTAATGTTTATCATTGAGAAGTCAATGCAATTTTACCTATTTGCAACCAATTTGAATGTAACAAACCATGAATATTTATACTATAAATACAATCCAATTAAACCATTCAATACCATCCACTGTTTATGAATGAAACTCTGCAGCCTGCAATATGATATCATGTGGTGAATGCATCTATCTACCCAGTACACAGTCAACCCTCTTTCATGTTTAATTGTTCAATATCATCCTCTGTGGTTTTTTAATGAAACTATGCCAGCGTGCAATATGATGTACTTTGGTGAATGCATACAGTACACAGTCAACCCTCTTACTGTCTGACCACTCAATATCATCCACTGTCATTTTGAATAATAGATAAACTATGCCAGCGTGCAATATGATATCCTTTGGTGAATGCATACAGTACACAGTCAACCCTCTTACTGTCTGACCACTCAATATCATCCACTGTCATTTTGAATTATAGATATATTATGCCAGCGTGCAACATGATATCAGCGTGCAACATGATATCAGGCCTCGAATTACACGGCGGCCACGACGGCTAGTGCCGTCGATGCCCTTGTAACTGGCCGTGGTGGTGCCCCTCGAAAAAATACTCTTCACGGCCAAAATACTGTGCCCTTTTCCCCCTTTGGCCGTGTGCCCTTTCAAGTTTTAATGAAAGTAAAAGTTACTTGTTGTAGTTTTCAGCCGACGATGCATCTTGAAGATGTAGCGTAAATTGTTTACGTTCACGCTACCGTGACCGTCTATCAGTAAAAAGGACCAGTCTATAACAAAAACCACAGACCAACAGAGGGCGCTCTGTTATTTCGGACGCCCTCTTGTGGTGGACATTTATTCAATAAAGAGGCTTGTTTAATATGAATCAACGAAGTAGTTTCGCCGTTGTTTGTATTTTGTTGTATAACTTTCATAAACTTAGTGGCCTTCGTGCCCTTTTTATTTTCACATTTTGGCCTTGGTACCCTTTCAACTGGCCTTGGTGCCCTCCAAAATTTTAAATACTCCAAGGCCAAAGTGGCCTTGCCCTAAAAAATTTGTAATTCCAGGCCTGTGATATCCTTTGGTGAATACGTTTTCACAGTACACAATTACTGTTGCCTCTGTAGAACTTTTCACAAATGAGGCTAAACCCCATTTAAAAGTGCAAAATTTAGAAGTAATTTTTGGAGACTAGTTATTGCCAACAAACGGGTCAAGCAGTCAGAACAATACGGAAAGAAAACAAAAATACTTACTTTGGATAAAAGAAGAAATAGCTGCAGAGATGACAGCAGTTGACTACATGGAACTTGGTTGGGTAGTTGAGACGGCCACGCCTTGTGATGCCAATCTTAGAGGTGTCACATGAATGTTTGTGTTGTTTGCCTTGTCTCCAGTCACACTGGATGAAATGAACGTATTGGACGCACACGTAGCAACTGAAGCAACCTGAGGAATGTTGAGTATTCTGGTCTGAGGGAACACAATGTTCTGCTTCATCGGCTGCGTGAATTGCTGATGTTGTGACGGTGCCAGTGGCAAATGCGTCAACACCTGCTGTGTGAGCGCGTCTGTCGCCAGCGACTGCCTGACCGACACAGGCATACCGGTTGACACCGTCGATGTAGCATTTAAGACAGCAGGTGCCAACTGCTGGTGCTGCTGCTGTTGCAGTTGGTTATGACCATGCTGCTGGGGCAGAACTTGCAGCTGGCCCATTTGTGCAGTTATCTGAGAGTTCCATGAAGTGTACGTAGTTTGTGTTTGAAGTGCGCCTGCATTTGTTGGGGTTGACTGGACAGTCTTTGTGGAAGCCGAGTGGCACTGGGATTGACACGGCCGTCCCTGATTGGTTCCAAGGAATACATTCTGCTGTGGAAGGAACAAAGGTTGAGTGGCTCCAAGAGCTGAAGCGCTTGCACTGGGGAAGAGAGGTGTGGATGGACGCATGGAGTTGGCAAGCAAGTTGCTGCCTGCAAAGAGGCTGTTGGGTTGCTGCAAAAACGATTGCTGGATGGTAGGTACTGGTTGCTGTTTTGCACCATGGATTCTTGTTGAGTTCAGCAACCCTTGCATTAGAGGGCTTCCTGTGAATGATGTGTCACCCTGAGTGTTACAGTTTATTGGGAATGAGGATCTGGTCACGGTTTGAGGAAGGATGCTTCTTGTAGATTTGGCTGAGGACCGCGATATGACCTGGTTTATTCTACCATGTGCAGCTGGCCGCTTACTGCCCTCCAGGGCAGTGGTTGTTACTGTGTGCTGTGTTGTAAACTGTGGAATATGTAACAATGCTTGGTTTTGGGACATTGCAAGTTGCTGCACAAACAAATTCAGGCCTGGTGAATTGAACCCGGCATTGGTATGGCTTTGGGTTGCTTGGCCAGTGTCGTCATTGTGGGAAATAACCTGCAGTGTTACCGTCTCGCCAGTTGTTGCCTCTGGTTGGATGATAACCAGAGCGTCTCCAGGACTTGTATTCCCAGTTGTTGAGGAAGTACTCTGAACCATACATGTACCTCCATCTTGGGAGATGTTTCCAGCCTCTCCTCCTTGTGCAGAGCGTCTGGGATGGCACATCTCTGTATCACTGCTCACAGGACTTTGTCCGACCTGAGAGTTAATAACACTTAGCAGCATTTCAATATCACTGGAAGGCGTTGGATTTAAGTCACTGAATATACTGTTATTGTTGTGGTTTTGATTTGCGGTATTTGTTGATGACGAATTGACAGTTGATGAGGGGTCTGGGGTTGACATTTGTGGCAGCTGCTGGAGTTGGAGTACTGCGAGGGCGGTGCTCTCAATCGAGTCTGATACATTATCATGGTGCCTTCTATGACTCGCAAACGAGTCCCTACGCATGAAAGACGCGTCGCATTTATCACAATTGAACGGTTTCTTACCACTGAGCACCTGAGGCTTAGGCTTCTTCTTCTCTTTGGCGGTTTGATCCTTTGCGGACTTTGTTGACTGCTTCTGCGGTTTCACTTTGGCGAGATCTGCATGTAGTTTCTTTATGTGAGGTGAGATGTGGCGAAGCAGCTTGGATGAGAAGGAGCAGTGAGGGCACTTGTGTGGCTTATCCTTGCTGTGTTTCCGCTCGTGTCTTCTGAAGGAACGTTTGTTCAGGCAGATGAAGTCACACTCCAAGCACTTAATCGGATGGCGGGTCGGATGTGAGCTCTCATGCTGCTTTAACTGTTTACTGGTACAGCAGGTGAAGTTACATTCCTCGCACTGGAAGCTTTTCTCTCTCAGGTGGTTGTGTTGAATGTGTGACTTGAGGTTACTGTTGAGGGCGCTCGCATATGGACAAGAGGAACACTTGTACGGCTTCTCCCCAGTGTGGACTCTCTTGTGCCGCCGCAGATCAGTGCTGATCTTGAACTTAGCAGAGCACTGATTGCAGTGAAAGGGCGAGTCACCCGTGTGAGTCCGGAGGTGCGTGGTCAGCTGGCTGGAGTTACGGCTCGCGTAGGAGCAGATCTGACACTTGAATGGTCGCTCCTTAGTGTGCGTTCTCATGTGCTTCTTCAGACTGCCCCCGTCCACAGCAGAATAGCTGCACTGTTGACAGTGAAACGGCTTATGTCCACTGTGAGTGCGAATGTGAATTTGGAGCTTGTCCTTGCGGGTGAAACGATGCTGACAGATCGTACACAGAAAAGGCCTGTCACCGGTGTGTATTCGATTATGTCGTTGGATGTCTTTCAAGTGTGCTGTTTTGAACCCACAGCCCTCATGCTGACATTTATAACATTTGACCTTAACACTGCTCTTATCCTTGCGATTAAGCCTGTCCGAATTATCACTGTTTGCAGTTGTCCCTCGTGCACCGCCAATACTTTCAGGGATGTTTTTCTCCACCGTTTGAGCGTCTTGCAGTTGTTTTTCTCCGCCGGTCTGTGGAAGCCCTGGGCTATGTACAGGAGAAGCGTCTTGGCTGTTCTGTTCAAAGCTTACTGCAGCATTTACTTCACTAGATTGATTTGAACTAGTATTCCCAGAGGGAGCCACCTTGGGAGTGGCTGCAAGCAATATCGGCCTTTTCCTTGTCCGAGGTTTTCTCGCCGGGACGATGGATGGTGCACTTGGAATGTTGGCACAGACGGCAGGCACGGTGGGGGTATTCAGAACACCACACAGTGTAGTAGTTCTGCAGGGGTTTGAAGTCAAGAGACTGTTGAGTTTGTTGAGTTTGGCCACACACTCAGACCTCTTGTGTATGAGGAAAGTTTCTATGGAGGTGAAGTGACATTTACACATGCCGCAAATGTGGATGTCGTTCCCTTGGTCCATGTTGACTGAAAGATAACAGAAAAGATTCTTAAATTTAGAATATGAAGACTTTCAAGAAAGAAGTTTCACACGAATTTACTTGAACTTTCAAATGTAGAGTTGTGAAAGCATACATATTGGCTAAACATTTAAAAAAAATAAAAGTTATGCAAGATTGTCAAATGAATGGTACCACTCCATCTGCATTTTGTTATTTTCACATTGTTTGTTTTTGTTGTTCTTTTTTTTTTGGGGGGGGGGGGTAAAGCATAGGGCCAAAGATACAAAGATTTTTTTAGCATTAGATCGAGGATTCAAAAATGTGTTGTTTAAGAATTTCTCTGCAGAGAGATTAGTCCGAGTAGGTAGGACCATAACAGATTTGCACAATCTACAGATTATGCATGATTTTGCCCAGGGCAAGTCTGAAGAATTCACTACGGGTCCATTTTGGACATCAATTCAGATTTTAGCCTATGAACGTCTGTTTAGTCTATTTAAATCTTGCACTATTTAACCCTTTCAGTCCCGCTCCCGGGATATCCCGGGTTCTGTAGACGCGCACCAGATCCCGCTCCCGGGATATCCCGGGTGGCGCGGTCGCTTTACATCTGTAATGTCACGGTCGTACCATAAACGCTATAGGAATAAAAAAAACAGCACAGCACAGCTGATGAATGCCGCCCTCTTTTGATGTGCTTTGAGAATGTTTGCTGTCGGGAATAGAGGACTTTTCCGTGTTTTTTTTTAGCGCGACGTATGTAAGGCTGTGCGACAGTCAAGTTGAGCATTTCCTCTACTCTCTGAGTTTTTCCTTGAAAACATGAGGCAATACTTCATCTGTGGTGTTCTTTTCTGAGCCTTTTTGATTTCCTAAAGATATAACAGAGTATTCAGGTGTGTATATTTATAACTGAAATGAAAAAATCATGGAAATCCATCAATGTTTGTAATCATTTGGGATGTCATTTGAAATGGTTAGTAGTCATACATGTATATGCAACGGTGTAGTTTCGCATCACTTTCAGCCAACTATTTCCGGTTTAACAGGATGTCAGAGGTCATTAAGTCACTGAGGTCAACGAAAGGTCATGAAATTGTTGACAATCCTCTGGATAATAAAGTGTTTTAATATTGTTAAAAAATAATGGAAATTATTTTTTTTTATGAATTTTAAGGTTAACACAATCCAAATTGTGTGTTCTTTAAAAAAGTATACGGGACATGGGGGGTAACTGTGTACAAAGTATATGGGAATGAAAGGGTTAAGTCTTCAAATCTTTCCCAAAGACTTCAAGATTTCCAAGGAGCCCTTTGCAAAATGACAATGGCCTTGCCCTCTTAATTAAAGTTGAAATTCAAGGCCTGAAAGTTGCCTCTCAAACAATGTGGCCCCTGACTCTTTAAAGATGCAGCATGAGTATGGTTATTTTTGTTTGTTGAGTTTTACAAATCTATGGCCTTACCATTAGAAACAAAAATATTATAATATATAATGTGACTTGTCTCAAGCAAACATTTTTACAATGTACAAAATGCAAACAATAAAATTAAAAACTCTTAAATTTTTGTTTTAGATATTTTTTATATTTATACCAAATCCTGAATTAAATACAAAAAAGCGAACAAGAAAAGTACAAAACGGTATGCAAAAAACAACACCCTGAACAACAATTCCCGATTATGTATTTATTTTTAAAATTATTCTTTATATTAATTTATAACTAGCCTATATTCTATTTAGAAATAAATAAAGTAAGGTGCGGGGGGAGGGGGGGGGGCATCTTTGCGCTGTGAGGTGACTTTACAAGGGGCAACTTTGTTTGTAGGGGGGGGGCACTTTGCTGATAGGGGGGAGGGAGTTGCAAGATGACTGGTTTGAATGAGGCGTGGAGGTAGAATTATATGTATACATTGAATGTTCATAGAATGTACAGATTTTATATGTAATTGTTTGTAAGTAAGGTAGCAGTTTTTTGTCATTCCCTCAGCTCAGGCCTCAGCCCAGGCCTCAGCCAGCGTGCCGTTGGGCACGCGGTCGTTGTTGGGGTTGTTAATGAATTAGAACTGTGTAGAAAGGGTATTTGTGCGCAGGTACCAACAAACACATGAGCATTCACTCGGACCCTACGTACGCCAGATAATGCCTAATACATGCTAAAAAAAGCGTTGTTGGGTCCAGTACTACTGGCACTACACTGGGAGTATCTATGGTAAAGGAAGATTCCGCTGTTAATGCTGTCCGGAAATTGGACACACCAAATTAGCAACCGAGTATGCCAAGCCAAGACCACTGTTTTGCACTTTTCGGTTTCCATGCTTTACAAAACTACGATTGAACACACTTACACTGAACTGCGAGCTGCGTCTGGCCACCATTTGTTCCGCCATTAAAATTAAAAGTATTCATCTTGGGGGGGAGGTCTCTTTTTTTGACAAGTTCACGTAAACGACGACTGTAGTGCAGCGAGTGCACAATTGGAGCCCAGCCCAAATTTGGTGTTTAATTCGGGCCGAATTTTGAAGTCTTGTCAAATACCGTTCTAGACCGTCACTCAATAACAGCACGTTTTGGACTAGGCTTTGGGAACTTGAGACGTACGATGGGGTTGTACTAAAAGCATACGGATACAAATCCCACAAGTGTGTGTTTATCACATTCTTAGCTCAAGCAAATGAATGAGCAATAACCCCCATACTGGTAGGAATTCGGTAAATAACACGACTTTAGTTTTACTGGCACCGACCGTCGGGAGGATGGAGGGTTACAATTATCGCAACTAGTATCGGGCCAATAGTAGTAAAAGTAAACTGAATCATTCCCTACACTAGGCTCAGACAAAACTTTTCTGCTGAGCAAACATGAGCACGATATCAGTCACAGATGGTAGGCCTACATGTTATTTAGGCTACATGGTAATTTGAGTGGTAGCCTTTTTCCTAAGCACAATTTGTGTGTTTAAGCAGCTCTAAGAAATTGCTAACAAAACCAAAAAAGGATCACAAATTAAAACGAATAAAAAAAATATGTAGGCCTATGTTCTAATAAATTATTTTGCAAAAGAGTTTCAAATAACTTTTAAACAATATTTCACCTCAGTTTATCAAGAGTAAGACACTTAAAGGAACATTACAGAATTAGGTTTTTGCTAACAAAACAGTTGCTGGCAGTGTACGCACTTTATGTAATCCACCATATACACAAACTGACAAACCTGTAGAAGTTTGAGCTCGATCGGCCATCTGGGTCACGAGAAAATAGTGAAAAACCGATTACACATTTGCATGAAATCATATAGTTCAACAAATGAATAAAACGCTCACTGAGCGATAAACTCCAATCGGAAAATTAGTTTATTCATTTCTCATCAAATATGACATTTCTCTTCTTCTTCTTCTTCTTCCTTCAAATGATTGAAGATGTACGCACTGCGTGTGAGCGCATTGGTTGGCTTAGGCAACAGGAATTTCAGACAGAAATATTCCAAGGGATGTTTTCTACCACCATCATCATTAGACCGTGTAAGTTTTATGTAAATCTGTGATCAAAAAGTATAATTTTACTAGTTTTTTTGTTACAAATTCTGTAATGTTCCTTTAAAAAACAGACTTTCACACACAATTTCACCTCACGTGTAAAACGCCTATATATTAAAAAGTTATTGAGTCCTTGAAATAACTATTCAAATTCATGACACTTGAATCCTATGGTAAAGAAAAATATTGTAAAAAGCAAATATTCAATGCGAAGTTCTCATCCCGAAATTGGAACTCCAATCGCGAACGATCTGGGGCCCGTTACCCAAGAACTTCAGACCTTCACCAGTGACCAAAAGTTTTCAAATGTACGTTTACGGTAACTGTCTTAAATTACTTTCTAATTAACTTGTTTAATTGCTCTCATAACGCAGGCCGCGTGGCCTAATGGATAAGGCGTCCAACTTCGGATTGAGGGTTCGAATCCCTTCGTGGTCGTATTTTTGTTTGATTTTGTTTTTCTTATAGACAACAATTAAACGGTTGCAATGTTTAACACATGAGTCTTAGGAGCTTTAGGAATTATAACAGATTCCCTGACAGAAGGAAGATTGTTCCAAAGCATGTAACGAGCTATTTGCCGCTGAATTAGTTTTAATTCCCAAATATTAAACAACAGTTAAAAACATGGAAATCTGATAGGCCACAATCAACATTTCAATAAATGTTCACTTGTACTTTGTAGGCTTATATGCTATCATGAGACAAACGAAAAAATCTCCACCACACTTTAATTGCCTAAAGGCTAAAGTACGGAAGCGTATTGCCGTCACATGAATAAAACAAAATATATCTCTTATCGTATATCGTATATCGTATATCGTGTACATGATAAGACTAAAGAGAGATTTTTTAAAGATATTCATGTAGCCTAGGGGCAATACGCTTCCGTACTAAAGCGCATGGGACGAACACACCTTTGCCGAAGCTCACTAGTGTAGGCCTACTGTAGTGTAAGTACTCAACCCAACCTAATAACAAAAGTCACCGGTTAAGAACAGCTTGGACCCTTCCCGCCCAAATGTGTATCCTCCTTAAAACTCAGCGCTACAGCAGTCCAGCATCATCTCCAGGCTGAAGGCGAGCAGTGTATACTGTTCGAAACGTATACAAAGTTCTTCTCGGAACCAACACTCCTCCCAAAAGAGTTCCGCAAATTTGCCATAAAGTTTTTCCGACAAGATTACATAATACTATTGTTGTACAAGTGTTTCACCCTTTGGCCCCATGGTGTAACGGTTAGCACTCGAGACTCTGAATCTCGCGATCCGAATTCAAAACTCGGTGGGACCTTCAGTTATTTTAAATACCCCCGCCCTCTAAATTGAGATTTTGTTATAACCGTTTTCAAGTGCCAATATTCGGATAATTGTTTTGCAGTTGATACATCAATCATTTCTCAGAATAGGCCTACTTAATTTTTAAACATACGAAACCATGCATCACAGCCTTAGTCACCCATTTGAATGAGATCTTGGCTAGTAGAGTAGTCCATATCATACCACTCATAATGTAACAACGTACTTGATACAATTTTGAGATTATCTGTTCAATGTAACATCTAAAACCTAAAAAAAAATTACATTTGGGTAAAAAGGTCCCAACGAGATTTGAATTTGGATCGCGAGATTCAAAGTCTCGAGTGCTAACCATTACACCATGGGGCCACACGAAATTTTCTGTAGTAACACTTAGCCATGTTTTTCTTACATAGTATTTTGTACATAATATAATGATAACAGGTAAACTGATGTTAAATTAATGACCTTATTTTTGTTTAAAAAGTTCAGGAACCAAAGGTCCCACCGAGATTTGAACTCGGATCGCGAGATTCAGAGTCTCGAGTGCTAACCGTTACACCATGGGGCCACACGAGTATGAAGTAACACTAAGGCATGTTTGTGTTTATAGTACTTGGTATATAATACACTGGAAAATTGATGACCTTAAAAAGTTCGAAGACCAAGAGATTTATAATAAAATACTCTGTACATAATATAATGGTAAATTGATGACCTTTTAACAACACCCAATTTGCATTCGGGTAAAACAGTTCAAAAACTTAAGGTCCCACCGAGATTTGAACTCGGATCGCGAGATTCAAAGTCTCGAGTGCTAACCGTTACACCATGGGGCCACATGAATAAGAAGTAAGACATGTTTGTTTTTATAATTAAATACTCTGTACATAATATAAGTTGATGACCTTATATCAACACCAAATTTGCATTCGGGTAAAACAGTTCAAAACCTTAAGGTCCCACCGAGATTTGAACTCGGATCGCGAGATTCAAAGTCTCGAGTGCTAACCGTTACACCATGGGGCCACATGAATAAGAAGTAAGACATGTTTGTTTTTATAATTAAATACTCTGTACATAATATAAGTTGATGACCTTATATCAACACCAAATTTGCATTCGGGTAAAACAGTTCAAAACCTTAAGGTCCCACCGAGATTTGAACTCGGATCGCGAGATTCAGAGTCTCGAGTACTAACCGTTACACCATGGGGTCACATGAATAAGAAGTAAGACATGTTTGTTTTTATAATACTTTGTGCATATTATATTGGTGAATTGATGACCTTATATCAACACCAAATTTGCATTCGGGTAAAACAGTTCAAAACCTTAAGGTCCCACCGAGATTTGAACTCGGATCGCGAGATTCAGAGTCTCGAGTGCTAACCGTTACACCATGGGGCCACATGAGTATGAAGTAACACTAAGGCATGTTTGTTTTTATAATAAAATACTCTGTACATAATATAATGGTAAATTGATGACCTCTTAACAACACCCAATTTGCATTCGGGTAAAACAGTTCAAAAATTTAAGGTCCCACCGAGATTTGAACTCGGATCGCGAGATTCAAAGTCTCGAGTGCTAACCGTTACACCATGGGGCCACATGAATAAGAAGTAAGACATGTTTGTTATTTATAATTAAATACTCTGTACATAATATAAGTTGATGACCTTATATCAACACCAAATTTGCATTCGGGTAAAACAGTTCAAAAACTTAAGGTCCCACCGAGATTTGAACTCGGATCGCGAGATTCAAAGTCTCGAGTGCTAACCGTTACACCATGGGGCCACATGAATAAGAAGTAAGACATGTTTGTTTTTATAATTAAATACTCTGTACATAATATAAGTTGATGACCTTATATCAACACCAAATTTGCATTCGGGTAAAACAGTTCAAAACCTTAAGGTCCCACCGAGATTTGAACTCGGATCGCGAGATTCAAAGTCTCGAGTGGTAACCGTTACACCATGGGGCCACATGAATAAGAAGTAAGACATGTTTGTTTTTATAATTAAATACTCTGTACATAATATAAATTGATGACCTTATATCAACACCAAATTTGCATTCGGGTAAAACAGTTCAAAACCTTAAGGTCCCACCGAGATTTGAACTCGGATCGCGAGATTCAGAGTCTCGAGTACTAACCGTTACACCATGGGGCCACATGAATAAGAAGTAAGACATGTTTGTTTTCATAATACTTTGTGCATATTATATTGGTGAATTGATGACCTTATATCAACACCCAATTTGCATTCGGGTAAAACAGTTCAAAACCTTAAGGTCCCACCGAGATTTGAACTCGGATCGCGAGATTCAGAGTCTCGAGTGCTAACCGTTACACCATGGGGCCACATGAGTATGAAGTAACACTAAGGCATGTTTGTTTTTATAACAAAATACTCTGTACATAATATAACGGTAAATTGATGACCTTTTAACAACACCCAATTTGCATTCGGGTAAAACAGTTCAAAAACTTAAGGTCCCACCGAGATTTGAACTCGGATCGCGAGATTCAAAGTCTCGAGTGCTAACCGTTACACCATGGGGCCACATGAATAAGAAGTAAGACATGTTTGTTTTTATAATTAAATACTCTGTACATAATATAAGTTGATGACCTTATATCAACACCAAATTTGCATTCGGGTAAAACAGTTCAAAACCTTAAGGTCCCACCGAGATTTGAACTCGGATCGCGAGATTCAGAGTCTCGAGTGCTAACCGTTACACCATGGGGCCACATGAGTGTGAAGTAACACTAAGACATGTTTGTTTTTATAATACTTTGTGCATATTATATTGGTGAATTGATGACCTTATATCAACACCAAATTTGCATTCGGGTAAAACAGTTCAAAACGTTAAGGTCCCACCGAGATTTGAACTCGGATCGCGAGATTCAGAGTCTCGAGTGCCAACCGTTACACCATGGGCCACATGAATATGAAGTAAGACATGTTTGTTTTTATAATTAAATACTCTGTACATAATATAAGTTGATGACCTTATATCAACACCAAATTTGCATTCGGGTAAAACAGTTCAAAAACTTAAGGTCCCACCGAGATTTGAACTCGGATCGCGAGATTCAAAGTCTCGAGTGCTAACCGTTACACCATGGGGCCACATGAGTATGAAGTAACACTAAGGCATGTTTGTTTTTATAATAAAATACTCTGTACATAATATAATGGTAAATTGATGACCTTTTAACAACACCCAATTTGCATTCGGGTAAAACAGTTCAAAAACTTAAGGTCCCACCGAGATTTGAACTCAGATCGCGAGATTCAGAGTCTCGAGTACTAACCGTTACACCATGGGGCCACATATGAAGTAAATAAGACATGTTTGTTTTATATTAATACTTGTTACATAATATATGGTAATGATGACCTTATATCAACACCAAATTTGCATTCGGGTAAAACAGTTCAAAACCTTAAGGTCCCACCGAGATTTGAACTCGGATCGCGAGATTCAGAGTCTCGAGTCTAACCGTTACACCATGGGGCCACATGATATGAAGTACACTAAGACATGTTTGTTTTTATAATAAATACTCTGTCATATTATAATTGGTAATTGATGACCTTTAACAACACCCAATTTGCATTCGGGTAAAACAGTTCAAAAATTTGAAGGTCCCACCGAGATTTGAACTCGGATCGCGAGATTCAAAGTCTCGAGTGCTAACCGTTACACCATAGGGGCCACATTAGTGTGAAGTAACACTAAGACATGTTTGTTTTTATATAATACTTTGTGCATTAATATATTGGTGAAATTGATGACCTTTTAATCAACACCAAATTTGCATTCGGGTAAAACAGTTCAAAACCTTAAGGTCCCACCGAGATTTGAACTCGGATCGCGAGATTCAGAGTCTCGAGTGCTAACCGTTACACCATGGGGCCACATGATATGAAGTAAATAGGCATGTTTGTTTTTATAATAAAATACTCTGTACATAATATAATGGTAAATTGATGACCTCTAACAACACCCAAATTTGCATTCGGGTAAAACAGTTCAAAACTTTAAGGTCCCACCGAGATTTGAACTCGGATCGCGAGATTCAGAGTCTCGAGTGCTAACCGTTACACCATGGGGCCACATGAATAAGAAGTAAGACATGTTTGTTTTTATAATTAAATACTCTGTACATAATATAAGTTGATGACCTTATATCAACACCAAATTTGCATTCGGGTAAAACAGTTCAAAACCTTAAGGTCCCACCGAGATTTGAACTCGGATCGCGAGATTCAGAGTCTCGAGTGCTAACCGTTACACCATGGGGCCACATGAGTGTGAAGTAACACTAAGACATGTTTGTTTTTTAATTAATACTTTGTGCATATTATATGGTGAATTGATGACCTTATATCAACACCAAATTTGCATTCGGGTAAAACAGTTCAAAACGTTAAGGTCCCACCGAGATTTGAACTCGGATCGCGAGATTCAGAGTCTCGAGTGCCAACCGTTACACCATGGGGCCACATGAATATGAAGTAAGACATGTTTGTTTTTATAATTAAATACTCTGTACATATATAAGTTGATGACCTTATATCAACACCAAATTTGCATTCGGGTAAAACAGTTCAAAACTTAAGGTCCACCGATATTTGAATCGGATCGCGAGATTCAGAGTCTCGAGTACTAACCGTTACACCATGGGGCCACATGAGTATGAAGTACACTAAGACATGTTTGTTTTTATATATACTTGTGCATATTATATTGGTGAATTGATGACCTTATATCAACACCACAATTTGCATTCGGGTAAAACAGTTCAAAAACTTAAGGTCCCACCGAGATTTGAACTCGGATCGCGAGATTCAAGAGTCTCGAGTGCTAACCGATACACCATGGGGCCACATGAGTGTGAAGTAACACTAAGGCATGTTTGTTTTTATAATAAATTACTCTGTACATAATATATGGTAAATTGATGACCTTTAACAACACCCAATTTGCATTCGGGTAAAACAGTTCAAAAACTTAAGGTCTCACCGAGATTTGAACTCGGATCGCGAGATTCAAAGTCTCGAGTGCTAACCGTTACACCATGGGGCCACATGAATAAGAAGTAACACTAAGACATGTTTGTTTTTATAATTAAATACTCTGTCATAATTAAGTTAAATTGATGACCTTATATCAACACCCAATTTGCATTCGGGTAAAACAGTTCAAAACTTAAGGTCCCCCGAGATTTGAACTCGGATCGCGAGATTCAAAGTCTCGAGTGCTAACCGTTACACCATGGGGCCACATGAATATGAAGTAAGACATGTTTGTTTTTATAATTAAATACTCTGTACATAATATAATGTTGATGACCTTATATCAACACAATTTTGCATTCGGGTAAAACAGTTCAAAAACTTAAGGTCCCACCGAGATTTGAACTCGGATCGCGAGATTCAAGTCTCGAGTGCTAACCGTTACACCATGGGGCCACATGAATAAGAAGTAAGCATGTTTGTTTTTATAATAAATACTCTGTACATAATATAATGTAATTGATGACCTTTTAACAACACCCAATTTGCATTCGGGTAAAACAGTTCAAAAACCTTAAGGTCCCACCGAGATTTGAACTCGGATCGCGAGATTCAGAGTCTCGAGTGCTAACCGTTACACCATGGGGCCACATGATATGAAGTAAAGTAAGACATGTTTGTTTTTATAAATACTTTGTACATAATATAATGGTAAATTGATGACCTTTAACAACACCAATTTGCATTCGGGTAAAACAGTTCAAAAACTTAAGGTCCCACCGAGATTTGAACTCGGATCGCGAGATTCAGAGTCTCGAGTGCTAACCGTTACACCATGGGGCCACATGAGTATGAAGTAACACTAAGACATGTTTGTTATTTATAATTAAATACTCTGTACATAATATAAGTGTAAATTGATGACCTTACATCAACACCAATTTGCATTCGGGTAAAACAGTTCAAAAACTTAAGGTCCACCGAGATTTGAACTCGGATCGCGAGATTCAAAGTCTCGAGTGCTGACCGTTACACCATGGGGCCACATGGGTATGAAGTAAGAATGTTTGTTTTTATAATTAAATACTCTGTACATAATATAAAATTGATGACCTTATATCAACACCAATTTGCATTCGGGTAAAACAGTTCAAAAACTTAGGTCCCACCGAGATTGGAACTCGGAATCGCGAGATTCAAAGTCTCGAGTGCTAACCGTTACACCATGGGGCCACATGAGTATGAAGTAACACTAAGGCATGTTTGTTTTTATAATAAATACTCTGTACATAATATAATGGTAAATTGATGACCTTTTAACAACACCACTTTGCATTCGGGTAAAATAGTTCAAAAACTTAAGGTCCCACCGAGATTTGAACTCGGATCGCGAGATTCAGAGTCTCGAGTGCTAACCGTTACACCATGGGGCCACATGAATATGAAGTAAGACATGTTTGTTTTTATAATAAATACTCTGTACATAATATAATGGGGGGGGGGGGGGGGGGGGGGGGGGGGGGGGGGGGGGGGGGGGGGGGGGGGGGGGGGGGGGGGGGGGGATAATACTTGTACATATATATGGTGAATTGATGACCTTATATCAACACCAAATTTGCATTCGGGTAAAACAGTTCAAAACTTAAGGTCCACCGAGATTTGAACTCGGATCGCGAGATTCAGAGTCTCGAGTGCTAACCGTTACACCATGGGGCCACATGAATATGAAGTAAGACATGTTTGTTTTTATAATTAAATACTCTGTACATAATATAAGTTGATGACCTTATATCAACACCAAATTTGCATTCGGGTAAAACAGTTCAAAACCTTAAGGTCCACCGAGATTGAAACTCGGATCGCGAGATTCAGAGTCTCGAGTGCTAACCGTTACACCATGGGGCCACATGATATGATGTAGCACTAAGACATGTTTGTTTTTATATTAATACTTGTCATATAATGTAATTGATGACCTTATATCAACACCAAATTTGCATTCGGGTAAAACAGTTCAAAAACTTAAGGTCCCACCGAGATTTGAACTCGGATCGCGAGATTCAGAGTCTCGAGTGCTAACCGTTACACCATGGGGCCACATGAATATGAAGTAAAAGACATGTTTGTTTTTATAATTAAATACTCTGTACATAATATAAGTAATTGATGACCTTTTAACAACACCCAATTTGCATTCGGGTAAAACAGTTCAAAAACTTAAGGTCTCACCGAGATTTGAACTCGGATCGCGAGATTCAAAGTCTCGAGTGCTAACCGTTACACCATGGGGCCACATGAATAAGAAGTAAACTAAGACATGTTTGTTTTTATAATTAAATCTCTGTACATAATATAAGTTGATGACCTTATATCAACACCAATTTGCATTCGGGTAAAACAGTTCAAAACCTTAGGTCCCACCGAGATTGAACTCGGATCGCGAGATTCAGAGTCTCGAGTACTAACCGTTACACCATGGGGCCACATGAATAAGAAGTAAGACATGTTTGTTTTTATAATACTTTGTGCATATTATATTGGTGAATTGATGACCTTATATCAACACCAAATTTGCATTCGGGTAAAACAGTTCAAAACCTTAAGGTCCCACCGAGATTTGAACTCGGATCGCGAGATTCAAAGTGTCGAGTGCTAACCGTTACACCATGGGGCCACATGAGTATGAAGTAAGACATGTTTGTTTTTATAATTAAATACTCTGTACATAATATAAGTTGATGACCTTATATCAACACCAAATTTGCATTCGGGTAAAACAGTTCAAAAACTTAAGGTCCCACCGAGATTTGAACTCGGATCGCGAGATTCAAAGTCTCGAGTGCTAACCGTTACACCATGGGGCCACACGAAATTTCCTGAAGTAACACTAAGCCATGTTTTTCTTACATAGTATTTTGTACATAACGTAATAATACCAGGTAAGCTTATGTTAAATTAATGACCTTAACAACACACAAATTGTTTAAAAAGTTCGAAAACCAAAGGTCCCACCGAGATTTGAACTCGGATCGCGAGATCCAAAGTCTCGAGTGCTAACCGTTACACCATGGGGCCACACGAAATTTCCTGAAGATGTTTCCTTTTATAATACTTTGTACATATTATATTGGTACATTGATGATATTAAACACCAAATTTGCATTCGGGTAAAACAGTTCAAAAACTAAAGGTCCTACCGAGATTTGAACTCGGATCGCGAGATTCAAAGTCTCGAGTGCTAACCGTTACACCATGGGGCCACATGAGTATGAAGTAACACTAAGACATGTTTGTTATTTATAATTAAATACTCTGTACATAATACAAGTTTAAATTGATGACCTTACATCAACACCCAATTTGCATTCGGGTAAAACAGTTCAAAACCTTTAGGTCCCACCGAGATTGGAACTCGGATCGCGAGATTCAGAGTCTCGAGTGCTAACCGTTACACCATGGGGCCACATGAATATGAAGTAAGACATGTTTGTTTTTATAATTAAATACTCTGTACATAATCTAAGTTGATGACCTTATATCAACACCAAATTTGCATTTGGGTAAAATAGTTCAAAAACTGAAGGTCCCACCGAGATTTGAACTCGGATCACGAGATTCAGAGTCTCGAGTGCTAACCGTTACACCATGGGGCCACATGAATATGAAGTAAGACATGTTTGTTTTTATAATTAAATACTCTGTACATAATATAGTTGATGACCTTATATCAACACCAAATTTGCATTCGGGTAAAACAGTTCAAAAACTTAAGGTCCCACCGAGATTTGAACTCGGATCGCGAGATTCAAAGTCTCGAGTGCTAACCGTTACACCATGGGGCCACACGAAATTTCCTGAAGATGTTTCCTTTTATAATACTTTGTACATATTATATTGGTACATTGATGATATTAAACACCAAATTTGCATTCGGGTAAAACAGTTCAAAAACTAAAGGTCCTACCGAGATTTGAACTCGGATCGCGAGATTCAAAGTCTCGAGTGCTAACCGTTACACCATGGGGCCACATGAGTATGAAGTAACACTAAGGCATGTTTGTTTTTATAATAAAATACTCTGTACATAATATAATGGTAAATTGATGACCTTTTAACAACACCCACTTTGCATTCGGGTAAAATAGTTCAAAACCTTAAGGTCCCATCGAGATTTGAACTCGGATCGCGAGATTCAGAGTCTCGAGTACTAACCGTTACACCATGGGGCCACATGAATAAGAAGTAAGACATGTTTGTTTTTATAATACTTTGTACATAATATAATGGTAAATTGATGACCTTTTAACAACACCCAATTTGCATTCGGGTAAACATTCAAAATTAAGTCCGAATTTGATCGATGGAGTCAGAGTTCGATGCTACGTTAACATGGGCCACATAATAGTAACAACATGTTGTTTTTATTAAATACTTTAATATATAAGTTAATGATGACTTAATCAACCCAATTTGCATTCGTAAAACAGTTCAAAACTTTAGGTCCCACCGAGATTGGAACTCGGATCGCGAGATTCAAGTCTCGAGTGCTGACCGTTACACCATGGGGCCACATGATATGAAGTTAAGACATGTTTGTTTTTATAATTAAATACTCTGTACATAATATATGTAAATTGATGACCTTATATCAACACCAATTTGCATTCGGGTAAAACAGTTCAAAAACTTTAGGTCCCACCGAGATTGGAACTCGGAAACGCGAGATTCAAAGTCTCGAGTGCTGACCGTTACACCATGGGGCCACATGATATGAAGTAATAAGGACATGTTTGTTTTTATAATAAAATACTCTGTACATAATATAAGTAAATTGATGACCTTTATATCAACACCATCTTTGCATTCGGGTAAAATAGTTCAAAAACTAAGGTCCCACCGAGATTTGAACTCGGATCGCGAGATTCAGAGTCTCGAGTGACTAACCGTTACACCATGGGGCCACATGAGTATGAAGTAACTAAGCATGTTTGTTTTTATAATAAACTACTTGTACATAATATAATGGTAAATTGATGACCTTTTAACAACCCCCCTTTGCATTCGGGTAAAAAGTTCAAAAACCTTAAGGTCCCACCGAGATTTGAACTCGGATCGCGAGATTCAGAGTCTCGAGTACTAACCGTTACACCATGGGGCCACATGATAAGAAGTAAGACATGTTTGTTTTTTATAATACTTGTACATAATATAATGGTAAATTGATGACCTTAAACAACACCCAATTTGCATTCGGGTAAAACAGTTCAAAAACCTTTAGGTCCCACCGAGATTTGAACTCGGATCGCGAGATTCAGAGTCTCGAGTGCTAACCGTTACACCATGGGGCCACATGAGTATGAAGTACATAAGACATGTTTGTTATTTATAATTAAATACTCTGTACATAATATAAGTGTAATTGATGACCTATACTCAACACCAATTTGCATTCGGGTAAAACAGTTCAAAAACTTTAGGTCCACCGAGATTGAACTCGGATCGCGAGATTCAGAGTCTCGAGTGCTAACCGTTACACCATGGGGCCACATGAATATGAACTAAGACATGTTTGTTTTTATAATTAAATACTCTGTACATAATCTAAGTTGATGACCTTATATCAACACCAAATTTGCATTTGGGTAAAACAGTTCAAAAACTGAAGGTCCCACCGAGATTTGAACTCGGATCACGAGATTCAGAGTCTCGAGTGCTAACCGTTACACCATGGGGCCACATGAATATGAAGTAAGACATGTTTGTTTTTATAATTAAATACTCTGTACATAATATAAGTTGATGACCTTATATCAACACCAAATTTGCATTCGGGTAAAACAGTTCAAAAACTTAAGGTCCCACCGAGATTTGAACTCGGATCGCGAGATTCAAAGTCTCGAGTGCTAACCGTTACACCATGGGGCCACACGAAATTTCCTGAAGTAACACTAAGCCATGTTTTTCTTACATAGTATTTTGTACATAACGTAATAATACCAGGTAAGCTTATGTTAATTAATGACCTTAACAACACACAATTGTTTAAAAAGTTCGAAAACCAAAGGTCCCACCGAGATTTGAACTCGGATCGCGAGATCCAAAGTCTCGAGTGCTAACCGTTACACCATGGGGCCACACGAAATTTCCTGAAGATGTTTCCTTTTATAATACTTTGTACATATAATATTGGTACATTGATGATATTAAACACCAAATTTGCATTCGGGTAAAACAGTTCAAAAACTAAAGGTCCTACCGAGATTTGAACTCGGATCGCGAGATTCAAAGTCTCGAGTGCTAACCGTTACACCATGGGGCCACATGAGTATGAAGTAACACTAAGACATGTTTGTTATTTATAATTAAATACTCTGTACATAATACAAGTTTAATTGATGACCTTACATCAACACCCAATTTGCATTCGGGTAAAACAGTTCAAAACCTTTAGGTCCCACCGAGATTGGAACTCGGATCGCGAGATTCAGAGTCTCGAGTGCTAACCGTTACACCATGGGGCCACATGAATATGAAGTAAGACATGTTTGTTTTTATAATTAAATACTCTGTACATAATCTAAGTTGATGACCTTATATCAACACCAAATTTGCATTTGGGTAAAATAGTTCAAAAACTGAAGGTCCCACCGAGATTTGAACTCGGATCACGAGATTCAGAGTCTCGAGTGCTAACCGTTACACCATGGGGCCACATGAATATGAAGTAAGACATGTTTGTTTTTATAATTAAATACTCTGTACATAATATAAGTTGATGACCTTATATCAACACCAAATTTGCATTCGGGTAAAAAGTTCAAAAACTTAAGGTCCCACCGAGATTTGAACTCGGATCGCGAGATTCAAAGTCTCGAGTGCTAACTGTTACACCATGGGGCCACACGAAATTTCCTGAAGATGTTTCCTTTTATAATACTTTGTACATATTATATTGGTACATTGATGATATTAAACACCAAATTTGCATTCGGGTAAAACAGTTCAAAAACTAAAGGTCCTACCGAGATTTGAACTCGGATCGCGAGATTCAAAGTCTCGAGTGCTAACTGTTACACCATGGGGCCACACGAAATTTCCTGAAGATGTTTCCTTTTATAATACTTTGTACATATTATATTGGTACATTGATGATATTAAACACCAAATTTGCATTCGGGTAAAACAGTTCAAAAACTAAAGGTCCTACCGAGATTTGAACTCGGATCGCGAGTGCTAACCGTTACACCATGGGGCCACGTGAGTGTGAGGCTACGCTATGAAGGTCCAATTTCATACACAAATCTGAAGGTCCCACTGAGATTTAAAAATTGGATCGCGAGACACCATCAACAACAAACTTTAAAATCGTACATTTTAAACATTATTTTCGACACTTTTTTCTAGGCTATAGCAATAATAGCGATCATTCACACTCAAGTAGGCACCCCCCCCCCATTGATGTCCTTGCCCTCCATTTGAGATCATGACTTTGGAGATTAAAAACTACCATGCAGACTATGTTTTCCTCTTACAGGCGGACAATGTGATTTTTGTTTACACCCAGGTCAGATTATCTTATAGAAAGTAGTAAATGACATAAAAAGAGCGCTGAAAATGGCTCGTTTAAGAGAATTGCAAACATAAAGTGCAATTTTAATTGGCATGGCCAGAAGTGCCCCCTCGAAAATGCTTTACCCTAGTTATGGCGATGTTCCCTGGACGTCCAGAAAGGAAATGACTAATAACTTTTTGTCTGTGCTTTCTCCTTTTTACCACAGACATCCCCCTTCTCAGTCTGCCTCATTTTCCCTCTTCCCACCATAGACTTTTGTGCTCCCCAGCACCTCTTGTGGTCAAACCAGCTCCTTTCCCTCCCCCTTCCCCTCCGTTATCACCCTCCTCTTTGTTCATCATCTGCCTCTTCTGCGTGCTTTCATCTCTGTCATCGCTTTCCACTTGACCCAGTGCTTTTGGCTACACCAGTACACCTGTTTATGTGTGTTGTTTGATCAATACTGATTCTCCCATGTAGAGTCAAAACGTCAGGCAACTAACTAATTTATACATTTCTACCATAGGTCGTTTAGCAATTGCAACAGCTCATTCTATTGTCTCAAAGTAAAAACAACGCAAGTTGGTTAAAGTAATAGCGACTTATACACAATAAAACTGATTTTGAGCAATTAATAAAACTAAGATCCGGGTCAAAACTCATGATACCTTGAACAGAAATGTAAAAGTGAATTTAAAGAGGTTGGGCCACGCTAGAGGTCACTCTAATTTTTTTTAAATTTACATCCCTAAATACACCTCTATCTACCAAGAAAACACTGTGACAGAGTTATAGAATGAATGGGTATTCGTTTACAACGCAGTTTCTAAGCCTCTTTTCACCCCGCCTTCAGGCAAAATCGGAACAACAGCAGTCGGTGCCAGAAAGCTGTCTCCAAAAATTCAAAAGAATAGTGACGTCGCAGTACGTACCCCTCTGTCTAACGGCTGTTTGTTGTTACTCATTGAGCATTGCTCAGTACAGACCATCCGGGCATTAAATACTAAAGTGACGTCATGTTTGTTTGCTGCCTTCATTTACGGGATTTTATAAAATAATAATTAAGGTGGCGGGCTAGTGAACGGAGTAAAAACTCCCTGCAAATATCACTTCTTTTGTTAATGTAATGTTACAAAAGATGCAACAAATTATAGAAAGCAGAAAACTAAAAAAAAACACGTCAACTTCAATCACCATGGCCCATCCTCTTTAAACATTTAAACGTAATTAAAACAGATGTTTAAGAAGGTCCCACCGAGATTTGAACTATAGGATCGCGAGATTCAGAGTCTCGAGTGCTAATCGTTACACCATGGGGCCATATAAAATATTTGTGAAAGGTTTGATAATAGACTGCCTTCTTGAACTTTTGTTGATTTCCCATTTCAAAGTTCGGTGCGATTATTGGAACCAACCCGTAAACAGTTCTTGAAATAATTGTGATCTTCGTTGTTTCGAGGGAACCCCAAATGCGGTTATGTCAAGGTAGCGTCTTCTTGACAAATCGAGTGTCGACTGATGAGGACAATTTTTTTCGTTCACATAGTGTGTAGTGCTTTTAATATTATACAAGCATTTTTTAACGACACTGTTGATTCTGGTATAAAAGAAGAAGAACCGTCTGATTCCACTTCCAATAGTAAAGTTCCACTTTTTCTACAGTCGCATACTAAAAAAAAGGAGCTTTAATACGACCACGAAGGGATTCGAACCCTCAGTCTTCCGATCCGAAGTCGGACGCCTTATCCATTAGGCCACGCGGCCTGCGTGGTAAACAGTAACTTTTTGAAATCGAAAATGTTAAACAAATAGTAAGAATTGTGTTGTTTTGTTTCTTGGCATCCATAGAAAATAAAACTGCTTTTCATGCGTATGAGCGTATAGCGAAGGAGCATGGAAATTGTAAACAACCAATTTAGTCAATGGATTGTTTTACACATACTTTAAGTAATTTTTTGAGTTAATTAACAATTACTTAATTAATTAGCACACATCAGAGCCCTACAATACACATTAAGCGAGATGTGGTTATAATCTCTATTGTTAACAAACAGTAATAACGCAGAGACAGCAGTGACGGTCGTGTGCGGTAACAAACCAAAGCTAGTGTTTGGTTCTCGTATCAAATTAGGATTTTGGCTCGAAATTGGTGATCAATTTGCATTTGGGTCATCGGGTCAGCAGTGTAAATAGAGCGCACGTGTGCTGCACACAGACAACGGGACATAAAAATGAAGAAGCTTGAGAAATTTAGTTGCTTACAATTTTTGAAAGTTGATGTCAATACTTTCTTTGTCAAAATTACACTTCCATTGCCAATAGTGGATAATGTGATCGACCAATGTGGAATTATGGTAAACCAAATACTATAGCTAAATTCAAGTTTACCTTGTCTGAAGTGAAGGTTTTTTTTTTAGATTTCAATTTTATTTAATGAAAAAACATAAACAAAACGCAGCCCAAAACGAACGCAAAAAGCCAAAAACTTTACCATTGATCACAAAGCAGGGTAAAGAACATAATATTCCGTCATTGAAGAAGGCGACGTGTAAACGGTTGCTGGCAGCATTAATTTTGAGGATCAGCTACCACTCTAATGCACAGCAGTTCCTTTGCATCGAGTTGTCCTTCTCTATGCTTAATTACGACGAGGAATGTGTGGCCCGGGTCCGAATCAAGCGGCAACTTCGACTACGGCTATATGCAGCTGCAACGTTCAAGAATAGGAGTGTTCGGCGTTCCAGCCGTAGCCACACACGGTCAAAGCCGTTCAGACAAAGCCTAAGCATATGCTCTCCCAAAAATAGCAAACTGTTTTCTTATAGAAATACGTCCATGATAAAACGAAGGCATGGGACGCGTGCATTTATGCGGGTACGTTTGCGTTACACGTGCAAAAGTATTTATTTACGTTTATCCTGCTGCAAAGAGCTTTGGTCTTAAACTTTGTATCAAATTAATTGCTAAGCAAAGTGTGACGTCACAATACAAATCACCATGGTAATATTGGCAACTCATATTAAGATGAATCTTAGTGCATTGACGCAAGCTCTCTGGGCCCAGAGCAAAAACTCGCGTGAAAACCAGTCAGAGACAGTACAATATGTGGACTGGCATTTTTGCTGGTAACCTTTTTCTGGTGAACAAAATTGTTTTGTGCTTAGCTATTGTGTGTGCTGAAGCAGGTTCATGAAATTGGGCCCTTCGGATTCGTATAAGCCGCGCCCACAACTGGCTCAACATTGCTCTTGGCACTACAGTACCACCAGTCAGTCAGGAGTTGCAACTAGTTTTTTCTTTTGGTGATTGCAAACTCAGAACTAAACGTTTTTGTCATAAAAAAATGCCTCTGAACGATGCGTGAGTTTTGATACACACACATTTGGAGACGGAAAAGTAACGAAAACTTTGGGCAACGGTGATTGATGGTTGTATGTAAACATTAAACGACCACAAACGCATGCGCGCCGCACCCGTCTAAACACATTGAAGAAATGCATTATTCATAACTTCACTAAGCAAGGGTGTATGTCTGGTTCCCGTATGATTATAGTACATGTATAGCTTAATTCTCAGGGAGCCCGACTATACACGTTGCTCAAGCTCATGTATCGTTTTGTTGACATTGCTGCGGAGTACATGTATTGAGTATTGACTATTGGCATTGGCTTTGAGTTAAAACTGTACTGTACACAGCAACACGAAGAGTAATTTACAATGTTGTATTACCAATTCACCCATTCTGAATTAACATGGTGAAAATGTTTTGACCCACATTAAAAATGGTGAGTATCACAGGGGCTGATCGACTTGATTGGCTTTCTAATCTAAATAAAAAATGGAAAACTGAACTTCAACTTGACTTGTTTATCATGTTTTATCATGTCAGTACTGTAGCCACTGTAGCAGTGAGTAGCACTGTGGACTGTGGATCACTGTCACTGTCAGATGTTTGTCATGTTTGTGTCATGTTTGTTTCTTGCCACATGATCTTGCCAAAATTTTGCAGACACAAATGTTCATTTACTCATTCCATAATGCTTACGAGTACAAAAAACAATGCTCTGCTGACCTGTTTTGGTGGTATTTTATGAGTAATCTCCAAGCTGTAAACTTAACAGAGTAAATGTACTAACTCATGCTGTAAATGATGGGAGGCATTGAGAGGAGTTTTTATATATAAAACTAACAAGGTAAGGAAGATTTCTAGGGCTAGCAGTTTTACAAATTACGGTTTTCCAAAAAAAGCATCAAAAAGTCGGGTGACGCTTGACTTGTCAAAAGTTAGATGTGTAATGAATGTAAAAAGTCAGAAAATGCTTGACCTGTCACAAGTTGGATGATGCTTGATGCATCTTAAATACTTGTAGCCTAGCTGTGCATGTGGTGGCTTTTATTAGGGGCCATAGCTTTATGATACAGTTGGCTAACGAGCTTTGGTGCACAGTTGTTCAACTACACACAATCCATGTAGTTGAATAGTTTCAAATGGCTGGTTAAGTCACTGGAAAATGTAACCAAAAGTAGACGGGTTATGACGGGAAATCAACAAGCTTGTTGACCAATATTTACTGTCTTATTCAATGTGTCTTCATTGCTTCCTCCACAGATTAAGATGCACTTGTAGCTTCAATTCCAATGGGATAAGTTCACTGTCAGCAGACCAAGATCATCGATTTCATCCACTTCATTTAAAATGAAGAAGAGCACAAGGGGCAAGACCCTCCTGGAGGTGCGGGTTGACTCCGCCCTGTACAAGATGGCCCCACCCAAACTTGCTCGCTCGTCATGGTGCTCTGTGTTTTTGACGCTCACCAAGACCCTTGCACTTATTCTATTCTTCTACACCTGCTCTATCAGTCTGACCTTTTACAACAAGTGGTTGTTCAAGGTAAGTTCAACATACTCAAACACTCATTACTCAAAACCAAAGAATGTCCGAGCAGTTAAGAGCACCGGATGCAATCTCTGGTGTTCCTGATCAGCAGAGTGTGGGTTAGAGTCCCGGTCTTTGCACTTGTGTCCTTGAGCAAGATACAAATACCATAATTGCTTTGCTCTTTGGATGGGGGACATTAGGCCGTAGGTCCTGTGTACTAGGAAAAGAACCAAGAACACTTATCATGAAAGAGTAGGGGTTAACCCAGTGTTTCTTGTTCACATAGCAAGCACTATTGTTTTAACGCCCGTCGATGTCAGTTTTTTGGAATAATCGATATATCGAAAGCTCTAAATCGAGTATACTTGATATATCGAGTATTTCCCAAGTTCAAGATTAAGCCTAAAAACAGCGATCAATAATTATCCTGAAGACCAACAGTTTAATAGGGTTGCATATATACCGGTTTTCGGCTTGATCCTCCGCATTGTTTACAGGTTTCCTCAGGATTGCGAGCTACACGGGACCTAAAGTGTCTTGCTCAAGGACACAAGTGCCACCACCGAGACTCAAACCCACACTCTGCTGATCAGAAACACCAAAGCTTGAGTCCGGTGCTCTCAACCGCTCGGCCACAACATGCCAGCCTGCAGTATGATATCATGTGGTGAATGCATCTACACAGTGCACGCATGTGCACAGTTAGTTCTGTGCACAGTTGTGCCACCGTAGACAACCCACCTTCTCCCGAAGACGAGCAGAGTATACTGTTCGAAACGTCGAGACCACACCAGCTCTTTTCAGAGCCAACACTCTCACAAAAGAGATTTACACATGTATGGTTGTACCCGCAAGTTCACTATTTATTTATAGTTCCTTCCTACAACCCGTGCAATTGAGTGGTTTCAAATAATTGGTCAACTCCCTGGAAAATAATACCTAGAGCAGAAAAACAAACAAACCAAAAGTTTCATTGTGGGTTTTGGGGCATTGCATGGTGAGGTATCAATATATATTCGGTTTGCGGTAACACCATGTGTAAAAATATCTACTTGCTGTGTAGATTTGTTCTTTAGAGAACTTGTCTTGCTATTTATTCTCAGTTCTTTTTAGAACTGAGAAGTCCCCGAATTCCGAAATTCTACTCCGCGGTAGTAGAATAAATAGCAAGACAAGTTCTCTAAAGAACAAATCTACACAGCAAGTAGATATTTTTACACATGGTGTTACCGCAAACCGAATATTATATTAAAAGTTTCATTGGAAACTAAATCAGTTAGGCCTAAAACAAATACTTAATTGTAATTGATGTAATCATTTTTTTTTCAGGGTTTTCGTTTTCCACTGTCTGTCACCATTGTTCATCTTACAGTCAAGTTTGTCATTGCATCAATAGTGCGGACTCTTCTGAAGTGCTGTTGCAAAAGGGACACCATTATTGTACCATGGTCGGTCTACATGAAGAAAGTGGCACCCACAGGTACATGTTTTACAGTACATACATTCCCCTTCCTACAAGGTATTTTAGCAGGTAACCCTTTTCCTGGAAGCACAACTTGCTTGTGCTTTGCTAATTTTTTAGCATAAGCAGCACTATGAAATCTGTCACAGGTGACCTAAGTCTTAGACACGATAAGTAAACAAAACTTGAATATAAAACTTTTGCGAAATGAAATTTTCTGTTTAACCCTGTTGCTGTGTGACCATTCAATACCATTCACTGTGGTTTTGAATGATAGATAAACTATGCCAGCCTGCAATATGATACCATGAGGGAATGCATGTACACAGTACACAGTTAGTTCTGTGCACAGTTGTGACACCGTACACAACCTTGGCAGTTGAATGGTTTCAAATGGTTGGTCAACTCACTGGAAATTGTTGCCAAGAGTCACTGACAGTAGGAGGGTTAATTGGATGAACTTTTATTCATCAAAAATCAAGTATTTGTACAATTTCTTTTATTTCCACTTGTACTTTTATTTACCTCCTCTCAGGAATAAGCAGTGCACTTGACATTGGATTATCCAATTGGAGTTTACTGTACATCACAGTATCACTGTACACCATGTCAAAATCTACAGCCATTATATTCATCCTAGTGTTTGCGATTCTTTTTGGACTACAGAGGGCGGTAAGTACAAAAAAATCTATGAAGAAGTTTGGGGTGGGTCGCCTAGACTTAACCATAGTCGATTCTAAATGTCACTCAAACGCTGCATTGTTTTACTAGCTAGACCTTTTTTGTCAGCAATGGCTCTCACTCCTGCATAGGTTGACTGTTTGTGTGAGGCCGTGTCCAAATTGGCAGCTGTGGCTAGGGCTACGACTGTTGCTGAGGGTGTTGCTAAGGATGTCCTATACTTCAACACATGATGATATGGCGATCCAGCCATAGCCGTAGCCACCACTCAGACACTGAACGCCATTTTGTTGTTTCATCCTACAGCACGGTTGCCAGATAGTCATTGTACTACTCATAGCTGGTGGCTTGTTCTTGTTCACCTTTGAATCAACTCAGTTCAACGTGGAGGGTTTCGTGATGGTTGTTTCCGCCTCAGTAATCAGTGGGATCAGATGGTCATGTGCTCAGATTATCACGCAGAATCAAGAAATAGGCAAGTACCGATCCAGTTCACATGACAGCCTCACCAATGATAAAATCTTGGTTGTGCAGTTTAAAAAAATTATTATCATATATTTCTTGTAATAAAGGATGCTTCATAAGTAAACTTCATCACTGTAGCTCGCAAGCCTGAGGAAACCTGTAAACGAGGGTGCTGGGGCTGATTTCACAAAGAGATAAGACTAGTCTTATCTGAAGTTAGGACCAGTAACTGGTCTTAACTTAGGACTAGTCCTATCTCCTAGCATTGCCTAGGACTAGTCCTAAGTTAGGAAGAGTTTTGTGAAATCGACCCCTGGCTATGTATACCAGAAACACCGAAGTTAATCCCTACTCTTCCACGTTAAGTGTTATGGGTTCTTTTACATTCTCTACGCATGCTTAATGGTCCATCTGAAGGGCAAAGCATTTATAGTATAGAGAGTAACTTGCTCTGCTGATCAGGAACACCGGAGCTCGAGTCCGGTGCCCTTAACTGCCCGGCCACGAGACGCTATGTCATTGTTCCTGTGCAGTGTGCATTTTAGGCGATGCCTACCGTTTATGGCATACCATCAGCAGACAGTATCCGTGTGTGGCATCAATCAGTACAATGGGATTATGAAATGTGTTAATACCAGGTTCTTTCATAGATCTCGATGCTTCGTCAAACTTTTTCGAAAGATGAAGGTCCGAGACCAATACCCTGAGAGCTTATATGTAGATGACTTCAACAAAAATTCAGTGGGTGATGGTTTAATTTGCAGAGCTAGGAATTGTATGATTTTGTTTGAATTATTTGAGTTTAAAATGTTCTTGTTTTCCAGGTCTTACAAATCCAGTGGATACGATATACCACCTTCAACCCATCATGATTTTGGGCTTAATGCCAGTCGCTCTGGCTGTAGAAGGTATGAACTAGTCTATTTGTTGTGAACTTTGAACTGCTTGGCGTGAAATGGTAATCTTTGAAAAGCCGGCGGTGCCAAAAAACTCCGTAGGTAAAACACAACATTTAATGTGTACAATGAAAGTATGCACTTGCAAAATGTTTAGGGTGCAGACGCTGTGGGTACACTTGGGCTCTGTACATAAAAAAACTATTTATCAAGTAATAAACCACAAGGGAAACTGAGTGGCTAAATTGTTTAATTATTTTTTGGTTGAACCTGCGACTTCCGGATTAATGTGCCGGCGCTCTACCAACCTATGTTGGCTGTCTCCCTATTTTGTCAATGTAATTGTTCGGGGGTGCCAGTCAAAAGCCATTCAACCTGTAACTGCTGTATAGCCAGGGATCATGCCTAAGTTTACGATACAACCTGGAAAGCCGCAGCAGAGGAGGCAGGGTATACTTTTGTTAATTGTCAAAGACCAGTATCCTCACTTGGTGTATCTCAACATATGCATAAAATAACAAACCTGTTAAAATTTGGGCTCAATTGGTCATCGAAAATGCAAGAAAATAATGAAAGAAAAAAAACACCCTTGTTGCATAGAATTGTGTGCTTTCAAACGCCTGAGAACGGCTTCACGCCTTAAGCCTTTCTCAGATTCAAACATTTCAGTGAGAAATTACCTCTTGCTCAAAAATCACAGCTCTCGGGTGCTCTTTACCAAGTAAGTTTTTTTTTATGGCAATGTACTTCTTGGGTAATTACAAAACGTATCCCCTGCCTGTAAGGGGATGCAACTTGTCATTTCCAATATCAAGTAATAAACCACAAGGGAAAAACAATTGAAGGAAAAACCCCATTTTGCTTACAGGTGTTCACATCTCATCTAGCGAGTTGTTCTTAGGGTTTGAGGATATGAACGTCTTCCTTCATACGTGGTTTATTCTCCTCATCGGTGCCGTCTTAGGATTTATGCTCGCTCTGTCTGAATATTTATTACTGTCCAGGACATCCAGCCTTACGCTCTCAATTGCTGGAATATTTAAGGTGAGACCATAGAGATAGACCTTTCTATTGTTTAATTTGTGTATAAGCACTGTATACTCGGTACTTCCCCGAGCTCTGTGAAAAAAATAAATAACCCACAGGCAAATCACTTGGGTGGGATTCAAACCCACAACCTTTCCATTGTTGATAAACAACCCCCCCCCCCCCCGCAGAATAAGGCCAAATGTTAGCAAAACATTCAATCCTGTTGTGACCCGAAAAACAGAAGTTGTGACCAAATTCAACATTTCTGCAAACTTTCATTTATTGGTGGTTTTGTTTCCGATAAATTCTTATTCAACACCTTACTTTTGAATATTTGTGTAAAATTGTTACAAACTGTGGCTATCTGTTTTTGCTTTGCATTTATGACTTCCTATAGTTTTTTCACCTTGGTTAGCAAAAATCTTGGGCTGTGACAATTCAATAGAAAAGTCTGTACAACCAAGGGGTACATTTCATGGAGCTGCTTAAGCACAAAAAGGAGCTAAGCACAATAAAATTATGCTTACCAGAATAGGATTACCAGCCAAATGTGATGTCACAAGTACAATCTCTGACTGGGGGGTATCCTGCTTCTTTTTGCTGAGCAGAAAATTTCTTGCTCAAGCAGCTCTATGAAATTGGGCCGAGGGGTCAATTTCATGGAGCTGCTGGACGGTAAGCAATTCTTTTAGCTTACCTTAGCAGAAATTTGTTACTATTATTATATTATTATTATTATATTGGTTTACTTCATTCAATTCGTGGCCCACGGGCCAAATTACAAGAATGTTACAATAAAAAACATTAGAGATACTCTACAATAGATTCAAAATAAGAAAGTAAAAGGCAAAAGTTATGGTTCAGCCAAAACAAATCCCGAACAAGTAAGATAGTGCCCCATCCCCCCCAAAAGGCTATCAAATTGGAACCACCACAATAGAGGGATGGCACAGCCACCATGGTTTTAAAATTGCACACAAACAAATACGCACTATAAGAGACAAAGAACAATTAAGAATTTAATCAGTCAATGAAGTGTAGAACCGGGTTCTTTCTGAATCGATTAGTTCTACAAGGAAGCAGCGAGATCGAGTGGGAATTACCCAAATTCCTGCCATGTGTGTTTTTCCCTGTAAGGAGGGGTGATGTTTTCTGTTTGCGTGCGCAAGGGTATTTCACAGGTTAGCAAGAAAATTAGGCAGCCAGCTTGCGCGTTCACCGTGGATTTGCATTGTTGTGCCAGTCAATTTTTTTTACAGTAAGTGCCGAGTGCTATCGTTGACAAATGTTGAGTTTCTTGGAGGAAATACATACATGTGTTATAATTTTTTGTTGATTCAAATTCGCAGAGTGACTGCTGAATTATAATTTTTTTTTCTTTTTCTGCAGGAAATTTGTATACTGTATCTAGCCACAGAGTACAGTGGAGACAAAATATCCCCAATTAACTTTGTTGGTATGATCATATGTTTAGCTGGTATTGCGCTACATGTTGTCATCAAAGCTATTGCATCTAAAGGTAAGATACATGTAGAATGCGAATGCGAATGGGTTGTTTAGGGGAACAGGGCCCATTCTCTCAGACCTGCTTAATGTTTTAACACCTGGGCCCAATTTCATAGAGCTGCTTAAGCACAAAAAGTAACTAAGCACAACAAAATTATGCTTACCAGAATAAGGTTACCAGCTAAACTACCATATCACATGTACAATTTGTAACTGGTATCCTGCTCATTTCTGCTAAGCAGGCCATTGTTAAGCAATATTTTCTGCTTAAGCAGCTCTATGAAATTGGGCCCAGGGTTAAAATTGTTTCAGTGCCCAGGGACGGGAATTATTTTGTTTTTGAGGATATCGTTGTCACAATGAAACCCTGACTGAAAAAAGTAAAGACAACAGACGTTCTGATAAAAATGCACCGTGCGCATGCACCGGGTCCTCGCCTTGGGGGTTGGAGTGTCAAGATTTGTTATTAAATTTGAAAATCTGCCAATAACAAGCAGTAGTTAAATGCCAGCCTGCAATATGATACCATGAGGGAACGCATGTACACAGTACACAGTTAGTTCTGTGCACAGTTGTGGAGGGTTACCCTCCTACTGTCGGTGACTCTTGGCGACATTTTCCCAGTGAGTTGACCAACCATTTGAAACCATTCGACTGCCAAGGTTGTGTACGGTGGCACAACTGTGCACAGAACTAACTGTGTACTGTGTACATGCATTCCCTCATGGTATCATATTGCAGGCTGGCATAGTTTATCTATCATTCAAAACCACAGTGAATGGTATTGAATGTTCAGAGAGCAAGAGGGTTAAATAAAACCTAAAAATTAATTATTTTTGACAATATCCCACTTCCATCAACCCTGTACAAACAATTTTGCATGTTACATGTATTTTTCGTGGCATACGCGAAAGTAACAGCATCGTCTGTCAAAGTTTGTTCAGAGAAAAGACTCTTGGATAATATTTGGCAAAATACAGTCTGCAACTTTAAGCAACTTTGTGAATGTAACACTTATGTGTATTAGCAATCACATTGTCACCGTCTCCACGAAGGGGCGGGCATGTAAACAAAAACAAGTTTTCAACATTTTGGAGAATTTTTTCACTTCTTGCCTCTAAATTATGATTTTAAGCCATACTGAATGACTGCTTGATCAAAAGTAGGCTTAATCTCTTAATTACATTAATTGGCAAGTGGGCTTTCATCTAGGTAATTGCAATTTGCATTTTCACGAAGAGACGGGCATCCCCAGACATGAGCAAAGTACATTGTAAAATAAATGGACGGGCAAGTAGGTCAAGTCAAATTTGTGTTTTAACGAAGAAGGCAAGGTAGGCCTATACATTTGGTTATTACTTGGTGTATCCCAACATATGCATCAAAGGTGCAAGAAAATAATGAAAGAAAAAAAAATGATCGTTGCATAGAATTGTGTGCTTTCAAATTCATGAAGCCTTCCTCAGATTCAAATATTTTAGTCATTAATTACCTCTTTCTCAAAAACTTCAGAGGGAGTCGTTTCTCTCATTGTTTGACACTATCAGCAGCTCTCAGGTGCTCCTTACCCAGTAAATTTTATGGTAGTGTATTTCTTGAGTGGTTACCAAAGGTATCCACTGCTTGTGACGCATTTCGACATGCCCGGCCCTTCGTGAAAACGGTGACGACATTATTTACATACGTCCACATAACCAGTTTTGAAACAACTGCTAAATATTTCCATTCAGATCAAGACAAGACAAGGAACGGGACGTCAAGACATTCTGATCAGGAGCAACTTCTGATGAACGGCGGAGAAGCCAATGACAACAGCGATGACGAGGAAGAAATATTCACTGCCAAACGAATGCATGTCACGCAATTATAGTACTAATCGTTATAATGTGCTCGCTACAATCAAGTGCAGAATACATTAACACAACTCTCACAAGGGGCCAATTTCATAGAGTTGCAGAAGCAGAACAAAATTGCTTAGCAGAAATGAGCAGGATACCAGTCGCATATGGTACATGTCACATGGTATTTTGGCTGGTATTTTTCTGTTAAGCGTATTTTTGTTGTGCTTAGCTTACTTTTTCTGCTTAAGCAGCTCTATAAATTTTTGCCCAGGAACTGTGTTAAAAAGGAACGCTTTTTTTTCAGGGGCGATATCCCTCAATCATGAAACAGCCATCCTTCTCCCGCCTTAAAAATTCAAAATTTCAATATTTATACATATTGGTTGTAGAACTTTAATCCTCACAAATCGGCCACACCCACCATTTTAAAGTCCAAGAAGATTGATAAAATAGGGAGACCGAGACATTAGGGCTAGGTGGCTCAGTTGGTGGAGTGCCGGCACGTTCATCTGCTCTAATCAATTTTCGCTTGTTCACCCCCAAAATATTTTTGAAGTCCAGTTACACACGTTTATGTTTACTCAGTAAAGCATTCAGTTTGACTCTGAGGTTTTTTTTTCCTGCCTTTCACCTTATGTGGACCCCGGTTCAAAACCCGGACCAGAGCCCTGCATTTGGATTTGGTTCTCAGTTCCTACCTGATTGTATGGGTTTTCCCTTTTTGGGGTTTCTTTCCAACAATTGACATTTCGTCATTATCTTCTATGCATAATATTTTATATAGCGCTTTATCACACCCGAGGGAGTATAAAAGCACTCAGAGTTATGTTCGAAAACCCATTCATTTACATAGCCCACTCTCTCACATAACGGTTTACAAGGTGCTATGGCACAATCTGCAGCTAACCACAGCAGAAAAACACCGGGACGAACCCCTTCTCTTAACGATAAAATTAATGTACTGGGTTCTTTTAAGTGCATTACAAAACACACACAGGACTGGCGGCTTTACATCCCATCTGAAGGATGAAGCAATAATGGTTTAGTGTCTTGCTTAAAGGTATTGTACACTTTTGGTAACGGCTCAAAATCAGTGTCCACATTTTGTGTGATTAAACATATGCATGAACAAACGAACCTGTGAAAGTTTGAGCTCAATTGGTCATCGAGGTCACGAGAAACTAGTGAAAAGAGATCTTATGTGTTTTCTGTTTTTTCAAATTATCGCGCGCGATAATTACTATTGTTTTACTCGTTTCTCAGAAACGATAGCATTTTAGGCAGAAATATTTTAAGGAACCCTTTCTACCATTACTTACTTTAAGTCTTGTAAGTTATGTGTGAATCTGTGAACACTGTGTTTTTCGATCTTACCAATAGTGTACAGGGCCTTTAAGAACACATGTGTGTCAAGACCGGAACTCGAACCCACACTCTGCTGGTTAGAAACACCAGAGCTTGATTCCAGTGCGCTTGACCGCTCCGCCATGACACGCCACATAGGTATCTCAAGACGTTCAAATCCCAGTTATAGTCACTCTTAAGAGCTCCTTTGCTTGGTTTCATTACCAGAAAGATTTAGTAATAAAAAAATAATAATAATACACATTGTGCTAGTCAATCAATGAGTGTGCTACATAAATACTAAAGCCCGGTTCATACTTCCTTCGAAGGCGATTGCGTAATGAATTTTGACGCCAACAATTTGCAACCAACAGTTCGCAAGGGTTGAGCTGTGCTCAACTCCTGCGAATCATTTGCAGCGAAAAAAAAAAAAGCTGTGCCGTCAAAATTTGCTTCGCATTCGCATTTGCAGGAAGTATTAACCAAGTTTAAGGCAGTTAGGTGTTGGGATTGAGCCTTTGATGATACAAGTGTGGAATTTGGCACACAGTAAGAGTATGTCATGAGAAAGATATTTGGCTATAGGGCCATTGCAGATTTGAATATTGAAAAACATAGGAAGTTTAAGAAACAATAGCAGCCATTTTGATTTTTTTTTTAATTACTTGTTTATTCTACCTTTATTTTTTCATGAAGTTAAAGTCTGTCATGGAAAATTGAAATAAAATTCAATTCAAATCATGACATACTCTGACTGTGTGCCATCTGTCCCAAACATTGCCCCTACCTGCCCCACTAAAAGAAAAACGGTATGGAGCCAATTTTATTAAAGGTTGAGCCCAAATAGTGCAATAGTTTATGCCTGGTTCAAGGTTCAAAGTTAATTTATTTTCCACACTATCAAAACAATAATGACATTATGTGGTTTTGCCCTTACACTGACGTGGGATTCAAACCCAAGAACTTTGCCATTCTAGAGCAAATTTCTTATGGAGATTGCTCGATAGCTAGAGGCAATTGGAATCCTATACTTTGCATCGTGGGTTTGAATATCACCTGAGTAATATGCCTTTGGATTTTTTCCACAGGACTCGGGAAAGTATAATACAGTGCTTTACACACATTGGTGTATGGGTAAAACCAAATAATATTCTTTATCCCTGATGCAAATTTAACAATGACATTATCAATCAAAAGACACTCATAACAAAAAATATGTTTTCAAAAAATCGATTTGAAGAACTAGGTGCAAAACAATTGTGACACTGCAGAGGGATCCATTCTTAGAAGCAAAGCTTGTTTGAAATTATTCCTGATGACATTCACAAGCATTGAAACCATAGAGGTCCGTGGTTGAACCACCAATGAACAAAATATGTCTCTTAAAGGAACATTACAGAATTGGTAAGAAAAAACTTGTAAGATATACTTTTTGTCACAGATTTACATAAAACTTACACGGTCTAATGATGATGATAGTAGAAAACATCCCTAGAAATATTTCTGTCTGAAATGCCATATTTGATGAGAAATGAATAAACTAATTTTCCGATTGGAGTTTATCGCTCAGTGAGCGTTTTATTCATTTGTTGAATTTATATGATTTCATGTAAATGTGTAATCGGTTTTTCACTATTTTCTCATGACCCAGATGGCCGGTCGATCTCAAACTTCTACAGGTTTGTCAGTTTATGTATATGGTGGATTACATGAAGTGCTTACACTGCCAGCAACTGTTTTGTTAGCAAAAACCAATTCTGTAATGTTCCTTTAAGGGCCTTGTCCTACAGGGCAACTTACTGGCAGCCAGTTCCAGGCAATCTCCAAGAAGAGAAATCTTTCACATTTCAATTTTCACATAATTATCTTGGGTCAGTATTAAAGATGGTGTTAGAAAAATATATTGTACTACTTAAAGGCAGTGGATAATTTTTGTAATTACTCAAGAAATACATTATCATAGAAACTTATTTTGGTAAGGAGCACCCGAGAGCTGCTGATAGTATAAAACATTGTGAGAAACAACTCCCTCTGAAGTAATGTAGTTTTTGAGAAAGATTATTTAAACCTGAGAATGAAGTCTTTCTCGGGCATTTGAAAGCACACAATTCTAAGCAACAAGGGTATTTTTTTCTTTCATTATTTTCTTGCTACTGTGATAACCAATTAAGCCCAAATGTTCACAGGTTTGTTATTTTATGTATATTTTGGGATACACCAAGTGGGGATACTAGTCTTTGACAATTCCCAAAAGTTTATGCTGCCTTTAAAGAATTTTTTTACAGCAACGTATGGGCATCCAATTGCACTTCGGTCATACAACAGAAACTTGTTTAACAATATATTACTGACCCAAGAAAATGGTGTAGAATTTAACATGCGACTGTTTTTTCTTCTTGGAGATTGCCTGGAGCTGGTTGCCTCGTATGACATTGCCTTCATGTGTTCTTTTTTGCATGCAGTGCAGTGCAGTTGGTTGCCTACAATTTGCCAGTAACATTTTTTAGCCCTGTGTGACAAGGCCTTAAAGGCAGTGGACACTATTGGTAATTACTCAAAATAATTATTAGCATAAAACCTTACTTGGTAACGAGTAATGGGGAGAGGTTGACAGTATAAAACATTGTGAGAAACGGCTCCCTCTGAAGTGACATGGTTTTCGAGAAAGAAGTAAATTTCCACGAATTTGATTTGAGAACTCAGAATTAGAATTTGAGGTCTCGAAATCAACCATCTGAAAGCACACAACTTCGTGAGACAAGGGTGTTTTTTCTTTCATAGTTATCTCGCAACTTCGACGACCAATTGAGCTCAAGTTTTTACAGGTTTGTTATTTTATCCATATGTTGAGCTACACTAAGTGAGAAGACTGGTCTTTGACAATTACCAATAGTGTCCAGTGTCTTTAAAGCATGTATACAACATTAGTAATTGTCAAATACCAGTATCCACACTTTGTGTAACCCAACAAACCTGTGCAAATCTAAGCTCAATCGGTCATCAGAGTCACAAGAAAACAGTAAAAGACCCCTTTATATGTTATCACTGTTTTCAAACATCGGATTTTATCACCAATTTGTATCACTAATTGTTTTACTAATTTCTAACAAACTATAGCATTTCAAGCCAAACTATTTTAAGAGAAATTTTCCCACCATGACCATCTTCACACCATGTAAGTTATGTGCAAATCTGTGAACATTTAACACACCCTTTAACATGGGATATTATGAGCAAGATAACAACAAAGACCTTAGAAACAAAAACTTACCATTTACTGAGAGCTTTGCAAACTGTGTCCTGTTCCACAGCAGTGCGTGGCTTCATCAGATCTGATATGCTGCTTACTGGTTTAAACCCCAAACATTTCTGCACACAACCACTCTACAGCCTTTTTCTTGCACAAATGTGAATGAGGATTTTGTTTAATGTTCTCAATTTTAAGACTAAATTCCACTGGCATACCAGAGAGGAGGGCTCTACCCACAGGACAAAGGGTGAACTATTCAAGTTTCCCAATCAAGTGTCTTTGTGCTTATGTTACTCTTAATTCCAGTCAATCCTCGCATCAAGGTGACCCCCCCCCCCAAAAAAAAGAGCTTTGTGTTTGTTTGCAGCTGGATTTCAGATTTGACTGCATTCCTCACCATACTGTACACCATAGAAACAGAACCTGATCAAAATGCAGGCGTGTTGTTTCCTGTGTCCTGCTTTGATGCACACACTGCCATTTTAGCTGGGTGGAAAAATTTCAGTTTTCGTATTGGTTGATCAGGGCTCAATTTCATGGTGCTGGTTATCAAACATTCTGCACCTACGCCGTGATGTAAAGCGTGTAATTCTATGGGCCCAACTTCATAAAGCTGCTTAATTAGAACATATTGCTTAGCAAACTTTCTGCTTGGCAAATATGTACAGGTTACCAGTCAAAAATGGTACATGTAAGATGGTATTTTGGCAGGTAACCTGATTCTGGTAAGCATAATGTTGCTGTGCTTAGCTACTTTTCGTAAGCGCAGAATTCCTGTGCAAGCAAGGGCCGTCGCGTTGGGACCTGGTTAGTTTAGCCGTAAAGGCATATCAACATGCCCCCACCAAATTGATGTGCGTGCCCCTCCCCCTCCCCATTTGAAATCTGGACTTTTGAGACTAAAAATCATAGAATATTTTATAGTAAATTAGAGCACTTAACAGGGTCTTAGGAAAAATGCAAACAAAAACTGCAGTTTAAATTGACGAGAAGTGCCCCCCCCCCTCGACACTGCTTAAGAAACTGGTGTACCCCAAAAATGTTATCCAAGTTTGGTACCGAGCAGCAGTAGGGATGAATGGAGAAAAATAATTTTAATCTATTGAATGATTGTATGATTATTGAGATATTTTGAGACTAATCTGAGCAGAAGGTTTCAACAAAATATATTTTTATTATCATGTTACATTGATTATTGTCTTTCAGTTTTCTAAGTCATATTTATTTCATAGACATATCTTGTCAATTTGGCCTTTAAAAAAAAAATTGTTTAATAAAGGGAAAGTACATCATTGGTAAAGCTTCTTCTGATTTCGTTTTCTATACATCAGACAACCAACTTGTGAAAATGTCAAAACAGTCTAGTGGTCACATTTTGGCGAACACAACAATAAACTGTTTTATGTTTGATGTCACTAATTGTGTGCATGTTCACAGCGGTGTAATGCTAACCTAAGGTCATCTGACAAACATCTTCTTGTGATACCAAGAACTAGAACATCGTATAGGGACCATGCCTTCTCAGTTACGGCGCCCACTCTATGGAACTCCTTGCCTCAGGAAATTCGTAGCGGTCAATCTTTACGTACCTTCAAATGCCTTCTTAAAACGTTCCTGTTTAACTCAACTTATAATTAGATTGCTGGTTTTGTTTCAAGTACACATACATGTACATGTTTATTTAATTTTTGTAGAGTTCTGGACAGTTTCTTTTCTTCAAGCGCCTCGGAATATGTTTACATAGATAGATGGCGCTTTACAAATGCTTGTATTATTATTATTATTATTATTATTATTATTATCATTATTAATGCTTGTTGCAATTATTTGCAATAATCATCAGTGGTTTTTAAAAAGGTCTTCAAATGTAATTTGCTTGACTTCAGAAGTAATTTTTCAAATTTTAGACAGAATTATCAAGGATTTGTACTGGTGCTAAGTTTATAATGAGAAGGCTACCAGATCAAAAGCATCAAAAAAATGTTTCCCCCCCCCAGATATTTACCAAACCTTTTCTTTATCTTTCACTTTAAATCCTCTATATAAATATTCATAGGTAGGTAATTTTGTTGTAAACGATAAACTAAACTTGAAAAGTTGTTTTGACGTTTGTCCTGCCATTAAGGAGTTGTAAAGCGTAATTGGTGCTTATCAACATTTTGAAAATGTAACAAGCAGAAAAATAAATCAGACATACAAATTTGTATAGTACTGAACATTGTGGGATTTATAAAACTGTTTTCTCTGGAAAGATTATGCCAAAAAAAAAAAAAAAAATCAATACAATTGGCAAACAGAATTTAATAATAAATAAAACTGTTCTCTAAAGAAATATTCTGCAAAAAAAAAGAAAAAAAAAAAAAAAAATGGCAAACAAAATTCAGATTTACTGGCTGGCTTTAACAACCAAAATCTCACTTTTTGAAATTAGATCATAGTTTTTTTACCAGAGCCATAGGTCCATACAGACAAACTCACCTGCAATTTAAAGGGATCTTAACACGTTGACTGCCGCCTACGAGTATATTCGTACTGACAGTGTAATGGATTCTGCCACTACAAGTACACTCGTAGAGAATGAAAGGGCTTTGTATTGTTATTTGAATACACTGGCATCACTGAGCACGCAACACATACGCTTCCTGACAGTGGTGAGACATCCTTGAATTTGTATGTTCAAATTGTTTTTCTTTCTGGTCCGCGTTTTCCAAATCAATCATATTTACTTTGAAAGAAAAATATCACAAAACCAACCTATGGAAATTTCTTCAGAGGGTGGTTGTATTTGTGTGCCCCCAAAAAAGCCCCAAACCAATCCATTTTTAGAGTGAGACACCTCCACACCCAAACCAGGGCTTCCTGCCAAAACTCAGAGACCAGGGTTAATTTTCTCATCAAAAGATGAGAATAAGAGCTTTTAAATAACACCAAATTTACAACAGGGTCACCACAAGGCAAGTATTGCTCAACAGATAGAATGTTTAAGGGCAGGGTGTACTTTTGGTAATTACTCCACAAGTAAATGACCGTAACAAACTTACTTGGTAAAGAGCACTGGAGAGCTGTTGATTTGTAAACCTTAGTTAGATACAATCCCCCCTTTGAAGTAATGTAGTTTTGGAGAGAGAGGTAATTGTTCACCCCCAAAATAGAATCTGAGAAAGGCGTCAGGCATGAAGCCTGTCTCAGGCCTTTGAAAGCACACAATTCTACGCAACAAGGGTGTTTTTTTTCCCATGATTTTCTGGACACTTTGATGACCTATAGAGCCCAAATGGTCACAGGTTTGTTATTCTATGCATATGTTGGGATACACCAAGTGAGGATACTGGTCTTTGACAATTACCCCCCCACCCAAAAAAAAAAACCCTGCCTTTAAGACGTCACATCGCATTGATGTCATGGCTGGTGTTTCTGTTGTCTTCCCTAATAATGCCATTCCAATCATTCTGAGAAGTGCCTGTTTTTGAAATGAGGCGTCACAAATTGAAGTGCTAGAACATTTTAGCCAAAGAGAAGGGAGTGTCGAGGGTAGGGGGTAGTGGAAAGATGGACCTGCTCTCAATAAAAATTATATTACTCAAAATTGGACTATTCTCATCAATGCCTACTTACTTAAATGAACAAACAGCTATGTAATAAGCATATAATCATAAAACCTAAACCCAGAGTATGTATATTATAAAATGTAGCATGGCAAACTTGCTGCTAAAAGCATGAAAGGGAAGGCAAAAAAAGAAAGAAAAAAAAAAAAAAAAAAATCACAGTAACTACAAAACTGTGTGGTCAGGTGCCTTCAAATTGTAAGAGTAAGTCTATTATAAGTATTAGGGCCTATGCCATACCCGTAACGACTGGCTAAATTTTCAAATAACTTTGGGTTGAACGAAGAAAAAATGACAAGAGCAGAACTTGAACCTGCGACGGATTAATGATCGGCGCTCTACCACCTGAGCTATCTAGCCCTATGTTGGCTGTCTCCCTATTTTGTCCACATATTTGTTCAGGGGTGCCAGTCAGAAACCATTCAACCTGTAACTGCCGTGTAGCCAGGGATCACATCCAAGTTGACGATACAATCTAGGAAGCGGCAGTACAGGGATCACCTTAAAGGCAGGGTATACTTTTCTGTATTAACGTGCCAGGCACCCTACCAACTGAGCTATCGAGCCCTGCTGTTGGAGGTCTCCCAATTTTGTAAACACATTTGTTCAGGGGTTCTAGTCAAAAGCCATTCAACCTGTAACTGCCGTATAGCCAGGGATCACACCCAAGTTTACGATACAACCTGGGAAGCGGCAGCAGAGGGATCACCTTAAAGGCTTTGGTATTAATGTGCCAGGCACCCTACCAACTGAGCTATCGAGCCCTACTGTCTGACCATTCAATACCATTCACTGTGGTTTTGAATGATAGATAAACTATGCCAGCCTGCAATATGATACCATGAGGGAATGCATGTACACAATACACAGTTAGTTCTGTGCACAGTTGTGCCACCGTACACAACCTTGGCAGTCGAATGGTTTCAAATGGTTGGTCAACTCACTGGAAAATGTTGCCAATGATCACTGAGAGTAGGAGGGTTAAAGGCAGGGAATACTTTCGGTATTAACGTGCTGGGCACTCTACCAACTGAGCTATCGAGCCCTACTGTATGATACATGTATTTAACATGGCAATTTGTCTGCTATCTACTAGTTTTGTCACCAGGCAGACACAACAAAGTCTGAATTCACATAAAGTCTGAAATTTCTCATCCCTGTTCTGATCATGAAACGTAAATTGTGAAAATTATTGAATTTCAACTTCAAATAGAGTTAGCAGCGGAATTGAACGAATTTGGAACCTGCTGCTGTAGTAAGGCTTGATTATAGCAAAATGACTAGTCTTGATGGAAGACATTGTTGTTGCTGATTATCACTCCACTATCGCCATTCTCCCTATCCGCACACTATCGTGCATACAAGCACCATCCGACGATAGAGGGTGCTGTTAGGGAAAACAAAAACGCAAGAATGTCTTGCACCAAGACTACAAAATGACCCAAGATCATTTTGGATCAGTAAAAGACTTATATCAAAATAAGCTGCCACCGTTTGATTATGCAGTTAACTAGTGCTGGTAAACTTGAAAAAAAGAAAAAAAGAAAATACACTTGGCAGAAGTACATAGTTTACCAAATGAAATGAAATATTGTAAATTGAAATGTAACACCTCCCCCACCTCAAAAAAAGTATTTATTGCAAATTAATAAATGAATATCTAACAAATTACAATACATATAGCAGTACTTTAAAAAAACAAGAGGTATATGCAAATAAAAAATAAAATAAAAAAAATTGTTCTAATTTCTGTGCAAAGTAAACACCATGACCAAACCTGTCAAATGAGAAACCTGTTTACTTATTATAATTTTTTGAATCACAGCTTTTTACAAGAGTGTTTGTGATTCAGCTGATTAGCGGAAAATTCTGCTAACTAAATAAACTATATCATATAACGTTTTGCAAGTAATCCACGACGGGCACTGAAGCGGCTGTGTCTACATGGTCACAGCAGGCCTCTGGCTGTAAAAATGAATAATGAACTCTCACCCAGTTACTACACGCACGCGCCCTCCCTCTGTATCAAATCTACGGAGAGCTCATGCGCGCATGCAGGAACTGGGTGAGAGTTTCTAACTCCATGCACAGGCTTGATGACGGCCACACAGCTCCTTTAACTCTGTTCTCAGCGCCGCTGTTATTGACAGATCGTGTCAATAGTTCATAGATCAATGTTCCACTCAAAACGTATTCTGAAATTTACTTTTAGATTGAAATGGGAACAAGTGTTTTCAATGGTAGAAGTATCACCCCAGAGAAAAAAATAAAATTGTTCATCATTTGCGAAATATGCAAAAAAAAACAGGCCAGAGGCTCTGGATGAGAGCTGTTAGCGCTATAGACCTTATGCACTGCCATCTTAGAGGTAAAAAGATGACGTAACAAAAGATCATGTGCATACAAGGTCTATACTCATAGACCCCCGTTAGTAAGCTAAGTCTTTGCTGCACCATCTCTTATCTGTGCCAGAACCAACAGCGACAGATCATTCAATTCTGTCACGTCCCTGAACGTCGCTAGAACTTTTAAAACTTCCGCCTCGTTATCAGGAAAGACAGGTTGGAGCGTCTTGAATAATGGCGAGAGTCTGGGGTCGTATGACGCAGCGTTGTAGTGTGACGGATCCAATAACTTTCGATTTGCGGCCAACGGTTGTTGAGGTGGTAGTTTGACAGGGTTCGTGGCCAACGGTTGTTGAGGTGGTAGTTTGACAGGGCTCACCGCAGAAGAACCTTGCGGAAACAAGTGAGCTGCTGCTGTTAATTGACCTGCCCCCCAATGAGGGGCAGCAGCTGGTACAGTTGGAGCGATCCGTTGCCCCATTAATGATCGAGGTGAAGCGGCTGGTACAGTTGGAACGAACCGTTGCCCCACCGATGATTGAGGGGCAGCAGCCGGTACAGTTGGAACGAACCGTTGCCCCACCGATGATTGAGGGGCAGCAGCCGGTACAGTTGGAGCGATCCGTTGCCCGGCTGATGATTGAGGGATGAGCCGGTAGCCACTCGAACCTTGAAGAAGTTGATGGCTGCCGCCACCTGGTGCCATGGCCGGTGCTAGAGCACGCGTAGCAGGTTGAAGCCGTTGATAGCCTGGAGCAGCATCTGTGACCCGATGGTCTGATGATTGAGGTATGAGCTGGTAGCCACTCGGACCATGAAGAAGTTCATGGCTGCCGCGACCTGATGCCATGGCCGGTGCTAGAGCACGCGTAGCATTTTGAAGCCGTTGATAGCCTGGAGCAGCCTGTGTGACCCGATGGGTCGCAGAAGTTGTCGCCACTGGTTTGGGGGCCTTCCTCAGGAGTTGACCTATTCGGGGACCGTTTCGACCAAGGGGGTCATCTGGAATCATGAAACGATCACCAGCGAAGGTAAACATGACCAACCTGTAAAGTTGTGAAATGACAAAGGAAAATGTCAATGAGGAAAGTAATCAAACTGGCAGCCATGTTTACTTGAAGTCTCAAGGCCACATCACAACAGGCAATTTACAGGCAACCAGTTTTTAAAGGAAATCCCCAATAAGAAAATCCAATCGCACTTCAGTTTTCTCATTATTTTCTTAGGGATAGTGAGTGACAGCTAGAAGAGTGTCTCTTGTGCTGCCGAGTTGTTCCTTGTGCATGCAGTTTAAATGGATTGCCTCCAAGTTGCCTGAAAAAACTGTGCTGTGTGACAAGACTCCACAGGCACCTTAGTACTACATCATCGGTGTTTGGCAAAAACCTTGTACCATTGTCTGATGAATGAATGACACCTTAAGCCACACTGGTATAAAGTGTTATCTAAATGGAATCGGTCGGTAAATTACATTACATTTGACATTTGACACAACAGTCACACGAGATGCAAGTTTGTCTCTTGACTTGCTAACTAAATGAAAAAAAGCTATAAACAGAAAAACAAACAAGGGCAATAATGCAACAACTTGGCGGAAGTAATGAATGCCAGGAATGGATTCTCTGAAATTTGTCTTCAAATGTGCAATCCCTTTCCAAAAAACAACTGTGATGGATATACCTCACTGAGGAGGTCTGCCATGGCGGAGTACCACACACATGTAGGATACGGAAGCAAAGAGCCATCCAGCGATTCGTTTCGTTGCACGCGTTCATACAGTTCTAGTTTATGGTCTGTGTGACATGCGTGTGTAAGTACTCCGGCATGGCGAGTGACGCCCTCGAGTGACGCCCTCTGAGAAGGGTCGATACAAACTAAGTAGTTACCTATTTTCAATGACAGATTTCCACTGTGGTGATTCGCTCATCAGGTCCCTGTAATTGTCGTTGGAGACTATCACACCGTCATTTTGTACCGCAAGTTCAACAATAAATCTGAAAATTAGCGAAGGGGAAAAAAAACCAAGGAAAACAAAATCAGTCACAGTGTGTATTGAATGTGTTAATTGTATTACCAAAGACCATGTCACACCAGGCAATCGACACGCAACCAGTTCCGGGCAATCCTCAATAAGGAAATTCATTCAAATGTCCGTTTTCTCAATATTTTGAAGGGGATTGTGAGTTACAGCCGGGTATATAATGTCTCTTGTGCTGCCGAGTTATTCCTTTTGCATGCAGTAAAGTTGGTTGCCTCCAAGCTCCCTGTGGAGATAGCCCTGTATGACATGGCCTTAAAGAAACACTTTGTTTACTGGGGTGCCAGCCCTCTAAAAGAAAAGAATTTACTGAAATTCTGACAAAAAACCTTGCCGATGTAATCCATTTTAAACCTGACCTTGCACACTTTAAACTCACCTATTGTCTGCACCATTTTCAGGATTTAGTTACAAATTATGGCAGTGTTCTACATCATTATGACATGCTGTCCTGTCAGGGAATTTGAGTAAATCCTTGAGGAAAAACTCTTAATTGGCATAAAAAAATTAACCCATGTCTTTGTGTACAAAACCTTCCGCTGCCAGCGTTTTAGCAAGGCGGCATGGAGAGCATCACTCCGCATGCGGATTGGTCTAAAGGCACAGTCTTTTAGAATGTTGATTCTTGAAAAAGTAGAGAGGAACCGAGAGAAAGAAGATTCTTTAAGCACCAATGCAGAGCTGGGGGAGGTGGGGGTTGGGGGGGGGAGGCAGTCTTGAAAAGTAAAAACTGGTTTCTCTAAACTTTTACATTGGTAAACATTGAGTCCGACTTTGCATATTGATCATGTGCCCTTTGTTGCAAAAGTTGAGCCGCAATGGAGGAACAATGACATTGCAATCTTACTTTTTTTTCCAAACTGCAAGAAGCTGGATTTCAAGCTAAACTGACTTAATTCAACCTGTATTTAACAAGATAAGTCACAGACCCATTTCGGCCAGTCCCAGCGATCTTGTTATAACAAGAGTTGACTGTATATACATGCATATTGTGCATGCTCTTTGAATGTTCTCATGAGTGTAAACTAGGTTCTTATTTATTATATATCTTTCTTTGGGTCATTTGTAATGTTAAGGTTTGTATTTGAATTGATGTAACTTCCCTTTTTCCTAAACTGTAACTCATGTACAATTTAGCATTTAGCTGCGATTTCATAATATTTTAATGAACCAATTTATTATGAAATAAAATGAAAAGAAGACAACTTCAAGGCTAAAAATTAGCAAATGTGAAAAAGAAATCGTTCTGGTCCCTGAGCTAGATGTCATGTGGACGAGTAGATATTTTCATGAAGTTCAATTAAAATCTTTGGGTGTAAGCAACAGATTTTTGAAGAGCGGGTGGGGGAGCAAGGGCGGGTGTGAGGGGGGAGCAAGGGCGTGTGTGGGGGGGGGGAGCGAGTGCCTGCAATACCCGAACAGAGGGCATTTATTTTGGACTTACCGTGTTATAGAATGAGTAATGTTACAGTTTACATCATGTAACATACTCTTGGTTGAAAAAGGTGCTACCAAGATAAGGATATATCAAGCATACAAAAGAAAAAAATCAGTTAACAATTTAACCGATCAGACCCTAAGCCATTTATATACCGCACTTATAGATCTTTGTCATTTGATTGGTGGAACACATGTATCATACTTTGTTTTGCCATGTGTACTGTTCCGACGCTCCAAAATTTAATATAGGAGTCCTATATTGATAAATATAGGATACTTGAGATGCTTCGCAGCTAACCTTCGCGCGCACTAATAAATTCTACATCGAGTACTGTATAAACTGATTGCATTATTAGCGCACGCATAGGCTTGTGCTCCAACAAACGTATGACTATGAACACTTGAACGCCTATCGGTCTTAAATAGCTCCAGCTATGTATTTATCAACTGTTTAATACCTTAATAGTGAAATAAATTATAAACCGTTCAAAACTTGTTTATTTATTCTTTTGAAATAAATTATGAAGAATATCACATGACAAGGATCTATGTGTGCGGTATATAAAACAAATATGAATGAAAATTTTGACTGCAGAGGGCACTATATTGGATTTCTACTTGATATTGGTGCGTGAATGATAGGGTTTGTCTTGAGATAGCGCCCTCTACTGGTGATGGTTCAGGGTAACATTAACAGTATGCTTGCGGGTTCAGGGAATCATAAACAACAGGAGTGTCTTGAATCAAGACTAGCAGGACCACAAAAATATTTTTTTTCTTCTAGTCCTCAGGTATTTCACCTTGCCCTTGGCCAGCGGTCTATTGTCAGGGAAGAAGACTGTTGAGCAAGTTTGGACAAGGAATCTTGGTCAACCATTTCATTTATTTTCTCTTTTTTGTTCTGAATCTGAAGCCAAGGATTCCCAGAAAAGTGATTGTAATCACTACACTAGCCTAAATCCCATGGAGAAAAGACAAAGAAGTTTCAGTTTTAGATGTGGAAGGAAAACCCCAGAGAATTATTCCAGAGAAAACCCATGCAATCGAGTAGGGACTGAAAACCCAACCCACGTATAGTGCCCCCAATGAGATTCAAAGTTGAGGTCCCGCGGGTGGAAGGCAAGGAAAGATACCACTACCCGACCAACCCGACCGCCAACCCAATCGGTTTGTCTCTACACAGTAAATAAAAGTCAATGTTGTTGTTGTTGCAACAACTCCTCAGTGTCATAGCTCCCATGCACTTTTCCACAGTTTAGAATGAACAGAGACTACGCTCAATTGGGTGGTTCCAATAGTTGACTAGAGAGGACCAGCCACCAGTGACTACACAGTGGTCAAGTCAGAAGTCCAACAATAGCCGACTATTGTCCTTGTCTGAACTTGCCCGTTGTGAAAGGAACGAGTCCCAATCAATTTACCTGTCATCATAACAATTGATGTAGGTGTGTCCAATCTTCCGTGACGGCGTAAACGAAAGCAGGCCTTGCTTCTTCAGCTGGTTTAGAATACGTTGATCCCGTATCGGTCTGTCTCTGCTGTATGGGTCTTGTGTCATGCGCCCCAAGGGCACGAAGACCATGATGTCTTGATGACCGAGTTTCTGGAAGTACTGCACGCAGATGGCGATGCCCATGCACGAAAAGACTCTATCCCGCCCATGGCTGTAGGTAATAAAAATTAGGTCAATTTCAGGTAAAGACCTCAAAATAGTTTTCTGAGAAAGATTTCCTTGCGAAAAAGGAGTCCCTGCTTTTGTTTTAATACTAACCTAATTGACTGACTCTTAGGTCCAGAGCCAAGTTACTTGAAGGCAGGTTATACTTTTTGTAATTGTCAAAGACCAGCATCCTCACTTGGTGTATCCCAGCATATGCATAAAATAACAAAACCTGTGAAACGTTGAGCTCAATTGGTCAACACATGTACCTAATACACACATATACGGAGTCAGGTTTTTGCACAGTTGCACCGATCACCATATACAACTTGTGAAGTTGAAAGGTTTCAAAATGGTCTGTCAACTTTACCAAGAGTAAGAGGATTGATATAAAATGGAATGGAACAGCTGGTCAACTTGGGAGGAGCACAAAGTCTTGGATCAGTTTAATTCCCCAGAAATTGAAAGTCTTTTAAAACTTTTTTTGTGAGGGTTGGCGTCACAGTGTTAAGTCGGCCATCTTTACAGGCAAATCAATCATTTTTTTAATGCATAAGTGCACAGCCACAATCATGGGTACACTTTTTTGTTACAAAGACACCAAATGAACAACACATAAATATTGAGTAACTCTTTGCAACAAACTCAAGTACTTTCTACTCTTCATTCACACAGCGCTGGTTAATGAATTTACAAACATCATTGAAATAACTGTTACATCACTGGTTTTCAATCTGTTGTTCATAACATGGACACGAAAAAAAATGTGTACCCATGGTTGTGGTTGTGCACATAACTATGCGTTACTTGTAAATACCGCATGCAGGCTAGCTAGTTTATCTATCCTTCAAAACCCCAGTGGATGATATTGAATGGTCAGACAGTAGGAGGGTTGACTGTGTACTGTGTAGATGCATTCACCACATGATATCATACTGCAAGCTGGCATAGTTGATTAATCATTCAAAACCACAGTAGATGGCATGCGGCATGTGTGAGTTTTAACAAAATCCTTGCATGATTGGGCAGTGAACCACTTGGCCGCGTAGACATTTTTGAAACGCTCGATGCCATGGATGCAGCTCAAAGCCCTAACCCAAGCTGCCTGTAAAGACGGCATCTACTGGGAACTATTTATACTTACCACATAGCTACATTGCTACCATCAATAACAACAGGTCTCAGAGGACTGTCTTTATTCTGCCTTGCCGGTGCAATCACAATATCCTCACTCAGACTCCTATCAAGAGGTGCCCTAGGAGGTGTTTCTTTCTTCTTGAGCTGCTGCTCTTGGATTTGCTTCTTAATCTGATCCCCTGCTCGGCCTTTAACTTCTTCTCCTGTTCTAGAAACTTCTCTTGGAACTGCTGTTGCTGCTCCTGCCTGTCCTTATCAAGCTTGTCATGTAGCTCCTTCAGTTGTAAACGTAGACCTTCCACAACCCCATGCAGCTCTTCGTTAGACGACTTGTGCTTTGAAGGAGGTGTCGGCAGGTAGAATGTCTCCGGTGTATCTGACTCATCTGAGGAGTTCAGGACGATGTAGTCATTCTCGCTGTAACTCGAGATGGCGATGGGGTCTTCGCTCTCACTGACAGTATCATCAGAGATACTGATGTAGTCTTTGAAAAGTACAGGCGTGAGAGGAGGTGAGAATTTCTTGTGCGAGAGCTCTGCCATCGTGGACCTCCGAGGAGATTGAACTAGAGCCTCAAGGCTCTGAATTAGAGACCCTTGTGTCTCTTTCAAATCAACCAGGCCATCCTCCGAGGGAGGCTCATTCCTGGAGGAGGTCTGCGGCACCTTTCTTTTGTCCCTCTCGTTGTGAATGAGCTCAGCGAAATCAAAGCACTTCCAGTTGTTTCCTAACCGCTCTAATGTTCTTTCCACCTCGGCCGTAGTAAATTCCCCATTCTGCAATATTCTCTGGACGACAGGTTTCTGTCGTGCGTTTAAATCATAAGCAGTACACAAATTATCCATGAGATTGGAGTTTGGACTGATGTCACTTCGCTGCGATGATTTTAACATCTTTCTATCGGGAGATATCATGCTTGAGGAATATGTAAAATCTTGTGGAGAAAGTAAAACCCTGTCCCTGTTTCCACCAAGTGGCCCTCTCTTCAACTCATGCTTTGAATCCCTCCATTTGGATCTATCACCAGTAGAGGGCGCTTCTTCTGTTACTGATAAAATGCTATCTGTCTCTAAATGGTCTTCAAGTGAGAGTGGCTCTTTGATATGTCTTCTTCCTAAACCAGCCGAGGAAGGCGTTGACGACTTCCTTGGAGAGTCCAGAAAGGAGTTCTCCAACTCTGATGCACAGCTCTCGATGTAAGACAAGACTAACATCATGTTTATCTGGTCTTGGCTCTTGATCAGCAGCTGGCCTATTTTAGTGAATTGAATCACAACTGAGTACTCATTTTCCAGCTTAGCTTGTGAGGCTGAGAAAAAAAGAACGAAAGAAAAAAGATTTAAAGCATGCGGACATAACTATAATATTAGTAATAATAATAATAACTAGTTTTTTGTAGAGCTATATCTACGGGCATCTCAAAGTGCTTATAAATCATTATTCATTTCCAGACTGATTTTTTAAGTTTTTGAATAAATGTGTGAGACCAACGTTGCACCAAGGATTACGTCTTGGGGGGGGGGGGGCTCAAAGGATGGGTGGGGTCCAGGGGCGAAGCCCCAGTAAGCTCTGAGGTTTTGGGGGGTGAAAAATCAAGCCTTCGTATGCCTAAAAACAGAGGAATATACACACTTTTTCTGAACTAAGTGTACACTGTACATCGTCGGCAAGAGTTTTTATTTTAAGTGATAAAGCTGCTGACGTTGTTGAAGAGAACATTTCTGAGCGGAGCTGGTCTACTTTCTATCACTGGGCGGCAAATTCCATAAATAAGTGGATGGCAAACCCAGATCCTACCGACAGTCCTTTGTTTTGCGAAAGTAGCAATAGGTGTATTTTTGGTTCTTTTACGTGCATTACACAGCACACAGGACCGATGGCTTTATGTCCCATCCGAAGGACGAAGCAATAATGGTTAAGTGTCTTGCTTAAGGGCACCAAGTGTCAAGACCGGGACTCGAACCCACACTCTGCTGATCGGAAACACTAGAGCTTGAGTACAGTGTGCTTGACTGCTCGGCCTCGACATAAAATGCTTTTCAGTAGAATTTTAATTTCTGAATGAAGTATAGGGCCTTTAATAATTACAGATGAAAATACTTTTCTGGAAGATTGTTTCTGGTTTGAACTGTACAATCAGGTGAGCTTTCAGATTGAAACAAAATTGATTTTGTGGATAGCTATCACTCCTGTTCTTGTTATTGTTATTACATTATTTATTTTGGTTTAAACAAAGAAAAACTTTGTTAACTTGGGGACTTGAACCTGCGACCTCCACATTAGCGGGCTGGCTCTCTACCAACTGAGCTATGTTGGCGGTCTCCCTATTTTGTCAGTATCTTTGTTCAGTGGTGCCAGTCAGAAGCCCCCATTCAACCTGTAATAGCCACATAGCCAGGGATCACACCCAAGTTCATGATACAATCTGGGAAGCGACAGCAGAGGGATCACATTTAATTATATCTTTCTGGTAATGCAACCAAGGGAGCCTCAAAATAAGGAAACCCTACGCAATCAGGTAGAGACTTAAAACCCAATCCACATGTAGACTCTGGTCCTGGAATCGAATGGGGTCCACAGAAGTAAAAGGCAGGAAAAGAAACCACTTAGCCAACCTTTTGAAAAAGTCAAGAAATGGAGAGCACTTACATTTTAGATTTTCATGAATGTCCTCTGGGTAAGTAACATTAAGCTTATGCGGCGGATCACAGAGTGTGATGATGTAACTCTGCAAGGCGAAAAAACAAAACAAGAACAATGTTTTTTATTATTGGTTGCAGTCCAAAGGTAGTGGCGGAGGGGTTGACCAAAGTTGTCACCATTTTGATGGTCAATAATATTTATTGGTTTTACCATACACCAATGTGTGATGAGGAATGTATACTCAATTCTTTCCCCAGAGTCCTGCAAGAAGAAGAACATCGAGCATGCCCGGTGATGAGAGAGGACAATAAAACCCTAGTTGTACACTGTTACCTCAGACTTCCCCAAAGTACCATACCTTCTAGGGTAGCAGTGGGTGCATGGGTTTCTTCTGTTTGTTGTACAGCTGGCACCTAGACTACCACACAGACTGGCCACCACATGTACCACAGAACCATACTAGTTCCATGCTAGCAGTTGGGTGCATGGGTTTCTTCTGTTTGTACAGCTGCACTGGTACCGACAGACTGCCACCAAGTACCAAACCATACCCTTCCATGCTAGCATTGGTGCATGGGTTTCTTCTGTTTGTACAGCTGGACTGGTACCACAGACTGTACCAAAACCATATTTCCATGCTAGCAGTGGGTGCATGGGTTTCTTCTGTTTGTACAGCTGACACTGGTACCACAGACTGCCACTAAGTACCAAACCATATACCTTCCATGCTAGCATTGAGTGCATGGGTTTCTTCTGTTTGTACAGCTAGTACTGGTACCACAGATTGCCACAAAGTACCATACCTTCCAGGCTAGCATTGGGTGCATGGGTTTCTTCTGTTTGTACAGCTGACACTGGTACCACAGACTGCCACTAAGTACCAAACCATATGTTTCATGCTAGCAGTGGGTGCATGGGTTTCTCCTGTATGTAAAACTGACACTGGTACTAGAGACTGCCACAAGGTACCATTCCTTCCAGGCCAGCATTGGGTACAGAATCAAACCAAGCTGGTGATTAATTGGGGTTGGTTAGAATCAAAGGTCGTATAGCACTGCAGGCGCAAGATGTGCAATTCAGACTAAAATGTGAAGTATGCACCCCGGACGCCATTTCAGTAAGCAACTCTTTTGATGCAACAATCGATCAGTGCAGACAGTTACCATTGCTATCAATGATATAACAAAACATTTACTTACCGGCGCCCATGCGTATTTTACGTTCTAACAATGGATGGAGCTTCAGTTGCCCATCCTGCGCCTTGCCTATGAGGTCATTGGTTAGGATTTAGATATGGACCAGTGGAAAAACTGGAAGCCTTGTGATATGAAATCTTAAAGAACAGCCGGAACGAAAAACGGCATCAAGGGATTTTTGGCTGGAAACGGGAAATAAGGAAATTGAGTTCACATGAAAGTAATCATCCGGTGCTTTTCAAGAAGATTCGCGAAAAAAGCCCAGTGACGCCATCACTCATGTTACGTCATTTGTGGGAGCTCTGTTTTGTGCAGCCACTTTGTTGCAATATCAAAGCAACATCTGACGAACGCTGTCACTGGCAAAAGATTAGCATTTTCTTTTTAAACCTTGCGGTTTTGGGCTTAATATTTTGGTTGCGAATCTTTCTGAAAAGCACCGGATAAGCGTATTCAAAATGATGGTTATTTTTTTTTTACAATTAAAATCATTTTATTCTCATGTGAACTCAGCAGCATTTAAAAAAAACCTCAAAGAGCTGTATAAAGGCACTGGACACTATTGGTAATTACTCAAAATAATTGTTATCATAAAAACTTACTTGGTAACGAGCAATGGAGAGCTGTTGATAGTATGAAACATTGTGAGAAACGGCTCCCTCTGAAGTAACGTAGTTTTTGAGAAAGAAGTATTTCTCAGTAAAATATTTGAATTGATTTTGAGACCTCACGCGTGAGGTCTCAAAATCAAACATCTGAAAGCACACAACTTCGTGTGACAAGGGTTTTTTTTCTTCCATTATTATCTCGCAACTTCGACGACCAATTGAGTTCAAATTTTCACAGGTTTGTTATTTTGTGCATATGTTGAGATACACCAAGTGAGAAGACTGGTCTTTGACAATTACCAAAGGTGTCCAGTGTCTTTGAAGTCTTACAGATAGTTGGTGAAAACGTTAAGGCAAACCTTGCACCAATCGTCGTAAGATTTACACCCTCACCTTTGCAGCATGACAGTCTGCCAAGCTTTTTCCAAAGAGGGAAACCCATCGGACCTGCGGGGTATCCGGCTGGACAATCCCCTCTAACTCCCACTGAATATCGATCTGGACCTTGAATCTATCTTGAAGACGCCGAGTCCACTCTAGGAGGCTTGGCAACGAGGCTCTGGAGATGGTGAACTGCTCCGACGCAGCGGGGCCAGATTTCACAGACGACATTGTTGTTGATCACTGTTATGAGATTAAAGAAAATATTATAAAAATCGCATTTTGTGTTATTCTTAGTTCAGGCATGATATTTTGTCCTTGGAAAAAAATTTGAACATTTTATCAAGTACTGTACAAGGGCTGACCAATGTGTACACATGGTGTGGGCTCTGATAGACCATTAGACCTTATTTATAACAATTTTTCAGATTTTTCAAAGGGCAAAATAAAAATCAAAATCAGAAATTGGACTAAAGAAAAGAATTATCATGCCTGTTATTGATTCCATTTTCAATCCAACTGTGTACAGATACATAATTACATTTGAATAAAAGTGGAAAATTGGTTCTTGAAGCATTTTTAGACTGATGATCAAAACAGCAAGAACACCCAAACTCACCCAGATTACACATCAGGAAATTGAAATTGAAACCTAATACAACAACAAAAAACAAGCTACGTGATCTAATCAAAGTGTGTGAACTTTTGTAACTGAGTCACACATCAAACAGGTATTTTATATGCAACTATTTAAAATCATATTTGTAACCAATATTTCCTTTTGTTAAAGGTTGGGTTCACGTTCACGTCCAAATACCAAAAATCAGAAGACAAATTTGAAAACTTAAAAATAAAGCTAAATCATCTCTGTAACAACTTCCCCTGAACTTTTTGATAATGGGAAAATCTAACAAAGCACCTAGATTCAAGTATTTGCGATAAGTGTAACTGGATTCGTTTACGTGCATTACACAACACATGTGACCAACGGAGTTACATCCCATCCGAAGTGTCTTGCTTAAGGACACAAGTGTCAAGACCAGGTTCGAACCCACACTCGGCTGATTAGAAACACCAGAGCACCAGTGCACTTGACCCCAGGGCAAAGACACTCCACAAAAATAAATAAATAAAAAACTGGTAGGAGGCGTTTTTAACAGTGCTCAGGGATGCTAATTAATGTTTAGCAACTTTTTTGTTTACAAGTACAAACCCAACCAATGCAATGCACCTACAATGTACGTGAAGTTACTCCTACTCGTAGCTCTTGCAGTCTTGGTCATGTCCCTAGACCTGAGCTGTAACCCTGGTGTTAAGTTTGACAATTAAAAAAGAAGAATTTCCATCATTTTACATTCCCACCCATATGGGTACATTTAAAATGCTGGAAAAAGATCAAACAAGATCCTGCTCAACGACAGTACAAAACCTATTTTTAAATCTATAGGTTATTGGCTTAATGCACTGCATAATGGTCTGCACATTTTGCCACCATGCGTTTTGTGCAGTACAACTACAATTCACAAGGTCTTCCGGTCTACAACCGTCAGGGGGGATCAAGGGTTGGAATTATAGCAACTGATCTTAACCCTTCATCCTCCCTAGACTAGACCAGGAGGGTCTTGTTGTTAAATGTCGTCTTGTCTTGTGTTGTAGTCTAGTACTGCACAAAACGCTTGGTGGCATTTATCGCACAGACCATCATGCATTGCATTATTAATCAATCTTTTAAATTTCATGTACAGCCATTGATCAAGAAAGATCTTGTTTTACCATTTTCCCCCAGCATTTTATTATCTATTTCTACCTCCCTGTTCTAATTCTAACTATATTATTACCCTACCTTGATACTACTCGAGTACTTCACTTGTCGTACGACGTAGATGAAACAGCATGTCCATGGGTTTTCTGCACGGTCATTTTTGAACACTTTTCTACAAAAAAGTATGGTACATTAGTCATTATTTTTGATACGTTAGTCATAAGCCGCCATATCTGCATATGGTGTCACAATTCAACTTCCTCAACACTAGGTAACGCTAGAGAACAAACTCCTTATTTGGTATTGACCGTACAAACAAATCAGAACATGAAATCGCATTGTCTGTTATTGTTAATGTTACGATAGTTGTACAGTCACAACTAAAAACGGTCATTACGCCGTACACATTGACATTCATGAGAGCGGGGGAACATTTCTCATTTCAGCCGTTAACGTTGTAATACTTAAATTTCGTAAACTGTATTTCCAGGGGAAAAACCAGTCACTGCGACTTACTCATGCTGGAGGGGAAGCCCCAACCACCTACGCATTCAAGTGTTACTGCAGCAGTTATTCTGCGGATCCAGTTTGCGCCACATAAGCCTCGATCCCTGCGCCTGCGCTTTAAGTGGGGCGCCCTCTAATATCCGGAAGTCGCCGCGTCGCGCACAATACTGTAGACATGCAAAAATATAAAAAAGTAGTGGGACTGACTCCATGGAGGAAGGAAACACACTGAAACCTCCGAATCCTTATAAATAGACTAACATGGCTCACACTCTTCAGTCTCCTGACGAAACGTTGAGACCAAAAGAACTCACTCCGCGGCAGTGCAGCGGCAATTAGTACGAGCAAGTCCCCTCGATCCACTAAGCGAAAGAAGTAGGCCTAGTCAGGCCGATTCCCTACTTGCCAGGCGCCTCATCCAGCAGATGCGATGGGATGGGCTGACTTATGTCAAGCACAAACCATTGGACCATTCCCCCTGACCTAATAACCCCCGGTCACCTCTTCATGTTTACGAAAGAATCGAAATTCAATAATAATATAAATCTGTTGTGTAAATCCATTGCAAGTATTATTAACGTCTTGCTTTGCCTTGTAGGCCTAGCTACTAAAAATAGGGTTCGATTGCAACTTTCTAATTTCTCCAACCTTTTGTTTAAAAAGGTCGTTGACATCCATGGAGCCTCCGTTATACATTTTATCATCCGTCGTGTGTGTACATATTGTATCGTGTGCATTGAACAGGAATCATGAACAATTCCCAGCTAACAGTTTGACGTTTTCTCAACGTTGTAATGAAGTCAGACTTTGGTGTAAGTAACGTTATTAATATAACGTTGTAGCTACGGAACTTTGTCGACTCCCCTATACGTCTTCCGTACGTAATGACGCAACGTAACAACCACGTTGTTGGTACGTTTAAGACACGTTTCCAGTGACCTTATTACAACTTATATTTAACGTTGCAACAACGTTCTCAGAGCGTGTTTGTTTGGTTGTTATATAGTTATCTAAGTAACGTTGTAGCAACGAATCTTTGTCGACTCCCCTGTACGTCTTTAGAACGTAATGATGCAACGAAACAACGACGTTGTTGCCACGTATACACAACGTTGCAATGTTGTAAATAATCAATTAAAAAGAATGTTACAACAATGTATTTTTTTTCAGTACCGTGAACGTTGTCACAACGTCAGCCCTATCTTATTTATTGATTGCTATATCGATTAATTATACAATAATTTCATGAATAATTTTGTTAAGTGATATGTCAACATGATCAATGAATTACTTTTACAAACTTACCGAGGTAGGTCCCTACTACGCGGTGTCGTAACCGGACTTCACTGTACCTGTATACTATACATCGTACAGCATGTACTATATATACAGACCAATTTCCTGACTTTTGCAATCACGGGGGTATATATTTTTGTAATTGTTTCCATTTAATTAATATTTCTGAACTAAAATTACATGTTTAGTTACTGAATTATATTTATCCATATTTTCCTCTGTTAGTTTAGACAAGTACAGAAGAAACCAGTACACCTAGTTCATAAATTTGGCAAATTTCGTGAAATTGTTTGTATGTATTGTACAACTTCTAAGCCCAATCTACAAATTTGCATATGTGATATTTACGTTGTCATGACGTTGTCAAATTAATTTTTACTAGACATGCAGCATTCCGCACGCTGGTCAATGCGGCAGGTTGAGCGGAAACGTATGTGGGGGTAGAATCAAATCTCTCCCTAGACCGTCGCACTGCTGCTTGACATAATAAAGTCAATTAAATGCAATTAATGGTTTGTTCAGATTGATAATTAAATGCCTATTTGATAGGGAGGCCGCTCCTCAAGTGCCTATTCTATTGATGACAACCGATATAAAAAACTAAATTGCGAACAAACATTGTTCGTGATGACAAACATTAGGCCTACCAATGTTGTTAGCTAATAAATGTCCTCCGAAACCATCCCAACGATCTGCTTGAACTATTTAACACAATGGTTTTAGAGGAAGTTTTTAGTGGGGGACAAAACGGCCTAAGTGAGGATAGAAAATCCTATCAAGGGTAAATGTTTCTCTAGAAGATTCTATCTACAGCTTGGAATGCCGCTGTACAGGTGGTGGTGGTGGTGGGGAGGGGGGGGGGGTAGAATCGAATCTCACCCCTCACCAGCGCACTGCTGCTTGACACAATAAGCTCAATTAAATGCAATTAATGATTAGTACTGTTCAGATTCATCATTAAATGCAAATCTGATAGAAATGCCGCTCCTCAAGTGCCTAATTTATGACAACCGATATTAATAAAAAACTAAATTGAGAACAAAAACATGTTTGCGATGTCAAACATTAGGCCTACCATGTCCTCCAAAACCATTCAAACGAGCTGCTTGAACTATTCAACAAAATGGTCTAAACATCGCCAATACAAACTAAAATACAACGCCAAACGATATCATAGTCAAAACAAAAATACTATTATTTGTACGTTGTAATTAAACTAAAATACAATATGTCACAGCGTGATGGTAAAAACAAAGATACTACGTTGTGATAAATCTACAAGATGATAGTTACAATATGCGTTTGTAGATTAAGACAACGGGCTGTCACAACTTTAACAGTAGGCTACTTTTGTGTGCAAAACCAAAATACAACGACAAGACAACATACAGCCGAAACTTAAATATTACGTTTTAATGTTACCAAAATACATTGTGTAGACAACGTGACTGTCACAACTTAAATGCTACGTTTTATAACACCAAAATATAACGTCAAGACAACGTGACCGCCGCGAATTAATTGTGACGTTTTGATAAAACCACAATGCAACGTGCAGACAACGTGCTTGTCGCAACAAAATTACTACGTTTTGTTGAGACCAAAATATGACTTATCGACAACGTTGTTGCCTTAACTTAAATACCACGTTGTAATAATACCAAAATACAATGTTGTGAACACGTTAGGTATAAAACCTTTCGGTAACGTTGCATAGATTACCAACATGCAACCAATGTACAACATTGGTTGTAGATCATGTTAAGTTCTGACGTTCTTGCAACGTAGTCAAAACGTTGTCATCCCATCGACCAAATTGCCACCTTATCACAACGTTGTGCAACGTTGTAACAACGTATTGTGTTAGCTGGGAAGCTCTTCAGCCCATTCCAGCGATCTTGGATAAGACCGGTGGGGCCGAGCGAATAATAACCCACATCTATGGTGTTCCATATCTGCCGTCGCCCGTCGCCCGTCGCCCGTCGCCCGTCGCCCGTCGCCCGTCGCCCGTCGCCCGTCGCCCGTCGCCCGTCGCCCGTCGTGCGTCGCCCGTCGCCCGTCGTGCGTCGCCCGTCGTCCGTCGTCCGTCGCCCGTCGTCCGTCGCCTCTTGCTCTATATTGTATCCCATTTCTGACATTTGTCAGTTCCATATATGCCATTTTTCGTCGTGCGTCGTGCGTCGCTCGTCGTGCATCGTCCGTCGTCCGTCGCCTCTTGCTCTATATTGTATCCCATTTCTGCCATTTGTCAGTTCCATATATGCCATTTTTCGTCGTGCGTCGTGCGTCGCTCGTCGTGCGTCGTCCCTCGTCCGTCGCCCGTCGTGCGTCGCCCGTCGCCCGTCGCGCGTCGTGCGTCGCGCGTCGTGCGTCGTGCGTCGCTCGTCGCTCGTCGCCCGTCGCCCGTCGCGCGTCGTCCGTCGCCCGTCGTGCGTCGTCCGTCGTCCGTCGCCCGTCGTGCGTCGTACTTTAGAAAATAGAATTAGATGGTCTCCGATAACTGGTCTCTGAGTAGCTGAGTATTCCGGTGATATAGTTGTTGTACGGGCGACGGGTGACGGACGACGGGCGACGGGCGACGGGCGACGGGCGACGGGCGACGGGCGACGGCAGATATGGAATTCCATACACATCACTTCAGACCCGTACGGGTCCAGTATATCGCGGGTACATCGTCGCCTGCTGCTGCCGCTTTTATTTACGGTACGTTGCCCCCAAGCGCTGCCCGAGAAACTGACGTTGATTCATTTTGAGGATTCCTGGAAAGAGGACACGGGCCTTCCAACAACACAACCAGGCACTGAAGTCACCTTTGGTTTGTGTCGCGTTGAAGCAACAACTAATATATAACGCACTGAAGTAGAGGATTGCGGTCACGCGGTATTCATTAGTAAAAACAATTGTTGTCACCTACGTCATACTGTTTTTATTTATTACCATTTCTAGGTTGCCATTCGTTTTAGTTTCTTGGTCCAGCTGTTGTCATGTCTTCTCGATGAGTGCCCAGATAGCATTGGGACGTTGAAACAACGTTTTAATACCGTTTACAATGAACGTTACTTTAACGATATGAGAACGTACATTCAGCGTAATTCTGCCCATTGATGTAATGTTTAATCAACGTTAGATTGTAAACGTAGAAACAATGTTACATTAACGTTTTTTCAACTAGTTACTTTAACGTTTTACGAGATCGTTGACTCAACGTAATTCTGCTAATTGATTTAATGTTTAATCAACGTTAGATTGTAAACGTAAGAGCAATGTTACATAAACGTTTTTTCAACTAGTTACTTTAACGTTTTACGAGAACGTTGACTCAACGTAATTCTGCCAATTGATTTAATGTTTAATCAACGTTAGATTGTTAACGTAGAAACAATGTTACTTCAACGTTTTTTCAACTAGTTACTTTAACGTTTTACAAGAACGTAGATGCAACGTTATTTTGCTCATTGATATAATGTTTAACCAACGTTAGCAGGTGAACGTTGAAACAATGCAACATTCACGTTTTTTCAACTAGTTACTTTAACGTTTTTATGTGAACGTTTTTTTCAACGTTATTTTGCTCATTAATAAAATGTTTAATTAACGTTGGAATAATGTTACATTAACGTTTGTTCAACGTTTCTTGGATCGTTTTATTTAACTAATGATCCAACACCATCCATTAATTTTGATCTGAATAATTATAATATTTTATGCAATTTTCTTTAGTATACTCTAATTAATAAATGGTTATTACTACAGTACTAGGTATGCTACAGTCAATATAAACCTATACATCCTAATATGTGGCATATGTTGTATATAATATGTACTACGGATACATAGAAACTTCAGTCATGGTTGCATCTTTTTATTTCTTTAAGTGGTTTAATTTTTAATTAATCATTTGCAACTGAAACTATCGATGGTACATTTGATGTCTAACAAATTCTTCTACAAGGATCTGGAAAAAGGGTGAACAAACTACCATTAAATGTCTTCATAACACCAAATTGTTATTTATTAAATTTGAGTTTGGACTGCTAATATTACCCGACTATAAATTTGCATATTGATGTCAACCTAAAGCAACGTTGACTCAACGTTATTTTAACCAAGAGTTAAAATTATTTCAAAGTAGGTTCATAGAGTGATTTTTTCGACGTAATGCTAGTCTAAATTATAATAAAGATAAAATAAAAGTCACTTGTGAAAGTTTCAGCTGAATACATTGTCTACTTGTTGAGAAAACAGCAACAAACTGTCACAGTATTTTCATGAGAACGTCAAATCATGACGTGGATCTTCAATTTAAAAAACTCTGATCCCTTTTTGGGCGCCTGAGTCGAGACAATTTAGGCTTCAACAAGATAAAGCCAATTAGCTTTTGTAATATACACCCAAGTTGGCACACTTCTATAGTAAATCGTTTGCCTTATCTGAACTTCTTCCACCTCATGCTTTCAGGTGTGCTTTCAGATGTCCGAGAAGTTTCATGCCTGACTGAAACTTTTCTTATATAAAATTGTCTTTGGTGAAAAATTACCACGCTCTCCAAAACTACATTACTTAAAAGGGGGTATAGTTTCTGACAATGATGATATCAATAGCTCCACAATGCTCTTTACTAAGTAAGTTTTTAGAGCAGTTACCAAAAGTACACCCTGCCTTAAAAAAATTCATTGAGGGTCTTCAGACGTACATGTAATTGACATGTACTCGAGAGGAAATCCCCTAAGGTTTTAAGTACATAACAAAACAAAGTCTTCAAGAATTACAATGGTTTTTATTCGCAAATTTATGACTGTTTTCTTTAAAAGAAGTTATCAACTTTAAAAGAAGTTATCAAATTAAAATAAAAGATAAAGTGATCTACTAACAAATGGCCAACCGTAGCCTACCTAGCCCATACGTTCATATAACCTTGTTTTTTTTCGACACTGAAAAACTGCAACAGACATTGATTTACCGTTATTTTATCAACCAAAAACAGAACAATCATGAACACCTAAAACAAACGTTGAATTAACCGTTATTTCATCAACCAAAAATTGGCAAACAATCCAAACCAAAAACAACGCTGATAAAACGTTATTTTATCAAACAAAATGGACAAACAATTGAAACCTAAAACAAACGTTATTAAACGTTATTTTACAGCCGAAAATGAACCAACATGACAACAACAAACAACGTTGATTTACGTTATTTTTAACCACAAACGAACCAACCATGACAACCTAAAACAAATGTTGATTGAACGTTATTTTTCAACCAAAAGAAACCAATCATGAAAACCTAAAACTAATGTTGACTTAACGTTGCTCTTTTAACCAAAAACGAACCAACCATGAAACCCTAAAACAAATGTTGATTAAACGTTATTTTTCAACCAAAAACGAACCAACTATGAAAACCTAAAACAAACGTTGATCCTAACGTTGTTCTTTTAACCAAAAACGAACCAACCATGAAACCCTAAAACAAATGTTGATTAAACGTTATTTTTCAACCAAAAACAAACAACTATGAAAACCTAAAACAAACGTTGACCTAACGTTGTTCTTTTAACCAAAAACGAACCAACCATGAAACCCTAAAACAAATGTTGATTAAATGTTATTTTTCAACCAAACACAAACTAACTATGAAAACCTAAACAAGCGTTGATTTAACGTTGTTTCATTAACCTAAAACGAACCAACCATAAAACCTAAAACAAACGTTGATTTAACGTTTTTAGATTAACCATAACCTAACATAAACCTTTGTAACATTAGATTAACGTTAAATTAACGTTAGCAAATGAACAATAACCCATGCTAACCAAAAATCAACCATACTAACCAAATATCAACGTTGATTCAACGTTCGTATGCTATCTGGGAAGCACAAGGTACGAGCGCCTCCCCGGATCCCTTGTTGACCCGTTGTTTGAAGTGGGTGGTATCAAACAAAGAAATTGCTCCCCGTGGCAAGTGCGCAAGTGTTTAAGGTTAAACTATTTCCGGTATGGACAGTTTGGCAAAATCCAGTCATTCCCAACGATGACTTGTCTACAGGTGGCCCTCGACCGCTTTTGTGGGGATTGACTCAACTACACCTGGTTTTAGTGTGGATTCTGCCCTTGCGTTTTAATTCAAAAAAAAAATTGCCAACGCTTCGTCACACTTTTTTTTTAATATTTTTTTTTTTAAACATATGCAGCTTCACTCAGTCTGATGGGTTTGTCTATAATCTGCAGTGTGGCTAAAAGAAGCTAATGCATGGCGTAAAAAGCCATAATAACGTTAAAAAAACAGTATGTGTGGGTTTTTCGACAAGTACATGTACTATGTGTGTGCTTGTGTATGTGTTTCCGAATTCCGTAACTTGTGGTCTTCGTTCACTTTGCGGTAACACGGGACGTACGTGCGAAAGTATGTAAAACACGCCCATTTATGTTAAGTGGCCTCATCTGTCCTGGGAAAAAAATATGCCCGCGGATCCGGTTGCGCCCATACTGTGGTTGCGCCTCAATCCCCTGTGCGTTTCGAGTGGGGCGCCCTCTGATGACAATAGGGTGCACCCCACCAAATTAATAATCTTCCCTAGCATACAGTGCAAAATGCTAAATATTCAAAAATACACGAAAATACTTAGAAGTGACACCATAACAAAAAACTCACACACTGCCACCAACAGGTATTTTATAAATGTATGTTTTGATATTTTGTGTAATACATGTCTTTGAGGAACACAATATCACGTTTAAATCGCCCAAACTATAAAATAAAGACCCTTGTGACTAATAGAAATAAATTCTAGCCACTTTTCCTTTGAAATTAGCCTACATGTGTCTCTATTTTATAGTTAAAGGTACACACCGGCTTCGTTGGGCTATTTGGGCTACAAAATAGACTAAAACATGATTCCAAAGGTCTTCCTGAAGCGGAGAAGATTGGTTCATAAAAGAAACCATCAAATTTGGCCGTTTTCGAGCATTTTTCAAAAAACGAAGGTCACGTGACTTTTCGGAATGTGGTTCCGAAAAGTCACGTGATCTTCAGAATTAGTTTTACTTCCAGCCGTATTAAAGTAAATTACTGAACCAAATTCAAGTATTTTTAAAAAAACAATTATTCATGAGTATTTGGCGAAAAAGACTATGTATTCAGTTTGTGGATGCAAGTTGTAAATAATGATGAAAATCGAACGTAAGATTCGCATTCAGAGAGTCCGTGCACGGAAGCGTGTTTTACGGCGCATTAGCGTGGGGAGCTATAGCGGGTAAACTTTGGGGCATGTCCCGTACAGCCGGTGCAGTGGTCTGGCCGGGCCAGAGAGACAAACCACGGAGGCATGAACTCGGAGCCTGTGGAGGGGTAGGGAGCCAGACCATTAATTAAGTTTTGTTTTACGAGGGTTTTAGTCTGTATCCCTAGCTATTATCCCCTAACTATTGTCACATTACATGATGCCTGCGCTACACACGCGGCGGGACGACGACGAATAGCTGCACGGTGTGGATCGGACTGTGTTTATGTCAGTTTTTTAATTACACGTGAATTTGTGCTTGTTGGATATGAAGACTGGATCCTTATGCCTCGCCATTGTTATAATTAATACATAAACAGATCACTAGTCTACTTAAAACAATGTCACGTAAACTTGACAGTTGCAACGGCTGGAAAAGCGTATACGCTGACCTTTGACCGTTTTTTTTCACATTTTTCGTTAATTACGTGACATTTTGATGATTTTTTTTTACAACAACCATCGACAAATTATTGTCTGTGATTCAACATCACTAAATTAGGTAAACAGTAAGCCGGTGTGTCCCTTTAATACCACTTTACTCTCCCTTTGACTCTACAACTCATGGAATTAGCACCTATGTTTGTTTACCAAAGACAGCCATAATAATCTTATTTATTTTGAATGGTCTTTCCCACTAGTATAGTCCAGTAGGTGTCACAGGGAATTCTGTCCCCCGCACAACGGTCCGGGGGGACAGAATCCCCTAGGGGAATGTGTCCCCCGGCTAGGGTTTTCTGTCCGCCAGGGCAATGTCCCCCTCTGATTTTAGAATGAAATTCAATGCAGTTATATTTTGATATCCTTATTTGTTTCAATTCATCTGTGACAATAAAATAGTACATTGTTGCCCTTTTTTAAAAATTCAAAATGCACCAATTTTGGGGAACTATGTGCAGTGTAGGCTGCCTGTGTAGATGTGCGCAGTAGTATTCTGAATGCCCACATGTAATTCTTAGAATCAAGTCGGTATTTGTTGGGACGGCCGACCGGAACTACTTTTAGTTGTGTACCCTACGTCCGCAACTGTTCATGTCGCGAACGAAAAGATCGTAAAATAATATTGAAAATAATTATTCTCATGGTAAAGCAGTGCAACGTTAAATTATTTTACAGACCCACGTTGATACATTAGTACACCTCTTCGAATAAAATTTGTTTTACTGCACACAAAGTGGCTGTTTTAAGGGTGAAAATGTGTGTCAAACCTACCGAAAATCGGAAAATGTCCCACTGTAGTTCCGTCGGTGGACGCTCATGGGGGACATAATCTCCGTTGAGCACGGCGGACAGAATAACCTAACAAGAGACCGTTTTATCCTAGGAGATACTGTCTCGGGGGATAGACAAGCCATGTAAAGTGGTCCGGGGGACAGATTCACCGGGGGGAACAGATTCACCGGGGGACAGAATCTCCGTCCACATAGGCACTGTCTCACTCATTTGGCACCTTGATATATCCCCTCTACAGTTCCACCGCGAAGTCATCTGACAACCAAATGGTTCACTTCACCTAGTAGTGACTATAGGTCCAATGCTAAGTGATTGCGGTACAATTCGTATGGGAATACCAATTTCTATGGGAAAACAAGATCATTAATTGATTTTTGTGTGTGAAAAACAATTAACCCCGATGGTAACAAGACAGTTGGCATGCTATTTGGCTAGGTTTGGCTAGGTGTAGATGAGGAACTCTCGGATTTATTTAGATTTAAAAAAAAATAAAATGGTGAGATACTAATTGTTTAATTAAAAACAGACACTTGAAAAGTCCCTGATGGCACCACGGAGAGCTAGGAATGAAAAAAATGGCGCGGCGAGATTGTACACAACTGGGAACAAGGTTGCCCAGGCGCCTCCAGAGGCGCTGGGATGGGCTGACACTTTATGCACATGCGCACACCATTGGGCAGTTTCCCTTGACCTAACCCCCGGTCATCTCTTCCTGTTTTACGAAAGATTCGAATGTAGCTCTGTTGTGTAAATACATTGCAAATATAATTGTTGTCGTGCTTGCCTTACTAATTTCTCCAACTTAGGTTTAAAAAGGTCGTTGAAATCCATGGAGCCTCCATTATACATGATCATCGTGTGTGTGTGCATTGCGCCGATCAGCAGTAGGCCCTACAATCGTTTCCATCATGCGTAACCATCGTGGAGGAGGACACAACAATCTCCTGTGATTCTGTTCCTCCTGCAGATTCTGTCCCCCACCTTCATACGGCGAACTGTGTACTAACTTCTTCTGATAGCGCCCTCTGCTGAACCAACCTTCTTTAGCCCATGTTAATTTCCAATGGGGGACAGAATCCCCCGGGCAGATTTTCCTATGACACCGGTGTCATAGGGTAATCTTTACCCCGGAGATTCTGTCCCCCGGCCATACGGGAAATTAATATGGGCTGAACTGAGGAGGTTGATTCAAAAGAATCCGAAGACGTTTGTACACCGTTCGCCGAATGGTGGACAGAATCTCCGGGGGGAGGGGGGAAGAATCTCCTGCCACACCGGCACCAATCCTCTAGAATTATTATTTGCATCCGAAACGTTAATGACCGTAGACCACACAAAATTGCCTTTGCTTTTTTCCGATAGCGGGCGTTCCACTCATTGATCCTTTCGACTTGTTCTAGTCGCTGAGAACAATATGATAATTCGCAAAAACCTTGTACGCGCGCGTTAGCAGTAAAATGACGTGCATGTTGGTCTAGATCATGATAAAAACCGTGAACTGAGTTGCATGCTGGTGTATAGAGGTGCATGATGCCATGGTCAGATAATGAATTGGTACTATATAGACCGCCACGCGTACAATTTATTTTGCGAAGTAGTCATAGACTACTTCGCAAATACTCAGTGCGCACGCGTTAGCCGTGGAATGAGGTGCATGCTGGTCTAGCTAGTGACAAATTTTGTCGTTACCTAGACCAGCATGCACCTCGTTCCACGGCTAACGCACGCGTACCGAGTATTTGCGAAGTAGTCTATGGAACAGGACGCGATTTTTTTTCTGCAACATACTTCGTCAATACAGCAACAGTTAAGAGATAGGCTGTTCTTCCCTATCCCTTAACTGTTGACTCCATAGCCGACGTGTGCTGCAGAAAATAAATTTGGGAACAGGACCGGTGAGTGGGACGCCCGCTATCGTCTCACAAGTCTCCCTTTCCTGACAACACACGTACCGGTACGTTTTTGCCTAAAATACTGTCCAAAGAAAGGAAAAGGTGAAAACGCAAAGTGCTTCTCTATTTCGAATTGTTGTTCAATTATCAATAAAGTTAAAAACTGTCGTAAAAACTAGCAGTGGGAAGCTTCTTTTGGAACACGTGGTATGTTTTTTTGTGGTTGCTTTTAAATTCATAGGATGTGTATAACCATGGATGAAGAATGACTCTAGAGCCTAACATAAAGTTGATTATTGTACGTAGAGAATGTGGCATGGTCCTCGTCTTAACAGCGCTTCACAGGAATGTTTCCCACTTACGTACCGGTACTACTAAATAAAATAATTATTGTCCGGGTTGTTGGGGTGGCAGGCGGGGGGGGCGTACATTTTGCAGGTTGTGTAATTAATTGACATGTTGGCTTACTTAGCTCATAGACCAATATGTTTAACTGTGAGTAGTTATAGTGGTCCTTCGATCGATGACGTGGCGAGATCGATTGATAAATGACCGCCATCATGACTAGAGGGTGTAAGCCAACTCCCGGTGTCAAGTTAATTAACCCATTTCTATAAAAAAATACTACTAATTGATTAATAGTTTATTTACAGATGACCTCAGTTTGCTACTTGATGAAGTTTGTGTAAGCAATTCGATTTAGCCTTCCAAATCTGGAAGATACAGCTGATGAAGAGTAAAGTGAATATCGAGCCCTAGTTTAATGTTTTTTGTTTTTAGCTGTGCACTTCGTTTAGGTCTTTTTATTTTTATTTGTTATATTTATTGCAACATCTTTATACAGGATAAAAAGATCAGCAAAAGCTGTTTTACATCACGGTCATGCTATACATAAACGGTCAACACCATTACTACTTATGGTGCTGCCGTAATATTTCCCCTTCTGTTCAGGTCAATGAAGGTCCTTTCTATAAGTAACCGAACCTAGGCCTGAATGTCAAAAATAATGTTTCCCCTTCAGTTCAGGTCAATGAAGGTCCTTTCTATAAGTAACCGAACCTAGGCCTGAATGTCAAAAATAATGTTTCCCCTTCTGTTCAGGTCAATGAAGGTCCTTTCTATAAGTAACCAGGACCTAGGCCTGAATGTCAAAAATAGTCTAACCCCCCCCCTTTTCGTTAAGATTGGAATCAAGACAAGACGAGGATTTCTTACGCAGCACGATAAAACTCCCGATGTCAGAAGGGAACCAGTTCCGGTCACAGGGGGACAGACCCATTTTGCATCAGTGTAACCAGGGATCTGTGTCAAAATGACCTCGAAATGGGTCAAACTGACGTAGAATCCGAGTTTAACTCACATCTTTTAACCATTTTCCATGTCAGTATGGAGTTTTTGCAAGTTAATAAACAACCAGTTCTTCCAATGACACACCAAATCAGACCCAACCTGGAATGGCCGCACATTATTTTAATATTACACAAAATAGTCAACATTATTTACAAAACACATAAAAAACAAAACAAAACACACAACAAAAACAACAAAACAAGAACAACTGCAAACAGACAAATATCATTTCGCTGCAGCTTTGAGCCTGAATTCAGTTCAAAACTATTAGTGAACGACAGTGCAATACCGTATAAATACCTCTCGTTAAGAGCGAACAACGCGTGAAAGAAAAATAAATAACTAAAATGGCGTGGCGAGATCTATCACCCCGGGAACGAGGGATGGGTGGTATCCGACATGAGAGTAGTTTGTCCCGTACCGAATGAGCGACATTGGCCTATAACGGGAACCAGTTAATATCAGATTTCGCTCTTAAACTTGCCCTCTTAAGATCGGCGGGTTAGCCGGTTGGATTTGTTCTCGACACCACTATTGAACCTTGCACCCCCTTGATTCTCTATGCTTGATGTAACATTGAAAAATCTTTCTATCAGCTGAGGTAGGTCTGTGTATGTATGCCAATGTCCTCAAGTCTACTCTAAAACAACCATTGTTGGCCTCCATTAGGATCATTAGTGCGAGGCTAACGCCAACGACGCCCGTACAAGATTTGCTACGACTTTCCCTGTGCAAATTACTGTGTTGCACATTATTTGAAAATACAACTCGTTAAAGCTTTACAGACGTGTAGGGCGTCAACGCGGTTTTACGTTTTCGTGATCCTTAGTTGGGTAACCCAACTAAGCCCTCTGTTGTTAAACCACTCTAAAAATTATAATAATTGACTAAAATCTTAACATAAGATGGAGCCCTCTTGTGACATGTCATGTTCTCTTTATTCAAATAAGTGAGTGTAGGTTCCAACTAATTTTTGGAGTAGGCATGTTGTGGTAGTTTTCGATCTCGCTCCATGAGCTCTAACTTGTACTCGTACGTGCTGCTTCAGGCCTACTCAAAAGTCTCAAATAAAAAGGGCTCGATGCTATTTTTACCCAACTCACACTATATTCAAGTCCTTTTCTCTGATGTACTCGTGCTTGTTACATATTACAAACTCTCGAGGAGCTCTCGAGGAGCTCTGATGAACATGTCAAACTTCTCCAAAGAACAATACATTCTACTGGAAACCAACACCTCGGATGGTTGGTATTTTAATGCATGAACGTTCTGCTCGAATGAATCCATCTACCTTGCTCTCTGCAGTTGTAACAGAAACATCGTAAACAAACAAAATGTCAGCCTGGAGGAAGGACAAGTTACTTCAATGTCCAACTATTTGGCATTCAAGAGAAATAAAACACTTACGAAGCTCGCTGAATCGTTTCGACATCTCACAGATCGGGTCGGTTTCTGTTGATGCAGAAACAGCGAAAGGACAGGAGAGATATTTCCCTTTTGTCTGCGTGTCATCAGCCCCGGGGCTGATGGCGAAACGCATTGCTGGTCGATTGTTGATAATTTGTGGGATGATTTGTCATGGGTGCTTGAGCTCGACTGTTGTTATCGATCAGTAGTTAAGTCGCTCATCACAAGGTGGCATATGTTCATTCCCATCAATGTGTGCGCATTGGCTGTTTTTTTTCTCGTAATGTCACAACTTCAAAGTGGGGTGGGGGAGGGGGTTGTCACGAGTGCCGATAAGGTCATGCCTCACTGAAAGCTTCGACCAATAGCTGATGAGGAAATCACCCACAGAAGCCAATCCCACTCCAGCCTTTACCAACCTTTCAAAACGGATTATCAACGGTCGATTAGCAAACTCAAAAGAGGCTGAACCCAAACACCTCTTTCTGCACGAGTGGGTTGCAGGGCCTGGTTCCACTTCGGAGGCCGGCAGTGGGGGTCGGTTGTGCAGGCGCATTGGAGCGTCCCAAAAGAACAAGGAAACATCTTGTGTTTAGGTTTCGCCAAAACATTCTACTTATAACTGTATCAAGAAGCAGCAGGGGTCTGTCGCGATAGCTCTATAGTTACACTTGGCCAAGCCAAGCGTGAAAACCAGAAGGTGACCGCGACTGGTAGTTTCATTATTGTTTGCACCCAGCCACAAAATCCCTTGAAGGAAAGGGGGAAAAACAGCAGTGAGCTTAGACCAAAACCAACTTGATGGAGTGTGCAATCTTTGTCCGTTGTTGATCTGTATAGTTTATTAGCAATCGTGAAGCACCACCAAGTCACCACATTAACGTGATCTCAAACAAGGATTTTTTTTATCAGCGAGCAGCTTCAAGTAACCGACGACAGACATACCATGGCGAACTCTAAAGGTAACATTTGGATTACATGTACTCGGATTACATTTTTTGTTCTGCCTCTACTTCGCAGGTTTCCGCAATCATTAGCAAGCCTTGGGTAGATTAATGACACAAGTTGCAACGTGTTTGTGTTGAGAATATGTTGTGGACCGCTTACACAGTGCATAAGTAAATTGCATGCAATACATCGTTGCATTGTACGTGTATTACTCTTGTATTATATTTTAATGGTTTGATGGTGTTAGATCCTTTGTATGCCCAAACTCCACTAACTGAGTCATCGGAAGCTCTAACACCTTCACTTGAATGGGAAACGCACTGAGCTTAAAGTAAACCCACTGTTCCACAGTGAATACAGACGGAGGTTTTTTATTTCATTGCGATCAGTCACCAGAAAATGAAGTTGATTGTTGACGGCAAATGTAATGACATTTGCAAATAGCGGAAGGGCAAAATGTCATGTAGATATTATTATTTAAAAAAACCTTTTTATACTAATCCAGCAATTTACTTTTGGCAAAAAAGCAAATAGGGGAGGTATGCTTAGAGCTTGCTCTGTGGTATGTATGAACATGGTTTACTATGTTTGTTTGTGTTCTTGTTTGGATGATCTTCCTGTCAAGGGAATTCGGCAAAGCTCCCACAAGGGAATATAAACGCCAAGCCGGCAACAGCCAATCTCTCTCATGCAAACATTGGTTGTACGTCTATGAATATGAATTGCGCAAATAAATTAATTGTTGTTCAGGGGAGTAACTAGAAGACAATACTTATTCTAGTAGCCAAATTCGAACCCACCTTGTGATAGCAAGTCCTGCAGTCAACCATGCACCACGGTGACAACAAATCTCAGGCTGATTTCGTAACTTAGGGTTCAATTTTTAATAACCAAAAACAAATATTTAAAAAACCTATCATGGCCAAAACTAACAGGGAAAGCAGTCACAGACAGCACATTAGTTTTAAAATACAGTATTTTGTTATCACTGTGCCAAGAAAAAAAAGTACACTCTTTCATCGTCACTCATTATTTGTGTGTGTGAGTTTTGACCGTGATCTGTCTCATTATCGTAACAACCCCCCCCCCCCCAGTAAACCCCACAAACACAAGAAACAAGTTAATAAATCGGATTAAAAACGAGAGAAAAAACCGGGTTAAAAATAGAAAAATAAAAGTAGGGGTGCAATGGCACAATATTACCAAGAAGATACTTGCAAAACACAATGCTCGGTTTCAAGACGAATACTCCGTACATCCTCCACCATCGTTTAATTACTTTAGTGTTGATTTTTCTCTAAATCTCCAAGTGTATTTGATATGAATGGGAGATTAAACTGAAGTGAACACTGGTTATGGCAATTGATTTCCGTGAGAGCGTATGGAAGTTATGAATATGGTACAGTAATTTGTTCTGCCTTTGCCGTGACTGTTTCTGATGTTCTGGTTGTTATTTTGGAATTCATTGATAATTTCCCAACCGTTTTTACAGGTCACGGTGGCATAAATCAACTTGGTGGTGTCTTTGCCAATGGTCGCCCACTTCCCATCTACATCAGGAACCGAATCTTGGAACTGGCACACGTTGGCCTTCGCCCCTGCGACATCTCACGGCAGCTTCTGGTGTCGCACGGGTGCGTGAGCAAAATCCTGAGCCGCTACGCCGAGACCGGCTCCATCCTCCCGGGCGCCATCGGAGGCAGTAAGCCAAGGGTGTCCACCCCGTCCGTGGTGAGCAGCATCGCCATGTACAAGAAGAATAACTCGTCGATGTTCGCCTGGGAGATCAGGGAGCGGCTGCTGGTGGACGGCATCTGTACGAATGACAACCTGCCCAGCGTAAGCTCCATCAATCGGATACTGAGAAGCTGCGGCCATGACGAAGATGTCGCAGCTGCTGCCAGCATAGCTGGAAGCAAGGGCAACGAGGACGGGCTCACCCGCCACAGCTGGCCGCCGGACTCGACTCTAGCCGAAGAGACACCCTTAAAGAAGACGCCGCGTGTCAAAACGGAGCTCGCCAATCCCGCGGATGACCCGTCTTCAACCGTCGCACCATCAGCTTGGCCGACGAAAACCACAACCACGTCCTTCGCAATGGATGATATCCTGGGAACCAAAGGGGTGAAGAGGTCACGTGTTGAGCGCGAGGATAGAACGACGACGTCGTGTACGGAAGAGTCATGTGGTATTAAGAGACTTAAGAAAGGTTAGTTCAAATAAAACTTGGAGTCGCCAGTCATCTTATGAGAAAATCTACTTCAGGGTTTGTTATTGTTGTTTTTCGCTTGGAGTGTGCCATTTCCAATTCAATCTTCAGTTCAATTCAATCTTCTTCCACACCGTCACCGGTATCTATCATGTGTTTCTCCTCTCACACCAACCTCCACCACAGTCCTCCTTCCCAACAAAAAAATCCTGGCTTGAAAGCCAAACCGGGATTTTATTTGCTGGAGGATTGTGGTAGGATGGGGCGGGGGAGGGTGTGGTCAGATGCTTCCTTCGGTGTGTGTGTGAGTTTTGACCGTGATACAATTTCATTAAGAACGAGTGGGACTTTATTCTGGTTCCGTCATCTGTATCATTATCGTAACCCCCCCCCCCGAAAAAACCCAAACAACAACAAACAAGTTAATAAATCGGATTAAAAACGAGAGAAAAAAACGGGTTAAAAGTAGAAAAATAAAAGTAGGGGTGCATCAAGTGTCCGTAATGGCACAATATTACCAAGAAGATATTTGCCAACCACAATGCTCGGTTTTATTTGCTGGAGGAGTGTGGTAGGATGGGGCGGGGGAGGGTGTGGTCAGATGTTTCCTCCAGTCAAGGCGCTACACTCAACATGGTACGAGGAGCTCGAATGCAACCGTCAACCTATTTTGAAAGAGACCTTTTCTGATCATTTCCCATTATGAAAGATCTGGGGTCGATTTCACAAAACTCTTCCTAACTTGGGACTATAGTCCTAGACAATGCTAAGAGATAGGACTAGTCCTAAGTACTGGTCCTAACTAAGGACTAGTCCTATCTCTTAGCATTGCCTAGGACTAGTCCTAAGTTAGGAAGAGTTTTGTGAAATCGACCCCTGTTTTCTTTATTAAAGATCTGTTTTCTTTATTTAACCAAAACGTCAGGTCCGCATGGTTAAGTGATGGCCTGGATAAAACCTCTGATCCCGGTTACCACGCCACTATCATACGTACATAAACCTCGGCTATGCGGACCTTGTTTCTATATACAATGGGGATTACTGTGCTTATACATGCAAGTTATGTTTTGGGCCTTCTCTTCGAAGAATACATCAAGTTTATACAATATTTCTGTTCTGAAATTAAGAGGGGCTTACAATAATGATATACATTGAGTTTGAACCGATGATATTTTTGGCTTCAGATTCATAATGCTATTAAATTTCTCGTTAGTAAAGATAGGACGGCTCAAAACAGGATTACTGTGAATTTTAATGATGGCCGTGTTCAGTAAGTCGGTACTCCGTATATGGCCGTCTCTTCAGACAGATATCTGGGTTGTTTTTGTTTCCAAAGGGTTGAGACGTGCCTATTTATCAGGTGCCTCTATACAAAGGTTACACGATTATTGGGCGTCTTTGATCAATGCAGGGGTGACACTCGGCCCTCTCAAAATGAAAGAACGGGGGTCATTAAGGATCATTTACGCTCCAGAGAATCTTGACATCTCTTCTGAAGGATCCCCCTTTATCCCCTGTAAACCCTCTTGAGCACACCTCTCACGAAGGCTTGGAGTTGGCAGAGGAGCGTAGAGGGCGTTTAGGTGGGGGGGGGGGCTGGGGAGAGAGTGGGGGTTGCAGTAAATAGACTATCTTGCTGTAGGCAATTTTGAGAAAAGTGTAAAGTTTGGTCAGCATTTTATTTTCTCCCTGTATAGGTGGCCAATAATTTATACCCTCGATGGGAGCAGGGTGTTCGTATCGGCAGTGTTTAACCCACCGTGGGATTCAGATTCTTATTAGGAAACATGGGGTTTTATCAGGATATACTAAGCTAAATGTAACTCTGATTGGGATACATTTACTTTGAAACCTCCACATTCTCCAGACCAAGGTACATCCATTGAAGAAAAAAGACAGTAAGCAAATATTATACTCCGATTGGGATAATCTACGTGGTACGACTACCCCATCACAGAGGCAAAGTATTCCCCCAATTGAGTAATATACTCCAATTTGGGGATATCTTTCCTGCCAGCATAAACGAATCCCGTAGAAATTGTTATCTCTACTGGAGGGTTGGATTGGGATATAACAAGCAGCAGTATACCTCCATATGGAAACAATCACTACTCTCCCCACGAACAAAACCCCCTAATCAGATATTCACCCTATCTTACCGGTCAGACAGAGGGGCTTAATACGCTAAAAGGAGAAAATGTAATATTCATCGTATTGCAAAACATTTTTCTTCTTTGTTTATAAACCTGAAAAAAGGAGGAAAGGTCGCGCAAAAGTCAGGCAGAAAATTCGTTCACTGCTGGCCAAGTATCTAGATCAATTCAATTGTTAGGATAGTTTTACCCATTTATTAGACTGGATGATGACTTAACTAATTATAGGTACCATTAATTGTGTACAGTTTTAACTGTGCAACTAATTTTTGATATACTTTTTCCCCTTCAAAACAGCGTTAACACAATTAGTAGAAAACATCTTACGATGTATTCTATATAATTGTTCCATACTTTTACTTTGGTATTTTTGTAAAACTTTTAAACAGCATGCATTGGCGCAAGATTTATTATGAGAACTATTCCCTGTTATTCAGAAATGCAACGACAGCGGAAAAACAAGAAACTAGAGCTTTCCCATGGACGTCCACCCTCTTCACTAGGAGGTAAACAACAACAACAACAACAACAACAACAACAACAACAACAACAACTAGAGCAAACGGTAAGACAAACTCCGTATACATTAAAAGCACATGAATTGCAGTGGTTTACAGAGGGTTAAAATGGAAAACTTTCCTTGAAATAATTTTGCTTTAAAATGCCATAGTTTTTTTGAGAAACTATTAGAATAATTTAGTTCCAATGCCGGATGTTTGAAAACAGTGAAAACATACAAGTTTTGCCCTTACTATTTTATCGTGACTCCGTGTTTGGGTTCCACGTTATTGTTGGGCCACACAGAGTGCAGATACTGGTCTTTGGCAATTACCAATTGTCCACGTGCTTGTAACTCACATGAAGTACAGATAAACATTTTTTGACCGTACATTGTTGGCTCCATACTAAGCAAGATGAAGCAACAACTAAAACGAGTGTGCTTACAAGATAGACATTATGGAGGATTTTTAGGCAGGAACTGTACTTGTGGGGTGTTTTTAACAGAACAGATTAAAGACAATTAAGGGACACTAGAAAACACAAGCCTACAATGTCGCTCTACTAAACATGTCTACGCTTAAAATTCCAGACAAAATAAACTTTTACCGTTAATTGGTAATTACTCGAAAACATGCAGACCGGTTCAGTCAGCTGTGCGCGGTTGTTTATGTGTTTTTATCAAGGGGATTGGAGTAGGACGGGGACCTTTGCATGGTGGAGCTATCATCTTGTAAGGTGCGCGGTGATAACATGTACGTTAAAATCTGTTTGAGTTGAGGTGGTTAATGGTTAAAAGAACAGGTGACAGCTCGATCCATTTCGATCAGCATGTTCTTATCGTCTTCGGGATAATTTTGGTCATTTGGAAGGAGATTTACCATTCCAAAATGGTGTACTAGTACAGCTATGTAAAATGTGGGTCGGTCACTTAAAGATAACGTTTTGGCGTATTTTGACTGTTATTACTGTCATTAAAAAGAAACAGCAAAAAGCATGTACGTCCAGCAAACCAAAGGGCCAGTGGGACAAAGTTTGCCTTTTATCAAGGGACTTAACTGATGTGACAGACTGGCGTTATGCATTCTTTAAATAATTACTTTAGTAACCTTTGTTATTCTCGACCCAGGATTTGGCACTCGGGTGAGTTATTTGTAGGGATTAGTCAATGCCTGGCCTTGTGCTGTATCGAATGAGCAGGATTTCTGTCACAGTTGAAGAACAAAACCAGAATGGTCAATAAAAGCAGACTGTGTTTGGATTACAGACCCCCAAAATATAACACTCCCTCGCACTGCAATTATTAACCTGTAAAATATTAATAAGGGACCGGCGAGGTATCTATTGTATCACCCTGGGGAAGGAGTTCAATAATTAGTTACGCCAGTCGGAGACCTTCAGTTTACCAAAGGTATTTAGGGACGCTCGATATGATGCTTCATTAAATCCGAGGAGTTACATTATCCGGTGGTATCGACTAATTTCTCTGTCAATTACCGACCACTCACTTCACGGTGCTTGACACCTCTGTTGACCGCTTTCGCGCAGCCGCGGGAATCGATACCGGATCGATGAGTGGACATGGTGATTGCAGTCAGGCGACAATAGCCCATATGCACAAGCGCCATCTTACAATATATACCACAATGCATATTGGGAAACTGAGTACATACAGTTACAAAATAAATCCAGCTGACAAGATGGACGCCATGCTGTAGTTTACATGTAACTATGTCAGGTTTTGTAGCTGTGTACCGCATTGCTCCAAAATCAGCGAGCCATGATGGTTGCCTATGTTGCCTCGGCTCGGATTTCACCTTTGTGCGCCGATCATGCGCATTGGGACATGCATATGGCATATGAAAAAATAAAAAAGGTATCTGGTATAGAGTTTGGGCGTGGCTACACTAGCGTTGGCAAGGGGTGATGGCGGATAATGGCGTGGCATTCTATAAAATAAAAAAAACAATACACAATTTAAATAAGATCCAATGAAACGTTTTATAAAAATACGACTTTAAAACATTTTACTTAGACTACTGCCAAGGTTTTTAACAGTTCAATGAGGTTGACCTTTTTAACCATAACATGATGTTTGCCGAAGGGTATACGCACAATACAATCTCGCTTTGATATCAAATATGCACTTCTGGAGCTGTTTGACCCCTTTTCTTTCTCCAGAATTAAAACAGCTTATTAGAAAGATTCCCACATCATCTTAGTTTCCGTATTGTTTTCCACCATGCCAACCTTCAAACCCTACTTCCAAATGGGCATACGGTATTTTACCCGATTACCGTTCAGACTGATGCATACATGAGGTATGCAGCCACACAAATCTCGAGTTAATATGATACAGTATCATAATATAAGAGCAGCAGTTTTTTGCTGTGTATTATTTCTTGGTCCTCTGTGATTTTTCTACTTACATTGCAAGTAAACAAGCTTCATATATTATAATGCACATCAGATTTACCTTTAAGTTATAACTTTTATTTACACCTTTGTTTTATACACAGACCAGGAACACATTAGCAATCGGCAACGCTGAGCAAGCTGCAGACGTACAACATTGGTTCCCGCCATTGCTGGGATGTTTCCCACCCTCGTACCCAACCACTGTTTCAGACAACGCCCAGCTGTGGAACCTCGCCCTGGTCAGGAGGCTCTCCCACCACGCCCAGGCCACACAGGCGCAGATGCGAGCCGATGCGGCGGGCTACCACCAGTCACGGCTCGGTCCCCATCCACACCAGAGTCACCCCACACTGTCCCCCGCCGGTGGCAGCGCGTACGTCATCGAGCCGTACTTGCACCCACCCTTCGACAATCAGATGGTTCGACATCTGCCCGCAGTGGGGAGCAGTATTCCATGGAACATTGCAATGGGTCGTATCCCTGGATTCTCGGCTCTGAGGTTCAACACATCCAACATCAAACACGAAAACACGTCTAGTTGATCCAAGATGAAGCCCCATTACGGACCGATTTTATGAACTTATTCATTTTGCAGTGCTTTCTTTATTGAAATTAAAACAGATCAGGGTTTTTTAAATTACTAAATTGCGATATTTTAGTTATAAATTGTGGTTTTTAAAACCCCAAACTGTTAAAGAAAGGTTTAAACTATCTATTGACTTCGTTTGACGAAAAAAAGAAGAAAAAACACGTAAAACATTAAGCCTATTTTGCCCTCTCTATCGTATCTACAGCCCGTTTAGGTACACAAGTCGATTCTTTGAAGGTGTTCCCATTCAACTCATCAGTTCAACCCTTACTGAGATCACAGTAGACACATTCGGAAAACTCCCAGGTTAGAATTGACCCAGTTCCTTGTCCAAGGTGCTTTGACCAATCTCTGGGTCAGTGTGACCCAGAATCTGTGTCAAAATGACCCAGACAGGACAAACTGACGTAAAATCCGAGCTAAATTTAGTCAAAAAAAAAAAAAAAAAAAACAGTTTCCGGGTCAGCCTGACCCAGAATTGGGGTCAGGCCCCCTGGGATCCAGGACTCGGTTCAACTCTGACCCGGGAGTTTTTTAGAGTGTCTAAACCAAGTAGCTTTGAGTTTATTCTTAGCGGTCACGCTGGTCAACTCCCGTCAACGTTGATAAATTAGGCGGATTGAGGTCTATATTGATGACGTCCATTTTATAAAACTCTTTTGACTGATACTTCCTTCAGGAAGTTTGACACAAGTTTTCGCCCACAATCAACACTTTGTTCGATTTTTGTTTGTAACTGAAGAATGTGTTCATTTGCCTTTTATTTTTGAATTAAAAGTTAAAAGTAACTTTAATGGTCATTTGTTTTGGGCTTTTGGTTCTAGCCAGTCTGGCTGGGTGTGTAATGGGCGTGGTCTATCTTGAAATCACTCCAAAGCCCAAATCCCAAGTTGCCCACAAAGATGGCGTTTATTTCTACCGTCATGATATAAAAGGCCCATCTCGGTGAGGACAGTATAGACTACTTCGCAAATACTCAGTGCGCGTGCGTTAGCCGTGGAATGAGGTGCATGCTGATCTAGCCAGTGACAAAATAATTGTGTCGTTACCTAGACCAGCATGCACCTCGATCCACGGCTAACGCACGCGTACCGAGTATTTGCGAAATAGTATTTCAGTGCAACTAAAACTACAATACGTTCGTGACTATTTTCTAAGATAGAATCGATCAGTCCAAATGAGAAGCTTTTAGCTGTGCCTATGAAGTTAACTGTTCATTAAATCAGCAACTATTGGGAAAGGTTCCTTGTGCGTATTCTATTGAATCCCCCTATTAAACAAATTTGTTCCATTTTGTTCCCCCCATTTGAAGCAGGGTCGGTCGTTCACAGACAGTGCTTATAATTGCTTCTCGATTGACTTAATAAAGTTATGCAATGTGTGAATTGTAATGATTGTCTATTGTTTTGTTCATTACCGATGTGGCAGGAGATTCTGTCCCCCCATACGGAGAATTGTGCAGACATTTCGTCTATAGCGCCCTCTTTTGAATCAACTTCTTTCAGCCCGTGTTGATTTGACGTATTGGGGACACACATCGGGGGACAAAATCCCCAATGCGACATTGGCCCACGGGTTTGTCCTGGTTTATGGTTGGACACACGTGACGGGACAACCGAGACCGACTTCATCTTAAGCAGGCAGCCTGTTCCAGACTGTTCCAGAAAGTGCTTAACAAATGAATATACATGCATGTTAAAATTGTATTGCGAAATTACATTATTTGAGCCAAAACTGAAGTTTCATCTTCTCTACACAGTTATTTTCAGGCCTTCGTTTTCACTGTGTATGCAGAAAACTTTGAAGGACTGCTAATTTTCTTACAGGAAAGATATGTATAATAAAAATCATCATGATATAACAATTTATCACTCCCTCAGCAATTTATTACCATGCATCTGGATTGTAAAAGTAAATCGTTGTTGGGAAAAAAATGAAATCCCTTGATCGTTTTTAATCTGACCAATCAACAGTCATGCGTGTTTGGAGGGCGAGCCAAACAATTACGTACGCCCTGAGTTCAAATGTAGCCATTGAAAGCTTGTCTTTAACAAGACGGTTTGAATGTGTATACTCTACCCCCCCCAAAAAAAAAAATGCTGTACCCCTTCCATTCCTTATCAGTTGGATATCAATTATACAATACTACAGGTAAAAAACAAAAAACACAAGAAACAAACAAGCAAACACCCCAACAAACAAACAAACACTAGCAATCCAGTTCCATAATAATAATGTACAGTTTCGGCTTACGACACCCCACTGTGGTGTTTCTTATAAAGGGTCTCCAAAAGTCAGTTTTGCGATGCAGTCATTTTTCAAATAGATAGAGTTCTGATGCGAGAGGAAGAAAAACAAGTCTCTAAACCTCACATTAAAACGATGTAAAATACCATTGTATTTAATACCCTTCAGTTTGAATTTTGCCATCAACACCCTAAAACTTTCAGTGAAGTTACATTTCAAGTAATGAGTCTGTACACTCTTTGAGAATTAAAAAAAAGTTTATTCCTGAACTTTTACGATATCAAATCACAAAGGCATTGAATTTGACCTTTTGACTATAGGACAAATTCCTCTTTGGAATGAACAGACCCAGTTTGTGTTGATACCCAATGACGTCATGTTTCAAGTTTCGCTCTCAGAGAGTATAAAATGAAAAGACATTTTACACCATGTTAGCGTCAAGTTTTGTAAAAAAAAATTCCACTTCCATTAGGACCCCATCTATTGGAAAATGAAAATACACAAAACTGAATTTGACCTTGGAGCCCCTCTTTGAAAAATGAAAAATTGGTTGGAACATATTAACATGGTTCAGAATTGTAGTTCACTCACCAGAGAAGACATGGTTTCACATCAAACCTCTAATTGTATACCTCCAGCATGAACCTAAATTATCACTTTCCCTCTCTAGTCTTTATACAGTTATGATCACATACTGGAATAAAAAAAAGTGTTCAGAATATGAATAATTAATATTATTGAGATGACCTTTTGTCTGGAGCGGTCTTTCCTATACTCCCTTAGGGATGGGGGATCTGGGGCTAACGAACAGAATAGTTGTTATGTTTGTATTAATTCAATCTTGTTATGTCTAGTTATTAAAAACGATTTTCGGATGGAAAAAGATTCCTAACCGTGGCCCGATGAATTTTGAACAACTTTAAAACACTGTTTTTTGAAATTTAAACCGAATAGATGCAATAATTCGATTCAAGCCTTTTCATTTAATTCATTCATTTCATTTATCATTATTCATCAAGATACAAAAACATGAGATTCAATATCACATGTGTTGAAAATGATGACCCAACCACGCAGTGCATGATATAAGAAACATGATATAGGCTAAAAATACATTGCATAAAAAACACTCGAAGAGCAAAAGAACGATACAGCGATAGATCACCAAACCGCCTCGCTATACAATCCGTGTTGGAACCTAAAATTAAAAGATGACTGGAATTTGGCAAGAATGAATTTCAAAAGCGCTCAGTATTTGTGTGTAAAAGCCTGATTCTGCCGGATTCTATCTAACCAGGTGATTTAAAGGAAACTGAATTTTATTTTAAGTGCCACCTCCTCAAAGGTACCACAAAGATCTTTAACATCAATTTTAATCAATCTTACAGTTGGTTTTTGTCACCCGTTTCAAAACAAATGAATTCCCAAGCATTGGAATTGCTGATCTTATTTACAGACAGGTAGTTCATGTTTTTTGTTTTAAATTAGAGGTTCAGGTTTGTTTGGGATTGATAATAATACTTATTCAGGTATTCCACAATACGTACACAGATACACAATTTATAGTGTGCTATAGGGTATTGTAGGGTATTGTGGCCGAGCGGTTAAGAACACCGACCTCAAGCTCTGGCGCTTCTGTTCAGCAGAGTGTGGGTTCGAGTCCCGGTCGTGACACTTGTGTCCCTGAGCAAGACACTTAACTATAATTGCTTCTCTCCACACGGGGGTTAAAATGGGTACCTGTGAGGGCAGAGATGGTTCTTGTGATTGATTTAGCTTAGTAGCGCATTATTTGTTGCACAGGCTGTATACTCCCCAGGGAGTTGAGATGATTTAAGGAATGAAACTAATGGCCCAGTGACCAGGGGTAATAAGTGTGAAGTGATTTAAGACGCCCTTTGAGTGTGTAAAGCGCTGTATAAAAACCATTATATTATTATATTAGATAAATAAAAACACAAATATATATTTGATTAATACGACTACCCCCGTAAGTGAGCAGAATCCGTTTTAATGTACGTTAACGCCAATCTTCGCAGTGGAACTATTGCAGGGTTCAACCCTCCTCAAAAGATGGATTAAAGTTGCAGGATCTTGAACCTGTTTTGTTTGCAACTACACTAGCTGTTAATCCACATTGGCGGATCAGATTGGGTCTGATCCACCTTTCTGGATCTAGCGTAAGCGAGGTCTATGGGGAGCTATACAAACATCGGGGATCGAGACTTATCTGTCAAAAAATTATTCAAATGAATAATAATGATGTGATAGTTTGTCGTATAGTTATGGCAATCATTTAATGAGACAATGGAAAACGTGATCAGCCAAAAAGCAGCCATGTACATAAAGGTCTATTGTGTTCAACAGCAATCCTAACCCAATCCTAACAAAGAAACAAACAAACACCCCACCAAACAAACAAACAAACAAACAAACAAACAAACAAACAAACAAACAAACAAACAAACAAACAAACAAACAAACAAACAAACAAACAAACAAACAAACAAACAAACAAACAAACAAACAAACAAACAAACAAACAAACAAACAAACAAACAAACAAACAAACAAACAAACAAACAAACAAACAAACAAACAAACAAACAAACAAACAAACAAACAAACAAACAAACAAACAAACAAACAAACAAACAAACAAACAAACAAAAAAACAAACAAACAAACAAACAAACAAACAAACAAACAAACAAACAAACAAACAAACGAACAAACAAACAAACAAACAAACAAACACCCCAACATCCCAACAAACAAACCAACACGCTTGAGTGCGGGGAAGTACATGACGCTGTATGGTGAAAACACAGGACCTATACCACTCTGTGACGTCATACAGTTGTTCGCGGAAGCTGTGTGCAAAGAGACTCTACGTGGGGGTCTTTTCGCGATTCGGAGTGGCGAGTGCCAAAAATTGGGTCTGTTAAAGTCGTTATTTAGGCAAGACTAAAAGGGCCAAATCTTTGGATTTTTTTTATGTGACATAATGAAGTATCATTCTACAGTTTTATTGGATAAGGGAACCGTAGCAAATGTCGCTCTAGTAACACTTTAACACTAACATACTTTTATCTATCTGACCACAACAGCAAGCATTACAATTCCAGTTGTTTCACAATGACTATCCCTATATTAAACTGTACCGAGAAACTAAATATTCAACCAAATCCCTTTTTTTTTTTACTTTACCCCCTCTACGATGTATCAAAGTCTTGTTTACGCGGGTGGATTGAATTGCACGTGACCTTCAATAATATTGTTCTTACACGGTAGTATGACGTACATTCTTGACATTTAATATAAAATAGAGATATCTCTATTAGTAACAGAGATATCTCTGCTTCGGGTGTACAAAGTTAATGTTTAATTTCTTTAATAGAGATATATTTATTATGAACAGTGACATCTCTATTGCGAACTGATATAATGATGACGATGGTTGGGTGGGTTGGTTGCAGCTTACGGAAAGAAAACAAAACTTTGACAAAAGGACAGGACAAAAGGAACTTTGTGGAAAGTTGACTTGGCTGTCCCATCACGGTTTTACCACGAAGTAAATATAATTTATAAACAACTACCAGAAAATGTGGCTAGTGGTGTAGGTGATCACTGCTCTGCGTTCCGACACCCCTATGTTCCGACACCCCTATGTTCCGACACCCCTATGTCCCGACACCCCTATGTTCCGACACCCCCATATTCAGACACCCCTATGTTCAGACACCCCTATGTTCCGACACCCCTATGTTCCCACCCCCTATGTTCCAACACCCCTATGTTCCGACACCCCTATGTTCCGACATCCCTACGTTCTGACACCCCTATGTTCCGACACCCCTATGTTCCGACATCCCTACGTTCTGACACCCCTATGTTCCGACACCCCTATGTTCCGACACCCCTAATTTTCCGACAAATATATGTTTCGATAACCGCTCATGATCTACACGCTAGAGTTAGGATTAGGGTTGGGGTTAGGGAGAGGAAAATACATTAAGGGTGTCGGAACATAGGTGTGTAACCGTATGAGAAGTCAGCTTGTATTTGGTGGTAAAATTTGTTTTATATGCATGTAATGGTTGTGGGTGAAGTAAAAATAAATTATAGTACTTTGTATTCCTATGCCTGCTGTCCACACACACATATACGGAGTTGGGATTTTCAAAAGGCACAAACATGATAAATAGGGAAAGTAAGACACGAAGATATAAATCCCAGGTGCAAGAATTAGAACCAAAGTTGGATTTCTTTTCTTCAGACTATTACAGTTTGTATGGTTGTAACCGACCAAGGTCACAAGACATTGTGATTTTAGGATTAGGAGGGCTTTAGTTAAGCTTAGCTACCTTACTTTAAAAAAAATTACAAGTGCATTCAATGTGTCTGAACAACGTTACTAAACATATAAAACAAATGCTCCTTAACTTAGTGTAAGTGTAAATAAAAGCAGTCATTAGTGAACGTTCAGGTATAAATTATTTTGTACTTTCAATAAATCCCCTTTTCTCAAAACTGAATGCGGAACTCACTCGTCATGGGTCGTTTGAACGCCGAACCAAAGGGGCCCAACGTGCTGGTGATGAGCCAAGCCGCAGAGAGCAACATGGAAAGTAAGTGGCAACAGGTCCCAATCCTGCCTTGGTCAACGGATCCTGCCTTGGAGAAAGGAATATTTATTCAATTCAATTCAACTCAACAATTATTTCCGTATTGCAAAATGTACATATAGTCAGTTATAGAGAAAGTCAATTGAACGCAGTTGTATAAAGAACCACAAGAATAACAATTATTGTTGACACAATGAATCGGAAAATAAAAAAAAAAAAACAAGTATTAAAGAGAGATGCCTTTATGAAACAAGCTACTGAGGCTGTTTTCACAAAAAGCCAAGATTAATCTTAACTACACCTCAATCTGATTTGCTAAGCAAAGTGTGATGTCACAATAAAGACCACCATGGCAATATTGACAACCCATCTTAAGATGAATCTTATAGTGGTCTGTGAAATCGAGCCGAGAGTTCTTAACAGAGAACTTTACCGACAACAGATTGTAAAGAGCTAAGATGGACAAGGAGGTAAAGGTCACAGCTAGAAACTCAAAGAAGTGCAGGATGAAAAGAGAAGAAGCTACCTCTTGTTCGCATCAAAACAAAGTAAAGGTCACCTCGTCACTGATTTTATGAATACTAACTGTAGTTCCCAAAGACTGGTAAAAAAAAACCAACAACAACAACAACAACACAAACCAAACTCGTCGCCTTGGCCCAGTCACCCGACTAATAAGTCTGCGCGTCATCATCTTTCTATACCGTGGTGTTATTGTTGCTAATATCATATCAGTGAATTTTTTTTAATAACGTATAATTCCCACGAGAAATCACCCAGCTACTCTTGTCCAAAAAAAGAAAAAACCCATACACTAATGAAGGAATACATTAGTATATTTTACTCGTGTACGCGCACTTCTCTTTACCCCCGCGTATTTCCGTTGAGACCTCCAGTGAAAGCTTTTAAACAAAATACCACTAAGCCGCTTCTAACCCACGACCTCATCTGTAGGACAGACCTGCTATTGCTTTGTTCCCCCGTATACCCGGAGTAATTTCCCCACCACATAATGGCGGTTGAAGTGGTGTTTTTATTTTGTTGTTGTAATTTTTTTTTGTGACAAAGTCATTCAACTTGCTCTCCGGGATGCGGTCCCCATCTAGTAGTTATGCAGATGAGTTACTTAATAAGAGAGTTACAATAGAAAGCCTATACTTGTACCCGCTGCCGTTAAGCCTCCTCGTATCACACTTGACAGTCATTAAGACGGATATACAAAATTCTGGCCAAAGCCTTTGCCAGATGATGCTCTAGTTGTGGTCACTATTATTTGATGGACAATCACCGTTTGCATTAAGTTCATAATAATTTCGATAAACAGGTAGAAGCGTGTAATCTCTACTATGGTAATGGGCTTACGTGTAAGGTTCAAAAGTGCGGCTTTTTACGTTTTAAGTATAGAGAGGTTTTCTTTGTAAAGGCCTATACATTTAAACTGCCTGTTTTTACAGTTTTGCTGTTGCTGTTTTTGTTGATGTTGTTGTTGTTGTTATTGTTGCTGCTGCTGTTGCTGTTGCTGTTGGATGATTGTTGTTGCTGCTGCTGCAGCTGCCGCTGCTGCTGTTGTTGATGTTGTTGTTGTCGCTGTTGTTACACATTGGTTCCTGGCATTGGACAATTATTTGTGTTTTGATCGTGTCCATCCCGACGTGATAATGTCCTCTTCATTGTGATGTTCTGTTTTACGTGTATCAAACATTTTGAAAGATATTTTTTCTATACTGGAAGTTTTAATCACATAGAGATCCATCCTTAACACAAAAGTGCGGGACAGAATAAGAATAAGTGAAGCAGAATAAGTGAAACATTGCCGAGTTGGTGTTATGTTCATTTTCTTAAAGTTGGCGGTACAGGAGCTTACATTTTAAAATGTTCCATTTTTAATACCATCTCATATTCATATCTATAGCGGTCCTTTGATAGACTTTGACCTTTCGGTATGCGCATCTCATGTAAGAGGACCCCACTGTAAATCGTCTGTAAGTGACTGACGTTTTATTACGACAAACCCGGAATCTACCCACGTTAGACTAAACGTACGCCAAAGACAAAGTTTGAACCACTCTTAATATGACCAGGTTTGCTTAATGGTATCATGCCCTGACTTTCGCTTCTGTGCACCCCGAATTTCGCCTCTGTTCGAATCCCGCGTGTGACGGGATTTTCAAATGATTTCATTGGTTTTCGATCCCCAACTGATTACGTGGGATAAATTAAATGAATCATTTCACTCTTTTCGAGAGTATGGGCGGTTTCAAGAGCAGCTGGAAATAAGAAAACAGATGGTTATAAAACTATTTTAATGGTTTTTACTCTTAAACCGATGTGTAGTAAGAGCCGTATTGCACCAAGTGCTTTCTGAATTCATCGCAAAAGTTCACTAATAGGACTTGGACGTTTCCCCCTGTTGGACTCGGAAAGTACAGACCATGCAACCTGATGTTTGTTTGTTTGTTTGTTTGTTTGTTTGTTTTATTTCCATTCAAACTTTCATACATACAGATAAATGATGAAAAACCATCAACACAAGTATATCAAAAATTGTAAAAACAATACAATACGGTATGAATGGGGGTGACATCCAGAGAAGGACTGGCCTTCAGTAGTGGAGCACCTGAGACTGCGGTCAAATTAAATAATTTATGGAAATACAAGCAATGAGTTCCCAGATTGGGTTATAAATGTAGTAAGTTCAAAAATAATGTGAACACATTAAACATACTAAAATAAACATATCAAAAAATAGAGAAAAATAGGTAATTAGTGTCTTGCAGATTGAAGGCATGAGTAACAGTTGATGTTTGAGCAAAACAAATCATTTTATTTATCTAAATAGAATTCCTTCAGGTGTTTAACAAAGAGCTTTTCGGATGAATTGACCAGAAGAAGCCTAAGTTGACCGGGAAGACCATTAACAATTTTAGGCAAAATGTTACGATAATTAGCTGAATCAACGTCCAGTCTAAATGTACTACTACAATGAATACAATTACTTTGTCTCATAGAATAATGGCACAAGTCCTGGTTTAGTGGGGAAAAGGACGGATGGCTTAAATTATCAGGGAGGGATTTGTGAAAGTAATCGTAATAATGGGTAACGATGTGTACATTAAGTACATCACCAAACTTAAGAATTCTAAATTTATTACAAAGTGGAGTGGTATGTGCATTGTATTTAGCACGACAGGCATTCCTTATACATTTCTTTTGTTGTGTAACAAGTCTGCCAAACAAAGAAGGATAAACCTTATACATGCCACCCCAGGCCAAGACACTGTAATTTAAATAAGAATTTAACCAATATATTATAAATCAACAAGCTGTCTTTAACCCTCACCAAGTTCTTTGTTCTATTAAAGGCCCTGTACACTATTGGTAAGATCGAAAAACACAAATGTTCACATATTCACACATAACTTACATGATTTAAAGTGAGTAATGGTAGAAAGGGTTCTTCAAAATATTTCTGCCTGAAATGCTATCGTTTCTGAGAAATGAGTAAAACAATAGTTTTTATCACGCTAGATGAAAACTCGATGTTTGAAAAAACAGAAAACACATAAGGTCTCTTTTCACTATTTTTTCGTGACCTCGATGACCAATTGAGCTCAAACTTTCACAGATTTGTTTGTTCATGTATATATCGAATCACACAAAATGTGGACACTGATTTTGAGCTGTTACCAAAAGTGTACAATACCTTTAAGGATGTAGTTAGCTTCGGAAATCTTATTGTGACATCACATGGTAAGAGCCAGAGAGCCTGATTTGTACACAGCTCATAATTGAAGAAACATTTAACAGCTACTTGAGCGGAAAATTGTCAACGGGAATGCTATTTCAATTTGTATTAATAATGTGTTTGTTTATCATTTAAATGTATTTTGATATTTTTACACTTCTGAGTTTTTCGTAATTATCTATCAAAAAATAAGGCCCCGAACTTCAAGGTTTTGAAAAACTAGCCACACTTCTGCCGTTGACGGCGTGCGTCAAAATGACAATACTTTGACGTCATTTGTGGGATGTTGCTTTGTTCTACCTCCATGTTGCAACAAAATGGCTACACAAAACGGAGCTCCCACTAATGACGTAACATGAGTAATGACGTCACGGGGGCTTTTCGCGAATCCTTCTGAAAAGCACCGGAGAAGGGCACTCAAAATTGCTGTTCGCTACATCTCATATAAACTTAATTTTCTTATTGATTGAAAACAATGGGGGCACATCTAAAAACTTGTTCAGCTGTTACGTTCATAACTCGAGAATTGATGCTTAAACTATGACATAAAGTGCAACATTTCCCATAATGACCGATGCAACACTTTGCCAGCCAGAAGGGCCCTGGAATGTACAAAGTCACTTTATTTGTAAACAAAGGTTACATGGTTTATAGTATACAATGCTTACCACAAATGGATGTAAAAAGTGAAACCTTATAATCTTAATCGCCAATTTAATTATAAAACACTAAGGAATAATAATGGTATTTCGTGTCGTGGCCGAGCGGATAAGAACACCGGACTCAAGCTCTGGTGTCTCTGATCAACAGAGTGTGGGTTCGAGTCCCAGTCGTGACACTCTTGTGTCCTTAAGCAAGACACTTAACCATTATTGCTGTGTCCTACGGATGGGACGTAAAGCCGTACGTCCCGTGTGTTGTGTAATGCACGTAAAACAACCCAGTCCACTTATCGTAAAGAGAAGGGGTAAAGAGAAGGGGTTGTTGAATAATTTAACTTTTGCTTTGGGCGCTTTGGGCTATAAAAAGCATTTGTTATGAAACGAGTATGGTTGGAATTTTTTTTAAAGTAGGGTATAATGATTCACATAAATATCCCTTGAAATTGTCTGGTTTTTGTTTAACTTCATGACAGAACACGGTCCACCATTTTGTAGGAACACATTTTTGACTCCACAAAATAGCGGACCGTATTTCCAGAGGCAAATGTATGTATTTTTTAAAACAAATTACAACACACTGTATGCTTTTCAGTGCATGGACAGGTATTAAAAATGATCAGATAGCAATTCCATATTCAGCAAAATCTTACGAGATTTGAAGGCAATGTACCCCTTTAGCTAATGCATGTTTTTCTTAGACTTTGTTTGCTGGACATTTCAAGCTTTTGTTTTCAATACTACAATTCCCAAGAGAATTTTTCATCTGAAATGCCACACTAATGACGTGCTCTCTGGTTATGTTTGCACTATTTTAATTAACATAAACAGGAAGCAAATTGTGCAATTTGGGGAACCACAATGACGTCAGGTCGGTCGATGGCGCGGGGGGGGCATTTTACTTTAGGACGTTAAGCAGACAATGTTTCTTGAGCAACTTTATTTGCGGGGCACCAGGTGCATAACGTGTAAATAACATAGCTTTTGGACGGTTACTTGTGTTGGCTAAGCATGGTAATTCTATGCTAAGAAGGTTTGTGCGCATTATGACCTATACGTGATCCATTAATCTGGTATTTGTTCGCCTGGTCAGTTTAAATGGTTTAGTGGAACTGATCGTAATGTGTGTATCAATATTAACTGCAAAGCAAAGTGTGAGGTCACATTACAAATCACTATGGCAATAGACTGTGTCTTGCCAAGTCTCGCTCGTATTCAAATATTTTGACCCGTTAAAGTGCGCGAGTTTGTTTTCTTCACGCGTTAAAGCAATGTATGTGTGGACCAAAGTGGTGCCAAATATGTTCGAATACGCGCGAGACTTGCACGGTCTTATGAAACAACTCATCTTAAGATGAATCGTTGTGCTCTCTGTGACATCGAACCCTGTTTTCACGTCTGGTTCCATCCCGACTAAAACTATATGGAATCATCAAACAAACACATTCGCGAAAATTGGTCAACAAAGAATCTTTATGATCACATATTAAAATGTACTAATAATAAAAAGAAACCCACCCCCCCCCCAAAAAAAAAAACAAACAAAAAAAAACCACAAAAAACACCCAAAAAAAGAAGAAAAAAAAGGTGTTTTTGAATGACTCATGCATGCACATTCCACTGTTTTGTCTTCATCGATCGTAGAGGATTGCATTTTATTCCGTTTTAAATCTACCCGGAAATTCGTTTAAGGTTATCTTTGCGTCACTCTTGCCATTATGCTCTAGTGGAGTAGGGCATTCAATTCAGGCAATCACAATGCAGACACAAAACAAAAACAATACATGCTCACATTTTTTAGATCTTGGATCAAAATTCCGAAGACTATTTCTCAGAAACCTCCGTTACACGAGACTCACAAGTCTGATGCATCCTCAATCTACGTCAACTCATAAAGGAAGCACACTTTCAAAAATCAAATGAAAAGAATAAAACATTGACAAAAACAAATATACATATATTTTTTTTTAAAGAAAGGAGTAGGAAGAATGAACTGTCCAGGGAAATGTCCGAGGAAATGTCTTTTGATGAGGAAAGAGGCGTTACAGACGCGGAGTGACCTGGGTGTGCGTGGGTTACATCGACACAGCCATTGGTCAGATTTGTTTGTGACAAGTTGGAAAGAAAGTGGCGAGGTACAGGTTTTTCCATGACATACCTCCAACTGTATTAAACCGGCCTGCTCGCCAACTCGTCGCATAAACAAACAACACCTGCGAGCGGGTAACATTCTCGTTGTACTAATGTTCAATTTGGCCCACTTCACCGATGATTCGTCTTTAAACTTCAAACTTGTTGAGTCGGGGACGAGACTTCTTCACGCAGACGGCACTGTCCTCATCACCACCATCGTCATCACCGGGGCCTTGTGGGTCTCTAACTCCTCTGCTCCACTAAAACGAGAGAACCGAGGGGACCGTGATGTGGTGTAGGGGTGGCGTCCCGCCGATGACGTGGGCCTGGCTTGTTCTCTTTGCCGTGCTGGTGGCCTTCGCGCCCGGAACATTGCAACAGACCAGTGGAGTGGCTACACTAGACATATGTAAGCCCAACAGAGTGTTACCGTCCTATTTGCAGACTGCTTGCGATCAACTGTTGGCTAGTCTTGGGACTGCTACTAGTGCGATGTCTGACTCAGGAACTAGGGCATCACCACCAGGTAAGCTAGGAGAACGTTGAGCATGCAATACAGACACGAGCACACCAATGTAATAAGCCGGAACTTTGATCTAATGTCTGGATCAAGTTCCGAATTACTTGAATTCCAACAGCACGCAAAGTTTCTGTAGACTAAATTTAAGGAAATTTTGTTCACTGATTTTTCTTCTTTATTTTTTATTTATTTATGTATTTATATTATTTATTATCATTTTTGTTTTACTTGTATGATTACTATGTTGTATCAATGTATATATTCTGTTTGCGGTTTCCATACTTTGCTGCGTATAGATTTATTTTTGAGAACTTGTCTTGCTGTTTATTCTACTGCCGCGGAGTAGATTTCGGAATTCGGGACACTATACTTAGTCCTGAAAAAAACTTTACCTGGGAGGTAGAAAATTGGCCGTGGTTCGAGTGGACTTCTCGTTATTAACTTCACTGCCGCAGAGTGAGTTCTTAATATTGGTCTCAACGTTTCGACAAGCCTGCTCTAGTCATCGTCACCAGGAGACTGACGAGTGCTTGAGTTGCTGGTCTCTTTACTTTACAGGGATTCAGAAGTTTAAGTGTAGAGTCTGTTTTGCTATCTTTCAAAGAACCCGAAAATAATGAAGTATTTTGTACACAGAGTGCTTTTTTCACTTTGTGTGATCCTTCAAATCGGGTCATTAACAAAAGGTATCCAGATGCTCTAACAACCGAGTAAGTTTTAGGTTTGATTTTGTGTCCGTCGCTGAAAAAATAAAGACCTAAAACCTGTGGAAAGATAATGGTTTGATGAACAACTGACTAACATACTATGGTACACTAATTATTACCGTACATTCCAACCGAGAACAATGTGCAATAATTGGTCTTTCGGAGGCAGGTAATGTCTAACGACAACTGAGGTTGCACGAGAAAGTTTGGTGCAATTACAGTGGGAATGGTTAAAAAAATGAACAATGAGGTCCGCGGAGCTGCACTGCGCGTTGCGCAATTTAAAATTCATTTACATATGGTACCTGTGAGTTAAAGTGGGTTTGGGGAAAACGTAGTACACCCGCGGTTTGAAACTATGGCTCGTTATTATCAAGCCTAATACCCATCAGAGGGGCTAGGGAGATGTTTATGAATTCAAGATAGAAATGGAATAGTCTTGCTCATTTTCCGCCTTTCCCCTCCAGCTGTTTTTCCCTAACGGTTAAAGGCACTGGACACTATTGGTAATTACTCAAAATAATTGTTAGCATAAAAACTTACTTGGTAACGAGCAATGGAGAGCTGTTGATATATGTATAAAACATTGTGAGAAACGGCTCCCTCTGAAGTAACGTAGTTTTTGAGAAAGAAGTAATTTCTCAGTAAAATATTTGAATGGATTTTGAGACCTCACGCGTGAGGTCTCGAAATCAACTTATCAAGCATCTGAAAGCACACAACTTCGTGTGACAAGGGTGTTTTTTCTTCCATTATTATCTCGCAACTTCGACGACCAATTGAGTTCAAATTTTCACAGGTTTGTTATTTTGTGCATATGTTGAGATACACCAAGTGAGAAGACTGGTCTTTGACAATTACCAAAGGTGTCCAGTGTCTTTAATGACGACCTACGGGAAAGCTCTGACACCCCGCCTCCTTAACGTTCCAATCCCCATCTTGAGATTGTATATAGGCATAAATAACTCTTACCATGTCTGAACATATCTTTCGGAGGCTTTGTTTAATGAAAAGAAAAAACACACTGGATAAGGATGATTGATGAATGTATCAAGCCAGGCTGGCAAAGGCCGTAACCCCCGAGGTTAAGGTTATAGTACTTACACACAGAAGCTTCCGCTGGAACTGAGGCATGAACATGCAAATATATTTTTCAGGGTGAAACAAACTAACCCAGTGCATCCATCTTTTGCGATGTGTTTCTGGCTGGTATAAGGGTGGACTTCCTGAAAAATCAAATTTTCTGAACATTCATGGAGGGAAGTAGATAACAAATTAGCATAAACCTACTGTGTGCAACAACTATACCCAACCTCATTACGGGGTGTGCACTGGGATGGGTTGTGTTCCACAGACGAGGCCGTCGTCTACAGCGAACAACCTTGTCAATTTAATAGCTGAGTGCCCCGCAGCAGCTTGTAAAATGGGTCTCATAATTCATAAAAAAAACTTGTCTTAAAAAGTGTTTTTCTTCATTCAAGCGCCTTGAGCACCTTATTGGTGGAAACACTCTCTTTATATAAGACACCAGTATTGTTATAAATGGCTGACATTTCGCTGGTTTCCAAACAGATCTGCCACGAACGGGTTCTTTTCTTTTGTTGATCGCATTTCACGTCTTTTGATTTGATTTCGCAGACAGGAGACCCTTATCCGACCCACCCCGCTACGGCCGGCGGAATGGCGGGCCGCCTGTTACAGTTCACGTCTCCAAGAGGCTCTACTCGCTGCCGACCTACAAGCTGTTCAGCGGTTTGAGTAGACGCTACGGTCACAATCGACTCCTCAACACGGACCAGTCGGTAAATCTTCTCAGGCGATTCGCCTCTTTAAATGATAAATTTAGCCTCTTAGAGGCCATATGATCATTGTAGAGGCTGTCATCATGCTCTCATTTACGGAAATGCATTTTGTATAATCGAAAAAAAAAAAAACATTTGAAGGAAAACGTAATCATATAGGAAGTATGGTAGTTAATGGTTCCGCTAAAAATTTAACACGACATGACGGTGACGTGTAGTGGCAAATTTTGCTGCCAATTTTGAAAACATCGACTGTGACATAAACTTAACAAAGAATTTTGAAATCGGCTTTGTGAATTTTTTTTAGCATTTTAACTTTAAATACAATAATGTTTGCTGAAACAAGCTCTATTAATTTCGCAGAGCCAATAAAAGGTGAAAGTGTGTCACATTTCGATGTTTAAAAAGGTACCTTTTTTGTTATGCTTTTCGACGCAGAGTTGTGACTGACTTTATAAATATTAACATAAGACATAATAATGAAAAACGCACAGCTTTAAAATTCACTTCTGTATATAGTGCCAAGTTTTATAAAAACTTATTGATAGGTTGTTTTGTGACCTGAGATAACAGTATTTAAATTTTTTTCAGTTAAAGGTAAGGTCATAGATTGGTTTTTGTCAATGTAATGCTTATTTATAGACAATAAAAGTCACATGCGAAAGTTTCAGTTGAATACAGTGTCTATGCGCTGAGAAAACAGCAAAAAGGTGACATAGTATTTCCATCAAGAACGTCGAATCCGTCCACGTTTAGCGAGGTGACAGCGGGTACCAACCACAGCTCTGGTCGCAGCATTCGCGAACGGACACCAAATCTGAGAACTATTCATGCATGGATCGTTTCTCAGATTTAAATGAAAATTAACGAAAATTAGCAGCAGTGCTCTCACCAATCAACTTGTTATGGTAATTCATTTTTACCACTCTATGACCATACCTTTAATCTGAACCAGTCAGTCGATTTAAGGATATAAAATATCTCACGACTATGGTTTACTTTCATGTGTTTCACCAAAGTTGCAGTAAATTCGACATGCGCAACGTAATTCATTTAAAACACCGGCCCCTTTAAAAAAAATCCATCAATTAACAGTGTTTACCGGTATATTTTTAGTTCTTAAAACAGTCAGAGAAATAGAAGACATTTCTGAGTTTGAGATTATTGCATTTCTAAAGTCTATTCTGAAAGAGTTTGGTTACAATATTGAACACTCATGGATGGAAATACCACTTGTGCGATGGCATCTTGAGAGAGTCACACTTTTTCAACTGCGTTGTGTTAAACTTTGACCGACGGTGAGAATCTGAACTAAAACGTTTTGAGCCAAACGGCAGGTCAGTTGAGTGTGATATATTCATACATTGTAAATGCACTTCAATCGGGGGGGGGGGGGTGGCAGAGACAGGTCCTTGAACTCACTTCCAATATTGTTGTTAGCTTTACACTAATACAACCTCAAGCGATCTATAGGTGTTCCTGTGGCGTCAACGCAACAAGTTCGTCAATAACTTGGATAAATTTATCCACAAAAAAATCTGTCAATTCACGATTGAGCCAATTGAAAAGCTAGCTGGGACCAAATCTCAAATGTATTGCTTGTGTAATAAACGCGACTTAACCTTAAGCTAGGCAATGCAACTTTAAACCAGTGGAAGCACAAGGTTTCGGGCCAGCACAAAGGGTTCCGGGAAGTTTTGACGATGGTGCTATTCTCTGGTTCATTCGGAGCCTTTCCGTGTAATCTTTTAAGTCAAAGTAGGTTGAAATGTTTGAATAAGTCGGGGAAAATTAAGGAAGTATGCCTGATGCGCACCCTTGATTCGACCCTGATTGTTTGCACAATTCAAATCCGTCAAAAAAGTAGCAGTAAAGTTTATATCTTTTAATTTAGAAAGATAAATATAAGAAATAAGGCATGCGCAGTTCATTTTATTGTAAAGTTTTGTTCATTTATTTGTATTGCCTAGGTCCCCTAAAGGGACAGGTAAAGAAAACACTGAACGGTTTAAAACAACAAAACATACGAACAAAACTAAAAAATTAATTTCGTTCCCTCGTTTTATTTAAAGTCAACGAATTACCTCGAAATATAATTTCTTTCCCTCGGAATCGTTTCGTTAACTGGGCACGAGGTTTAAATGGTGCTTTATTAATTTAATATTGAAGTACAAGATAACTTAAAAGGCATATTCCACTCGCCTCCGGTGAAAATAAAACAGAAAAAACGCAACAAATTAAATTAGTCGATTTAATAAGGAACACTCAATTTATTGCCAGACCGACAATATTGATGTGCAATTCACTGCACAAATAAACATAGTTTACCTTTTGCATAATACCCATTTGATTAATGACGCAGTCGCTTAAGCGAATTAGATATCGGTCAACGTTTATATAAACCAATCACCATATAAACACTAGGTCTATACTGTAATTATTCTTGTCACCAAACTCACTTGATATCGACTCCCATAAGTCAACATCTTTCTTTTTGCACTCAAGACGATTAACTGAACGGCCTTTTGAAGTAAACAAGATTGGAAAACTCTATTGCTATACGTTTTGTTATGTGTCGAGTTCATCAAAAGCCAACCTCGATTGAAATAAGGGTTAGGCCTAAGGTTTCAATGCATTCCCTATGGGGGAAAAACTGACGCCAAAAGGTTCTCTTGTTGCCGTGAATAAAGCTTCATGCATACACAAAATATATAAATAAATAAATAAATAACAATATTTAAAAAAGCCCACGCAAGTCCTAGCTATATGAATGAAATTGAGTATGTCTTCATCGAGGTAATTGCGATAATAGTTTGAATCAGTGATGCTGAAACGTGTTTTGGCAGCTCTTGAAGAATATAAAGTCCCCCTTGGTAACGATTACAATTTTAAATTTCCATCTCGTTAGGGTCTCGGGGTCTTAGTTTGTGATTTGGAACTAATAAAAAGCTTTCAAATTAAAAAGTAATGAACTATACTCGCAAACGAAGGGTCCGACACGGATGCAAAAATTGTGTGAAATCAAAATTGTACTTGTAAATTTCAAAGGATGCGTGATGCCAATGATTATCGGATGCCTTTCTTTGGAAGGCTTGTTTTTCGGTGTTAAAACCTCTTTATTAAGTGCGTCACTTTCAAAAAATTTATTTGTTTAAAAAGTGCAGTACCCAAATGACCTTGTTCAGCTTAACAGGAAAATATGCTATCTAGTTTTAGGAATACTTTAATAGCTAATTCATCCCATCTACGTTTCAATATTTAAACCCAAAAACCAACCTACGGTGGTCGTGTTTTAGTGGAAATTTTGTGTGGGATTTTGGTGTACGTTCATGTCTGGCTCATCGTCCCGATCGCGGCTATTAATGGGACACGTTGCCGTTGATTGGGCGATTTGGGGCTATAAAACGCGTCTGAAAGCGTTCCTTATATAATAAATATGGTTGTAACAGATGTTTTAAAAGTAGAATATAATTATCCACACAAATATTGCGTGGTTTTCTATTTACTTATTGAACTAACACGGTCCGCCATTTGTGGAGAAAAACGTTTGGTTCTACAAAATGGCCGACTGTGTTAGTTCACGATTAGGAAAACCACCCAATTTCGATGCATGTGTGGGTCATTATATTCTACTTTTAAAACATCTGTCCAACCATTTTCAAACCATAGCGAACGCTTTCAGGCGCTTTTTATAGCCCAAAATAGCACAATCCAAGGCAACGTATCCCTTTAATGAGGAACTTTTTCCTTTGACTTTGATGGCAGCGAGAAGGAAGTATCAATTCTCTTGAAAATTACTTCTGAATTTGGCGATGAACTTTATAATTAAGTGCGTTACTCAGAGACCTTTAATCAAACAGATTTGTGCTAACTACCAATCCTGAAACCTTGTCTTTCAGGTTTCAAATAATGGAGCACAAGGTTTCTCGCTTTACATGATTGACTTTTTTCGATCGTATACGCGGGTTTGTAAACGAGCGTTTTCGCATCACAGGACCGGTAAACCAAAACCCACGAAGCATCTCCTGTCGTGGAGTGTTAGTGGAGGAAAAAGTAACACAAATACATAAATTGTAACTTGTCCATCTATGTTCTGGGCACGATCGTAGAAAACAAACTCAGCAACCAAACTCAACCCAGCAACCAAACTCAGCCGTCTGTGAGCTGGCACACAATTAATGTAGCCTGACCCAAAATGTAGCCCATGGCATGTCCAAGTTGTAAATAACCGTTCGGCCGTAACCCTCTGACCCACTGAAATAATTTGAGGTTATAGGTTCCCCAGAGCACCGGTATTATTAAGTAAGTAACCTGATAACTTAGGCTTATTTCTATTATAACAGAACCCCATTAGTACAAAATATGTTTTTAAAATTTCAATAACAAGGATCAAAGCCGGTGCATCATCCCTTTTACGGAAATGGAATAAAGTTTACAATCCATAATTTAAAAATAACATCAGGACCCGGGAAAAAACAGTGAACTAAGATTCCCTGTGGATTACTCCCACGAGTTTCAGTCGCTTTGAGCTCTCTCATAGAATACGGTACTTCGAAAATACTCTGAATGCGTAAACGCATTAGCCGGCTAACGCGCGCTACCGAGTAATATTCTGCGGTATATAGACCTTTCTTTTGCAACGTCACAGCCCAAGTTTTTGCCAACCAAGGTTGGAAAACTATGGGAAGCCATAAATGCAAAGCAAAAACGGATATCCACAGTTTGTAACAATGTTACACAAATATTCAAAAATACTGTTGAATTTGTTGGAAACAAAGCAACCAGTCATAAAATGTATATTTTGTTTATTGAAAGTTTGCAGAAATTTTGAATTTAGTAAAACAGTCTGTACCTGCGATTGAATGTTTTGCTAACATTCGGCCCTCCATGCCAACCAACGCGGCTTGTTGATCAACAAAAGAAAGGTCTATAGTATATGAAGCTCAGACTCACATTTGTTTATACCGCCCTCTGTCAATAAGAACATGATTATTGCACGGGTACTTTTTAAAATGCTTTCAATTGATAAACCAAACAACGCAAATTGCAAAGAGTGCTTACAGTAACTTGATTTGCAAAGTTAGGTTTGGGGTTACAGTCGACTCGGCTCGTTATAACAAGATTGGTTGGACTGGCAAAAATACCTCTTTATAACGTTGTTATAAGAGGACAGCAAAACAAAGAAACACAAAGCAGAAATGAGATTTCATGACTTCAGAATGTACTCTTTATAAGCAAGCGTATTTATAACGTGCTCTTTATAAGCAGGCCTCTTTAAAACGTGCTCTTTATAAGCAGATTCTCTATAGATAGGTTGCAGTATGACGTAAACCGGCCATCTTTACGGGCAGTTTAGAACAAACAGTCGTGCGCTTCGTGTGAGAACGGCGTGCAACACGCGCGCATTTCACGAAACTCATTGCAGGATTAGTTAGTGAACAACGCGGCTGCGTTAATAAGTTGAGCGTTTGACGCACCTGCAAGCCAAAATGCAATTTGCCCGTAAAGATGGCGTCTACTGGGAACTATCTATAACGTCCTCTTCATAACGAGAGTCGACTGTGTACAAGTAAAGTGACTTATGAGGCACAGAACATGAGAGTTTGAGTGAAATGAGAGCGAGGGTCGCAATTTCCGTACAAACAGGCCATAATGGGATTAAGAGAGTTAGGTTTGAGTTGAATTTTCGACTATGTTAGAACCGTTTGGTTAAAACTCACGCTCGTATTGCACTGTAAGGCGCAAGATTGGCAACTGGAGCTTTTTCTATTGTTATAACGAACGTGAAGTACGGCATGGGTGCCATTTCAGTAAGCAAATGGTACTGTTACAACGTTGATAACAATGCTCATTGTTTGCACTGATCTATAGTTGCATCACCAGAGCTGCTTACATTCTCGCGTATACTTCACATTTCAGCCCGAGTTGCACATCTTGCACCTGCGTCGCTAATCTTTGGTTTAGACTGCCCTATATACAATCTTTGGTTTAGACGGCCCTATATACAATCTTTGGTTTAGACGGCCCTATAATACAATCTTTGGTTTAGACGGCCCTATGGCTTTGATAGATAGTGCTTCACATCTTTGATGTTGTGAATGATGCGTATCCTAGATATGAGATTGATGATGGATGGGAACATGGAAATGAATATGGCTCCTCTTGAAGAAGGGAATGCAAACAATTCCCTTCATTTTCAAAGAGGGGTTTTAAACTATAACTATGATTAATTTGAGAGGTAATTTTTCTGCCATCCCCCGTGGAAATTAGTACCATCTTTGCACTGAAACTATATTGGCCAACTTGGAAGTAATAACTGGACTTATGGGATACAATCACGTGTATTTTTTCTTCAGTATATAAATAGACCAAGGTGATTCGGGCAGTATTATTGAAGACGATCACGGAAAGTTGTAAACACTCACTGTTGAGCACTGAGGCCAAATGAACGATGTTTTGAACGAGTATTTGATGAGAGAAAGGCGAAGAAGTAAAGATAACGATTGAGAATTATTGCAGGAATAACGTGGGGTCGACCAAGAGTGAAGTGTGGTCATGAATGATTGGCACTTGGCGGTGCTTTAATGTAATTTTTTTTGCTGAACAATTACGTGCAACCTTGACCCACTGGTGGCTATAAACTCATTGTAACTCAATGTACTCTATGAGTTTATAAGTTTTAAGGCCGCGCGTGGTTGAGTATCAACTAGGATTTTGGTTTACAGTCACACCATGGGTTCAGCCACTGTCTCGTTCTAATACGAACTAGTCCAGTTTAATTTTGAAAGAACCTGCCCTGCTGTCCAGGACTAGTTTTTTCCAGAACCATTTTCTACTATCGAAAAGTAAAGATAAACACATTGTGTTGCTGGCCTGTGGTCATATCTGCGTTTTTGTGTAGCAGTTATCTATTGGAGAGGATGTGAAATTCTGAAGGCTGTGGCTGTGCATAGGACACTTAACGCATGACGTAATAATTGTTTTTTTTTACGGATTCAAAATTCGGCAAACTTCAAACTCATCGTCAAAGTAGCTTCATAGTGTTGCCGACGTGCGTGTCTTTATGCAAAATTTCAAAGTGTTATTGTTAGTGTTGCAAGCGTAAAGTCTTTTCCGAATGTCTAAATATAACGCACTTATACCCAGTAGTTTGCGGTAACACCATGGACATGACAAATGCGTTATAATGGTTCTGAAAAGAACCGGTGGTGTATAACAACACGAACAGTATGGCTTTGATCGTCCCAGGAGACGATCAGTGTATGCTCTGATCGTCCCAACGAGGCGACCATGTTTTGATCAGTATGCTCTGATCGTCTCGTCTTCAGGGAACGATCAGAGCATACTGATAGAAATGTTGTGAGTTGTAGGTTCTTTTCAGAACCACCTCAACTCAGGTGCATGCTGTTACCGTAAACCTTACTAGATTGTTATCTCCATCACAAAGTTTCAAATTCTACTCACAACATAATTCAGTTTGTTTGCCAGCACATATACAATTTGCGGTAAGTGTGTAAACGCCGCGTTGCTGAAAATGCGCACTGTACCGTATAACGCACGGGGACATGGACTGCCCTAAACGGCGCAACCGAGGTTATTGCAATGATGACGTCAGGGGAACACGGTCAATTGGTGCCATTATTTCGTGAAGTTGTGACGTCATGCACAGACTGCCTTTAGGCTGTAGCCACAGCCGATTGTGAACGATCGTGAATGGTCTGTGGTAACATATTATTGTTGCTGATTACGGATTGACAAGTGAGCGTGCACCCTAATAATAACAAGTGCCCTCTTGCATTGGTTTATTTGAAAATTGTTTTGAATAAAATGTTTGCAAGTCAGAAGGTCAATAGAAGGATTTTGAGGCATTGCATGGTGATGTATCAATGTATATTCAGTTTGCGGTGCTGTGTAGCTTTGTTCTTGAGAACTTGTCTTCCTCTTTATTCTTCTGCCGCGGAGTAGAATTCGGAATACTACTTAACTCTGAAAAGAACTGTCCTGCTTAAGTACTACCGAATTCCTAAATCTACTCCGCAGCAGTATAGAATAAAAAAGCGCGACAAGTTCTCAAGAACAAATCTATACACAGCAAAGTAGATATACACACCGCAAACTGAATAAAATACGTCGATAGAAGGGTCATGATTCCATGAGGTATATCCATAGGTCTGTCACGGCTGCCCAAAATGCAACTGCAATTTTAATGCACGCCAAAAACAAAGCGAAACAAAACAGAACATGATTATGACATTTATAGGGTCGAAGCATCGCATCACTTGCCAACGTCTCAAGTTCCTCGAAGTGAACCGTGGTGAAAGTCCTATAATAACACTTAGGAATAATATTTAATACCGAAAACAAAATAGTACACATTGAACCAAAATGTGAATTTCGGTGAGTGAATAAGAGCGGTGAGTTATATGCTTGATGGACTTAAGAGACGTTGGGTGAGGCTACTGAATGGATTTATGCATTCATTTGATCAGAGCTATGAGTGTGTTTGAGTGGCGGTGTAGCCTTGATTCAAGACGTGTGAATGGAAAAGCCGCAGATTCGCTGAGACTTTGGCTGGGCTTACATTACAGGACTGACATATATTGTACTTAAAGGTAGGGTCATAGATTGGTTTTCATAACAAATCATAAACCGTTTTTGTTGTTGTTTTTAGTCAAACGTCACCATTGGAAACATGTTGTTTTTATTGAAAACTAGAGGATTTGACCTCAATTGAATCGATACATAATAAATAAATAAAATAAATGTAATAATAAGTCAATAAAATAATTCACTTGAAGTGTGCATTACCACCATTACATGCAAGAGGAATTGTTTTAAAAGGCCACTGGACAGTAAAAATCTAACGTCATCTACGACAAAGCAGCAACCGTATACACTCGCTCAAACCTCCGGATACCGTTTGTGGGATTCCTTTTATAGGCCGCGCAAGTCTCGCGCGTAGAAAAAACGAGAAGACAACCCGGGCGTAAAATTTCTTTTTCAATGAAATCAAATCTCCCTTTTAAATTCTACTTATAGACAATTCTTAAAAATAAAAAAACACACACAACTATGTATAAGTAAAAATAAAACTGTGTTTATATAATACAAATAATTTGTTCAAAATAAAATTGAAACAAAATGAAAACTTGGGAGGAGGATGCTTACTTTTTAGAAACCCAATTTGCGAATCACGTCCGAATTTGTGCAACCATTGCATATGTTTATTGATAACATGTTTAGCAACTGGAAACGGAGGTCAAGTCTTATTCTTGGGTTTGTATTTGTTGTTTTGTTAACTGTATTTTACTTTCATATTATTTCATCGCTAAATTTTACTTTCCCAACAATACAAAATATTTGTGTAGCCATAAACTACATTAAACTGAAGTGTTACAAAGAAACAGATCGCAATCAGCGCCAAAACTAGAGTAACATTTTTGTGCACCACTTTTCTTTGTAGGGGCACTCTCTGGCGAACAAAAACTATAATTTCCAAGCCCCTTTTCAACGCTCTTGTTAATGCCATTTAATTTTGATAAAATAATCTGACATGGTGTGTAAAAACAAATACATTGTCTGCGTGCAAATGGAAAAAAAGGTTTTTTAATCATTAAAATTATCACATTAAAGGCTTATAAAATGTCAAAATTTACTCTGGCAATATTTAACCACAAAGCCACATTTCAATTGGGAGACACCTAGGGAGGGGCGTGGTGGGGTGGGCACAGATATCAATGGGGGGGGGGGAGGGGGCACGCGTGCCCCCAGTGCCAACCTAGTTACGTCACTGGACAAGAGGCCAGTTAGATAATTACCAACTCAAATTTCTTTTAGCTGAGGGAAATCGCGTTTCTTGCCGTTGCAATTTTAAATTAAGTGGGCTGGGGCATTATCGATAACCAGTATAATTGTATTGACTGGAAAGTGTTTATATATCAGTTATCAAAATTATAGCCCGGTTACAAATTTCTAAGAGATGATGTGTCAATTATCAAGTAATTATTTACCTGGAAACACTTGTATTTTCAAAACCATATATTTTTGGAAAATAAAAAAGTATAAAAATAACAACTTTATCGTGTTTCCATATACGGAAACGGTTATAAAAACTGTTCATTAGAAATTTAAGGGTATAAGGAGGTTTTCTTTGTCATATGCACTGTCAAGTAGATTGCTTTGTAAATTTGAAAATATTACGTCATTATGCAAATGCACTTAGCCAAAAAGCACTGAATATGCTGATTTGTATAAGTCTTTAGCTATTTAATGAGTTCTTGATAAACTGTTGTTGAAACTAGAAACGCATATCTTCTAACGCAATATGTCGTCTTACTTCCTATTATAGGCTACACTTGCACATTAATTAAAATATTGCAATAGTAGGCTTGTGTAGTGTACAAGGGCATTATCTATTAACTGACAACTGTTATTAATCGTAGCTCTAGATAGGTCTATATAATCATGTACATATCATTATTTAAAAGTAAAATTGAATGTCTGATGAATGAACATTAAATTACGAGCAATGAAGAAGCCTTCGTACGTTGTGCCTTCAAGCTGGCTCTTTCACGAGAACATTTAGCAAGGAGTTTAATGTTATAAAGGAATTCTAAAAGTATGATATAACGGCATTGAAAACTGTCCTATTTCGTATTCTTCTATTTGGTTCTAGATCAAGCAACCTAAGAAATATAGCCAATGTCTCAGTTGTTTTTGCTTTGAAGAAGTAGTGGGCTGCACGTGCCACTTAAAGCGAACCATTAAACCCCGCCCATGATGTATTGACCAATCACAACCGGGATTACTCAACCAATCCATTGTGAATGCGCACATGCGCAGTCAAACCTTCTTTTTTTCATTGTATTTGTGATTCACACTTTTACATACACTTTTTTTTAATGCCAGCACACAAATTGGTAAAATGTATTCAGTGGCCCTTTGTTAACAAAGTGCAGAGATTCCACTATTAATGAGTATGGTTTTTATTATCACTAACGCCGTCCAAGTCAAAAATGTATGTTTAATGCCCACAATACATGGCAAAAAATTGCAGCTTGTCTCTAAGCCAGCTGAGTCAGACAAAATCAAGACCAATTTATTACTGAAGAATGAGTAAGGATAACAGTAAGAATAAACTAGACATACACGGAATTATTCAACCTTCTTTTGACTTAAATGCCGTTTGGGAAACCATATGTTAACTGCGATTGATAGGTTATACAATTAGATATATATAATATATAATATACATATATAATATACATATATAATATATATATATCTTAAAACTGAATGCAATTTTTATTTCAGTTTAAAAAAATGATGTGTATAAACGAACAGAGGAATTAAAGCAAAGGTCTGAAGAAAAGTTTCCTTTGTCTCGTTCACGCATGGATTATTTCCCTGTCATGTTCCCACTGTGTTCTTGCAAAAATAAGCTAGTACTGCTATCTGGTATCCGACTATTTTACCCCCGCCGTCGTTATGGTATATTGATTTGATTGAAACAAAAGCAAGATGACCAATAAACGAAGACAATGCGTGCAAGATCTTAGATGTTTCACTTCGGTGTGATAGAACACTGGGTACTACTACTACTAGCCCTGCAGGTAGGCATCTCGAACCCACGACCTCGCAGATTCTAGAGCCAACCGTTTAGACCATCAAGGTCGCCAAGTGACGAGAGGGCAGTACGAACCCAACCCGAGATACCCGGAAAACACTTTCATTTGCCCTGTTTCCGGTTGATTTGATCTAGGTCTATATTTGATATACCCAACCCCTCTCTGTAGCTCTAGCCGACCCACTACAAGTTGGCAGTTCCACATCATGCCTAAACCTTAAAGTGGACATTATTATCCATTTCGGTGATACCTTTTGTGGGTGTATGTGGAGAGTGGGTACATCAAGTCGACCAACATTTTGATTCTGCTGCTCGCCCGATACAGTGGTGAAAATTATCGATAGTCTCTAGTTAACAAACATCTATTCATGCCTGACAGAACTAATTAAGAAGTATAGATTCAACTTTTCCATTCTGTTCGCTAAAATTGATGATGATTTGAAAGCGATGTAATCTTTGCAAACAGACAAACCTGGCCTGTTTGCCTCATGAGTACAACTGTATGAGTACACTGTGATTTTTCTTAAATCGGTGTGATGTGGGGGGCAAGGACAAAAACAATCTTGTTTGTGTCAAAGTTGCAGTAGCTACACAAAGCAGTAAGTCTCGTGTAGCTGCAAAAGGTGAGATTTTCTGAGACGGATTAGCAATCAAAAGAAGAAAGGAAGAAATCTAATTCGAGCAGTGGACAATTACGAGTATACGTGTTTTTGTTTCCATCTTAATCTAAGCCAGACATGTCTAGCGAGCTTGTTATTAAACATACGGCTTTTTGGAAATAAGGACAGCTTTCACAGCCGTTCAAAATAATTGGAATTTGCACAGTCCCTCGATGTTTTCAAATAGAGACGCGGGGGCAGTACTCCCATGGACAAAAAGGTCTTTCATGTAATTGGAAAATTGCCATGTACAGGTGGCGTGGGGGAAAACGTAAAGAATTAACATTGCTTGACTTCGTTCTCAAGGTCGGATTTGATGAGCCGCTCCAGGCATGATCTCGTTCTGTTGAAACTCTTTTATACTTTAACTATACACATTAAACTTTAACTATACACATTGCACAAGTGTTGATCGTGGAGCACTATTTATGACCCGACAGAGGGCATGTAAGCTTGTTACTTTTGTTCTTGCAGGTTATTGAACTCATTTTATTAGATTTCACGTTTAAAACTTGATGACACTTGCTAAGAAGATGTTTTAGAGCTCATCAGGGTGTCACTTGATATAAAACTCCGTGTCAAGCGGCGTTTTCTCTTGCCTATGTGAGAATCTCTCTTGCGGTTTGACCTCCGTATACGATAGTGCCTTAAAGACACTGAACACCTATGGTAATTGTCAAAGACCAGTCTTCTCACTTGGTGTATCTCAATATATGCACAAAATAACAAACCTCTGAAAATTTGAACTCAATTGGTCTTTGAAGTTGCGAGATAATAATGGAAGAAAAAAAACCCTTGTCACACGAAGTTGTGTGCTTTCAGATGTTTGATTTTGAGACCTCACGCATGAGGTCTCAAAATCAATTCAAATATTTTACTGAGAAATTACTTCTTTCTCAAAAACTACGTTACTTCAGAGGGAGCCGTTTCTCACAATGTTTTATACTATCAACAGCTCTCCATTGCTCGTTATCAAGTAAGTTTTATGCTAACAATTATTTTGAGTAACTACCAATAGTGTCCAGTGCCTTTAATAAAGCGACGGATTTTATGATCTAAGGCCGGCCATTTTTGAAACCCCGTGAAAAAAGCCAAAGAGCAGCCCTGGCTCGACGGTCTGTCATGAGTACGGTATTCACTACTTGCACGGATCCGCCATGTGCGTGTTAGAGCCTCGATTTCATGTTTCACGTTATCAAGTAAGTTTTATGCTAACAATTATTTTGAGTACTTACCAATAGTGTCCAGTGCCTTTAATAAAGCGACGGGTTTTATGATCTAAGGCCGGCCATTTTTGAAACCCGTGAAAAAAGCCAAAGAGCAGCCCTGGCTCGACGGTCTGTCATGAGTACGGTATTCACTACTTGCACGGATCCGCCATGTGCGTGTTAGAGCCTCGATTTCATGCTTTATTTGTATTGCATTTATGTATCCGTTTGGATGAAAGTGTCATTACAATACTGAGACAATACAGAGTTATATATTGGTTCTACTCACTGCTGTTCCCAATTGGGCTCTACACGCAAAAGGCTGACCGTGCAAAGGGTGAGTAGCGTGCGTCTCTGCCAGGAGTTGAACCCGGAACCCTAAAAAGACCGAAAGTGTCCGCTTGATGTTTGCTCTAAACCGTCAAAGCTGACCGTGCACTAATCTCAACATGCCTTTCAATACGACCAAATTAACAAGCATCACACCTGGTACCATATAACGAAAGGAAAGCGCCAGTTATTGACAGCAAAGTGGGACCTTTTTCTTTCCACGGAATGAAAGGCCTGGGTTTTTAGATACGAAAACACAAAAATAAAAACAACTTACCTGTTTTATATCTGCCGGTGTTGTTAACCCTTTCCCAGTGGAGAAACTGAAAGTTATGTTCCCTTGGAAGTAAGCGTTAGTTGGATGAACATGGGACCTGTGTGTTAATTTAGAGATTCAGACGTGCCGTGGCACTTCACACTGACCCCCGCACTAACGAATAATACATTAGACGATGTATGTAGTTTGTAGGCTGCAGTATAGGTTGACAATAGTGTTCCGTTTAGCTTCAATTGTGACCGACATTAAAGAGGTGTCTATAAAAAGGCATTGTTCAGGAATGCCTCTGCAGAGAAGGGGTTCAGAGCTGGAACCTTTTCAATTTTGTTTGACCAGCACCCCCCCCTCGGTCACGTGCCATGAGCTCTACAAACGTTTATACTGAAAACCAATTTTTAAATTAGGCGCACCGGGGCCCGTGAAGGTGGCAGTTGACACACTCATAAGCCCTTTTCACACTGCATCTCTTTTCCCCGTGGAATACAGCCCCGGGGAGGCCCCGTTTTTATTTACCCTACGGTTACCCCGGCGCACTTTCTCACTATCCCCGCCTAGGTCCCTATTCCACAGTGTTCCTGTTGCATGTTTCAAGAATACCCCTGGGTTTTACTGCTTACCCCTACTCCGGAGCAGGGGTGGCTATTCCCCGGGGTATGCCCACTTGCCGGGGCAGACAGGGGGCAGACAGGGGGCAAAGCGATCATAGTGTGAAAAGGCCGACCGTTATTCCACGGGGTTGCCCACGGGGAATAGAGTAGTGTGAAAAGGGCTTAAAAACTCCCGGCTCAGAATGAACCCGCAGTCCTGCAGGTCCAACTGCAGGAGGCCCAATCCATTTACTGGGTCAAGCCGACCCGGGAACTGATTACAAATTGGATTGTGCCTCAGACTCTGTGCAAGTGAAGACACGTTTTGGGGTCAGTTTGACACAGATTCTGGGTCAGACTGACCCAGCAATGGGTCAGGCCCCGTTGGACACGGAATCTTGGTCTATTCTGACTTGTTTGGTCGTCAACGCTCGTAAAAGGAGAACATTTTAATAGAATACACGGCAAAAACTGGGGTATTAAATTTAACAACCCGGTGTTAATAGAGGACCACGCCAAGAATTTTCACCGGTGTTAAAATTGTGGGTGTTATTTTAACACATTGGTGTTATTCTTTACACTCTTGGTGTACTGACACACCCATATGGGTGTAAATAATAGCACCAAAAGTGTTAAAATTACACCAAATTGGTGTAGTCCTCTAGTGACACCGAAAAAAGTGTTATTATTTTTTGCAGTGTGCTTAGAGCCTAAAATCAACCAAGACAAGTTTGTGTCGTGCGTGAGTTTGGGTTCTAGGTTTGAAACTGAAAAAAAGACGACAAAGAAAATAAAAAAACACATTTCCTTTAAGAAATACTAATGCCATCATTCACCTTTCCCTATCTATGTCAATGGTTCGGAGAGGACTATATAAAAACATCTCCATTGTAGGCCAGTGACTCTCATGTGAACAACACACTTTATTGCCCCAGAATTCTATCGGGTATCGCTTTTAAGTTATTAAAAATCAAATCAGGTGTAAAAGATTAATCCCAAGGTACTCAACGATTTGTCGCAGAAAGTTTCCTTAATTAAGATGGTACTTAATCGAACGCAGATATCTAAGTTTTCCAAAGCCAAGAAAGGTATCCCAAAACACGTTGTGTTTTTCGTTAAAGGTAGGATCATAGATTGGCTTTTGTCAAAATTTATGAAGGAAGATACCATAAAAGTCACACGTGACGTGAAAGTTTCAGCTGAATACAGTTTCTACTTGCTGGGAAAAACAGCAAAACGCTGTCACGGTATTTTCACAAGAATATAGAATCCATCCTCGTTTAGCGAGTTAACAACGGGTACCAACCGCATCTCTTGCCGCAGCATTCACGGACGGAAACCAACCCTCAAAAACCTGAGAAACGATTCGTGCACGAATCGCTTCTCAGATTCAAGTGTTTTGGGGTGCAAAATTATCCAAACCATATTATTTCGAAGGGAATCCTTTCTCAAAGTAGTTTATACTATCAACAGCTACAGTGCTTCTCATCAAGTAAGCTTTTATGGTTATACATTTTTGGAGAACCCTAACCCGGCAATGAAGGTAGGGTCATATATGACCCTACCTTCATTGCTGGGGATTACAGTTGTGTTTAATTGACTGTATATGATTTTGAAAACAAAGCTACATCCTTATATTAATTTTGAATTAAATTCTTCTATGCGAGTCTTCCAAAATATGGTTGATTTTAATAACCTTAAACCTTACTTATATAGTTTGAGTTGGTAGTAGTAAAAATCGTAGCTGGCCCCTACGAAGTGACCTATCTGTCAAATGAGTGAAAACGACGTAACACAAGATTTGCCATTTTGTGTTTCCAAGAAGTTATCAAGAACGTTACACCACTTTACCATAGCACCGTCTGTCTGACCTATGTTTTTAGCCCAGTGTTTTTACGAAGTGACCTATCGCAAAAGCTCTCAATATGCATTGGTTTGTACACAGCACTTTGAGTGCAAGACCCTTTTCCCCCCGTTTTCAATATGCATTGGTTTGTACACAGCGCTCTGCGTGCAAAACCCTATTTTTTTCGTTTTCTCGGAGTGATGTTTGTGCTTATAGGGATTAATTACTCATTAAAACAGTAGCAAGAATGAAAACATATTGACAGTTCTACACGAATGAAGAATTTAGTTTTTTTTGTCCCAACAAAAATGCAAACAGACTCTGAAACAGCAGTTTGAAAAATAGTGCAACTTTAATCGAAATTTTCTCAAAACACGGAATTTTTTGATGTGGACCATTATAGGTCATGACCTTTGTGAGACCAGCAGCGACATCACGCACAGCGCTTTACTCTGCCCGGTACACATTATTCGTCTATAGCTCCATTATTATTTCTGACACCATCTATCTCAACTCTTCCGAGGTACCGAATGCGACACCGGCAACAGAATGGACACACATAGTTATTGCTAAAACATTTACTTCAAACATATCTACACATAATTTATACAGGTACCCGTTTACTCCTGGCTGATGCTAAGCAATTATGATTACGTATCTTGGCCTGGAATAACTCGTTGCCAACGGAAGATATTAGATTCGTACATCGCGTCCTCAAATATATTTTGGACAGTAAAGACTCTCTAAACGATTTTTACATGTTTCAAATTTCTACTAAATTTGTCTACTTCTCTGTTTGCGACGTTAGCTCCAACCAATAAATAGCATGAATTTACACCACAAAATGACAAGTTTTAGCTTAAAGACAGACAGTAGATTTTTCTTATTATTTACAATTACCATACACTAATGTCTTTAAAGGTATTATACAGAAAAAACAACTTTGGCTTAACAAAATTTTGGCTTAATCCATTGTGTGAGTCAGGAGAAAATCCTTAATTTTGGTTATAACATCTAAAATCAGCTGTTGCATTTTTAAAAGGTTTTCAGATACAACTTTCTCGAATATGACTTCATTTCAGAGGGAAATATTTCACAGAAAAAAATTGTTATAGAATGAACTTCATAATCAGTTAGCTTTCAGACTAAAATTAAACAATGGTGTTTTACATCCTTAGGAATCCTGCACAATACCTTTAAATGTTTAGCTAAAAATGCCAAGAAACCGTCAACAGGAACTGTTGAAACGTTTTGTAACTTTCCTTCCACACAATCACGCGGGTGGGCAATCGCCGATCTCTTTATTGTTGGTGGTAAACAAGCACGCTTTCTAACATGCACTTTGGTCGGTAGGATGGGACTGGATGTTTGCCCATTTTCCGGACGATTCCCCCCTGGCGGCCGACTCGAAGCCTCCGGATTTATCCGGACATCCACCTGCTGCACAGTTAAAGTAAAGAGCAGTCTTAACGGAATATCATGGCGCGAATACCTTTTACACTTTGCCTTGGATTGGGCGCTTTGGGCTATAAAAAGCGTTTGTTATGAAATGAATATGGTTGGAAAGATGTGTTTAAAGTAGAATATAATCACCCACACAAATATGCCTAGAAATCGCGTGGTTTTCCTTGTGCGTGAACTAACACGGTCCGCCATTTTGTGGAGTCAAAAATTTGGTTCGACAAAATGGCGAACCGTATTAGTTCACGAAGTAAAAGGAAAAATCACACAATTTCGAGGCATGTATGTATGGACCATTATATTCTATTTCTTAAACATCTTTCCTACCATATTCATTTCTTAACAAACACTTTCAAACGCTTTTTATAGCCCAAATCGCCCAATAATCCATGGCAACGTGTCCCTTTAAGTATTCAAGCCAGCAGAACCCGATTTCTTAAAGCAGTTTAGGACAAAGAAATGTAAAAATCGTCGGGAAAAATAATTGATTAGCTTCAATCTGAAAATTCATTACTTATAAACTCAACACCAAATCCCAAAGAGAAATAGTTTCATCTGAAATATTGTCCAAAACAAGTTAAATAGCACCCTCCCCCCAAACACAAATTATAATAATAATAAGAAACCACCAAACAAAACCCATTTCGATTGTCGCATTCGAAAGTATTTAAAGGCAAAGTATACTTTGGATTTTTTGAAACGTTCGATTGTTTCTCAATTACATTTCATATAATCCTATATGCATGTAATTATATAAAACAAAACTAGCCTGTGCAAATTTCATTTCAAAACGTGGTAGCGTTTTTGAGATATCGCCGAAAATCTGGAGCGGTTATGTCCACGCAGGAAGATTAATCTGTGATAGTCTGAAGGGAATCGCTTCTCAACATGTTGTACATTATCAACAGTTGCAGTGCTTCTTACCAAGTAATTTTTTATGGTGATTAATTTTTGGATAAATTACCAAAGGTATACCCTTCCTTAAGTGATTGTGCACACTAAAAATCGCCGACATAACACACCACAGTTGTCATTATTTTCATTAGACCACAACAAACAAACTTCACCCCAACAAACAAACACAAGAAATTAAATATAGATTTGTACCTGAACTAGTTTTAAGCTCCGTTGATTTCGCCGATTTGGACTTCGGAAGTCTGCGATCCTAAAAACAAACGGAGAACATCAGCCACCTCATCATTATTTACGCGACACATTATCAAACATGTTAAATTGAAGTCGTTGAAGAAAATTAAACATGGACAGATCACGGGAGCATGTTTTTCTCCTCGTGCACTTTGTTAAAATTACGGGGTCGTCCGTAGGTGGGAGATAGTAATACCTACTCTGCTACTGTATACCAAACTGGTTAAATAATGATGAATATTGAATACGACTTGAATACAACTTAGTCTGGATTACGCCTCTTCTGATCGGAGTTAAGTGATGCCAAAATTAGATGGAAAGAGGTCAACTTGAACATCATTATTTTTCATCTCACGTTTTCAAATTTGTATTTTGTGCGAAACAATTGTTGACACAACTCGTTGTATTATCCGACTAACGAACTCCGGACCTGGGCCCAGTTTTTAAGGCTCTGCTTACCGCCGAATTCTGCGCTTGCAATCACCATTCCTCGCGTACAGGGCAAGCGCCGAGTTTCTGCGCTAGCTGTGTATGCGAAGAATTCCCAGTAACGTAAAGTACGCACGTGCACAAGCAAAAGTTACCTGCTAACCCGTGAAATAAGCTTGACGTAAGCGCGGAATCTCTGCTTCCGTAAGCAAAGGAAGTGACCTCGACATCTGTCTCACCAACTTTTTGTTCAAGCCAGGCCCCCGGGAGGAGCGCTACTTATTATTGTTTAAATGTTTTCTAAAGATGTGTCGGCATTCATAAGACACAGTCTCGTCTTCTTCACTCTAAGTCCGCTCTAGACAGATGAATAAAACATCGTGAGCCGGAATGGAAGACTGTTTTCTAAATGTTGAAACTTACAGTGGACGACAGGAAAACATCAATCTGCGTTCGAGAGCGTCGGAGTTTTATGCGGAGAGTTGAAGCCACGTCGTCATTGGTCAGAGAGTGGAATATGCAAATGAACACACCCTGTGCGCAATCACAGAATAATAACAATTACGAACAGCGTTAAATTTGCACGGAGGAATTGGTAACAGAAACTCAGGTTTGCAGTAACACCACCTTAGTCTCGCTCTCTCTTGAGTTTCGGAAAGAAACTGTTAGTGTAAAAACACGACGTTTCGATCACTATTCACTGTGTCTTCAGGGGAACGAGTTGTGGCACGAATTTGTGTGTCACAACCAACATAACTCTTTTAGATTGTTTTTTCACCATACAGAGTTTCAAATCTTAATGTAATTGTTAGTAAAAAGACTTTAGTTGTAAAAAAGAAGAAGAAGTAAGTACATTGTTAACAAGAAAAAACACACACCCTAAATCAATTAACCCACACAGGTTTGCAGTAATGTAAGTAGCTCTTTCATGAATTATTGTGGTTCTGAAATGAACATGTGGTATAACAACTCGACGTTTCGATAAGTGTTTTCTGATCGTCTTCAGGAAAGGTACTTTTATAGCCAATGTGAGTCGTACCTGCAACGAGTTCAGAATGACGAATACGTAAAACAGAACCACACTGCCAGATCCGAAGGCTATGAGGCCGAAGATCCAAGTTGTGCCAAGTAATGGGAGCAAGATAACGGCAGCCCGGGTCGCTTTCCTACGTCACAATGGGAATTAAATACATTCTTGGTCATTGTTCTTCTCTTGGGGGTAGATTCACATTGTCTTGTTCTGCTTTGAGAACTTAAAATAAGACGTGTATAAAAGCGAGAGCTCCCTCTTACATTTTTCTTCCACATCTTCTTAAAGACAACAACAACAACAACAACAACAACAAACATTTTATAAAACATTTAGATACTTTCTTCATTAGTTTTGTTTTCATGCCAGCCGAAGAAAACCCATCAACACTTAACAACATAATACAATAGCACAACGCGTAACAACATAATACACTAGCACAACGCGTAACAACATAATACAATAGTACAACGCGTAACAACATAACACAAAAGCAAAACGCGTAACTGTTATTGACGTTATTCACTCTTACCCAATTACTGCACGCGCGCGGCCTTTCTCCGTGCTTTATTTATGACAATAATCAAAGGCCAAATTCAGTTTTGTGATCCTCTCATTTTCCAAAAATTACCAGTCTCTAACCTCACGTCAAAACCGTGTAAAATGCCACTGTGTTCGATACCCTTCAAGTGCAAATTTTTTGTCAAAATCCAAAAACTTTCGATTACGTCACAATTCAATATAATGGTCTATAAGCTTATGTACGGAGAATTTTGAGTTCTTTCCTGAATTTTGGTGATAGTCAACAAAACAGCATTGGATTTAACCTTTCGACCGGCAAAAACAATTCATCTTTGTATTGTACATGTCCATTTGTTTTGTTGTCTGATGACGTCATGTTTCAAATTTAGCTATAAAAGTATCAGATGCAGGGACAATTTACACCGCTTTAAAGGCACTGGACACTTTTGGTAATTACTCAAAATAATTGTTAGCTTAAAAACTTACTTTAAAACGAGCAATGGAGAGCTGTTGATAGCATAAAACATTGTGAGAAACGACTCCCTCTGAAGTAACGTAGTTTTTGAGAAAAAGGTAATTTCTCACTCAAATAATAAAATACTTCAGTGAAGCCTTTTATTATAGGCATCTGAAAGCACACAAATTTGTGCAACAAGTGTGTTTTTTCTTTCATTATTCTCTTGCAACTTCGATGACATATGGTGGCCCTGAAGGGACATCGCACATCGCAAATATCTTTGCAGATATTTGCGATGTCGCAAATATTTGCAAAGATATTTGCAAAGATTTGCGACATCACAAATATTTGCAAAGATATTTGCAAAGATATTTGCGACATCGCAAATATTTGCAAAGATATTTACGACATTGCAGATATTTGCGATGTCGTAAATATCTTTGCAAATATCTTTGCAAATATTTGCGATGTGCGATGTCCCTTCAGGGCCACCATAATGACCAATTGAGTCAAAATTTTCACAAATTTGTTATTTTATGCATATGTTGGGATACACCAAGTGAGAATACTGGTCTTTGACAATTACCAAACGTGTCCAGTGCCTTAGACGTGAGCTTAGAGATTTGAGTGCACCACGAAGCTCAATTTGACGTTGAAGCCCCCCCCCCCTTCAAGTTTTTTTATTTCGTTGTTTTTCTCCTCAAAGTCAGTGTTTTCGGGGGAGACTATAATTATACGACATGAAATACTGCACTGAGTGTTAAAATTGACACCATGGGTGTTGTCACATAATATAGACACCCAAAAGAGAATCAAAATTAACATCATATGGTGTTAAATTAACTACAATGTAATTGTTTTGGCAGAAATTAGTGCTATTTTAACACCCTACTGTGTTAATTTTGACTCTTGTTTTGGTATCAATATGTGACAACACCCATGGTGTCAATTTGAACACTCCAGTTTTTGCAGTGTGTAATCGTCCAAAACGCAGTGCTGTACAATTCCATTAGCCATTTTGAGATATGGCGGACTCAATACTATGACACCATTAGGTTTGGGTAAATTTGTCTGTATACACCCGAACCAAACAGTGCACTCCTATAGTGTCCACCATATTTCAAAAAGGCTAATGTTGAGCCTTCACGTATAGCTGTATTCTCAACACTAGTTTTGACATGGGGTCAATGTCGAGTATACTGGGTTACAGTAGCGTTACTTGACAATTTCATTCGGATGGGGTGGGGGTGGGGCAAGTAAATAATTATGGGGGGCCTTTATACTTCATACAAAAATTCATTACGATATAGTTGGTCAACTGAACCATATGATTATGCAAAACGGAGCCGAACCCCGTCATACACATACAGGAAATAAATTGGAAATTCCGATAGCCAAGGGTTTCCTTGCAATATGATTGGGTTGGTTTACAGACTGATTTGAATTATAACAAAATTAGGCAAAGTTTGGCCATATAATTTGAACAGTGCCAATCTATTTTCATAGTTTATTATATTTCGATCTCAAATTTGTGATTTATTTATTTATTTATTTAACATTTATTTATTTATCTATTATTATAATAATTGATTTTTTTATTATATATAATTTTTTTTTTTTTTTTTTTTTTTTGGGGGGGGGGGGCTTCAAGGAATCTGAGCCGGGGATGGGGGGGGGGGGTCTAGCCCCTCTCCCCCACCGCTGCCTTGCAAACACTCAGTCATCTTTGATGTAAATTGGCGAAGTATCTGTTCGACATTAATACGAATTCATTCTCTCTGCGGGGGCTTAGCACTCTGACAGTTGCGAGACTGTAAATCCCCCATTCATATTCATTAGTTTCTCTCTCTGGCAAACAAAGCATTTACGCCAGAGTGAGACCAAAACTGCATTAAGCGGATATCATTTGTGAAACAAAACAGTTGTATTTACCGGTGAGTTATTGATCGTATAACTCAAGCCATGTCATAAATGGACCAGTTCACAATGTTTTTCGACAACCTAACCCGTTTTACCTTGTTTTCAAATAAACCAATTGATTGCTGTCCTTGAACACGGCTGAGAAACATCAATCGTGTTATGGAGTAACTCCTCCAGAGTGGCCGTCGTGACACATGGACGGTAAAGTAGGGCTCGGTTCTGAAAAGGACTGAGTTTAGGCCCCAACTGGACTTACCTGAGCTGTTCGTACTTGGACTTCTTGGCGATACTCTTCACCGTTAGAAACCTATACATTATCATCACCAGGAAAAACACATTGACCTGAATCAAGGAAGAGAGAGGAAGAAGAGGGGGGGGGGGGGCAGAGAGAGAAGGGGTGTCAAAATTTAATTAAAAAAATACGGTACTATTGCTACTAGTAACAATTATAATTATGTAAAAATACGTTCATTTATTTAAAAAGAGCTGCAATGCGATTACAAATCCACGAGTTATTAAGAAATACGGATAAAAGCAATCAAAACCAAAGACAAGTATATTAATAATTATACAACTACAAATAAGTGAGAAAAAAGTGATTCTTAAAAAAGGTTGATTTTCAAAGAGGATTTTTTTTTTAAATTGTCAATGGTTTCAGCAGATCGGATTGCCGTGGGCAGCCCATTCCACAAACGGGGGTAAATATTTTGAATGGTCGATCGCCATAGTATTTAGTTTTGCCAGCTAGCTGCTTTAAACAAGTGACTGTTTAAGTGCTCTGTTAAGTTGACTGCTTCTTGGCATCTCAAACAAATTCATCCATCACTTAAAGGTATTGTACACTATTGGTAAGATCGAAAAACACAAATGTTCACAGATTCACACATAACTTACATGATTTTAAGTAAGTAATGGTAGAAAGGGTTCCTAAAAATATGTCTGTCTAAAATGCTATCGTTTCTGAGAAATGAGTAAAACAATAGTTTTTATCACGCGTGATAAAAACTCGATGTTTGAAAACAGAAAACACATAGGTCTCTTTTCACTATTTTCTCGTGACCTCGATGACCAATTGAGCTCAAACTTTCACAGATTTGTTTGTTTATGCATATGTTGAATCACACAAAAATGTGGACACTGATTTTGAGCCCTTACCAAAAGTGTACAATAAATGTTAAAGTATACTGAAACTGTTCATCAAAATTTTGTTACTTTTCATAAAAACATTCTTTTATTAAAGGTATGTTGCTTCAATAGAATGAATTTCTTTTGGGAAGCAGATACGCAAATCTTTCAGTATATTATACAAACATCAGATGCATGTGAGTTCAGTGTCACAGAGTATAACAACGAGGTGAAATCTGGACTATTCCATTTCACGAGGCGAAGCCGGGTGGAATGGAAAAGCCACGTTTTACCGAGAGGTCTTATTTTGCGACAATGCACGAACGATATGCATTCCTTATTTTGTCTGATATATCCGGTTTTATCGATGATGATAATTGCACCCGACAGCTGTCGTATAATTAGAACTTGCAAAACATGCTCGGCGTTTTGTTCTTAGTTCAAAAGGAAATAATCACAAAGACTTCCGGTGATATTTCTTTTGGTATGGCCTAAAAAACAACAACCTTCAATTAAAAGACAGAAAAAAAAGAAACAGACCACGGACATACACATGGGCCTACATTTTACAAAAGCTCTCATTTTAATAAGGACTGCAATAATTATCCCAGAGGATCTCGTGTCTCGTTCCTACAAAGAAGGCTTTCTCTTTCTTCAAATAACATGCAGAGAAGAATAACATTTTCCAGCCAGTTATTTCAAGTATCGCATAACATCGGATGTATCACTGTCTGACGACCTAAATGCGAGGTCTCGTGTGGGACCGATTGTGCGGTTGTTTGTGCTTAAAAATCACTTGTACTGTCTGCATTGTATAATGTCAGAATAGGGTCGCTGTGCCACCAGGATATCTTGGTTCGGGACCAAGGATCTTGGTCCAATCGGTTTGTGAAAGGAACACCGATTGGGGTAGTTTTGGGGACACTGGTATTCTTGAAGATTAGGGTGGATTGCCTCAAGGTACGTAGATTGGTGACCTTTGACATTCCTCACTGGGAGAAATGTAATCAGTATCCCAATTGGAACAGTTTTGATTGATAAAAACCATCTCGGTTTCCCGATTTGGGCCATTGATATCCTCATTTGGAGTAGAGGGTTCCGATCAGGGGTAGTAGTAAATCGCAACTGTACGGACAAATCGATTTATCAATTGCCATTAAAGCCATTTGTACCGACTGAAAATCTCCACAAGCAGCGCAATGTGCTTTATTCTTTTCACAATTGGCAAAAAGGAGTGAGTAGTATACGTTTGTTTCTAACACTATATAGAAACCACGGCATTGGCCTTGGGCTGAAGATTCGACCCCGGATGGAGCACTGGTTTCGAAAGGGGAGGATTTTTTTTTTACCGCTGTTTGCAGAAGACGACCAGAGCATGCTGGTAAAGACGCCGCGTACAAACGTCTTCTATCTTCACCAACACACGAGACCTACGGCTTTACATTCCATCCGAATGATGGAGCAATGACAGATTCAGTTTGTGATGTTCTAATTTTCCAAAATATCGAGTCCTCATGTGAGTGGGGAAAAAGGTCTCTAACCTCACGTTAAAATGGTGTAAATTACCATTGTATTCGATACCCTTCCAGTGCAAAATTTGTGAACATCTAAGACATCTAATGACTTCATTCTGAGAAAAAGGTTCTCTACGTTTTTGTACGGGGATATTTTGGTTAATAACTGACTTTCGATAATATTCAGTCAAAACGGCCTTGAATTTGACCTTTTGACTGACGAAAAGTTCCCCCTTGATCGTAAAGATTCATTAGTTGTTGAAATCCAATGAAGTCATGTTTCAGATTTCGCTCTAAAAAAAGTCGGTTATGAACCAAACAGGAAGGGTAACCAATTACAATGGCAATTTACACAATTTTAAAGTGAGGATAGAAACCTTAAATTTTTTCCCCACTCACATTGAGACTCTATCTTTTGGAAAATAAGACCATCACAAAGTTGAATTGGTAATTTTCTCTTCGCGTCTTATCCAGGGACTTCAGAAGTGTCACGACTGGGAACCCAACCCACCTTCTGACAGCGTCAGAATATGAGTCCGGCGCTCTATAGAATCCTTGGCCACGACACTCCAGACTAAATTATTTGTATACATTAGTGGATTGTGTTTTCTTGTCTGGAAATCAATGATTCGTATGCCAAACTCGAGACTATCGAATAATGATTAAGGGCGAGCAAGACATTGTGGTCACTCATGTAAATTTCATGGCCGAATTATACTATCTATTATTACTTTTAAGCATAGTTAATCCACCAATCTCTAGTTTTCTGAACGTTGTGGGTGATACGTTAAGCTGCTGTTTGAACAGCGAACTACAGGAATACACAATGAAGTCGATAGCTCACCTTTAAAATGTAAAACAATCTCAAGACTAATCTACGGCTTGTTGTTTTTGGTCTCAACCACTATTGACTTCGCATGCTTTATTAAGAAATACCATTGAATAGAATATTATTCGTGTATTCGTTTCAGTGGTTGAGCTCAGCTGAAACCACAGTTCATGTTGAAACAACATTATTTACTTCGCATGTCTTGGTAAGAAATACCATTGAGTATTATTCGTGTATTCGTTTCAGTGGTTGAGCTAAGCTGAACCGAAGTTCATGTTAAAACGACTTTATTGACTTCGCATGCTTTAGTAAGAAATACCATTGAGTATTATTCGTGTATCCATTTCAGCAGTTGAGCTCACCTTGTGTGCCCATTCAAACCCTTATAGAAGCCGCAGATCAAAAACGTCCAACATCATCTCCAATAGTTTGGGACTCAGATTTATGCCACTGCTCGTACTCTAAATAAATAACATCTAATAATAATAGCAATTTAACTTGTGTTTTATTACTTAATACTACTAATAAAGAAAATATTACCATGATGACAAGAGCAACAGGGGCTGCGAAGGTCCAGAGTGTGTTATCGGAGGTAGCCAACCAGCAGGCCCCCTCCGTGCCGTACCCATCGGGGTTCACCCCGGCTGTTACTCCTACGATTACGGCTGGCACACCTTTACAAAAAAATAACAGTCACACTGAGTTAATTTTACGGAACTTTGGAAGTGCCATCTGACATGTTGAGATTCCGAGATAATTTACTGGAGGATGATGGGGTTGTCGACATAATGAAAGTAAGTTGTCGACTTCCCTAGATAATTCATCATGGGATGATAGCATCGTGAAAATGTCGACAACCCAAAATAAATTATCTTGGAAAGACAACATCCTATACTTTCAGGATGTCTTCATCAGAGGTACTTGATTTAAAGAGCAGAGATGTTGGTAACACAGTGTAAGCCCAATATGTAAATCATTCGATAAAAAAGAGTGATGACAAAAGAATCAAAAGTGATAAATAAAACCAAGCTATCTTGTCTGTTTCAAAGCTTGGTGGAAAGATTCGAGGTTCGTTCATTTAATTGACCTTTTAAACGGTGTAATCATTTGTTGCCCTCCAACTTTGGGTGTTTTGGGTAAGCCATTACTATTTGGTCTCCTTAGCTTGCAAGTGTGGGCCCCCATTCCAAGAAGGACGCTAGCCTGGTTTGAAAACATGCACTCTTTTATTTAGATAGAGGGATGTTACTATGTTGGGTGGGGCCTCTGGACATTCACAAACAAAAAGTTATTCAGTTGTCGGTGATTGTTTGTGATCATATTTCAATTCTCTGTGGACGTCTACACATTTTAGAGGTAGGCCCTATTTATGAAAATTGATTGTTCCCCGGATTGGTTGCTATGGGAAATCAATTTACTGTATAGTCTAACTGCTGTGCCACGAACACTCCGATTGGTCGCTATGATTCCCGCTATTTCAAACGACTTATCATTGGACGTTTGGTGTCATGTGTGTTTTTCTCCTTCTGGGATAATCCGTTCAAAATTCAAAATGTTATTTACTGTTTAAATTTAAAATCTAAATTAATAAAACAACCACGATCTAACCTGCTCAAAAACGTAATCTGTCAAAAAAAGCTTTCGAGTTACCTTTTGGGGAAAGCTTACATCCCAAAAGTTGCAAGTACACCACAGCCTGATTAGGTTTAATTTCGCGACCGAGCCCAGCATATACAAGACATTGTTACTTTATACTACCTGTCATTTGAATACGCTTCAATTAGACCACCATATCATATAAATTATCTGTTATAAGACAAGCGTGACCAAGGGTCACGGGGTCATGAAATGAGCAAAGTGAGACCTCGTAAAATTGGACCGCTCCAGAGCCCTTTGAATGGGCCTTTCCCATGAAATATGCTAATTACATTCACGCATGCGTATAGACACAATTGGTTGGCAAACGCCGTAGAGTGGTGCACATGGCAGACGCACAAACGCAAGTGCGTCACGCCAATATCTGCCCCATACAAAAAGGCGCGATGTTCATTCATTTTGCCAACTGGGGCCCAATTTGATAGAGCTGCTTGAGCAGAAAATATTGCTTCACAATTTTCTGCTTAGCAGAAATAAGCAGGACACCAGTCACAAGTTGTACAAGTGACATGGTAGTTTGGCCGGTAACCTTTTTATGGTAAGCATAATTTTGTTGTGCTAAGCTGCTTTCTGTGCTTAAGCAGCTCTATGAAATTGGGCCCAGTATTTTCATATTTCATGGGAAGGATCTATTGGCCCTGGGGACGAGCAAACAAAAAGTTTCAAACTCAGTCGACCCCGTACCACCATGGATCAATTTAAAAACACTGACGTACATCGTCGCATAATGTAGGGCAGTGTCAAAACAATGTTCTCAAGCAACTTTTTCCCTACCTCGGGAAAACGCTTACAATGTCGATTGGCAATAACATCATTCAGAGACTACAAATAGAGTGAAGAGTTAATTAGATTCGAGTAAAATGTCACATCATTGTTGTTCATATGTTGCGGTTGTGAACGGAGGGTTAAAGGCAGGATGTACCTTTGGTAATTGACAAGACTAGTACTTGGTGTATCCCAACATGCATAAAATAACAAACCTGTGAAAATTTGGGCTCAATTGGCCATCGAGGTTGCAAGAAAATAACGAAAGAACACAACAACCTTGTTGCATAAAATTGTGTGCTTTCGATCAAATGCCTCAGATTCAAATATTTTAGTGAGAAATTACCTCTTTCTCAAAAACTTCAGAGAGAGTTAGTAGGGTCAATTTACAGTTTGACCCCCAAAAAATTGTAACAAAAGGTTTTCAACGGTTTCAGGTACTATTGGACATCCAAAATAACATATTAAAAATCTAAGAAAATCAGAGTACCGGAAGGCTGTTTTTTCAAAATGGCGTTCAAGATGGCCGACAATATCCTAAAATGACTATAAGTCAATCATTATTTACCCTACAGTTGTAATGTCGGTGCCTATCCCATGGTTTTAGGGATCAGAGAACTCATTCAGACCAACAAAAGAGTCATTGAATAATCAGGTAACCTAAAATTCCAAGACGGCGTCCAAAATGGCCGCAAAACACTAAAATGGCTACAAGTCACTTATATTCACCCTTTGAGTTTAATTTTTTGTGACTATATCTATCTTGTATGGATCAAGAAACCCACTAAGACCAATAAGAATTCAGTGAGTAATCAGGTAACCTAAAAATCCAAGATGGCGTCCAAATGGCATCCAAAATGGCGTCCCAAAATGGCGTCCAAATGGCGTCCAAAATGGCGTCCAAAATGGCTGTCAGAGTTTGTCTTTTAACCCAAGTGTTGTATAAAGGGAGACCTATATTCTAATTGCCTTACGTATACCTCACGGTAGCCTAGAACACCACCGTGTAATAAAGGATTTCACTAAACGATTGAATGCATAGAATGAGTGTACCGACTAGTTATAAAAGATCTAGACATTGAATACACATCGAGTAAATGGAAGAAAAATTCCAGCAAGTTTTGCAGTGTATTATGACTGGCGTGCAGGCAGGGGAGGGTGAGCCACTAGGTGTTTGGGAGACGTAGTTGAATAAGAATGGTAAAAGGGGAGGGTTGTAAGGGAGGAAGGGAGGGGTGTTTGAAAAAAATGGAGGGTGAGGGAGGTGTAGGAGGGGTTAATGTCCGGGGTGTAAGGATAGGGAGAGGCTAAGGTGGTGTAAATGAGGGCAAGTGTTATGGGTTAGGAGAGGGAGAGGGATGGAAGAGGTTGAATGTGGTATAAGGGAGGTGTAGAGGAGGGGGAGGAAGGTAATATATGGGGTTTAAGAAGTTGATATGGGGTAGCGGTGGGTATGGGAAGGGGTTAGTGGTGTGGGGAGACGGTATATGTGGGTGGTATATGGGGTAGGGCTGGGTATATGTGGGTGGTAAATGACTTAGGGTGGGTATGGGAATTAGGGGTTAGGGGTGCTGGGAGGTATATGTGGGTGGTATGGGAAGGGGTTAGGGGTTTGAGAGAAGGTATATGTGGGTGGTTTATGGGGTAGGGGTGGGTATGGAAAGGGGTTAAGGGTGTAGGGAGAAGGTATATGTGGGTGGTATATGGGGTAGGGTGGGTATGGGAATTAGGGGTTAGGGGTGTTGGGAGAAGGTATATGTGGGTGATGGGGTATGTTTGGGTATGGGAAGGGGTAAGGGTGTGGGGAGAAGGTATATGTGGGTGGTATATGGGTAAAGAGTGGGTATGGGGAGGGGTTAGGGATTTGGGAGAAGGTATATGTGGGTGTATATAGGGTAGGAGTGGGTATGGGAATGGGTTAGGAAGGTGGGGAGAAGGTTCATGTGGGTGGTATATGGGGTAGGGGTGGGTATGAGAAGGGGTTAGGGGTGTTGGGAGACGGTATATGTGGGTGGTATATGGGGTAGGGCTGGGTATATGTGGGTGGTATATGACTTAGGGTGGGTATGGGAATTAGGGGTTAGGGGTGCTGGGAGGTATATGTGGGTGGTATGGGAAGGGGTTAGGGTTTTGAGAGAAGGTATATGTGGGTGGTATATGGGTAAAGAGTGGGTATGGGGAGGGGTTAGGGATTTGGGAGAAGGTATATGTGGGTGTATATAGGGTAGGAGTGGGTATGGGAATGGGTTAGGAAGGTGGGGAGAAGGTTCATGTGGGTGGTATATGGGGTAGGGGTGGGTATGAGAAGGGGTTAGGGGTGTTGGGAGACGGTATATGTGGGTGGTATATGGGGTAGGGCTGGGTATATGTGGGTGGTATATGACTTAGGGTGGGTATGGGAATTAGGGGTTAGGGGTGCTGGGAGGTATATGTGGGTGGTATGGGAAGGGGTTAGGGTTTTTGAGAGAAGGTATATGTGGGTGGTTTATGGGGTAGGGGTGGGTATGGAAAGGGGTTAATGGTGTAGGGAGAAGGTATATGTGGGTGTATATAGGGTAGGAGTGGGTATGGGAATGGGTTAAGAAGGTGGGGAGAAGGTTCATGTGGGTGGTATATGGGGTAGGGGTGGGTATGAGAAGGGGTTAGGGGTGTTGGGAGACGGTATATGTGGGTGGTATATGGGGTAGGGCTGGGTATATGTGGGTGGTATATGACTTAGGGTGGGTATGGGAATTAGGGGTTAGGGGTGCTGGGAGGTATATGTGGGTGATGGGGTAGGTTTGGGTATGGTAGGGGGGTAAGGGTGTGGGGAGAAGGTATATGTGGGTGGTATATGGGTAAAGAGTGGGTATGGGAAGGGGTTAGGGGTTTGGGAGAAAGTATATGTTGGTGGTGTATGGGCAGGGGTGGGTATGGGAAGGGGTTATGGTGTGGGGAGAAGGTTTATGTGGGTGGTATATGGGTAGGGTTGGGTATTGGAAGGGGTTAGGGATGTGGGGAGAAGGTATATGTGGGTGGTATATGACTTAGGGTGGGTATGAGAAGGGGTTAGGGGTGTTGGGAGAAGGTATATGTGGGTGGTGTATGGGTAGGATGGGTATGGGAAGGGGTTAGGGGTGTTATGGGAAGGGGTTAGGGGTGTGGGAAGAAAGTATATGTACATGTAATTTGTATAATGGGGTGGGGGTGGGTATGGGAAGGGGTTAGGGGTGTTGGGAGAAGGTATATTTAGGTGGTACATGTATATCGGGTGTTGCGGATGTGAGGGAAGGAAGGCTAGGAAAGGGACATGAGAAAATTGGTGGAGAGTAGGAAAAGGGGTTGATGGCAGGAGGAGTTGGGAAATGGTAAGGGGTGAGTTGTGAAAGAGGGAAGTGGTATGCTACTAATAGAACTAAAAATGAGGCTCTGAATGACTATTTTTTAGTTTTGTATTATCACTATTTTTGTTAAGGACTTTTTCAGATAAGGGAATTATGAAATGCGAAATAATAGGGGTCTATAACTGAATAAAATTTGCTGACTAATACTAAGAAACTACATGGAACCTTAAGTTCTGAAGGACATTTTAGAAAAGGGAAATATGAAGTGCGAAATACTAAGAAACTACATGTGAACGATTTTGGTTTGTGGAACCTGACTAACACAATGAACCTGACTAATTACACGGAACCTGAGGTTGTGAAGGACATTTTAGAAAAGGGAAATATACTGCCATTTTGGATGCCATCTTAGATTTGCAGGTTACCTGATAACTCAATGAAACTTTCATTGGTCTTAATGTGTTTCTTGTTAAGGACTTTTTCAGATAAGGGAATTATGAAATGCGAAATAATAGGGGTCTATAACTGAATAAAATTTGCTGACTAATACTAAGAAACTACATGGAACCTTAAGTTCTGAAGGACATTTTAGAAAAGGGAAATATGAAGTGCGAAATACTAAGAAACTACATGTGAACGATTTTGGTTTGTGGAACCTGACTAACACAATGAACCTGACTAATTACACGGAACCTGAGGTTGTGAAGGACATTTTAGAAAAGGGAAATATACTGCCATTTTGGATGCCATCTTAGATTTGCAGGTTACCTGATAACTCAATGAAACTTTCATTGGTCTTAATGTGTTTCTTGACCCCTAAAACATAAATGTAGACACCTAAATTGAAACTCTAATGTGAATAGTAAAAGACTTATAGTCATTTTTAGTGTATTTTAATGTATAAGCGGCCATTTTGGACGCCATCTCGGATTTTTAGGTCACCTGATTACTCAATGACATTTGTACTGGTCTAAATGGAATTCTTGACCCCAAAACATGGGTGTAGACACCAAAATGATGACTCTAGGGTAAATAATAAATGACTTACTGCCATTTTATTGTAATGGCGGCCATCTTGGACGCCATCTTGAAAATAACCTTTTTCCTTTGCTCCGAATTTCTTAGATTTTTGATATGTTATTCCTGATGGTCATTACTACCATAATCCGTTAAAAAACCTTTTGTTACAATTTTGGGGGGGTTGAGGGTTATTTTTTCATAAATTGACCTACTAAGTCGTTTCTCACAATATTTTATACTATAGCAATAACCAAAAGTACCCACTGCCTTTAAAATTCGGCCGAAACTTTCAAAGGTGACTGTTACTGTATCTTTCTTGATGATTGGCCTGTGAATTAGCATGACGTTGACAAAAACCAACCTATGACCCTAACCTTTAGGAAACACAAGTTATTATCTCATGAGGTTGTCCCTTTCTTATTTTCACAATTTGCCCACTCTGGTAAGTTTACGCAACATTTTGTTTTACTGTTGAATTTTAATGAGCCCATTCATTATTTTAAATAATCGTTTTAAAACAAGGAAAGTAGTTTGTTTATTGTGGATACTTAATTGTGAAACAATTAAATAACTACAATGCAATTGTTTACAAATGTGTATAACATGACCACACATCTTGAGATAGTTACCCCTTTTTCTGTTAATCCATTTGAACCCAGAGGTCGACGGGAACCCTCAGGGAACATTTCTTGTTGACATCGAACCATCCACCACCCACCCAATGCCTTTCTTGAGCCGTCGACTTAGTCACAAAGATTTATTCGTGTCCATTTCTTGATTCCCATTTTCTGGATCATTTCAGAGCGTTTATAACAAATGCCGGCCCAGAAAATTTGCCTAAAGTATTCATTGAATATTTAACCCAACTCTATATACGTGAACCAAAGGCTTTGCTGGGAGAAAAGTATACCCTCATGGATTTTGCACATTAAAAAAACCCCACACATTTGTAAAATATTTAAATATGTTTGCCTATAGTTCTTTAGTGTTGTTGAGAGTTCAATGGAAGCATTTTTTTTATACACTTTGAGAGTTAGATGGTCCATTTTTTTTTTAAATTACTGTTTTTGTTATTATTAAAAGACAGGAGGATATTCAACAGATTTAAAACAGGCACAAGGGACGCGTTTGGGATTTTTTCCACTTTTTATAAACTGTTTCGAAGAGTTTTTCGAAAAGAGTACCTGAGTCTGAGCCTGATTCCAAATTCATGAAAACATAATGCTGTAAAAATCTTACGAATTTACACAACAATCGATAACTATTAGCTCAGCTTATTGCCTTTTGAGCGTTAAAGCTGTGCAAATCTTAAAAAGTTTTTTTTTCTGTACCGTAAAACCGAGGCACCCTGGAAAGCGAAAAGCAAAGTGTGACCCGTATGCCTGAAGATACCTGTGTAGAGATGATGTCGGAGAAATCTCAGTTTTAGATGTGTGAGGAAAAACACCAACTACGGAAAATCCACGTGTAGAGGAGTGGAAATTTACTTTTTTTTCTTCTTTTTTTGAGGGGGGGGGGGGGGTTGAGCTATGATAAACATTTTGAAAACGTGTGGTTTTGGTACGGTGCTTTAAGCAGGTAGATGGAGTTTAAGCCGAGGCCCAAGCAGAAGCCGTTGTTTGGAACAATGGCCTTTGAGCGGGTAACTTATAGACGCAAACAATTTATTTACTGAAGAAAAAAACCCACCCCAAACCCCAAAACAAAAATCATCATACAAATTACAAATTGATGATGAATACTCAACGCTAGTAATCAACACATTCACAAGCGTGGCATTGCAACTCTGGTTGTTATCACACAAGAGAAATTACATCACTGGTAAATATACTTTTCGAAAAAACATGGGTTTGTGGGATGGGATTAATAATGAGGTATCGTCCCACCGGCTTGTTTACATTCGTGTGTCCGTGAATGTTGTCAACAATTAGAGCAAATAGTGTCGTTTTTAAGCTGTCATACAGACCTTGTTGTATTAAAACTCACACGATCAAACAATGGTCAGCCGACCATCGCCCAAAAATGTCACAAAAATGTATTTTCCTCTGATATGAAATGACACCTGACGAAATGATTTCACTGGATACTTGGGATTAAAATTAGTAAAGTAAGTTATTTTGTAGTAACTTTGAAGTACCTTCCCCCCATAACAACAAATTAATAATATAGTGGCTTCTTATATAGCGCTCATATCCGTCACTCAGTGACGCTCAGTATTTTCCTGCAAGGTATATAATGTGGGGCTACTTTTTGAAGTTTGAGACCTATTCCTTTACATAGCACAATGTAATGGTTTACAAGGTGCTGTGGCGCAATATGCTGCCGATCAAACCAGGAACACCGGGGCGAACCCCTTCTCTTTGCGATAAGTGCACTGGGTTCTTTTACGTGCATTACACAACACACGGGACCAACGGCTTTACGTCCCATCCGAAGGACGAAGCAATAATGGTTAAGTGTCTTGCTTAAGGACACAAGTGTCACGACTGGGACTCGAAAATGATGTAACCTCACCGGTACAAGGTTAAGACAAATAGATCATGCACTTACCCCAAGCAACGAGGAAATAAAACTTCAGATGACCTTTGACATAAGTAAACACGCTGGTGACCCGGATGTAAATGTGAAAGCCTTCACACAACATCCACATGAATGTCGACAGGAAGAAGTAATGCAGAATAATGGCTACAGCGGTGCACCACACCTAAAGGGGTTGATTTGAGTATGGGGGGCCATTATTGAAAGGGACAGTACCAACACATTCTTGGTTTAATTAAAGGCAGGGTATACGTTTAGTCATTGTCAAAGACCAGTATCCACACTTGGTGTTTCCCAACATATGCAAAAAGTAACAAACCGGTGGAAAATTTGGGCTTAATTGGTCATCGAAGTTGCAAGAAAATAATATAGACAAAAACAGTGTGCTTTCAAGTGCCTGATTCAGATAATTTAGTGAGAAATTACCTCTTTCTCAAAAACTACATTACTTCAGAGGGAGACGTTTCTCACAATGTTTGATACCATCAGCAGCTCGCAGGTGCCCCTTATCAATTGAGTATTAGTTTTTATGGTAATGTATTTCTTGAGTAAATACAATAAGGATCCACTGCCTTTAAATTGACGGCTTAGCATTGCTGGTTACATTTTTAAAAGCTGACAAGCCTAAGGACCCCTTTGACTGGCATTAAAAATGTGAAGAAAAAAATATAAAGTAGAAAAGAAACAAAAAGGTATCCTTTTTTAAAACAAGTTTTAGAAAAGTTCAGAAAATTTTAAGGGGAAAAAAAAATCAGTTATCAAATATCCCGTTGTTAAGAATATCAAAGAGTTGTGCAATAAAAAATATATACAAACCCTTAGAAGTTGTCTGGTTTAACGAAAGAAATCCGAGTGGTTTTGATTTTGTGTACACAACCAAACGGGGACGTCGATAAAACATTGGGGATCAACAAAGACAGGACTCTTCCTCTGTGAGTTCTGTACACAAAAGCAGAGTGTAATACGAAAGTGAAAGGTATGATGGCCCTGAGTGGACATCTAACAAAATAAATTTACGTAAATATTTGCGACTTGCAAAAATCTTGAATATTTACGTAAATATTAAGGTAAATATAATGTTTGATTTCCCTTCAGGGCAACCATAGAAAGGCCTCCAGGTATACTCGGTATACAACTATGGTGCGTGTGTGCATGGAGATACAACTCTAGTGCGTGTGTGCATGGAGATACAACTCTGGTGCGTGTGTGTATGGAGATGCAACTCTGCTGCGTGTGTGTATAGAGATACAACTATGGTGCGTGTAAGTATGGAGATACAACTCTGGTGCGTGTGTGTGCGTGGAGATACAACTCTGGTGCGTGTGTGTGCATGGAGATACAACTCTGGTGCGTGTGTGTGCATGGAGATACAACTCTGGTGCATGTGTGTGCATGGAGATACAACTCTGGTGCGTGTGTGTGTATGGAGATACAACTCTGGTGCGTGTGTGTGCATGGAGATACAACTCTGGTGCGTGTGTGTGCATGGAGATACAACTCTGGTGCGTGTGTGTGCATGGAGATACAACTCTGGTGCGTGTGTGTGCATGGAGATACAACTCTGGTGCGTGTGTGTGCATGGAGATACAACTCTGGTGCGTGTGTGTGCATGGAGATACAACTCTGGTACGTGTGTGCATGGAGATACAACTCTGGTGCGTGTGTGTGCATGGAGATACAACTCTGGTGCGTGTGTGTGCATGGAGATACAACTCTGGTGCGTGTGTGTGCATGGAGATACAACTCTGGTGCGTGTGTGTGCATGGAGATACAACTCTGGTGCGTGTGTGTTCATGGAGATACAACTCTGGTGCGTGTGTGTATGGAGATACAACTCTGGTGCGTGTGTGTGCATGGAGATACAACTCTGGTGCGTGTGTGTGCATGGAGATACAACTCTGGTGCGTGTGTGTGCATGGAGATACAACTCTGGTACGAGTGTGCATGGAGATACAACTCTGGTGCGTGTGTGTGTTAGAGATACAACTCTGGTGCGTGTGTGTGCATGGAGATACAACTCTGGTGCGTGTGTGTGCATGGAGATACAACTCTGGTGCGTGTGTGTGCATGGAGATACAACTCTAGTGCGTGTGTGTGCATGGAGATACAACTCTGGTGCGTGTGTGTGCATGGAGATACAACTCTGGTGTGTGTGTGTGCATGGAGATACAACACTGGTACGAATGTGCATGGAGATACAACTCTGGTGCGTGTGTGTGCATGGATATACAACTCTGGTACGTGTGTGTGCATGGAGATACAACTCTGGTACGTGTGTGCATGGAGATACAACTCTGGTGCGTGTGTGCATGGAGATACAACTTGGTACGTGTGTGCATGGAGATACAACTCTGGTGTGTGTGTGTGCATGGAGATACAACTCTGGTACGTGTGTGTATGGAGATACAACTCCGGTGCGAGTGTGCATGGAGATACAACTCTGGTGCGAGTGTGCATGGAGATAAGGATGGGACTTGCATTCATCCATTTAGTGCTCGATACGTGGCATGGTGTCCCCCTTTTGTGTTTCCATTGTGTTCTGAGAATCTCAAGAATTTTTTTTCTACAAAATTTGATTACTTCGTTTTGTTGTTGTGTTGTTGTTGTTGTTGGGGGATGTACTTCCGTACATGAGGAAAAGAGTGTTTTAAAGGTATGGGAACACTTTTTTGGGGGGGGGGCACAAATTGGGCAGGGTAGGGACTTGAGAGGAAAGGCGGCAATAATAAGTTAATGAACTGGATATCATTGCAACTTCTCTTGATGCAAATAACCTTTTCAACTCGACCTGATCACACAAAGCGCTTTATGAAATACGCCATGTGCATTGTGCATAGGATCGGATTAATTAATATTTGTAATTTTAAGCACAGTAAACTCTTCTCAAAGTCCACTTAAAATACAAATGTAAACGAGAAATCCTTTGAAGCTTCTATTCATTATTGTTTGACTGGAGTTAATACCTTATAAATATTGATAATACACACGCGGGTTCATCGAAAAACTTCATTTTGCGAGCAGTTTGGCTTAATTCTGCAATTTAAAAAAAAAACATTTATGCCTAAAGGTCTTCTCTCAAGGGGGACACACACACACACTCACACAAACAAGTTATGTTTGTGTCCTGTAACCATGACTACCTTACGTCACTCATTACCTCGTTTTCAGTGTCGTCTGCTCCAATCAAGAACAGGAGATCAGCTAATCCTAAAGCAACGATCAAGTTCAAGTGAATCACGGCAGACTGGAAGTTTTTCAGACTCCTGTTATGTGAAAAGAGGATTTAAAAAAAAATCATTTATTTTATTAATTATTTACTTTAGTGGAGGTATTATTATTATTATTTATTAACATTACTATATATGATTGTATACTTCTGGTGATGAAACCAATGATACCTCATAAGTGAACTTAGTCACTGTAGCTCACAAGCCTGCAGTATGAGGACACCTGTAAACAAGGATGATTGTGTAAACCACAAACACCAGGGTTAACCCTATTCACGACAAGTGTTCTGGGTTATTTTAGTGTGCGCTTATCCTTATTAATGCCGCCTTTATCCTATTGCTTTATCCTTATCCTGACAAAGTAATTATGGTAAATAATGTTGATGAAGGCCACAAATGCCACGACCGGGACTCGAACCCACACTCTGCTGATCAGAAAACCTGGTCAGAAACAGCTTGATGAGTCCGGTGCTCTTCACCGGCTCGGCAACAACACGCCACGACTGACTTCAGATTGACCCCAGACTAAATTAGTCTCGTGTTGGTTACATTAAAATTAATAGAATATGACCCAGACGTGTACATCATTATAAAGGCTCAATAATACGAATAATGAATGTTTATGAGTGCAAATATGAGGTGAGAATAACTTCATGAGTTGAAAGATGGAATACGAGTTGAATATACCATTTTATCTTCAACGAATAAAACATTTTCTCCATTGCACGAATGCAAAAACATTTATTATTCGTTTCATATAACACCCAGACTGGTAGATACATCTCATTTGGAGGAAAACTAATCACCAAAATGTACAAGGATTGTATTCTGACATCCACCACGTGACCGTTTTGTACAGCTAGATGTAAAAGGCCGATTTGTAGTCTGTCGCGCAATGATAATAGTCAACGCTGAATGGCGCGGGCGTCTTCACCGATTATACACTAATGCCTCAGCGATAGCTATATATTAACTTATCGCGCATCAAGTTTTATGGAGATAAATTTTAAGGTATATATAGTAGGAGACCAGCCTGTAGGTCCCGTGACCAAATTCTGGAAACAAATGTTTGAAAGTGTTTTTGTATTCCCTGATGAATACCAAACAATTTTGACTTGGGCTGCCCCCTTAAAATTGTCAGGCATTTCCGGGAGGGGTCAACGAAGGTCATACAGGGGTCAACATTCAAATATCCTGCAATCGTGTAGATTTGCATATCAAATTACTCGTCTAGTCATGAGGATCCCAAAAATGTATAATTTGTTATACCTCCGACCTTAAATGAGGGCGCTATGGTCAAAAACGTTGAAAGGTCAACGCACTTTTGACTGGCAGTCAAATTCACCAACATCCAATTCTAATTATTTTAGTGTCTAATAATATGTTTTCTGACATGGCAAATTCAACTAAGCAACTTTTAAAAGTAAAAGTGGTTGCCATAACCTTGAAATTTAAAAATGGGATAACACACGCTTTGCACATCATTGCATACGATCATTGCATATGCAATGATGTGTATAGCGTATGATGTGTATAGCGTACCCCTGTATGACCTTAGTTGACCCCTCCCGGAAATGCCTGACATTTTTAAGGGGGAAGCCCAAGTCCAAATTCTTTGATATTCATCAGGAAACACAAAAATACTTTCAAACCTTTGTTTCCAGAATTTGGTCACGGGACCTACAGGCTGGTCTCCTACTAATAGTGCAAAACGGATGGAACGAAAATGCACCCTGAATAGTATCAAAATTCACGCTGACGTAGGCATGAAATGGTGTGAAAAACGAACACCGCGTGACCTCCAATTTATACAATCAAATTGTTTATAGCATCATAACAAAACATGCAGTAAATGTTTTAATATTTCTCAAAATATAGTAGCTAGGCACAACATGATTGTTTTTTACCATCAGAATGAAGTCACCTACCAAAATACCATGTCACATATGTAACATCTATGACTGCTGTCCTGCTTGTGTTTGCAAAGTTGAAAATGTTTCAGCAATATATTTAAACAACTCTGTGAAAAATTGCGCCCACTAAACCCATCCCGATAGGCCTTGGTCCTATTTTGTAGAACTGCCTAGGTACAGAAATATCTAAGCATAATAAAATGTTGCTTATCTGAACAGCATTACCAGCCAAAATGCCATGTCACATGTACCAACTGTGACTGGTATCCTGCTTATTTTTGCTGTGCAGAGTACATTTAATTATTATTTTTAGCTGAAGGAGCTCTCTCAAATTGGGTTCTGACAAACTGAATTGAAAGTACTCTCTATTCCAAAGCTAATGTTTATAGTGGCTCTAAAGGGACATCGTACACATTTATTTGAGGAAGCAATCCCTTAATTGTTCACACAACTTTGCATGCAAATGTTTACGAACATATGTCCGTAATTATTTACGGTTTTGCCCTCAAGTTGCAGATATTTAAGGACATTATTTCCATCAATATGTATTGCGATGTCCTTTCAGAGCCACCATAATATTTTGAATCCTCCATGTTATAGTGTGATGGAATAATAGTACCAATTAGGCTTAAGAAAAACATCCGTCATATACTACTTACTTCAGTGATACACCGATAGTTATGAAAGCAAGCAACAACGAGAACAGCGAAAGACCCAAGCCAATATAGGTGATAATACCTAGCGCAATCTTATCACTAGCTCCGATCTACAAAAAAAGAAGAACAAAGAAGAAGCATGTAAGAGCAATGACCAAACAGCCCCCACTCTCAAGCATCATAAGAAAACGCAGACTGCAGTGGTTTGGTCACCTCCAACGAATGGGAACAAATCGGATCACTAAACAACTCTACACTGGTCACCAACCCATGGGAAACGTAGACGAGGTCACCCTAGGACAACATGGAAAAATGTAATACAGAGGGACCTCTCCAGACTGGGCATTGGGTGGGCTGTTGAGGAGACAGAAGTGGCAGCCCAAGACCGGTCTATTTGGAAGCTTCTCACCAGTCAGGCAGCCGGTGCAGAAATGCATGATGCTAACCGATGATGATGATGATTATGTAGACCTTGAGAAAATAACTTCAAGAAGACGTTCAAAACGTTGTGCAAACAGCGCCTTTTCCTTTTGACTGTCGGCAACAGCTTAACCATGTAGATTGACATCATCATTCGCGCAGGGTCCTAAACATTGATATTTTCATCTGAAAGCTCATTGATTATAAAGTCCATACGAGTCCCAATCTTCAGGAAAAATTTGGTCTGAAAGACCACAAAAATCACCGAAATGACCAAGCTTTACAGCTTGGCAGAGGATGGGGAATATGACAAATGAGCATTGCTTCAAAAACCAATGACGTGGTATCACTCAAAAGCCTGCAGCAAATATTATTGGTAAGTGTCAAAAACCAATTGGGCCGATTTCACGAAGAGCTCTGTAGGATGGCTTTATCAGAGTATAGAGTGCTGTATTTACAATTTGTGTGACCCATTGTAAAAGATAAAAAAACCTGAATTACGCCGTACAGTGTTATAATGGTTTTCACATCGGGTTTTAAATCGCAAAATGAAAACTAGGCCCCAATTTTTTTACTACTTTCTCAAAACTGTAGAATTTCAAGCACAACATATTTCTTGGGGATTTTTCTACCATGAACACCTTGATACCCTGTAAGGTTTTTGTGCAAATCTGTGAACAATATACTTTTTATCTGACCAATGTGGTGCACACCCTTTGAGGTTTGCGGTATACACGGATATGTTTTAATTTAACTGAAAATGCTTCAAAGCAGATTCCAACAAAATGTAAACACCACAAATGTCAGGGAAAGGTTGCCGATTTTGTAAATATCACCAATTTGACATCAGGCAAACTGTCTTCCATCCTCCACTCCCCCCCCCAGTCCCGACAGCCCCTGATTGCCGGGACCAACGCTGCTGTACTCACCGCCACACTGTCAGGCAAAAGAAGAACAGCAAAGTTAGTCAGGTGATCGCATAAACACGTCACGTGGGTGTAATTCTCGGTCTCTACTGCGCATCCCTCGGCGGACCACTCGCCGCCGTCTGCTGTGCCTCTATAAAAATGGGTTAAGCAAAAATAAAACCACAATCACTGACGTCTTTCCTTTGTGAGAGAGGGGGCAATATTCATCAAGGCAATGAATTAGTTGTGCTGGAAATGTAAGCTTTAAGCCCACACAGGCTTGTTGTTATAATCTTTGCAGGTTGAAACTTCAAACTTTTAGACTTTTAGTTCATAAGTTAACTTCCTATTGGATTTGTTGTTCTCAGGGTCGATCATTGTCTGTCTCTCTTTTTCTGTAACGGCATGTCAATAAGAAAATGGAACTTATTGAAGGGGAATGTTTTTTGAAAAGGATTGTTGAGCAGGGGGACGAGAGAGGTGGGTGGGGTCGTCTGTTTTACAATATCACGATGAGAGAGATGTCGTATCTTGATTTTTAATGGTTTGATTGAACTATGGACCTTTTTCAAAACCTTTGCTTCGTTTTCTCCTCCGCCAGGCTCCGCCCATCTTTCTGATGCCCCATACACTGAAAGCGCACGGTTTCAAAATTGCTGAGCCGGAGCTGGAGCTGAAGCCGTGGTTTCGAAAGGGCCTTAATCATCATCATCATGTAGCGGTCGCAACCGAGATCTACGGTGGCTGATCTCCGCCAACAACTAAACACTTTTTCGGTACGGCGTTATAACGCCCTAATTTACGGCGTTATAACGCCCTATTAGGGCCTTAATAGGGCGTTATAACGCCCTAATGTTAACATTATAGGCATTCATTCTAGAAATGTATTTATGTCAGTAGGCTACGGAAGCCGGATAGTGCCAGGAAATAAGAAGTGAAATATTTTTTCATGAGCGCGAGAATATTTTTTTGTAACATTTATCTGGCGGCCGCCACTTATTATCCGGCGGCCGCCACATAATTGTCTGGCGGCAGTCACTTATTATCGGCCGGCGGCCGCCACATAATAATCTGCGTACATTGTATTTTGACACTCGGTCATGCTAAACGTGTACAAATTAAGGATCAAAAAGGAGATTAAAAGCAGTTTTTACCTCATAAAGCGGAGCAGCAGGATGGGTAGATCAAGTAGTCGTGGCAACACGAGAGCTGTGGCGTGTCAAACGTTGCAATATACGGTAATGTACAATGTATGTGCGATGTTTCTCATATTATACGCGACGGATTGTCACACATGTGCGATATTTGTTTTATGTATGCAATATATGTAATATATATGCAATAATTTGGTGCGATAATTTGCAATATATATGTGCAGTACATTGGTATCGTCCAGGTACGTTCCAAAGCCAACATGGCGGACACTACTGGTTGTTACTACTTCGGGGTATTAAAAAAAAAAACTTTTTTTACAGTTAAAAATACAATTTTTTCAACAGAATGAAGGTTTTATAGATACATATGAGTCTCCTACGTATATATAATGGTTTATTTATGCTCAAACCTTGTTTTAAACGGCCTTTAGTGCTTTTAGTGCGGCCCGTCTAGTTTAACCCGTACGCCCACCTCAGTGAACCATACTATACCAACCATAGTCTGGCCCGATCTAAAACATCAAGGATACGGGGATCAAGTGGACAGGATACCATACTATATCCCACAATTCCGTTTTCGAACATATATAAGAACGAACATCAAATATACATTGGTGTAACATCGCACATGTATATTAAATTATGGCATATCACAAAACATCGCATACAAATGATCGCATATTAAAAAATTATCAAATATAAATAACAAATTTTCGCAAATATTATACAATTATCGCATGATTGCATATAATATATTTATAAAAATTATCAAATATTTATTTTAAAAATTATCGCATATATAAAAAAATTATCGCATATATATTACAAATTATTCTAAATTATTGCATATTTTTATATTACATATATTGCATACATAAAACGATTATTGCACATGTGTGACAATCATCGCATATATAATAAATGAGAAACATCGCACATACATTGTACATTACCGAATATTGCAACGTTTGACACGCCATAGCTCTCGTGTTGCCACGACTACCTGATCCTGCTGCTCCGCTTTATGAGGTAAAAACTGCTTTTAATCTCCTTTTTGATCCTTAATTTGTATACGTTTAGCATGACCGAGTGTCAAAATACAATGTACGCAATCAAAATCCGCAAAGTAAAGAACGTGTAGTCCAGATTATTATGTGACGGCCGCCAGATAAATGGTAACAACAAATATTCTCGCGCTCATGAAAAAAATATTTCACGTCTTATTTCCTGGCTCTATCCGGCTTCCGTAGCCTACTGACATAAATACATTTCTAGAATGAATGCCTATAATGTTAACATTATAGGCGCTAATAACGCCGTATAGGGCGTTATAACGCCCTAATAGAGCATTATAAACGCCGTAAAATAGGGCGTTATAACGCCATAATTTAGGGCGTTATAACGCCGTACCGAAAAAGTGTTTAGTTGTTGGCGGAGATCAGCCACCGTAGAGATCCCATTCACAACGTCATGCCAGCAGTGTTTATCCCTCATAACACATCGGGTATGACCTGGTCTTTGGCACGATAGCAGCGGCCAGCAAAGCGGACCTGCGTTGAGCAACAGTAACAGAGATTGGTGGCATGTCTCCACAAATCTGTTCTTTGGTCTGGTGTCCACGCCATGAGATGTTCTGAACCTTATGAGATGTTCTGAGATGTTCTGAACAGCGGTGGCACCAGACCTGTTAATCTGGGGGGGGGGGGTGGGCAAGAGGGGGCAAACTTAAATTTAGGGGGGGGGGGCAAACAAAAGTCTATAATGTACTGTATAAGCCTACAATTCACTCCAGAAATAAGATTTTGCACTGTGTGAATGCGACGTGTTGTGCGAATTGCGTGTACAATGGCTGCTTACGGTTTTGGGCAGACAATGCATTTCTGTTTATAGCAAGTTTCCAAGCTTGTACAGATAAATAAATCCACATTTTATTAACATTGCCGGAGATGGAAAGTGTATTGGGCTTTTTTGATAGTGCCAGCTAATTATGATGGATGAAATTGAGTTTATTATTTACAGCGCAAACAACATTGTAACAAATTGGGTGCAATAGTTTGGGATTAAACTCAATTTCCGCCATCGGGGAAAAAACTGGGGGGGGGGGGCAAACTGGGGGGAAATTACTGGAGGGCATTTGCCCCCCCCCCCGCCCCCATTAGCGCCGCCGCTGCATAAGAAGCCTGGTGCATGTGCCATCAAGGCGATCTTGAAGCTCTTTCCTCATGGTCCAGGTTTCAGCTCCATATATAATTCGATTTTTTTCCCCGTGGATCCGCTTCTCTCGCCTTGTATCATCGATCATTTTTGAAGCCCAGCGATCTCTCGGGGATTGTTTCTAAGTGACTGATCAAGACACAGTCCCGAGGTTCTTAAAAAATATTCTATAGGAGGCCATATATCTAATACAGCTGCATCAATTAAACTGCAAATGAGCAACATTGTTGACTGTAAAATAGGTCCGATCGCCATACTTACGGGGCATCGAAATCCCAAAACTGACAGCTCGAGTTACCAGGTATGTGTTTCTGCAATAGAAAACATAAAATGTACCTGATTTTTTAAAAATCAGATGTGGAAAGGGCAAATTTTATCAAAAGGTGACCTAAAATAAAATGTATATCTATACAACCGCAATATTCACAAATCAGAAATGTTTACTAACTGGTAAAGTAGGACCATTTTTGTAATGTTCATCGCAACTTCAATCTTATTTTGGTTATTAAGAACTAAATCGAGCTTGGTGATATATAGCATACACACTAGTTTTCCTTGCCTTTTATATTTTTTTAAGTGTGATTTATACTCTCATTTCCGCCAATAAACAAAAACACACAAACTTTTACATCAACAACTTCTTTTTCCCAAAGCCATGATGTCATTCTTCAGTACTATGCTTCTGAAATTGCAGCATAAGGAAATCAAGCGATAGTAACTGTATTTAATTATTTTTATAAATCCGTCAGGTGTGCGACCTTCTAAAACACTTTTCTGCGAGAATGTTTGCCTTATCGTTTTTATCATCGCATTTCCATCTGTGAAATTAATAAATGAAATGAAAAATGAAAAAAAGTTTACGCAAAACACGACGGTCGAAAGTGTTACGCTTTTTAAATATTGTTAATAAGTTTGTGGTACTGATCGGGTTTAATAAAGTCTAGAGTAACATGAATTTAGGTTTGCCATACAACGATTGAAACAGCTTGTCAAATGAAATTGCCTCAGCTCCTTCTATTGACCAAATACAAATTAACTTAAACAATTTCTGGAAAAACCTTGATAGTAAATTTTCAACTCGTTATTGAGTAGTGCTCCTTGCTTTTAACTATAGTCAGCAGCTAATACCCCTCTTTAGTTTTACATTTAAGTCTTTGATGTGACGGGTCATATGTGATGCTATCAAGCTAAATGAGTCTTTTGTCGACCCTTGTCAATTTTTTTATATTTATCTATTTGAAAGAAGTACAATCTCAGCTTTAAGGATATGAAAACCCCGTGTTGATACCACCTTTGGTTCAAAAGTTATGGAAGTCGAAACACAAAGAGATGTATAGAAATGTAGACCCCTGTCGACCTATTTTGGCCTGTTATTCAATAATGCATTTACCGACAAACGACTCATTTAGCTTGATCACATCACATATAAGCCTTTGATTTTCTACCGAACCAAGATTTCTAGCAATTGTTCTAGCGAGCGAGATGCATGATCTGAAACTTGAGTGAACAAACAATCCACGGGTACCTTGGAGGGGATTCTAACACGAGATCGTCTGCATTTTCGTACAGATATCTTATTGTGGTGTCCCTCGAACACTGTCAACCTACCTGTAGTTTCTCTGCTGTCATGCGTACACTGTTGGTGAAGTTTGCTGTGACGTTTTCACTTAGATACACCGAAGTACCAACGATACGGCTGTTTACTGTTTCGGCAAGCCTGTAATGTTAACAACATGTCGTCATACAACATTTTCATTTAGATGTACACAAATTAAAGTAATATTTCATGGCTGTTAGTTTTGCCAAACCAATTCCTGCTGAGAACCAGAACAAGTACTCATTATGGCAAGGTATTTTGGCTGGTAGTTTGTTTTCAACTGGGGAAGCACATTTTCAACAAAACTGTTTAACTATTAAATTCTAACTGTTCAACTCTGTTTTGAAATTCTAGTTTGTGTACAAACCGCCGGTCAAATTAGAACAAACGGTTGTGTGGCGCTTTAATGTAGCTCAAAACCTTAATGTAGCGCGAGACCTATGTAGTTTGAAACGTAAATGTAGCCCGGAACTGAAATATAACTCGTTACCTAAACGTAGCCTAAGATCTTATTGCCCGAAATCTACATGTAGCCCGGGAACTAAATATAGCTCGAGACCTAAATGTAGCCTGAGATCTAATGTAGCTCGAAACCTAGATGTAGCATGTGACCTTAATGTAGCTCGAGACCTAGATGTAGCATGTGACCTTAATGTAGCTCGAAACCTAGATGTAGCATGTGACCTTAATGTAGCTCGAGACCTAGATGTAGCATGTGACCTTAATGTAGCTCGAGACCTAGATGTAGCCCGGGACTCAAATGTAGCCCAGGACTAAAATATAGCCTGGGACCTACGTGTAGCTCCAACCCCGTACCAACTGGCATGCGTGATCTCATCATAATCCTCTATATTTAGATACGAGAAGAGGGCTAGCGTTTATGGCGGGATACTTTTAGGTATATGGTTTGGGCTACATACTCGGGCTACAATTAGGACTCGGACCGAATTTAAGTGGAGCGAAAATGGGCTTTGTTTTTATCCTTGAAACCAATATTTGTTTCCCCAGGAGCAAGCTAAGGCAACAAAACACCAATCAAGACTTACCATCCTGGTTTTCCATCGAGAGTCTCTCCAAGTTCCAAATAAAGAACATTGACCACAATGACGTAGCCTGTAAGATACCGGGGAAAATGACATCAACAAATAAGTACATATTAGTTAAATAAATTAAACTATCGAACAAGCCACTCTTTTATATACCCCGCCCCCCCCAACTATGTGATATCAATGGAAAATCAACTATAGTTCCAGTGATCCAAATACAGTTTTTCTTCTTTACACAATCTGGTATGCGTGACTGGTTTGTCATGTGTTCGCATACGGTGTATAAGACTACTTTCAACGTCGCATTAGTTTCTGCATAAATAAACGAATAGCTTGGGTTTTCTGCTGTTGTTGAGTGTTGGTGCATTACTTTATCAACCCATTATCTAAAACCGCAACTCCGGTGCTTCTGATCAGCAGAGTGTAGGTTCGAGTCCCGGTGGCGGCACTTATGTCCAGTGAGCAAGGTGGTACTTTTCCATGAATGCTTTGTCCTTCAGATGGGTTTTATAAGCCTTAGGTCCAGTATGCTAGGGTGACAGTGCACGTAAAAGAACCCATTGGAAGCATAGGGGTTAGCCCGGATGTTTATGGTTAATTTCAAGCACCCTTGTTTATGTTTCCTCAGGCTTGCGAGCTACAGTGATTAAGTTCACTTATGTGAGGTATCCTTGGTTTCATAATAATAATAATAACAATTACCATTTACAGACCTGTGTATTGTCACACATTACGTTAAAACAGACTTTATTTAAACAAAATATTCTTCAAAGCTTTTTTATTTTTAGAACATGACAGCTGAAAATGTCTTCAAATCATTAACTGTTGTTGCTGTAAACAAACTCTGAGGATTTTATACTGACCTGATGAGTTATCCTTCGGTAGGAAATCAGATACGTCTTGAGAAAGAGAAGGTATCGTCCACTTTGTGTCAGCTTTGAAAACCGAATCGTTAAGATCTGGGAATGTGCTGCCATCAAACATGGCAGCATCCTCAATGACAACGGACATACCTGAGTATGATGAGAACTATAAGTTGCTAAGGTTGCTTCGGTGTTGACATAAAGTTAATGAAATATTAGGTTATACTTTAGTTTAAAGCAACCATATGTAACAACTTCTTCTTTGAAAGGAACTGGAGTGGTTTATGACCAGAACCAGAGGTACGATAAAATGACTCGACGTTTCGAGTCGTGAACTCTGTTCTTCTCCAGGAGAAACCAATTCTACCAAGAGAGAATTTATTACACGGCTCGATTAGTCTTGATGAGTCGAATTGTATTTAATACGGGTATGGTTATAGTTAAAAGAAAGATTAGGTATCTTGTCAATCTACGCTCAAATTCAAGTTATGGCTTATCGCACATCGGTGTTAAGAACGGTGACAAATCAGAGTTGGGCTATACAATAAGGGTTGATCGATCTACAGTCCGACACGGGAAAGCATTAGTCTACAGTTGTCTGGTTATAATTACATATAGACCCAATTCACGTGACGTCATCATCACAATAATCTTGGTTGCGCCATTTTGAAAGTCAATGTCCCTGTGTGTTATCCTGTTCGCACGCGTGACGTGAATAGAGCCTTCCCATGAAATATGTAAATTGCACATTGCGCGTGTGCACTAACACTACTGGTGGGCAAAATTAGGGAACGTCACGCCTTTTCTTTTGGCGCTGATGGTGGCTCGTCTCGTACGCTAGTGCGTCTGCCTACTGCACACACTCTATGGGGTTTGCCTACCAATAGTGTATGTACGCATGCTGAAATAGTGTTAGTATATTTCATGAGAAGGGCTAATTCCAATGCAAGCCACGCTTACTTCACACAAACTGGCTCCAGTGAATTCGGAGAAGCCCATAGAAGTTGCATTAAGCTAGTTATTCTTTGATGACTTATACGATAAGTTTGAACTTGGCTTTGACATGCGTTCTTCAAAGACTCACGAGGTCTTCTCAGAATCATAGGTGTCTGTCACAAGAAATAAATTTGAACGACGAAATATTAAAAAGTGACTTTTTTGTAAAACTGCACACAAACGAATGCCAACTTTGGAGCTTGAAGTAGTGAAAACTTTGGGTAATGGTGTAGCCCTACATATTGTGATGTACACAGTAGTACAATAGACCTTCTGCATTGACATCATCAAGCCGCCATCTTAAAAGAAAACCGACGATGAAACAATGGAGACGCACAGATTTATACGCGCGGAGCACAGGACTGGCCAATGAACAACTTCCTTTTGACCTCTAGGCGAGGGCGCCCTAATCAAAGGAAGTCATGTGCATAAGGTTTATACGAAAGTGAAAGACCCCCAGGTCTAGGTAACGGTGCACCGACTGTGACGCACTGACGCACTGACTTACCCACGTGTCGTGTGCATTTTAGGAGATTCGGTACTTACACGCGTACCGTGTATGCTCAATTTAACTCTTAGAATGGCTATAGAGCAGCAGACTGTAGCTGCATGTGATGTTGATGCAAGTGGTCAATACGGATTTATTGGGCTTAAGTCGGGCTACAATAGGTTTCATTAGTCTAGAGTTGGACTACAGTTAGGGTAATAACTCTGCACTTTCGATAGGTGTACATTTCGGCCCATTGTTAAATGTTCTCGGCCTTCAAGATTTTCTCACGAAATTTCTTTTTGATAGAATAATGAGCAGATCTTTCATTAATGCAACAGGTGGGTGGTTTTTTACTTCTTGATGGAGAGATCCAGAATAAAGCCGATGTGGGCGTTAAGCTAAGCAGGTCATCACAGCACCTTGCTCTTGCGACTTTTAATTCCATAAATCATGAGGATTGGATCAACACTTCCAATCTCCGGATGCAACGGATTGATCTGTGGTTACTTCCTCCTACTTGATTAATCAAAAAGACTCTTAAAATATTCAGTAATAAGTTGCGTTTGTTTGACCCGGCTTACCGATGGTCTCTGACGCAGCAGACAGAGAGACAGTCTGGCCATCTCTCCTAGTCACCGCAAGCTGCTTGCCTAGACTCAACCCAAGGGCTTCCGACTCGTGCATCACACGTACGGCTTCTTCCTGAGTTCCAAGATGTAATGAGTCAGTTTTAGATTATTAAGTCGAGTTAATAAATGATCGTAAACGTTGTGTTTTTCCAACCATCCGGGGTAATATTGACCAACATGAAACATTATAAAACACGTTCAGGCGCAACAACTCCGTGTTCCATTCATTTATCACATTGCTAAAGTTGACAATGGTTTACCGAATCTCCAACTCCGAGTAAGGGACCAAACACTCACCGGTAGAGCATTCGACCCTGAGAACAAGTAAAAGAGCATGATGATGACCGGCACACACGCCTCTGGACGACAGACCAGGAGGGTCTATGCCTATCTGGTTTTAAACTTTGATAGTATTTAATTACGTAATAGAACATTCCAACTTAACTGGCAAAATTCGGTATACAACGAACGAAGAGTGAATTAAACTATTACACCACATTACGCACTTGTTTCATTGTCATCACAACAAAACATAGTGACCTCATTGATTTTGTTGATGCAAGTTTGCCCCAAACAAGGATTAGAGCCACTCTTGGTAAAGGGCTACTAAAAGAAAACATAAATCAAAGTAAAGGACTCAGGGGATCCGAAGGTATGAATTGATATTCCTCTTAAAACAGTTTAATTTGTAGGATGGAGGGAAACACCGGGCAATGAGTTCCAAAGTTCCTTTGCTCGAAAAAAGGCTATTAAAATATTCATGTTGTCGTGATTTTATTGAGGATGGGGGGTTATGAAATTCCATTACCTCAAAGAACAAAGAAACAAAGAGGTTAAAAACATAGTAATTGATGGAGAGAAAACGCGCATTGGAATTGCTATTTTAATATTGCACTTTTGTAAGTCAACAGTGTACTCAAGTGCAATTTCGGCAATCTAATTGTGGTTGTTCAGATTTCACTAGTCAAGTCTGTCGAGGTTTTAATTTGTTAGTGAAATATCCGCAGGAATAAACCCAAACGGAAATAAGCTTCGATCGCTTTTGTCTTGGATTATCCTTGAATGAATAAGATAATTGAATTGCGTTTCGACTTTTGTTTTGCTCCATTCTGTATTCGAATTAAATTAAGGATGTTCTGTCAGCCCACAAATAGGGCTTATGGGTGAAGGCACACATCGTTATAGATTGGGCGCTTTGGGCTATAAGAAGCATTTGTTATGAAATGATTATGGTTGGGAAGATCTTTTAAAAAGTAGAATATAATGATCCACAAAAATATGCCTCGAATTTTCTGATTTTCCTTTCTCCGTGAACTAATACGGTCCGTTATTTTGTGGAGTCAAAAATGTGGCTCTACAAAATGGCGGAACATGTTAGGTTACGAAGTAAAGGGAAAATCACGCACATTCGATGCACATTTGTTTGGATCATTATATTCAAAAACATTTTTCCAACCATATTCATTTGATAACAAACGCTTTGTATAGCCTAAATTGCTTAATCTGAGACAAAGTGTCCCTTTAAGGAAAATATTATAATACTCCCTTTACCCTGGTTAAATCCGCTCCACTGCTAGCTTCCATCTTCTCCAGGGTTTCCTGCAATCGAATTTCCAAAGATGTTTATTTATGAAGCCTTTTTTTAAAAGATCATCATCTCAGATGACAAGAAACACGACATTAAACCATTATATGTAATAATAATAGACGGTTCTTATATAGCGCATATCACCGTGAGGTCCCTATGCGCTTAGAAAAGAGAATGAAATAACTTGAAAAGGCAGTGAAGAATAAATTAACTGTGATAACATTGATTGAACAAGTGTGTCTTAACCCGGGTTTTAAATAGATCAGTAGTTTCAGCCAGCTTGACATTGTTGGGTAAACTGTTCCAAAGATGTACAGCAGCGTTCTGAAAAGAGCGAGAACCATAGGATGTAGATGTGATAGCCGGGGCTGAGAGAAGATGTTTGTTCTTTGAACGTAGGTTTCTAGCCGGTTGATACTGTTGAACTAAATCCTGGATTGTGTACATAAATATGATAGAAAAAACAACCCACGTACGCGAGAATATAACACGTGTATCGCGCATGTTTGCCTTATTTAGCGTTAACATCTCATGTCTAACAAACAATTCAATCAATTTGAAGACAAAGACAATTATCAACTAGACACAAAAATGCATACATGTATGGGTTAAGTACATAAGTTAACAGTAAATGTAAACATATGGCTCGTACTTCTTGCGCATGGTTCCTCTTCGCAAAGTATATTTAAAAACAAAAAGCGATATCGCCTGACCCCCAACGCCCAAAATCCAATTGTCTGACTGCGAGATATATCGACAGGACTGTAATTTACAACGCTATAATAACTTCACATGATTTTAAGACAAGCTAAAGATACATTGTAGAAGCACCTTTCATGAGGTGCTGAGTAAACACTATACTAGACCCACAACAACAAAAACAACAACGAAATACAAACAGTGAATATTATCTATTGGTGGAATTGGGAACAATAGTCAGCTCAGCATTATCATGAATATGGCAACTCCCCACCCCCTCAAAAAAAATCCCACAAACAAACAAACAAACACCCCAACACCCCAACAAACACCTCAACAAACAAAGAAACAAACAAGCAACAAAACAATCAACATCAGCAACAAACAAACAAGCAAGCAATCCACCACCCCCACACACACCCAAAAGCAAGTGTGTAAACACATCGAGTACGTCCAATTATTCCTCTTTTGTTTGTACTCCAGATTTTTGGGCAAACGCTCCTTTTGGTTTTGTACACAAACTCTCCTTCGCCCAACCGGGCACCCTATGTCCTCTTAAAAAAATAGATCCCCGGTTTAAAATGAATCAAATAAAAATAATAAACAGAGCTCGATAACAAATGTTTTTACTTCTCAAACATCGAATGAACAAACTTACTTCTAAGTACTTGGCAGCATTACCCGGTGTCATGGATATGACGGCCTGTAATAGTAAGCAACAATGAATGATCAAAGTTTTGTTTTGTAGCCACTCTGTGGGGCATGAGAATAACCCATCGGACCTTTACGGAGTTTAAAAAACCTGAGTTTTCAAAATCTGCGTAATAGTGATACCAGAACAATAGTACAGCTACAAATCAATAACACACATACAAATCGCTTTCCTTTGCGTAAGGTCTAAAAGCGCTTAAGTAGGGTTGAATAGATGAAAGGATAAACATGTAGACAATACAAAAATCCATTAAGGCAAAAAGGAAAAACACGTTACATAAAACGTCAGAATAACGGGAGATCCGGAGAAGAAACAATCAATGAATAAAAGGACAGGAGTGGAGCGGTTGTCAGTACTCAGCCTAAAACAAACAAGATCTCAAGCTGTGAATTAATTTACATATTTTTTTAAAGGTAGGCCCCTAAGTTTGCAGAAAATTGTCAGACTTATTTGTGACCGCTTTTTCTCGGTATTTACGGAAATATTAAAGGGTGGTACTAAAGCGTTGAGGGAGAGTGGTGTGATGAAACATGCAAATATTTCCCTCATGTGACAATGGTCTTTCTTTGAAAGTGTCGAAGAAGTAGGCGGTTATAAACGACATCATTAGGAAAAGTTAGTAGTAAAAGACCATTGTATGCCATAGGCCTATTGTAGTAAGAGCGCCATGACCTGACATTCATTTTGAAAGATTGCGTTTTGTGTTTATAATGGATATTTGTTTTGCGCATTTTGTGTTTGTTGCATGTTGAACCTATAGTTTATTTAGCATATGTGCTCTAAACCTGAAAGGTCAGTGTCTTGAAGGTTTCCACTCAGGTTTTGTTTTGGCGATGGGTTGTCCATCGTTTACAACAATCGGTTCACAAAATCTGCAGCAAAACGCAAGTCCAAATGGAAGAACTGTTAGACTTGATTTGCGACGTTCGTTTTCTTAACATTGTCGCCGATATCGCAACAAGAATCACTCGAGAAGAGATATCTGTACATGTATAACAAAACGCATCTGGATCCAAACTTGCCCAGTTAGTCCCTCCGAGCCAAGCGATGTCGCGCCCTCTGAAGACGACTAACTCAAAAACTAGCGTCGCTCATCAAGACTAAGGAACTACCTACCTCAGCGGTCATACCTTCTCCTGTATGTAAAGTTTGGGACACAGTACTTTCAATCATCTCGGTAGCTGAGTTGTCCACCTCGTTCGGAGAGGTCGACCCCGGGTGCGAGGCGGGCTCGGTGCTCGGTGGTTGTGTCCCACAGCTACAGCTTTCGTCGTCTGTGCTCAAAACGAACAGTGAATACTCATGAAGTCTGGGCTAATAATTATGTCATGATCTCTTGATCATGGTGGTGCCGCTAATGTAACGCATATGCTGTGTGTGCTAGTGCGGTCCGCTTAAAACAATGTGGTCCTCTTAAAACACCTGAGGACCACTCTGTCCAACTAGTCCTGCTGGCTAGTTCATTGCTTCCCATCGATACATGTAAACCACTGTATATTATTTCAAAATACAAGTCCTATGCTGATTAAAATGTTGAAAGAAAATATGGACCAGTGAAAATACTGTCGGACTAGGGAAATGAAGAGCTAAACTGGTCCTGCTGGCCAGCCACTGAAAAGGGGGTATGCCCTGCTAATGCTGTCGACATTTTGAAAAACAAGTATTTCACGATTTGTAGAACTAAAGCTAGTTTTAGAACTTGATATCAGTGTCACCATCTTGTTTTTGGCACATCCAAAACTAACAACCCTTCACCTAAATTAATTTTGTTGTTGTTGTTGTTTTTGTTGTTGTTGTTGTTGTTGTTGTTGTTGTAAAACAGCACAATTCTTTCCGGCAAAAAAGACACAAAACCTGGTAAAATTTGTTTGTGATACCAAAATCTGGTAAATACTTGTATATGGGATGTCACTTTAAAGCCACCGTAGTTTACCATGCCGCTTACCTTTTTGCGGTTTGAAATCTAGATCACAGTCACGGACGAGTTGGTCCACAGAGCAGGTTAGCATGCACAAAGAACGAATACAGAGCAACATTTGATAAATATTTGCCCTCTTGTAATATACATTAAATATAAACATTAAATATTGACAAGCTCATTCAAATATTTAACATTGTTTCCAAATAATACAGGTGTTTGTTTGAGGGTTGATAACTATGTTTAATTAATACAACAATGTAACAATGTTCATGTTTTTAAATAGGGGCTCAAAGGTTGAGTTCAGTTCTGCGATGCACTACTGGTCCCGGTCACCAAGGGCGTCGATGCTACTGAAAAGTAGGGGGACGGGCGAGCAAGTCATGAACAATTTGTCGTTTTTCTTTTGTTTTAATTGATATTTTTTTTGTGTAGGGGAAAAGTGAATCATACATGTAACCTCGTGTAAACAGACCATTTAAGATGAGACTAGTGTGCCCACAAAAAAACATTTTGATGGTTTTGTATATAAGCATCATATAGAGTGTTTTTAGAGGACCAGCACAAAAAAAAGTAGTACCGGAGCTCACTCAAAGTGTTCAAAAAGCTTTAGTTATAGTAAATTATAAAAATCTTCCCTTTTAATGGAGAATCATGTATGGAAACTAAAGCTTTAAAGAACGTATGAGGCGATGGGGGTTGTGGTTAAGTTAAAGGGCAAAACCAGAAGGGGAACAGGTGTTGGTAGGGGGTGGGGTCTGGAAAGGATGGTTTGTGTGAAGAGGAGACTGCCAAAATAAACTTGAGTGAAATGCACCATGGAGCAGGAATTTCGGAACCAGATCCGGTACTAGCAAAGATAGATTGGCAGCTAGAGGGAGTGAAGAGAAGACACATGTCGGTGTGGTCTCTGGTAGTAAATCATCACCTGACTGTTTGGATGTTGCTTTTTGGTGGACGACAAGTGTCTCCGTTATCCAAGTACTCAGTGCAATGGTTAGAACAGAGCTATTTTTTGATGTTTTTATGTAACCACGTGCATGAAAGAGAGGTTTTTTTTTTAAAGGGTGGGGGGGGGGGGTTGGAAGGGGAAGGGGTTGTTAGGAACTCGCTAAAAAGAACTTTTGTTTCTGTTGGAACGTAGCCACTGAAAAGAATTTCATAATATCCATTTTAATGTGCTTCGGGAGTCCGGCCTTTATCGTGTGTCTTTTGAAAAAACACTGCTTCTTCCACATGGCCCAAACTGCACTACATTTTGTGCATTGTGCGATTGTAACAAACACGTGCTCGCACACACAGACTTTCTTTGTAGAGGGATCATGTACCGTACATTATAGCATACACAAATGACGCATATCTTGAATGCAAACAAGGTTTGTAAGCGGAATTTTGGCGTTTATGTCTTGGACGAAACTTGTTGGTTAATGTCTGTATTATAGAAATGGAAAAAGGCCTAAAATATCATTCTGCGCGTGGTCCATCAGAGCCAAATAAGAAAACATTTTACCGTTTAAAAATGTATAATGAAATATTGAATCAAGGAAATGGTGTATATTTTTATATTTTGTTGCATATTTCTGATGAACAGTCAATCAAAAAGTGGGGGGGTGGACATCTGATATGCTGTCCCCCAGTCTAAAAAGTGGGGGGGGGGACATGTTCCCCCGTCCCCCACCCATCGACGCCCTTGCCGGTCACTGCCTCCTTGTATACCTCGCACTCCCCTTGGACTTCCTTTGGCTTCCTTGGACTACATTGGACTCCCTTGGACTACATTGGACTCCCTTGGACTCCCTTGGACTCCTCTGGACTCCCTTGTACTCCATTGGACTCCCTTGTACTCCCTTGGACTCCCTTGGACTCCCTTGTATCCCTTGGGCTCCCTTGGACTCCCTTGTACTCCCTTGGACTCCCTTGTACTCCCTTGGACTCCCTTGGACTCCCTTGTACTCCCTTAGGCTCCCTTGGACTCCCTTGTACTCCCTTGGGCTCCCTTGGGCTCCCTTGGACTCCCTTGGTACTCCCTTGGGCTCCCTTGGACTCCCTCGGACTCCCTTGACTCCCTTGGGCTCCCTTGGACTCCCTTGGACTCCATTGGACTCCTTGGACTCCCTTGGACTCCCTTGGACTCCATTGGACTCCTCTGGACTCCCTTGACTCCATTGGACTCCTCTGGACTCCCTTGGACTCCATTGGACTCCTCTGGACTCCCTTGGACTCCATTGGACTCCTCTGGACTCCCTTGGACCCCCTTGGACTCCTTGGACTCCCTTGGACTCCATTGGACTCCTCTGGCTCCCTTGGACTCCCTTGGACTCCCTCTGGACTCCCTTGGACTCCCTTGACTCCCTTGTACTCCCTTGGGACTCCCTTGGACTCCCTTGGACTACATTGGACTCCCTTGGACTCCCTTGGACTCCTCTGGACTCCATTGTACTCCCTTGGACTCCCTTGTACTCCCTTGGACTCCTTGGACTCCCTTGTACTCCCTTGGACTCCCTTGGACTCCCTTGGACTCCCTTGGACTCCCTTGTACTCCCTCGGACTCCATTGGACTCCTCGGACTCCCTTGGACTCCCTTGTACTCCCTTGGGCTCCCTTGGACTCCTCGACTCCATTGGACACCCTTGGGCTCCCTTGGACTCCCTCGGACTCCATTGGACTCCCTTGGACTCCCTTGGACTCCTTGGACTCCCTTGTACTCCCTCGGACTCCCTTGCCCTTGTACTCCCTTGGACTCCATTGGACTCCCTTGGGCTCCCTTGGACTCCCTTGACTCCCCTGTACTCCCTTTGACTAATTGGACTCCCTTGGACTCCCTTGGACTCCATTGTACCCCTTGGACTCCCTTGTACTCCCTTGGACTCCCTTGGACTCCATTGGACTCCTCTGGACTTCCTTGGACTCCATTGGACTCCTCTGGACTCCCTTGGATTCCCTTGGACTCCTCTGGACTCCCTTGGACTCCCTTCGGCTTCCTTGGGTTCCCTTGGGTTCCCTTGGGCTTCCTTTTGACTTTCTGTGCTCCCTTGGGTTCCCTTTGGCTCCCTTGGACCCCTTCTCGTTTGACTACCCTTTTGCTTTGGTCCTACCCGTCCTATACCTCATCGGTCCTGCGATAAGATCCAACGATATCTCGATCCCATCACCATGGTAGTAGTGGTCAATGACATCAGCTTATAATCTAGTAAATTTCGGGACGCCTATTCACCCCAAAACTTGATTAAGTATTGTCTTACTTGTTATTTCAAAGATCCCTGAACGGCCAGGTTCAGATCCTCTACCACCTTGAAGAAACAGGTGGTCACTGAGCAGATACCCATGGGCTCTCTCGGTAATCATGAACTCAATGATGCCACCTGAGCCCCCTCCACCGCAGAACACGCTGGTGCTCTTATTGTGGGCGCCGTTACCGCCTGTCACAGTCAGGAAACCATTCGGACGTATCTCGATCTGAAGATGAGGGAAGTCAAAGGTCGTATGCGAATTGGGCGGCTGCGTTGATGCATAGGCGGCCAATAGCCGCAACCGCCAATTCGGACACGGCTATTATGCTTGTAAAGTGCGGTATGTGGGCTTAATTTAATAGAGCTGTTTAAAAGCACTGAATATTGGCGAATATTTTTCTGCTAAGCAAAAATGAGCAGGATACCAGTCACGGATAGTACATGCTAAACGGTATTTTTGCTGGTTTTCTTTTTTGTTATACGCACAATTTTTGTGTGCTTAGCTAGTTGTTGTGCTTATGTGGCTCTATGCGGGCCCAATTTCATTGAGCTGTTCAATAGCCGATTTTGAACTTACTGAGCAAGTTTACATTTCATAGCGCTGCTAACCGTATAACCTTCCAGTGCTTACTGTATGAAAATGAAAGACGCAAATCCACGGTGAACGCGCAAGCTTGCCATCTAATTTAGTTTTCTTGCTACTTGTGAAATACGCTTACGCTTAAGCCATTATTTCTGCTACAGTAAGCACGACAATTTGGTAACCGTTAGGCAGCGCTATGAAACTGGGCTCTTTTCTAAACTTGTTCAGTGGAGCTGATGCAGAAGCTGTCGGTTTTCCGAAGCTGTTAATTACTGTCAGTTCAGGAACTCAAAAGGACAAATCAATCCATAGAAATGTTTGTTTTTAGGTTGTTGATGGCGTTTTAAGATTTTGAAAGTTTTGGTCGGACTGACTTGGTATAAACTTACTTCTATAGGCCCTACTTCCTTTACCAAAAAAAATATCACAATTTTACAAAAACCTGCTTCATCGTAGAATAATAATAGTTGAATACACAACATTTTGCAATTTATATGGAGAGTCTTCTCTAGAATTTATTTTAAAGGTCCAGTGCACGTTTGGTAATGACTTTGAAAATTAATGGTAATAAAAACTTACTTGGTAAGAAGTACAGCAGCCTTGGGTAGTATAACGAATTTTTGAGAGACGTTTAACTTTGAAATACTACGGTTATGAAAAATATATCACTTTTTATTCCCCAAAATTTGAATCTGAAAAGCGTTTCTGTCAGAAACGCTTTTTCAGACTTTGTATTTCTATGGGGAGTATTTTCCTGCATGGAAATATTCGCTCCGGTGTTTTTGTGATATCTCAAAAACGCGACCACCTTTTGAAGTGAAATTTTCACAGGTTAGTTTTGTTGTATGTACCTACATTTATATAGGATAAGCACAATCAGTAGGTTTCAATTAGTAAACATATGCAGCACCTTTAAGGGAAAAACAGTTCTGATCGCTTTACCTCCCTGGCTTTCATCCTGATGAGCCCACCACTTCCTCCTCCTGCGCACGGCTCGCTGTCTGAAAAATCTATGAAATCATTGCCGAAAACAACCCCGGACTGCCCACTAGCTGATATATGACTCTCTTGTGGGAAAACAAAAGAAAAAGAAAAAAAAAGACAAACATACAGATATATAGGATATCAATTTCCATAGTTGTTAGTTTATAGGGTCATCATTAGGTTTTTGTCAACGTAAAGCTGATTTATAAGCAGAATAAGCCTGTCAAGAAAGGTACAATAAAAGTCACCTGTAAAAGTTCAGTTGAATGCTGTGCCTAACTTACTGAGAAAACAGTTACACCCCTGTCACGGTGTTTTCACCCCAAACGTCGAATCCATCAAGAACGAAGTGACAGCAGGTATACCAACCGCATCCCCGGCCGTATAGAGGGCAGCCTTCAAACGGACACCACAGGCATATCCGGTGGCGCAACCAACAGGGGGATGGGGCGGCAGCGCTGGTTACGCCACTGGAAATTTCCAAAAGTCGCCTCCAGGCGATCTTTATATAATAATACATTTTTTGACATTTATTTGACTATTATTGATCCCTCAGACGAATTCGACCATAATCATAGGCTTTCGGATAAATACATCACAATTTCTTTTCGGGTCATTACCAAAGTACGACTTTATCTTCAAACATTTCTGAGAAGAAAATGAGGACAAATCGAACAAACCTGCAAGGGTTTATACTTTGAAGATATAATATACTAAATGCAGATTATCTTTAACAATAATTGGGTTGTGTTAAAAAAAGAGATAATGATCGGAAGAAAGTGGACCTCCCTCCCCCGAAAAACATGAGGACAAAAGAAACATAAAAATCATCAATTAAGTGTCTGTAGCTTTTTAGGTGAACTTTCATCTATTTATTCTCAAGTATTCTCATTGTAATAGTAATCTTGGAAAAGAAATATGTACACATCTGAATAAAACAAATGTTAATCATTGTAAAGCCTGTATATCTCTTTTGAGGAAAAATTTGAATGGAATACGAAAAAATCTTTATGTGGAAAATGTTCTTTTCAACTTCTTACCAATTGAGATCTTATGCTTTGCTACAAGTTCAACAGCGCCCCCACCCTTTGGGTTTGTCAGAATGAGCCTGTCAAACTCCTTTTTACCTCCTGGAACAGAGCAAAAAAAAAGCATATCTTTTTAATAATTTATTTTACACAAACGCTACCGAATTAAATTAATTACCCATATCAATCAAATTTACTCATATCTCCGTATTAATATTGTGCTACCCGAAACAAAAGGTGCACATTTTCTTCATTATAAATTGTTGTTAAACGTTTTAGTGAAAAGGGGAACAAGTTATTCAATACATTTTGTGACATTCCAGGCCGCTCATTTTTTTTTAAACCTTGCAGTGATGCACCCAACCACAGTGCACTGGCACATATCAAGAAAAACGTAACATTTCAAAATGGTAGATCCCAACCCCGTGATACTCCTTGATATCCTGCAGTGTACCAATACATACGTTTTAGGAGTGGTGTCAATCAACAGGGTCGTCAATTTGGTCAGGAGGGGTGATGGAAAAAATGTTCCCCATAGCTCATGCACAAACTCCTATCTCTGAGGCACGTGCGCCACAGATCACTACCACAGCTTAGTGGTAAGGCATGTTGTGTCTGACCGCTCTAGGTTCAATGGCCTTTTGTGAATGAAGGTCTTGTGATCTTGTGCCGACAGCAGACTGGTTTAGCAGACATAAAACATTGAGATAAGGCAGAACAGACCCTCTTAACCAAATGGGCCTGCCACACCTCTCTGGCAGGATGACGTAACACCGTTGGGACAAAACAGGTGCATCGTTGCAGGGTTTTAAAACGGTGGGATTTTGCACTTTATTGGATATTATTTCGAAACCATGGCTTCAGCTTGGGCTTCTGGCTTAGGCTCTGCCCTGAGTTGTTTTGAAATTGTGCGCTTTTGGTACGGAGCTTCAATAAGTCGGATGCAGCCTAAGCCCAAGCCCAAGCCATGATTTCGAAAAGGGCCATCAATCTGCGAAATAGTATTAACCCTACCTGAACTTCCGCCTATGAGATGATACCCGTCTCCCGCGAGGTAAGGATGCCCGAAACTGTTGACTTTAAATGAAGGCAAAGCAATCGTCTTATAGGCTTCCCCTCCGTAAGATCCATGACCTGCACCACCAGGGGGCGTGGTCTCGTTAAAGACACCCCCTCCGCCAGGACCGTGTTTAACTGTATATCAGGGTGGCAAAATACAAAAAGAAGCCAAGCTTGTGAAAACCCCATGGTACAGCTTCACATTTCATGGGCTGTTCTTATAATTTGCAAATCCCGCTTTATTTCGCTTAAACTAACCCCAGCAAACTCCAGGGAAATTGTTAATTCCCGGGAAATAGCCACCTTGGGAGTAGGGGTGATTAAATTTGCTAGAAGGTTTATCACTCTCATCAAGGTTTTAAGCACTTAAAATTTGCTTAGACAAAATTTTCATAAACCAGCCACAGTCTTCAAAAATGTTCCTATCGTGTGTCTGATCACACAACATCAACTTAACTCTCTAGTTGGGCCCAATTCCATAGAGCTGCTTCAGCACACAAGGTAGTTAAGCACAACAAAATTAAGCTCAACAGAATAAGCTTGCAACTGTTATCCTGCCCACTTTTGCTTAGCAGAAAATTGTTAAGCACTATTTGCTAGTTTAGTTTTAACTCTATGAAATTGGGTCAGGAGATAAGGCAAATCCCGCTAGAATGCTCTACACCCAAATAGCTCAACTTCCAAGTTAGGCTTCATGGAAATAGTGATAGCTTTCTGTGAAACCAAACTAATCAAAGTAAAACAAAACCACACGTCTAGAAGTAAAAGTCTTTTTGCTTGACATACCTCCATATCCTCCGATGGTTCCCTTGTCAGTTGATACATCTATGTGCCCATCCAGCCGAAGACGGGTACCAATGGTAATATCACCTTCAAGGCTTCGGATGGACACAGCAGGTTGACCAGTGAAAGAAACCGCCAGACTCCCACCAAGAATAACACTGCCGTTGTGTCTGTCAATGAACACATATCACAAAAACTGACCTCTTCATCGAATAATGATTGTGTGCTAATACAAAAACACAGCCACTTGGTGACCTGTTGCCACTCAATCGTAGGTACACTGGAAGAATGTAATTAATGGAGGACACGACGGTGCTACTCAAATAAACCACGCCTTACAAACCCCATAATAGTTACGGGAATTCTTGCTCTCTATTCTCTTTGCATACCGTGAATGTTGTTTTAGTGTTCCTGTTCGAATTGCTTTTGTGCTTGTTCATTGAGGGAGTGGCAAAGTGACCTGACAGCTGAAATGAAACATTTAATACAGAGCAATGGCTGCATACCCATCAGGTCAGAAATAATGATCGCACAGTGATCCCAACACCTCTAATTTCCTTTTTTGAAATCAAAGAACCCAGATTCCACTTTTTCTTTGATATTTTTTAAAAAGGAAACCTGATACGAGGTTAAAAACAAATTGGGCCCAATTTCATAGAGCTGCTTAAGCACACAAAGTAGCTAAGCACAAACAAATTTGGATGACCAGAAATAGGTTACCAGCCCAAATATTTCACATGTACAATCTGCGACTGGTTTCCTGCAAAATTGCACTTCACAGAAATTTGTTAAGCAATATTTTCTGCTTTATAAGCAACTCTATGAATTTGGTCCATTCACCATGAATGAAAGATACTCACCTAAAAATCGCCACTTCATATGGCCAAACATTCCCATTCTTATCTGTGTACTCTCTGTCTTCAAGTCTACCCGTTAGAATCTCCTCCATGTCGGTAGAGGTCGGAGAGTGCCTCCATGTTGCCTCTGTCGTGTTGATCAGAAGAAGACCCCGATCAAGATCGAGTGGATCATCTAGATTAAACGTGAAAAAAAAACTAATTTCACAAATGTGACCCACACATTGAGGTATTCTGACAAAAAGCTGTTGTGGTGACAACTTTTTAAAATTCTCGGCCTATCTTTAAGAGATGCGCCACTCAGTAAATGTACAATTCCTTTGCTAACGATTTTTGTTTTATCCCAACTGCGTTATCGTGCGTGAATGCCTCTAAATGTTTTTGTCAAAGATGCACCACTGCACCTGTTTTTTCCAATATTGAATATACCAATAAGAGATTAGGGGTATTTCGAGGATCCCACAATTCTTGTAGAGCTCAATATGGAATCTTAACTGTGTACGCACATAAAGTAGCTCTGCACTGGCAGCATTAGTCTTGCAGGCTTCGACTGGTATTAATTACCCGTCTGCGTAGAAGCAAAATGAGGGAACACGATTGGAGTCGCGGCCAGTAACTGTTCGACAATTATTTCAAAGTTTTCGAATTAAAAAAATAATAATAAAATAGACAGGAAACATGACAAGCCTTTTTCATGTTTACATTCAGGACCCAGACAAGATTTTGCGTGTTGTCTTCGCCCAACAATTCGGTCCAGACAGGACGGACGGTTTTGACAAGTTTTGTTATATCTTATATTCCCCATTGATATTACACCTGGGTAAACATTGCACACTGCAGGGAATTAGTATGTTGAAAACTTGACTAATTAAAATCAATTTTATTACAAGAAGTCAATCGATCTACTTGAAGATTTCTGCAAATATTTGACCTTCGTGAGCCCTCCCCCTTTCAGTAAACCGCATTGACAGATGTTCGTATTGGTGAAGTGATTTTTTTTTTATTTTATAAATTAATAAATAAAATAAAACCTATACATTATTAGATAAACTTATTGTATCTACCCAAGATATCTGCCTTCATAGAGTTATCTCAATGTGCAGATGAAGCATGAAGAAAATAAAATCCAAGTCAACACAAAAAATAAAAGGGTACGATTAACCTGAAGAAAATATTTTGAAAAATTAAAAATGGAAATCATTTGCGGCAATGCAGGCTACGGTACTTTTGAGAATCCAGAGACAAAAACTAGTTTATAAACTATTTCTGGAGAATATCAACCTGCTACTTTATGGGCGGTTCACGGTGGTCCACGACCCCAATTTTGAACTAAACAGCAATAGTAAAGCGTAAATGTATCTGTCATCAATACTTAAAGGAAATTACAGAATTGTTTTTTGCTAACATAACAGTTGCTGGCAGTGTAAGTACTTTATGCAATCCACCATATACATAAACTGACAAACCTGTAGAAGTTTGAGATCGATCGGCTATCTGGGTCACGGGAAAATAGCGAAAAACCGATTACACACATGAAATCGTATAGATTCAACAAATGAATAAAACGCTCACTGAGTGATAAACTCCAATCGGAAAATTAGTTTATTCATTTCTCATCATGGCATTTCAGACAGAAATATTTCAAGGGATGCTTTCTACTATCATCATCATTAGACCGTGTAAGTTTTATGTAAATCTGTGATCAAAAAGTATATTTTACAAGTTTTGTTCTTACCAATTCTGTAACGTTCCTTTAATCAACTCGTCCTATAATCACCACTAATACTCTTATTTCGCACCTGCTTTTTGATCAATTCCCGTTGTCATGAGCGAGTGCTTTGAGTAATCTTTTGAATTGGATTACTCTACCATTATAAATAAACATACACACCCTTTCACTGACCATCTTCCTGTCCCCACTGTTTATAAACTGACAACTTTGATTGGCTAAAATGTTCCCTCTTTTGCCTGGAAACCTTCCCATTATTCTTTGCTGCTCTTTTTTGCTATAAATGGATATGTTTTCGTTTGTGCGTGTTTATGCCTCTGACAAATATCCGGTTCAAATCGAAAGCTAAGGCCATCTCCCCTATAGTCTTATGTACATATATGTACATTATATATATTCAGTCAGTGTATTAAAAAGCAATAATACGGTCAACTTACAGTTTTCAACTGACCCGGATAATTCTACCTTGGCAATCTGCAGGGAAAATAACAACAATTCATTTGACATCGCATACCGTGATGTTGTACAACCCCAACAAGCAAATTTCGTTCCCTTTGAAATAATATTTCGTTCCCCCGAAATAATATTTTGGTCCGTCAAAAAAGTATTTTTGAAAAGTATATTATTTCGAGGGAACGAAATAATATTTCAAGGGTAAGAAAAATATATCGAAGGAACGAAAAAATAGTAAAGAAGAAAACCTTGCCGTAAATGTTGCCCTGGCAGACAATTAGTAAACTAAGAATGACCGTATACACTTTTACCTTTTTGTTGAATGGAAGTAATTCTGAACTGGCGGTCATGTGACTGCTACTATCTTTGTGATTTTACAGTGATTGTGTTCGGACGTTATTTCAATATAATCCTTTTCAAGTTAGTTGTCGAGAGCCTAAAGTGTTTGTTGCTATCCATTCTGCAACTTTATGTTCATCAAAAGCCCTACTAAAGGGTCTGGTATTAACTGTTGATACAGAAGAAGTTTTAAAACAGTTTTTCCTATATACTTATTGATGGCAAACAATTTAAAGAACCCTTTGTAGGCTATCTCAATAGTTGCTAATCTTAAGAAACGCTTGAGAAACGCAAGAGAAACGCAAGAGAAAGAATACTCACCAAGAGAGAAACTGAAAATATCACTGCGACGACGGACTTCATACTAACCAAAAGAAGACTGGTTCCAAGATAGTAGATTAAAAACGATTTCAAAGATTCAAGTTCTCTTTTTAACTCTTGATGAAGTCACAGAGGGCAACGTGGTACTGTGCTCTGGGAGTTATAGGTTCGGGAACTTTCGAAACTGATAAGTTGCTTTAGTCTTGAATCCGTTCGATGAGAAATCCTGTTGTACTTAAATAGTTTTCAAAATCGAGTTCCCCAAAATGCTCTACGTTAACTTCCATTCGGATTCTATAATTCTCGGCAAAGTTTAGACCGTATAGTTCACTAGAACAAACCTGACTCACACGATCGGCTTACATTGTGAAATTTGTCGCGTTCTGCCTGTATGGGCAGTTTTCATTTCGTTCTTACAGTATATGAAGACTATATAATAAACAGAAACAAGCCACACGGATGCGGTAGAAGTGAATAGCACAACCACAAGTCGTTAGGCGCTTTGCTCATAACTCTTTGCTTATTAAAAAGACAACTGTTACAATCGATGTACTGCATTCGAATGACTATTTAGACACAGCAAAAAAAAAAAAAAAAAAAAACACACGAAGAAAACCAACAATTGACGGCACTACGAAGGACGGAACCGACCGTTATTTACTCTGAACTCCATGTAAACCAAACCAAATGAAAAAGGAAAGGAAAAAAATGGACTATAGAAAACACCTGTCTTTATTTAACTTCACTTGGGGTTGTGGGACAGGTTGTTTCAACAATATAATAGCAAAACACACTTTAATGTACATTCACGTTCAAGGAAAGTGTCAACAGTTTGATATTGAAAAAAAAAACGTTAGACAATCAATTACGTGTGGAGATTGAATCACGTGATGACTTGTAAATGGAGTTGAAACAAAGGACAACACTGCTGTTTTGGTGTGATATGTTATTCAAACCAAGTAATAACCCACAAGTGTGGTGTTCATATCGTGGTTTTCAAATGTGGTTTTCATTTTTTAAAGAGCTTGTTAATACACATACCATAAATCGAATGTTATCATTGGAATAGTTTATAAACCCCTGAGTGCATCATGTAATGTTTTTACAGATCATATTGATGAAGTGTTAAGTCGGTTACATACTGAGAACCAAAAAAATGTTACATTATGGGTGATTTTAACTCTGATGCCGATAATATTGTTCATAATTTCATGACTATTCTTGATTCTCAGTATTTCTATCCCACCATAAACAAACCCACTAGGATTACTACTGAGAGTGCAACTTTAACTGATAATATCCTGACAAATGGTTATTTAGACCGCACTGCAGGGGTTCTGGTAACTGTCATTAGTGACACTCTTCCTGTATTTTTATTTATTGATTACTTTACATAAGGTCCTCAGACTGATATGAAATATAAAAGGCGGGTTTTTGACAACGCTAATATTGACAATTGTATTCATGATCTTAATGACACTGATTGGGATTGTATAATTTCGTTAATTAAACAACTCCATGACAGAAATTTTCCTGCGGTTGAAGTTAAAGGAACATTACAGAATTGGTTTTTGCTAACAAAACAGTTGCTGGCAGTGTAAGCAATGTAATCCACCATATACATAAACTGACAAACCTGTAGAAGTTTGAGATCGATCGGCCATCTGGGTCACGAGAAAATAGTGAAAAACCGATTACACATTTGCATGAAATCGTATAGGTTCAACAAATGAATAAAACGCTCACTGAGCGATAAACTCCAATCGGAAAATTAGTTTATTCATTTCTCATCAAGTATGGCGTTTCAGACAAAAATATTTCAAGGGATGTTTTCTACTATCATCATCATTAGACGGTGTAAGTTTTATGTAAATCTGTGATCAAAAAGTATATTTTACAAGTTTTTTGTTCTTACCAATTCTGTAATGTTCCTTTAAGTATCGTTATGATTAGTCTCCGTGATGGACGTTGATGGACCGACAGTTTGGTGGACGTGGGGCGCTAAGTACTGGCGGGTTTTTCACGTTTTACTTGTCAAAGAGGCATCTGTCTGTTTTATAACAGTGCAAGGTGTATACGCTGGTGTTTTCTTAGGCTGTCAACTTAAACTTCAACCAAAAATTAGTTAAGAATGTGGTTTAAGCTGATCTTGCCATATCAGCTGTTTGAAAAGTTTTTAGCCGTTGTTAATAGAAAGTTCTATCTCAAAAGGGAAGGTGTTGTGATAATACTACACATAGGACTGGTACAAGTCTACACTTCATGTTTATTCATAATTATGTAAGCCCTAGACACATTATAGCTTGTGTATGTCTCACAACCAACGTTCTCAAGTTGCTAATAAATCACTGTGTTTCAACTTATAACAACAAGTCTCCAACCTTGTAACTATTACAACAGATGTCCGAGTGTATCTACAACTCTGGACGCCATTTTAAGTTTCTTCGGGCATCTGTGCGCGAGAGTTCCAACCACTTTTATCCAGATGGAATGTCGGCTTGAATGTTCTTGTTTTTACGTCAATAAGTAACGTTTTAGCGATAAATCTCTTAAAAAGTGTGGGTCAGATACGACTTTTTCCTGAGTGCGCAATGATGTTTGCACATCTTCTTGTTGTCTATTGTTTTACATACCCCGTACTTGTATATTTTCTCCTTGTATTATGGGAAAACAAACGTTATGGTTTTTTGTTAGGACAATAACTATTTTAAATATTGAATCCGCTGGAAATTGTTCACCTGAAAATTATCTTTTTATACAACTTTGGTTGTAACTGTATTTCGATTTTCAGTTAATTCTTTTGACCCACCAGCCCACAATTTATAAAATTAATTATACCAGATTTTAAACATAGTTCCCTACGGTACCCGATAGTGACGAATTTCATTTCCTGTTTCTCAGATGAGCCGAGTGGGTCAACATTCAAACATTGAATGATGGATTCAGCGTTTTCTTGGTTGGTAAAACGTGTTGTATCTCGACCGCTATATACCTGTTAACTAAGACCGGGGAACTGGTTTGTGCCATTAGCAAATGGAAAAGCCACGGTCGGATACGGCAAGATTTTCCCTTTATCAGCTATATACAAGTCTATCCATTAAATTATTCATTAATGATGTTGGTGGCAGAGGTGCCTTTCGGTCTATAGGTGTTTTAGTGGGTTAGAGTCTCGGTGTATTTATTTATCTTTCACTAAGTGTTAAACAAACATGCACAGGTGACCTATCCATTATAGATGTACGTGCAAAACACCCGGTGCATCTCTGATTATACAAATTATTACCTGCCAAAAATAGCTTACTCTGATTTTAAAAAAATCCCACGTGCCCAAAACATAAACTTCATCAATTATCCACCTCGAACTCTGTAAATTTTTCGAACAGTGACTTATTATTATTTTGGGTTTTTGGTCTTGGCAACCAACTGCTGAAAGGGTAGCAGTGTGGCAAGATTGTTCCTCTAGGACACCACATTCCTATAAACCAGATTTGATTTTTTTAAGTCGCTTTCTTTTGCCAGGACCAACGTTTTGGATCAGCTCACTTATTATGGTGGCCCTGAAAGGTCATCGATCATAAATATTGACGTCAATATTTGTGTTCGATGTCCCTTCAAAAAAGAAGTGACATTTGATCTTTCATGTTTCCCAGCCGCACTATCGTGTAAAGACGTTGAATTAGATACAATTCCAAGTTCTCCTACACAAAAAAGGAATTCTTCCTGATTTTCTGTTGTTTCCCCACGATCTATATGGGAACCAAATCAGGAAGACGTTTTGCATGGTATGAGAATTCAGACAGATATTCCAGGTCAGAATTGGCCCAGATTCCAGGTCCCAGGGTGTCCAACCCTTTTCTGGGTCAGGCTGGTTAAACAAAAACATTTTTAAAACAAACTGCGTCAGTTTGATCTATATCATGTCATTTTTATACAGATACCGGGTCATACTTACCCTGGAATGGGTCTGGCACCAAGAGACCAGGAATCACGGTCATTTCTGACCCGTTAATTTTTTAGAGTGTACGTCTTTTATACAACATTCATAAATACCTGGGACAGTTTATCCATGAAGTGTTTAAACATGGCCTGGCAACTTTTTGTCAAAGAGGGCGCTATCGCGTTTGCGCGGAGCGCGTAAATTTGGTAAGCCGCTCATAGAGTTATATATAAGAACTAGATGACGCACTAGCCAAGTTACGTGACTCGTCGCGCGGGTGGTGCGGCCATGTTTCAAGTGTACTACCACTATACTTTACTGTACGCAAAACAACAACATGAACACCGAGCGCGTGATGCGTGCATTTACCATACGCGCACATCGTGTACTTCGTACTCAATTTTGCCCTCTAAAAAATGGCGCTAGTGTCTCCTTGCGGTCCCGGCGCGTTTGTGCACGCAGTATTGCCAGTGCGCCCTCTAGTTCTTATATATAACTCTATGTAAGCCGCATAGTTTATTTCGCGCAAGTTGGAAACTTGCGTGCGATAGCTTGAAACTTAAGCGCGCAAGTTCGAAAATTGCGCGACGCGGTTTTTCTACACGCATAGAAATTCAACGCCGAGTCGAGGTGAGCTAAGGCTAAACTGTCAGATTTGTTCTCAACTTTTACAGGGTTTTTGGATATTTTTAGGAGAAAGGTATTTATGAATGGGAATCAAAGTGTGTTGAATCGGTTTTAAACTAGTGTTTAAACCCGCCGAGGCCTGGTTCTTGATAATATCACCTCGACTTCGTTTCGGTGATAATATCAAGAACCAGGCCTCGGCGGGTTTAAACCACTAGTTTAAAACCTCTTCACCACACATTGATTCCCTTAATTTAGCCCGGAAGCATGGAAACACGGGCGGTCACTTTAAGTTTTCATGTGTCTCCAAAAAAACTTTCACAGGAAATTAGTCTACCACTAGGCCTACTGTTTGTAGTCCCTCAGCTCAATCCTTTCAGCACAACTCAATATATTTTTCATGACTACTCGTAATCCCAGGTGTCCATCATTACTGGCAGCATTAGGTTTAAAATAATCTTCATATTGTTTGTTAAAATACCCAGAAACAGTTTGCAGTCTGAAACACATTTTGTTTTTCGGAAAGACATAGGACGCCTTTTTGGCTTTTAAAAAGACCAATTTGAAGATGTAATTCAAGTTCTTTTGCACGTCAATTTTAAAGTCACTTTTATTAATGGTTTGCACATAATTCATTCTAACGTGTATAACTTCTTGGATTTTCCTAACTAAAACACCTTTACAAATAAATATATGAACAGACTAAAGTGCTAGATTTGCGACAATACCATTGTTATACTTTTAGGTAAGAGCCTATATAATGGGATTTTTTTCCCATAGACTTTTCGATCGGTATACTCTCTTTCTCTTTAGAGACTACCGTATTCAAGTTATACATTTCCAAGAGTATAGCTGCAAGTCTAACATACCGTCTTTTAAAACCTCATCATTACTCCAGTTTTGTTTGGTTTCTAATCCAACCATTACACATTTTACCAGCCACGAGGTGCCGTACATTTCGTCCAATTATTTGTAGAGCAATATTACAACAACCAAAGTACTGCGTTCAGCTTTGACAAAATGCACTATAAACACTTTACTTAACTAGCTCAATCTGATTAGATAAACCTAAAAACGAAAATTTGAACTTATTTAGTTAGTTATTTATTTAGTTAGCTAGTTAGTTAGTTGTGGCTCATTGTTGGCATCTCTGATACGGTAACTAACACCAAATTAATCTTACTACAGGCTCATTGTGCGCGCTCTGATTATGTTAACCTTAAACCGAAAGCTTGAAACGTATTTATTTATTTATTGAGTTAGTTAGTTAGTTAGTTAGTTATAGTTGTGGCTCATTGTGGGCAACTCTAGTACGTTAACTAACACAAAATTAATCTTACTACAGGCTCATTATGCGCACTCTGGTTATGTTAACCTTAAACTGAAAGCTTGAAACCTACTTATTTATTTATTTGGTTAGTTAGTTAGTTGTGGCTCATTGTGGGCGACTCTGATACGTTAACTAATTAACACCATTAATCTTACTATAAACATGCTCATTGTGAGCGCTCTGTTATGTTAACCTAAAACCGAAAGCTTAGTGAGAAAACGCACTTAAAAACTAAATTAACTTCTTAAAAAGAACACAGAAAAATCAGGTCCACCAAATCTGCTACTGACTTGTCTAAACCCAAGTCATTTAAAGACTGAGCTGAAATGTGAAGAGGTACAATACAATCTTCGTAACAGGAACAGAATCTTCCAGATAGTGTGCAAGATCAACAGGTACAAACTACAACCCCTTACTTAATTCAGCTGCTCATTGAGAAAGAAGAGTAGATCATCAGTTTAAATTATTAGTTAATTGATTGTTTTTTAAACACAGTAACATGCAATTGAGGTCTGAGTCTTGGGTGTCTTTATAGCTTGGTAAGTTGCAATTTATTTTGATTTTTTTTCTTGTATCCTACTAATTTTTTTTTATCTTCCAATAGAATCTGGTTTTATACTTTTATAGGGGAATTTTTAATGCCATATTTTCCATTGTTGTATTTTTCTAAGCATTCCGCCTGTACATAATTGTCATGATTTATACTTGATATATTTATATGTAATTATTTTTAATGTAATTCCATTGTTTTGCCTGGGAGTTGAAATTTATACCATTTTGAAATCGTTTAGTTTTATATACACAATTCGATGCAATTTTGCCTCTGGACTCTGATTATACTTAAACTAACATCAAATTAATCTAATACTGTCACATTGTGAGCGAGCAAAGTTGTTGCTTTTATAAACTGTACACAGTTTAAACTAACAATTGGGCAAATTGTTAAGTTACCCAACATCAAAATCTCATGGGAATTTTTACAAATTAATGCATGGTTCCACAGAGAGAATATAATTTAACCCCTTTCCGGGTCGCAATTTTTTTTTCTGCAGCACGCGTCGGCTATGGAGTCAACAGTTCTTCCCTATCCCTTAACTTTTGCCTCCATAGCCAGCGTGTGCTGCAGAACGAAAATTTGCTTCCGGGTCAGCCTGAATTAACGAAAACGATTTGTTCAGAATAATTTCTCTTACAGCTTCAGTCCTTCAGTTCAGATCGTTTAGCTGACAGTAGGCAGTACAGAACCGAACCCAAATTCGGTAGCGGCCGTCAGTGAGACCGGACGAACTAGTCGGATCAGGTAGACGTAATAGACAGAGAGTGAATTAAAAAAAAAAATGTGTTTAAAAGCTTAATTACAAAAATCTAATTTCACTATTTTCCCGACAGACTTAGTCTGTCCCTAGAAAAAATACTTCAAATAAGTGACCATCGGAAGCTGAAAATGTTACTAACTACTGTTATACCTGGCGAAATAACTGTCATGTGTTTTATTTTATATAGCAAATGCGTATCTCGCGTGTTTTAAAGGAAGGGTACACTTTTACTAACTGTCAAAATATCACAACATCTGCACAAAATATCACACTTGTTAAAATTTGAGCTCAATCGGTCATCGACGTTGTGAGAAGTAATAAAAGAAAACAAATTATTGCATTGAATTGTGTGATTTCAGATGTCTGAGAAAGGCTTCATGCCTGAAGCCTTTCTCAGATTAAAAGTTTTAAGCAAAAATTACCCCTTTCTCTAAAACTACACCATAATTCAAAGGGAGTAGTTTCTCACAATGTTTTAAAGCTTTTCAGCGCTCCTTGCCAAGTTAGTTTTTATGGTCATTAACTTGTGGAGTAACTACCAAACTATACCCTGCCTTTTAATTAAAGCACGTAATTCAAAATGTTTGGTAAAACAAAAAGGAAAAATCTTTCAAAATAGTTCGCAATAACCATCATTTTGAAATAAGAAAAATATACAATTAATAATGTGTACTTTTATTGGTAAGGTGAGCTTAACGTGACCATTATTGTCATAACGGTGAACGGTGACATATTAATCGAACATTGACTGAACGTCAACTCAAACATGTCAACGGTTGAGGGAGCAAATATTTGAGCCGAGTCAACGTGGATATACCAACGTCAAGATTTTGAAGTGGTCAACACATGAAATTGATATGTTGGTTTAAAGTTATGGTCTGACCCTTATTGCACCGTGTTGCTGAATCCTATGGAATCATCCGCCGGCTATACTTGGGTGATATTTAAACTTACGACACCACACTCTAGAACAAATATTGTATGAACCTGCAAGGGTGACCACTGAGCGTGCGCAGTGACGACAGGACAGCTCGAATCCTGTAATACTTAGCGGGTATCACAGGCAATTTTATTGGGGGATAAAGGATGTCGTTCGGATAAGTGAAGCAGATAGGGAGATGTTGAGCTGTCCTTTGCCAAAAAGGGTAGAATAACAAGAAATTTCAAAATTATTGAAATGGTTGCAATTTTCTGATATTCTACCCCTATTTCTTTGCCCTTTAAAGAAATACCTTTGTCATGACCTACTCTGACTGTGTGCCAAATTGTCCGTGTTTGAATCATCGAAAGGCACATATCCATCATCTATCTTACGTAATAATATGCTAGGATATGCAGAGGAATTATTATCGCATCACATAAAACGCAAATTGTTGTATATAAAGATTCTCGACGAAAGGTTGAAACTGAAAGGTCTGCTGCCTTGTACTGCGAGTTATCTACTTGAAATAATCTGCATTAAAAAAAGTCTTACTCTGGTTTGAAAAGGGCCCCTAACTAGCCTGTAAGAGACGTGATTGTAAAATTTGAGTGAAAATATTGAGAATCAAGTGATGAAAAAGAACTAAAGTCTCACCTGTATTTTTCGTCAGTGAAAATCCAAACTTGAATTTACTTTCCATTCTTGACCTATGGAGGAATTACAATTATTTGGTTGGTCAAAGACTGCTCATAATTTGGTTTTATTAAACATAAATGAATTTTGCCGTTATATTTTGTTATGGTTGTTTATTTTTTCCAGATTGTTTTAATTTATTTGTTTACTAACCGACTGGGCCCGTTGAAAGCCGAGGCGAACACGAAACTTGCGCAGTTTGATTCGAAGTGTAGCCATGACGTCATCGTTTGCCAAACAATGGAATATAAAAATGAACACTCCCTAAACAAGAATAAGATACATATTTATAGATATAAATTCTCGTAAAACGAAGCAAAACTTTAGTCTAATTTCTATCCATTCGCCCACAAACCGCTTGAACACGTTGCGTAAAATGTTCCTGCTTAGCAGAAATGAGCTGGATACCAGTCACAAATGGTACGTGTGGCATTGTATTTTGGCTATGTAATCTCATACTGGTAAGCATAATTGTGTTGAGCTTAGCTTACTGTTACGCTAAAATACAAAAGTGGGACCCGGTCTCACTGAGCACCTACACCACTGTCCATTACATTAGAATGTTAAGCGAGAAGGGTTTGTTTTACAAGGAATTCGAAAATTAGAAACAAATACCTGAAGAGAGTTTACTATGACGAAAAGGTACATGAAGATAAGAGGGGCTTTGGCGTCAACGGCAAAAAGACCCAGCAGCCACGTGATACCCAGTAATGGTGTTAGGATGGCGGCAGCTCGAGTCGCCTTCCTGGTGATTGTAAAGTATAATTAAACTATCATACGTGAGACTCGATGACCTTGGAGCTTTGCATGGTCATAGAGACAATGGTATGGGGAGGTCGGGTAGAGAACCGAGTTGATATCTCTTTGGCTAGTTTGAATCCTGTAATTAGCAGAGGGCATCGCAAACAGTCTCACTGATGTAATCATTACTTTGGGGAAACAATTGTTGCATTTTCTAGACAAGAGGTTTTTCTCAGCTGATTTTTAAGTAGTTGTTTCCGATTGAGGTTTTTAATGGTGATTAATCGATTTAGGTTCTGGTTTGCAGTCTCCTGAGGAAGACACGAGCAGACAAGTCGAGATGTTGAGAAGACAATGGAGTTCTTATAAGAACCATATCTGATAACGGTTCCTGCAAAGAACCAAGTTCCGATAAATCATACTCATTGTGAACTTACACCCATGTTCCAGAAAACCGAAACCCAAATCGTTTTAAATTTGTGCAGGGTTTTAAAACTCAAGATTTGGTTTGGAAAAAAAAAAATAAAAAAATAACTCTGACACTTAAAAGCGTCAACCTGACCCAGAATTGACTTGGATCAGGTTACGAGTGAGCTAACAGCACTTCGGGGTCATAGAGAAAAAGAAATAATTACAATAATTTCTTACTTTGTTTGTTTCCATTTCGATTGTTTGGCAATGCTCTTGACCGATACAAAGCGGAACAAAACCAATGCCAGAAAGACGATGTTTACCTGCAAAATAATCAGAAAAACAACAACTATTTGAGTCACAAAGTAGAACGAAGTTTATAGTGAGATAGAAATCAAATAAACACACATGTTGAAAAAACCCACCTTATTTTTTATAACAAACTGCAACAAAAACAATCAAATTAGGTTAATATTGATTAAAACAATGATGCTGTAGTGTGGACCCATCTGACGTCATCACACGATGCGCTATTTTGTGAGTCAGAATACACGTGCATGCAGTTAGACGTGCACCAAATCTTGACATGAATTTCGAGTCCCAAAATGGCAGACCATGGCAGAAGATTAGCCGCATGTGACGTCAGTGAAGGGGCCCAATAGGTACACATAGATCCCCTTAAATGTTTTCTTGATTTGGCAATTATCAAAGTAAAAAGTGAGTCAAAATGTTTAAGTTTAAGATGGCATTATTTCTGATGAAAGTATTGCTCAGGTTTATGAAAATTTTGGGTTGAACCCAAAATTAATTCAAATCTACCCAGTCAGTTTCTTTTGTGGTTTTTAACTTGAGGTTTATGAAAACTAAGGTTTGATTTACCGCACTAACAAAGATGACTGGTCCACCAAAAGCCAAGAATATTGCGCCCTCAGTGAGGTCAAGCCAACAGGCTTGGTCGGATCCGTAGCTACTCGGTGTTACTAATGATGTAACACCAACTATCACAACTGGTATCCCTGAGAAATAAAAAATGAGGCCGTGTCAGTGGCGGCTACGGAAACGGCTAGATCTTTATGTCACCATGCGTTGAAGTATAGGACGTCCTTGGCAACACCCTTAGCAACAGTCGTAGCCGTAGCCGTAAACTTGGATACGGCCTTACAAGTGGCTTAATATCTACATCCATCTACATTGATAGCTCTGAATATCTCACCGTTATTAAAGACTGGTTACAATCCCTAAGAAAACGGTAATGCCTATTTCCAACGTTAAAAGCCTCTACTGCTCAGCACCCATCCAATATAAATCTACATTGATCGCACTTGCACCGTTAATCTGAATAATATCACCTTACAGGCCCTCACCGCGCCAAAATGACATGTGCAGAAATGTTGATTTGCCAGAAAGAGAGAGGCAGAACTGTAACTAAAAGATTACATATTTTGGTAAAGTGCTAAACCACAGCTTAGCACTTTACCAAACCCATTTTGCCATTGTGATAGAATTAAATAATGGGTATAAATACAGATAGCTTCCCCGCCTGCATGCTTCCTTTTTCTTCTTCTAAGGATAATTTTTTTTATGATATTCTAAAATACATAACTTCGTTTTCGTTTGATGGTTTGACTTTAGCACACCGAAAAAACACAGAGAAAAAAGCAGGCAACCATCTTGAAAATTAGCCCAGTCGGTTGTCTTGCAAAATGTGTCGGGCAGCCAATTAAAGAATACCAAAAAAAAAAACGCCTCCTCCTCTTTTTCAAAATGGCAGGACGCTTAATTAACATGTTTAAAAAAAATAACTTTGCCTTACCCCACGCTACTAAGAGGTAGTACTTGACGACTTTCCTTGAGAGTTGATTCAGCACTCTCACTACTCGTTGGTATAGATAAACTCCCTCGATTAGCATCCACATGAAGGCTGATGTGTAAAGGTAATGGAGTAAACCTGCTACTGCTTTGCACCACGGCTGATGGAAAAAAGAGTCCCATTACATATAATGTAACAATCAGAAACACAGAATTGTACGAACAATCCAGTCGCAGTAAGCGGTTACTGCATGATCTAAGGTTCAAGTCAAGAGCATTTCTCAATTGCCTTGCTCTGCTACCGGAACTCTGTCCTATACGGTCACCATTTTCCGCTTACAGGGTTTGTGCCAAATCTCTGCACTAGCTGTGCTAGTCTTGAATGGCGGCGTTCGTTTTGTCAACGTGGTCGCTGATATCGCAACCCGAGTTATTGGAGATAAGATATCTGTATCAAACAAACATCTGGATCAAAACGAATTCGATCGTAGACTTGCCCAGGCCGAGTCTGTCCGGGTGCACCACATTAAATAAGCTCCCCATAGCAACCAATGCTTAATTCTAAAACATGAAAAGAAATCTTTAAAATATTAGGTTTCTCAGTCTCTTGAAAACAAAACAAATATATTTTTCTGGCAACTAAACTTCATTTATTCTTTTCAACCATTGGTAGGTCAGCCGTTTGGCTGGCTAGGCTCATTACAAATAATAAAAAGCACCCCTGAACCACTAAACCGGCCAGACTCCACCTGGAAACATGACCCTACACCTTTTAGCAAATTAGAGCCATTTTTAGAGGGCTATAGTGTACCCCTAATGCCCCAGGTTGAAAGAAAACGTTATTTTGTTGTGCACATTCAATTTAATATTTGCCATACGTTCAGCGTCTAGTTTTCCCCTAAAACACGCAATAATATTTCACAACAAAAGGGAACGATTGCTTCTTTCTTAGTTAGGGAGTACTCGAATTGATTGTACAAAACCATCGTAACAATAAAGTCCGTAACTCTGGGAAAGTAAAGGCAAGTCATATTAACACCACAGTGTGAAAACGCTGGGAAAACGATGGGTTACCCCCACCCCCAGCATTTTGCTTATGCTTACTGTTTATTTAAAAAGTTGGTAAAACTGTTACCCAAATCGTGGTTCTCTGTTGTCGGCCTTTTGGTGGGTAAATCGCTACGCTTTTCTTGGGTGATATTTAATTATAGTTACCCAAGAATAAGCTAAAATAAGTAATATAACCCCCACCCCCACCCCCCCCCAAAAAAAATAAATAAATAGGGGGGAAAATAGGGGAAACAAGGGGAAAACACAGAAACAAAAGAGAGAGCAACAACTAACCCTATTGAATTAAGTAAATGAAAAGTTCGCCGTCTGAAGCAGCTTTTTTACCTTGTTTTCGGTGTTATCAGCACCGACGAGGAAGAAGAAATCGGCAAGAGTCAACGCAATAACCAGATTCAGATGAATAAAAGCCGCTTCAAAATTCTTCAGGCTTCTGAAGATACACACGGGAAAGAAAATCAACAACTCACTAAGATATCAATATCGTTGGGCTGTTCGAAAAATGAACAATGTATCCAGTCCTATTTTATATAAACCATTAATCAGGACTTCCTCTGATTGCGTTGGCTTTGCCTTATTGAGGAGTTGTCCTTATGTAAAACTGCGTATGTTTTCATAATCTTGTTTACTCATAATATATTCAGACAATAGATACAGTTTTGCTTTTGAGAATCCCTTGGTTTAGTTACCAGAAATAATGACAAAATAAATGGCAATCATTAATTTCGGTTATTTAGTTATTATTTACAAATCACTAATATTGGACAAAACTGTAGAAGGTTCTGTCTCACTCAGTCCAACAGGGACGCCGCAAACTCGTTGGGTGGTGAGTGAGATTCTTTGTATTTCGTTTCTGATTTGTTTCTATTCTAACCTTAGCAAAGCTGATATGATGACAAGCGCCAACAGCAGACAAATGAGAGACAGAGTCAGACCAACGGAGGTGATGATCTGTAGCGCCCTCTCATGGCCGGCGGGTAACTGTGATGAAAACAACAAACCAACACCTTTAATATTATTTCCTGATCTTTTAAATTTTACTAAGGTTACCATAAATATTTAAAATTTTTAATTCTTACAACTTCTAACAATGCTTAAAGAGGAAAAACAAAGTTAAATAAAGTATAACAAACAAACAAAGTTGAATAAAGAAAGTTAGTTCAAAGAGAGAGCACTTTCTCGTGTGCTTGTTCACGTAATTTTTTTATTTTTTTTTAGCAACTGTCCATGTTGAACCCTCCGTCTTGTCGGTGTTATGTTTTGTTACTTTTCGTCTTGCTGTTATTGTTTTGTTGTTATAGTTTGTAAGTTTTGATTTCGTCGTTGTTTTCTTTACCATGACGGTTCCACTTGAGTTTTCTCACTATGTAATAGGTACACGGCAGCAGAAATAACTTTCCCTCTAGGCCGACAAATGGAACTTTGGAACGCTAGGTGGCAGCAGATAAATTTAATTGCTACGCTGTAAATTGAGAGAAATGCGAGTTTTCTTTGGTCACGTGGATGCTGGACGCCATTTTCGGTCCAAATGTAACACAATCATAGAAATAGAACTCAGAGAATGCTGTGTGTTGTTATCTGTGCATATCCGCTTTGAGGCAAGTCATGCGCGCTGCCATTTTAGCTGTATGGCAAATTTCAGCTCTCCCATTGGTTGATCTGGTTAATTTTGCCATACAGACATGTCACATGGTATTGGTACTCTATGTCCACAGCTGACATAGAGGGCGTACACAGCAGACACGGACAACAATCGAGCTCAGCATTCTCTGTGTTCTATTTCTATGAAACAACATCGAGTCAGCATTCTCTGTGTTCTATTTCTATGAACACAACCCAATGTGCAGTCTAATCTGGCAGTCTAGTATGTGTGCGCATGTGCTGTTGTTGGTTTGACAGAATAGCTTCTAATGGCAACTTGTCGCAACTCTCCTCTCAAGATAGATAGATCCGTTTGTTAATGTCCGAGCACGCACAATCTGCGGAGACAATTGATTTTGCTAGGTAAGTCTGCTGCCACCTGACGTCTATAACAATGGTACACGGAGTGTTATTTACTTCAAATTCTTTTGTTCGAAGTAGTACTGCGAAGTTGGTCAGGTGACTGCAGACACACACCGTGTGCGTGCCATTTGCCGAATCTAAAGCACAGCCGGATGTTGACCACGCCCCTCCTTTATCACTTCAAAATGGCGAGGTTTGCAATGGAAAATTAAAAGATCATTATTGTTTAAGTAAATACAACACTACAAAGGCGAGATATTTTGAGAACTGATTTAATTTGGCGAAGGTCTTGGTTGCGTAATTTTTCAACTTTCTTTTTACAATTTAAGTACAATTTTTTTTAGATCATTAAAATTTTATAAACAGATTATTCAGGCTTTCTTGTACGATATTATTTGTAAATCTCTTTTAAAAAGCTCAAAAAAATAAAACTTTGTTTAAAGAAATTTATTTAAGCTGTTTAGTTTTGTTATAAAATATACAATTTGTTGACTTAAATGTTTTATTCCAGAAAAACATAAAGAACAATTATTAAACCATGTTTTACCGAGTCGAATGACATACAGTGCTTATCATAGAACGTTGTAAGAGTATAAAGTCCAAAAAATAGTATTCTTCATCCACCATGCAAGTATTACATTATTATAAACAATCACAAATGTTAGTTATTATCTCAAATTTATAATTATTCGTGCAATAATAATGGGCAGGTCACGAGGTATGAAAACAGGTGGGCATGCAAAACAACCAACTGGACTTCAGAAACCAAAAAAGAAAAAGGGGGGAGACAAAACAGAAGATGAAAGGAATGAACTGAACTGTAGACAGCCCAGGAAAGAGTGGAATTGAGAATTGTTGAAGAGGCTTTCTTCTTGCAGTGGAGTGAACTAGGCTAGAAATAAGAAGAATGGTGTAGCGAGTGGGTACGTATCATCAAGTTGGATGACAATTTGGAGAGGAAACTTTTCGTCTGATATAAATTTTCTACATACGTGGAAGAGAAGTCCCAGAATACACACAATGTTTCTCTTCCCTGTGGGTCCTGATGAAAACCATGACATAAACAAATTTAAAATATTTTTAAAAATGAACAAATATTTTATATAATTTGGGAAATTTCAAAGTAAATTGCTTGAAATGAAAAATAATTAAATAATCATTGCAAATGAATAAAAATGCTGAAGTGAAATGGCAGAGTCTGTATTATAGCCTCTAAATTCAATTCAAGTCATATCAACATTTATGTTTACATTGCAAAATGTACACTCAAATAATCATGTTCTGGTCAATTTAACAGTGTTTCAACACAAATGCAAGGGGGAAAGCTACCTACCTTATGGTTAGCAAAAACAAACCTAACCTCGTTAGTTAAGGCCAGTTTGCTCCCATTTAACTTGATGGTTATACTCAGTACTGCGCTGTTAACAACATAAGCATCGGTATCCAACCTGTATAACACAACATAGTTATATACTTAATTGGTCTATCCGTTTTTAGATGAATAGGCTCTTTCACTGAATTTGCAAATTTAAACTGACACAAATTTCTGGCTGATTCAAAACCCGTGTAGGACAATTCTGACACCGAGCAAGTGGTTGGTATAGATCCCTTGCACTGACTCCACATGTGGCTACTGTCTGCCCGTGGACCCCTTGCGCATGACGTCACAACCCCAAAATGGTGCGCCACTGGGGTCAATGAAGAACCGTTTCCAATGGTTGACATCAAAGATGCCATTTTGGGAAAAGAGTGTCAAGAATGTCACCTCGCACATTGCCTACAAATGCGTGCTGCACAGAGAGGGCGTATTAAGCGACTTTGGCTAAGGCTGTGGCTCTTGGCTGCAACGACAACTTGAAAGAAAAGGACTTTTGGAGACCCTGCCATTGCCACTGTCGATGCCATTGATTGGGATACTGCCTAGCATGTGGAATCTGACTTACAAAATGAAGTAACCAAGATGTATCATGGGTGCTAAAAGCCCACTTGTGCCATTTAAATACTTACCCCGTGACTGAAGAAACTACCCCTGTTAGATATTGGTCCAATGTCGTAAATAAAGCCCATACAGTAATCACACCACCTGTCAGAGAAGTATTATAGTTTTGGCAACTAAGTTTTAAACTGACGATATGAAGTTAAGAGCTCCGTTGAACATTTAATTAGCATTTGTCATAAGTAGAGCTGCAGTTTCTTAGTAGTTAGACATTTTAGTTGGTAAGCAAAAGAAGACCCCCCCCCCAAAAAAAAAAAAAAAAAACCAAAATAACACACAGAACAACAACAGGGTACCAGTCTTAACGACATGAATTACATTGCACTCGCTGGTAATCCGTTTTTGCTTTTAACAAGATATTAATGCGCCAAGCAATCGTTTCTACTGGCTTCAAGAAATGTGGCACTGGTGCTAATGGTGCGTAAAAATTCGTCTGTAAAAAATCGCCATCAGCGTTAAGATAAACCTGAAAGTGAAGATGTCCAATGTTGCAAATGGAGTTTTCGCTGCTAGCTTTTTTTTTTTCTCCTTGACCAAAAAGGCAGTTTAAAAGAACATAGGTAATCTTCCAAAACCAATAACGTTTAAAACATCTTAAATGTTAAATAGGCATGCAAGTGCACCGAACCGTAATTTACGAGCTAGGACACCTCCTGAAGTACAGTTCCTACCTAAAAAAAAAAACCACCCCAAAATGAATATCTTGTTAGCACACTAAAACATACGGAGCTCTGGAAGTGCCACCCGACATGTTGAGATCCTGAGATAATTTACTGCAGGATGATGACGTCATAACGTAAGATGACGACATCCTAAGATGATTACACCGGATGACGACATCCTCAAGTGAGATTTCGTCTTCCCGATTTAAATTTATCTTAGCATGTCAACATCATGAAAGTTACATGTCAACTTCCCAAGATAATTCATTATGGGATGATAACATGTTGAGAACACAAGATAAATTATCTTGGGAAGAGGACTTTCTACTTTCAGGATGTCGTCATCCCGAGATAAAACATCTCGGGATGTCGTCATCTTACGTTTATGATGTCATCATCCTGCAATAAATTATCTCGGGATCTCGATAAGTTGGATGGCACTTCCAGAGCTCCGTAAAAACACAAACAAACGGTGAACCATCAATTACAACACAATGCAAACTAGTTACCCGTATAACCGCTTGGTATGACTGACTTGCTAATCGCAATGGAGACTGGAGATTGGCCGGTCTGCTGAGAATCTGTGGCGGGAAAGTTCACTCCGGCAAACGAGCTAGCGTCAGTCACGTCTATCTGCATCGCTGATAATCAACAAAATAGGGCGGGACAAACTTTGAATGAAAAAGCAGGATTTAGACATGAACTCAACACACCCCTCAAATTAACCGAACAAGAGCACTTCGTTGGAAACTCATTAAAATGTTTCTCTGTCTTTGTTTGATTTCCGGTCTTTAAAAATAAACACGTTTCTCATGGCTAAATAATTCAACTTAAGTGCATTCAGAAAAAAGTTTGTTGCTTCCAATTCAATTGAGATCAAACGTGCTGGTTGACTTTTAACAGAAGAATCATCTCTGATTTTTGTACGAGGGCACTACTTCGCGCTCACTCGGAAACCAACGAACAAAACTAATCCGTTATGTGAAAGCAGTACAACAAACCTTGCTCAAGAAAACAATTTTCACTTTAAACTATTTCTAATTATAATGGGTAAAAGTCAAGCTAATCATACTCTTTATCACTAATAGGTAGTAAAAAAAACCGTTTATTTGGATAATTCTATATGTTTTCAAGGGGTCTGCAAGTTTTGACAACGAGACAAGCCGATCGGAGACAAAGGCGGAGACCGACATCTTGGAATCCGAGGGGGGGGGGTATTCCTTGAATTTAAGGACTAAAAAGGTCTTTCTGGTCGATACTTTTGCATCTTAATTGTAAGCAGAAAATGTAATTCGTAATCCAGTAGTTTGGCAGGTAACCTTGGTCTGGTATACTGGAAACATGTTTTGTGCTTAGCGGTACTTGTTGTGCTGAGACAGCTGAATGACATTTGAACCAGGTATCGAAGGCACCAGCTACAACACTGATCTCTTTACAGCAGGTATTAGGTACTGTAGCACCGCGGTATGTGTTTTCATATAAAAAAACATAAAAAACTAAACAAACACACCCCAACACCACAACAAACAAACAAACATTGACACCGTTATGTCCGACAATCAATTCGGACATAATAGTAAGCTCGTGTCTAAAATGGTGCGTGACATACGTTGAATTTCAAAAATGTATTTAGTAAAACATCAGAATAATACCTAATTCTGTTGAATTAAACCTGACATTAATATCTTCTCCAGGACTCCTCACTGCTGCATGTGATCTTCCAAAAGCCACGCCTTTTAGTTCAACCCCCTCCATTATGGCTGCTGCATCCTCCTAATCAAAACAGAATTAAGTTTCATGTCATTTCAACAAAAGATATCCATTTCTAAAAGAAACACATAAAAGCACATTATTTTTCACATAAGCTCAGGGGTTCCACGAAGACCGTCTAAACTAAAGGCTTTACTTCGTTTGCAAACAAATCCCCGTAATTATAGGGAGTACAAAATATTTAAACAGACGGGATTTTTTTTTTAAATTTGTTTACTTACAGACGTCGTTGATTCAGTCAAATTCAATTCAATCAGAAAGGCCTGCAGCAAAATATACAAAAAGTGCTATAAATCATAAAAACTAATTAGTGCAATTAAAAATGAGGAGGGCAACTTTAAATTGACTACCTAATCTAAAAGGGAGCTGCGCACTGTATTTGCATAGGCGGCAAGTCCAATGTTCTCACAGTTTGTGACAGTTTCTGTTAATTTTCGCCCCTTTTGTTGCTTTTTGTGAACATGAAATGGCCGAAGTTATTATGGCCTTATTGTTGTTGATAATCAGTTGCCTGTTACTACACTTAATCCATTACAGAATGTGTCGCTGTATAGCGCCTTAATGAATCTTTGCTGATATTAATTAGGGTGTCATGGCCGAGTGGTTTAGAGCATCGGATTCAAGTTCTGGTGGTCGAGTCATCGGGTGTGGGTTCGAATCCCGGTCGTGACAATTGTGTCCTTGAGCAAGATGCTTTACTGTAATTGCTCCTCTCCACCCAGGGGTATAATGGGTACCTGCGAGGGTAGAGGTTGATATTGTGTATGAAAAAAGCCTTCGGTGCGCCACGGCAGCCCAGGGCTGTATACTCCCCAGGGAGCTGGAAAAGATTACACGAATGCTATTGGCCCAATGACCAGGGCACTAATGTAAAGCGCATTGATACGTTATTGTGAAATGCGCTATATAAGAACTAGTTATTATTATTATTATTATTATTAATTCAAGTTAGTATTCACAATTTTGGTATAGTAAAAGTCAGGCACTGAACTAGTGTCTATTTTTTAAGATATAAGCATTTTAGTAAAGTAGGTCATATCTGTTTTCATGTAATTTGATTTTTGTTGTACTCGTAAACATAGTTAGAGTGCCACTAACTGTTCTTAATCAAGTTGAGGAAGAATTTTTTTATGAAGTACGTCAAGTACGTCGATTGTTGACAACGCGGCCTCTGAGTATTTTTGTTTTAACGTTTCAACTATTATTGTATACGATTCTGTGTAGTGTTGTGCTTGTCTTTAAATAAATGTCAATTTAGGCAACATAATTTCCACGGATGGGACATTAAAGTTTTAACTAATGTCTGATCTAGTCGACACACCTTCAGGAGACCTTCTGCAACCTCCGGTGTCAAGACTTCGCCATCCCATATGCCATTGTCTCCATCTCCTCCTCCATCGTTACTTCCTCCACTGCTTCCACCATTACCTCCTCCACTGCTTCCACCATTACCTCCTCCACTGCTTCCACCATTACCTCCTCCACTGCTTCCACCATTACCTCCTCCTCTGCTTCCACCATTACCTCCTCCACTGCTTCCACCACTACTTATCTTCCCCACTCTTGCTTCCCTCATTACTTCCTCCACCGCCAAGGCTCTCTGAAAACCAAGAAATGATTGCACAAATCATTATTACAGAAGGTTGCTGGTTGATTTCTGCTCAGGGGTACAACCAATTTAACTGCACCTCCCGATTGCAACAGGTTTTTGTTTTATTTGTTTGTTTATGTTTGTTTTTGTAGGTTTTTTTTTTTTTTTTAAGTTTTAAAGTTATCCTTACTTTGATTAAAAACATAAACTTTGCAAAGTCCCACACCCCTTAAAATAATGCATGCTGACAAATGCAAGATCGGTTATTTCCCCTTCCTGGCTCCCCTTTACGTTGATATTTAAACACGTGAACTTACGGGAAAGTGAAACGACCACACATGCTAGTCTAGAAATTATTATTATCATATAACATCATCATGTCATACGCGGTAGCAACAGTTTCCTCATGAAGTATTCAACTGCTAATCTCAGATTTGTTGTAAAATATTGTAAATCTTACCAACTGTTATAGATATGTTCCCTGGTTGTCCGTGTTCACCCATTCCACCCCGTCCTCCGTCCAGAACTAAGTGTCCATCGGTCACGTTCTCATTCCCACCTGGTTGGACTCTGATTTGGATCACGCCTCCTGAGCCACCGCCTCCATTACAGCTACTTGCGTCACCACCTGAGACTACCAGGACACCATTTGGCATTGCAAGTATCTGCAGTATTATGACAGTAGAGTGTTGATGCTCTATACACATAATAATATGCCCGATGATTGACTGATCAATACAGTCACGAGCAGAGTTTGGTAAACCAACTTCTTAAAGCACTTTCGGCAGATAGTACCGGGGTATCGGATACGTATACGATGCCCAATATGTGGCAGAGGGTGCGTGCGTCCCCCCCCCCAAAAAAAAAAGTTCTCGTACTTTAACACACTCTTTTCCTCTTGTACAGAAGTACCCCTCCCCCTAAAATCCTCTCAAGATCTCCTGAGATTTCCAGAACACAATGAAGACACAATAGGATGGGGGGGGGGGGTCCACAATGCAACATATCGAGCATCGAGCACCATGTTTGCTAAACATGAGAAATCGTGGGGTCCATATCGCTTGATGAATTATGCTATTAGGCCTAAGTATATCAACATTATTTTGTGTGTGTGTGGTGTGTGTGTGTGTGTGTGTGTGTGTGTGTAATTTAGCAGCTCCATGCAATTTACCCAATGTTTGTTGTCGCTTTTCTGTGAATCATGGTTTGTATGTGATTCGTAAAATAATCCAATTAAAGGCTCTCAGCAACTTTATGCATTTTGTTCAAAAATGTAAAAAAAAAAAAAAAAAAAAAAAGGTTTTGGGAGGATCTGTGATAAAACCGAACTTACATTTTGAGCTCGTAAGCGAATGAGCCCACCACTTCCCCCTCCCCTACACACCGTACCAGCAAGCTGATCATTTGGCATAGACTGCCCCCTCACAGTCACGGCTGCATCTGATTGGATTAAAGTCAAAATGAAATTTGAAACATCACACGTGATTTTGCATCAACAAAAAGCAAAATTGTAAAAGTTGCGCAAACCTATGATGATGTTTCCTTGCAGAGCTTTCAGCTCAATAGCGCCCCCACCGCCTGACCGAGCTGTGTCATTGCTGCTGACGCCACCTAAAAAGAAAGGAAACAAAGAGGGAAAGTAACAACACTTGGATAAACATTTGATGGGTGTCTTGAAATCCCATGTTTATAAAGTTAACTCTAATTCAAGTTACTAAAAGTGAAAGTTTCGTTTCAAGTTTATCAAAGAGAATTTTGAAATAATTATGACACAGGATTGGTAATGATGTCATAATGAAAGCCATACACATAATGTTCCGTCTGAAAGATTTTTCTTTATAACCTTGATATCACCAACTGAGAAACTCTCACCACAAAATTTACTTCTCATTTCGATATGCCAAGTGAAAAGAATAAAAACAGATCAGAAAAATAAACAAAAAATAATTAATACCCCCAAGTACCCCCAAGAAAAACATTACATTCGTTGCTTTCTCAGTTGTCTTTGGTGTACAGTGTTTTTAATTCAAAACAATGGGTATGTTTAATAGCAATGTATGCTTCCACGAAAACCCAAAGCTAAGGCCGTGTCTTTAGTAAAGGCTGTGGCTTTACTGTCACGTGAGCCAAGGTTGAAACATAGGATGCCCTTAACAACAGCTTTCATACTTCACGAAAAAGCAAAAGCAAGGCGATTTTTGTGTGTGTCACAACGAGAGACTTTTGAACGTTAGGTGGCAGCAAACATACCAGGTAAAATTTCATTGTAAACGTAGTTCTAAGCATGCGCACATTGCCGGGAACAACGAATGTACCTAGGCCCAATTTCATAGAGCTGCTTAAGCCGACAAATATTGCTTAAAAACGTTCTGCTGGGGAACATTAAGCAAGGATACCAGTCACAGTTGCTACATGTAAAATGGTATTTTAGCTGGTAACCTTTTTCTGGTAAGCATACTTTTGCTGTGCTTAGCTCGTTTCTGTGCTTAAGCATCTCTATGAAATTGGGCCCTGGTAAGTCTGCTGCCACCTACCGTCCCCAAAGTCCCCTACTGGCAAACGGGGCGAACTTATTAATGGGTCACTAAAAATAATTCGCTTTCGCGTAAGGTGTAAACCGGGCTTTAGAAATTGTCTTTATATTACCCACCTGCACTACCACCCAGTAGATGATCATACCGGTCCAAGTTGTACAGGAAGCCGTAAGAGCAGTTATACAGAGTGGGTACAGCCTCAGAAGGCTCAGTGCTCGTAGTCGAATTAGTGGGGGATGTTGTGTAAGTAGAAGTAGTATTTCCGTGGCCTGGGAGAAATGAGGGTGTACTTGTCGACGTTTCGTTATGGGTGCCGTCAGTAACATTCATTTCAGCGTAATTAGTGGGGGATGTTGTATAAGTAGAAGTAGTATTTCCGTGGCCTGGGAGAAATGAGGGTGTACTTGTCGACGTTTCGTTATGGGTGCCGTCAGTAACATTCATTTCAGCGTAATTAGTGGGGGATGTTGTGTAAGTAGAAGTAGTATTTCCGTGGCCTGGGAGAATTGAGGGTGTACTTGTCGACGTTTCGTTATGGGTGTCGTCAGTAACATTCTTTTCAGTAAAATTAGTGGGGGATGTTGTGTAAGTAGAAGCAGTATTTTCGTGGCCTGGGAGAAATGAGGGTGTACTTGTCGACGTTTCGTTATGGGTGCCGTCAGTAACATTCATTTCAGCGTAATTAGTGGGGGATGTTGTGTAAGTAGAAGTAGTATTTCCTGGCCTGGGAGAAATGAGGGTGTACTTGTCGACGTTTCGTTATGGTGCGTCAGTAACATTCATTTCAGCGTAATTAGTGGGCGATGTTGTGTAAGTAGAAGTAGTATTTCCGTGGCCTGGGAGAAATGAGGGTGTACTTGTCGACGTTTCGTTATGGGTGCCGTCAGTAACATTCATTTCAGCGTAATTAGTGGGGGATGTTGTGTAAGTAGAAGTAGTATTTCCGTGGCCTGGGAGAAATGAGGGTGTACTTGTCGACGTTTCGTTATGGGTGCCGTCAGTAACATTCATTTCAGCGTAATTAGTGGGGGATGTTGTGTAAGTAGAAGTAGTATTTCCTTGGCCTGGGAGAAATGAGGGTGTACTTGTCGACGTTTCGTTATGGGTGCCGTCAGTAACATTCATTTCAGCGTAATTAGTGGGGGATGTTGTGTAAGTAGAAGTAGTATTTCCGTGGCCTGGGAGAAATGAGGGTGTACTTGTCGACGTTTCGTTATGGGTGCCGTCAGTAACATTCATTTCAGCGTAATTAGTGGGGGATGTTGTGTAAGTAGAAGTAGTATTTCCGTGGCCTGGGAGAAATGAGGGTGTACTTGTCGACGTTTCGTTATGGGTGCCGTCAGTAACATTCATTTCAGCGTAATTAGTGGGGGATGTTGTGTAAGTAGAAGAGTATTTCCGTTGGCCTGGGAGAAATGAGGGTGTACTTGTCGACGTTTCGTTATTGGTGCCGTCAGTAACATTCATTTCAGTAAATTAGTGGGGGATGTTGTGTAAGTAGAAGCAGTATTTTCGTTGGCCTGGGAGAAATGAGGGTGTACTTGTCGACGTTTCGTTATTGGGTGTCGTCAGTAACATTCATTTCAGCTAATTAGTGGGGATGTTGTGTAAGTAGAAGTAGTATTTCCGTGGCCTGGGAGAAATGAGGGTGTACTTGTCGACGTTTCGTTATGGGTGCCGTCAGTAACATTCATTTCAGCGTAATTAGTGGGGGATGTTGTGTAAGTAGAAGTAGTATTTCCGTGGCCTGGGAGAAATGAGGGTGTACTTGTCGACGTTTCGTTATGGGTGCCGTCAGTAACATTCATTTCAGCGTAATTAGTGGGGGATGTTGTGTAAGTAGAAGTAGTATTTCCGTGGCCTGGGAGAAATGAGGGTGTACTTGTCGACGTTTCGTTATGGGTGCCGTCAGTAACATTCATTTCAGCGTAATTAGTGGGGGATGTTGTGTAAGTAGAAGTAGTATATTTCCTGGCCTGGGAGAAATGAGGGTGTACTTGTCGACGTTTCGTTATGGGTGCCGTCAGTAACATTCATTTCAGCGTAATTAGTGGGGGATGTTGTGTAAGTAGAAGTAGTATTTCCGTGGCCTGGGAGAAATGAGGGTGTACTTGTCGACGTTTCGTTATGGGTGCCGTCAGTAACATTCATTTCAGCGTAATTAGTGGGGGATGTTGTGTAAGTAGAAGTAGTATTTCCGTGGCCTGGGAGAAATGAGGGTGTACTTGTCGACGTTTCGTTATTGGTGTCGTCAGTAACATTCTTTTCAGAAAATTAGTGGGGGATGTTGTGTAAGTAGAAGTAGTATTTCCGTGGCCTGGGAGAAATGAGGGTGTACTTGTCGACGTTTCGTTATGGGTGCCGTCAGTAACATTCATTTCAGCGTAATTAGTGGGGGATGTTGTGTAAGTAGAAGTAGTAATTCCGTGGCCTGGGAGAAATGAGGGTGTACTTGTCGACGTTTCGTTATTGGTGTCGTCAGTAACATTCTTTTCAGTAAAATTAGTGGGGGATGTTGTGTAAGTAGAAGTAGTATTTCCTTGGCCTGGGAGAAATGAGGGTGTACTTGTCGACGTTTCGTTATGGGTGCCGTCAGTAACATTCATTTCAGCGTAATTAGTGGGGGATGTTGTGTAAGTAGAAGTAGTATTTCCGTGGCCTGGGAGAAATGAGGGTGTACTTGTCGACGTTTCGTTATTGGTGTCGTCAGTAACATTCTTTTCAGAAAAATTAGTGGGGGATGTTGTGTAAGTAGAAGTAGTATTTCCGTGGCCTGGGAGAAATGAGGGTGTACTTGTCGACGTTTCGTTATGGGTGCCGTCAGTAACATTCATTTCAGCGTAATTAGTGGGGGATGTTGTGTAAGTAGAAGTAGTAATTCCGTGGCCTGGGAGAAATGAGGGTGTACTTGTCGACGTTTCGTTATTGGTGTCGTCAGTAACATTCTTTTCAGTAAAATTAGTGGGGGATGTTGTGTAAGTAGAAGTAGTATTTCCTTGGCCTGGGAGAAATGAGGGTGTACTTGTCGACGTTTCGTTATGGGTGCCGTCAGTAACATTCATTTCAGCGTAATTAGTGGGGGATGTTGTGTAAGTAGAAGTAGTATTTCCGTGGCCTGGGAGAAATGAGGGTGTACTTGTCGACGTTTCGTTATGGGTGCCGTCAGTAACATTCATTTCAGCGTAATTAGTGGGGGATGTTGTGTAAGTAGAAGTAGTATTTCCGTGGCCTGGGAGAAATGAGGGTGTACTTGTCGACGTTTCGTTATGGGTGCCGTCAGTAACATTCATTTCAGCGTAATTAGTGGGGGATGTTGTGTAAGTAGAAGTAGTATTTCCGTGGCCTGGGAGAAATGAGGGTGTACTTGTCGACGTTTCGTTATGGGTGTCGTCAGTAACATTCATTTCAGCGTAATTAGTGGGGGATGGTGTGTAAGTAGAAGTAGTATTTCCGTGGCCTGGTAGAAATGAGGGTGTACTTGTCGACGTTTCGTTATGGATGTCGTCAGTAACATTCACTTCAGCGTAATTAGTGGGGATGTTGTGTAAGTAGAAGTAGTATTTCCGTGGCCTGGGAGAAATGAGGGTGTACTTGTCGACGTTTCGTTATGGGTGTCGTCAGTAACATTCATTTCAGCGTAATTAGTGGGGGATGTTGTGTAAGTAGAAGTAGTATTTCCGTGGCCTGGTAGAAATGAGGGTGTACTTGTCGACGTTTCGTCATGGGTGTCGTCAGTAACATTCATTTCAGCGTAATTAGTGGGGGATGGTGTGTAAGTAGAAGTAGTATTTCCGTGGCCTGGTAGAAATGAGGGTGTACTTGTCGACGTTTCGTTATGGATGTCGTCAGTAACATTCATTTCAGCGTAATCGGTAGCATTTCTTGTATAGTCCATGGTGCCCGGAGTTGGAGTGGTAGCATTGGGTAGGTTGTCTCTCAAGGTTTGATTGTCTGCTGACACAGTCCCGTTCGGGGGAGTAAAGTGGATTAATATCTCGCGAGAGCTACAACGACAGGGCTGATTCTCGCTTTCAAAGTAATTCCATCCGCCGAATCCCCCGTGACCTGCCCCTCCGGGAGTAGCGGCGTCATCCAACCCACCGCCGGGTCCCCAAGATTCTGGAGTTGTGTAAAATTAAACAATACATCACTATGTATCCCCACACCCAAAGAAATAAATCATACACGTATTAAAATACCTTAATTTAGTTTTTGGATTTGTGCCCATGCATTCAAACAGTATGATTCAAACAGTATGCCAAACGGAACACTGTTGAGCAATAACGACTGCTTAAAGGAACATTACAGAATTGGTTTTTGCTAACAAAACAGTTGCTGGCAGTGTAAGCACTTTATGTAATCCACCATATAAATAAACTGACAAACCTGTAGAAGTTTGAGATCGATCGGCCATCTGGATCACGAGAAATTAGTGAAAAACCGATTACACATTTGCATGAAATCATATGGGTTCAACAAATGAATAAAACGCTCACTGAGCGAAAAACTCCAAATGGAAAATTAGTTTATTCATTTCTCATTAAATATGGCATTTCAGACAGAAATATTTCAAGGGATGTTTTCTACTATCATCATCATTAGACCGTGAAAGTTTTATGTAAATCTGTGATCAAAAAGTATATTTTACAAGTTTTTTTCTTACCAATTCTGTAACGTGCCTTTAATTGTGGCTCGCAGGGGGTGATTTTCACACAAACATCATGTATCCTTTTGGGGATTTTATTACCCCCTTTGAAATATTCTTCTTCAAGTTGGATTGGTACCAAGACGTCTTTGTGCGACAATGGCACGTTGCCCAATTAGTATTACTATGATGACTCAATCTTTTTTTAATTTGGGATAGGGTTACTCCAGGGTTACGTCATTTGAGTATATAGAGCGACCTCGGCTGGAGGTTTAAAACAAAAGTTGCTCATTGGTCCATCCTACCTGTGCGCAGTGCGTACATACATTTAAATGTGCATTTTCCATTGTTTCATCATCGTTTTAACTTGGGATAAAGACGTGATGACGTCAATGCATCAGGTCAATTGGATCCCTATTATCGCATTTGGGATTGAGTGATCCCAATCCAGAATGAACCTATGAGCAATAACGATCATGAAGCGACCACAATGAGTCCCAAACCTTTAAAACCACCGGTCGACCCCCCTTCGTTTCCTCCACCATCCATCGTAATATTCACACCGACCGTGATACTCTGTGTTTCACTGGCGAGGCGGAGAGCGTTCTTCCCGGTCACCCTTACCTCCAGGCTCCCCCCGAGCTCGATGGAACCTTCTTTTGCGAACGTAGCCACGGTGTAGTTCCACTCCACCCCGTCCCTGTCCCGGTAACTGTACTTCGTTAGAGTCCCATTAAGGATTGCCTTCCATGAGTCACCCGTCGTTTCCGAGGTCGTCAATTTTTCGTCTCGACTATCGATCCCAAATGTACTCAATGTTGAGGTCGTCAAATTCTCAGTCTGACTAACGTTCCAAGTGGTGTTCGAACCCCCATTGTGATAAAAAACCATCGCCATGTCGGTATCGATTAATAACCGTCCAGTGTTGAGAATCAAGGTTGAATCTGAAAAAAAGGTAAACAATTATAGCGACATGGTCAGACGTGTGCTCAGAGGTCAGAGGTGTGATCAGCACCTAAATGCGAGCCCTTGACCATAACACGTATGTAGCCCGGGACCTAAAAGTAGACTCAGCCCCTCGAGACTACATTAAAGTTCGGACCACATTTTTAGTATACAATATGAGGCCTACATTCAGAACCGAGCTACACTGTAAGGGAGTCAGAAATGACCCCGGATTCCGGATCCCAGAGGGCATGACCCATATCCTGGACAGGGCCCAATTTCATAGAGCTGCTTAAGCGGAAAATATTGCTTAACAATTGTCTGCTAAGCAGAAATGAGCAGGATACCAGTCACAAATTGTACATGAGACATGGTAGTTTGGCTGGTAACCTTATTCCCGTAAGCATAATTTTGTTATGCTTAGCTACTTTTGGGGCTTAAGCAGCGCTATGAAATTGGGCCCTGGCTGACACAGAAAGTGGTTAAACATGGCATTTTAATTCAGATCCTGCGTTTGTTTGACCAATTTCTGGGCCATTTTTACACAGATTTCGGGTCACACTGACCCATAAATGGGCCAGGCCTCACGGGATTCGGCCTCCAATTCTGACCCGGCAGTTTTTGGAGTGTTTGCCGACAAGGTATGAATGGCTTGATCGCCGTAAGTGCATCGTACATCCACGGCCGATGGTAATGATGATGAAGGGAGCAAACACACACAATCCCGTAATTATAGTAAGAAGCATTAATCATTCACAACAAACTGTTGTCACATTGTCAGCATCGGAACAATAGGAAGAGGAAAGTGATTCATCAATTTCAAGACAAAAGGAGGAGTGATTTATATACAATTTTACTTTCTACAATGTGTGTAAATGATTTTGGAAAAGTACATCTGTATCATATCATCTGGTTTTAAAAGGTATAATACTTGGTTGCTAGAGCTTACAAAATAGTCTAAGACAGTGTTTATGTATTGTGTGATTGTCACAAAGTGAAATAAAATGTAGCGAAATTACTCCAAATATCATAACAGAAGAATTAAACTTAATTGTGAATGGCCGTAGTAGTGAAAATTACATTTTTGTCTATGAAGGAAACACGTTTTTATTTGAAGTGGCCGCACCGCGGCCTTAACTGCCTTAGATTTGGTGAGCCACTTTAAGACTTGCATAGGGTGATGTGATTTCAACATGCTGTTTGATTGGTTAATTCATTGGTTATTTGCATAATGAATATTCATCACTTGGCTTGAGTGAGCAGGTAGAAAAGTTAAGGGAGGTGTCACTAAATTATACATCTCTAAAATTATTTTTCTGGGTTGGGAGGGTATAGGCCCTTAAGTGTTAAAATATATACAAAAATAGACACAAGTACACCGTAACTTTTCATGCACAACTCATTTGCATACTGTTTTATTATGGTATCACAATGTGTGATCAAACAGCACACACCACACAACCAAACCTATGGTGGCTGGACACCGAACATACATATTAATTTACGTAAAATTAACGTAAATATTCACGATTTTTACTTCAAATCGCCAATGTTCAAGCAAATATTACCGGCGTAAATGTTCACGTTTTGGACGTGTCGCAAATATTGACGTAAATAATGTAAGTAGATATACATAATGTTCGGTTCATCTTTGAAGCCACCATACAAGCCTATAACATTATTATAAAATTAACAATACTATATACTTTCAAGAAACGCTGATTTAAGGTTTTTGTATCACCAGAAACATCAGGGACGTTAAACTTGAGACCTTTTTGATTTGGCAGATCGAAATAAGAGCCGGATACTGACTCACGCCACTATTTCAGAAGGAAATGATGTAGGCCTACTGTCACGTTATTGGTACCGGTATCAAGTTTCTTTATATAACAAAAAGTATTAAACAAAAATGAATTTTGTACTCGATTAAATTAACAAATTTTTGGGTGTTCTTTTTTGGATGGGAGGGGTAAATTGTCTCCATGGAACCCTCAGCACTTTGTGTGGTACCAAATGGGATGATTCTCCACATCTAGGGCCAAATTTCATAGAGCTGCTTAAGCAGAAAGTATTGCCTAACAATTTTCTGCTAAGCAAAACATGGGCAGGATTCCAGCCACAATGTGCACATGACTGTGACAAGGTAGTTTAGCAGGTAACCTTATTCTGGTAAGCATCATTTTGTGGTGCTTAGCTAGTTTTTTTTTTTTTAGCTTAAGCAGCTCTATGAAATTGGGCCCAGTCACATAACATTTGTTGTGTGTTCTGCTCTGAGGCATTATGAGCGCTGCCATCTTAGAAAGTTTGGCAAATTATAGCTACCCCAGCAGTTGGTCTGGATATGTTTACCAGGTCATACGGTATTTATGGTCTCTTTCAACAGCTGACCTAGACGGCGTGCACATCTTGCCCAGATCTAGCCTGAACACCTGATGTCACACTTCGAGGCTCGTGACTAACGCCAGATACCAGCTTTTCTGGAAGTTTCCCTTTGACCTCGAATTTATTTCTCGCGGAAATTCGCTTCACTTTACACGTACATGTACACATATTACACAGTGAATAAAACAACATGCATGATGTACAAACATTATGCACACGCTGCATGCAGACGATCGAAAGTGCAAGCTAAGAAATTACATCACCTCGGCTCGGACCAATCATAGCACAGATATGGAAAGCTTACGTCACTGCACGTTTATCCGATGAAATGATTGTACCCAATGAAATGTAGACCTGACCAGTACATGTCTGCAAAGCTGGAAGTTCATTTCCTCCAAATAATGATACTTCGTTCCCTCAAAGATATATTTTGTTACATCAAAATATTGTTTTTTAGGGAACGAGATACTATTTTGAGGGATAAAATTATTTCAAGGGAATAAAATAATATTTGGAGGGAATGAAACACATTTACCTGGTCAATTTTTTCTTCAAGTGCTTCCATTGGGAGCTCCGTAGTCCGTACATTAGTGTTTCTCCGCGTTGATTTTTCACTCACTTTTTTTTATTTCATTTAAAGTTTTTCTAAAAAAAATCAAGATTTCAATGAATAATAAGGGTTTTGTGTGTGTAGGGCCTACTGAATGAGAAAAAATTGAACGATTTTCGGAAACAAAAAAAAGAAGATTTTGCACAAATATGATTGAATTTTGTTTCGCTTTCCTTGGTGGTGTAATCAAGGAAGCGGCGTTCACATTACTACTGTGGCAACTTCGACCATGAGAAGCACTGAGGCAGTAGGCCTATCGTTTACTGTAAAATGTTGGTACATTTCATAAGTTTGGAATTATGATTGTGATTGAGCAAGGAATGCATGGGGACCACGCCGCTTGTCATTGGCTTGTGACGTAGAGTAATGTGTAGGTTTCAAGGCGTTCCCTTGAGATTTTCTGAAATCCAATAAACACCGATTGGGTTCGTGGAAATATTAATATTTCCTGATTGTGATCAATTCACTGTGAAATTGAATCCATTCTTCTTTGCCGTTGAAACGCTCACATAAATTATTCCCATCAATCATTATGGGGTGCGTTTTCCCAGTCCAAACATCGGAGGATGAATAACAGGTTTTGATTGATCCATGTTCAGTAGACCTTGTATAAAATCATGATGGGGGGGCATTTCGAGATATTGGTGGAATATTCCTCCAATTTATGTCCCAGAATAGTCATGATATCAGGCTAACTTTTACAAACTATTGGTGGCGCTGTTTGCTTATAATATTTAAATAGTAAGTTATTTGAAATATTGAAAATACAAAACATAACACTTGCATCACTTTTAGTCGTACACAAAATCATTTATAATAATAAATTGCTGATACTTTCCAAATATGTTTTCAAACTTATTTTTAAAGAAAGAAATACTTCAAAATAATTCAAAGTTGTAGAATGAGCCTGCAGTAGCTTGACATTTATCAGACTGGTACCATTCTGGTGCAATGTGTGACACATCACTTGATAAAGTCTGGGTACACGCTGATGTAAACAACAGGACACGTGGAGAGAATTAGCCACATGATATGGCTGTCTCGCTGAACACTCGATTGTCAGAGTAAATAATTTATTGTTTATAGCAGCTACATTTTAGCATTACATTCATATAATTAACAGGTATTGTGACTTATTTATATAGACGGATTGTCATGATTATTTGCAATAAGTTTGGATTTTTAATGACCGGTGACATATCAGTAACCTGTTCAGCTGAGTGAGATGACAAATGAAATAATTATGTTATTATAAGACATGCTATCACATTGAGACCTGCCGCTTATTATAAGGACTTAGAGAGGAGTTTTAGTAATTAAATTTCCACCACATGGATCAGAATACAATTGTATCATTACTTAGGCATTAAAATTTGCATCCATGATGATAAAGTACATCAGGCAAAGGGCAGATTCTTCTAAGTTTTTGTCTGATTAACCGCACCTGGTTTTGTGTGTATAATTTGGATTTTTCTCGCCTGAATCAAAGCGACGGACATGATCAGAAGAATGCCTTTTTAGATATGAATAATATATGATTCAAGCAACTTGTCTGAAGCAGGACCCGATTGCCCTTCTTACAATTATTTAGCTGCAGTAAAGAATATGATGGTCACTTACACAGCCATCTTCAAACACAACATCTAATCGTTCGCTGCCACAGAAACTGTAGCAAAAGTCATGTACGCTTCCTTATTAGTTGAATGTGGGTCGATTAAAGGAATCGGGCAAATCTCTGTACTTTTTTTTTTAAAGATGTGGGAATGCAACAAGTGTATGGGAAATAAAAGCATAAACGTGGGTGTGTGGGTATGTTTGCGTTTAGGAGTCACAAGGCGTTTTAGGTTGTTGAGAACACGAGAGGTGTTTTGGAGTTTTGATTTGCTTCTGGTTTCATACGATGCGATACTTTTACGATCTGCGTGTGCATTGCTTTCAAATATCGATCATCATTCTCCCTCAAATAATTCATATGAATTACAAAACACTTGAGGATTTTATTGTCTTACATTTACTTTGAACAGTCCAGCAACGGATAAACGCCTGTTATTTATAAACACAAACATACCCACGGCTATGTCTTTATTTCCCATAGGGCTACATCTTTTTAAGATCTGCCTGATTCTTTAAATCGACCAACATGCAACTGATGAGGAAGCACTCATGACTTCCGAAAGCTCGCTACTGCTACCCAATGGATCTGGAAAATTATACTTTATCTCGACCCCCCCCCAAAAAAAAAGTTCACTTATATTATACCGACCCAAAACATTTTGGTTAAACTATTTCCCCACCACTTCCCCTTTAAAACAACGCAAGTGGAAAATAGTCCTGTATAGTTCCATATTTTAATTTGATTGTCACAAATACAATTTTCAAATTACAACAAGTCAACAGATACAGCGTCACTGGATGGGATACCACCAAAAGTTATGTCATTATCGGATAGGTTCAACTTTATAGGATTTGCCGAGAATGAATGGGGCTTTTTTCTCTCTTGGGGCAGGACCACCCCCCCCCCCCTCCCTCTCTGGGTGTCTTAAAATGCAGCAGCTCTATCTCCAAAAAAATCAATGTAGAAGAGGGTACATGTACATATTTGTATTTCAGGGTTTCTTTTAAACTAAGATTTATACAATATATTATACCTTGGCCACGCCCCTTGATGGATCATACCCCACCCATCATCCATCATCCTTAAATGCATTAATGTATGAATCTCTTTCAAAGATTTATTACAAGAAAACTCTTCCATAAATAAATGTACTTAGTTTTCTAATATTATGTGTGGTTGGATACAATTACCGCCTCCATCCCACTAGCCACGCCCCCTCAGCACCCTACACCCTCTTTCGTCTGTTTTTCATATTTTTGTTATTCATAATACTTCTTGGTAAGCTAATTGTATGTTTTAATGCCATTTTGGGGGGTTACAAAATTGTATTGGTTGTGTTTAAACCTGAGGTATTGATAAATATAAATAAAAACATTAAATAGTCGATATCACAAATTGCCCAACCCTGAGGAGGGGTCATCACTCGGATTCTTAAACAGTGTGACCTTCTTATGTGGAAAAAGCAAAAAAACATCATTCATCCCCAAAACATGGTTCACCCCCCCCCCCCTGGCTGCCGGACTATATTTAGGTATAAATAGGTTGCAGTATGACGTAAATCGGCCATCTTTACGGGCAGTTTAGAACAAACTGTGGTGCGTTTCGTGTGAGAACAGCGTGCAACACGCGCGCATTTCACGAAACTCATTGCAGGATTGGTCAGTGAACAACGCGGCTGCGTTAATAAGTTGAGAGTTTGACGCACCTGCAAGCCAAAATGCAATTTGCCTGTAAAGATGGCGTCTACTGGGAACTATCTATATGCCTATAAATCCTTGCAAGCCATCATAAGACTGACACGGTTTATAAGAACACGCCATTATTACCGGTAAAAGAGATTTACCATCAATGGTTTCGGAAAAAATAACAGTAACCCGTTCTTTCGAATGGACCAATCTTTTTAGCCCAGGATATGAGCAAATGGTGCAGGCAAAGCCGCCATAGACTGTGTAAGTTGACCTCGAGAGCGTACGAGCTTTCGCGAGAATCTGGACTTATGGCACCTCGAATAGCAGCTACAGCGTATATTATGGCAGTTGTTTTTGACAAGAACTTGTATTAAGATGTTTTTTATAAAATTCACTCATTGAATCTGGTTTGAATACAAAAAAACTAAATAAAAAATGGTAAATTTTACACAATATCACGAATCTTTGATTTGTTATCATTATTTTTAAAGCTGGCCTTAATTTCCGCTTCTCGTTTGACCACAAAGAACATGTAATAAAATGGCGATCGTCGACATCTTGGCGTTGGCCTATATATAATCATTCAAACTCGAGCAAGCTGCTACATTTAGTAGCAGTACGGTACCCAAACCGCGCGAAACTATGTCACGGCAACGCCATGCAACATCACGTAAAATCCAAGCGACACGAGGTCTGTTTTCGCGCTAAGTAAACCAAGGACTTCGTTCCCGATTTAAAATGTAACCTAACTTCGGTTTATATTCGGTTTGCGGTAACACCATGTGTAAAAAATATCTACTTGCTGTGTAGATTTGTTCTTTAGAGAACTTGTCTTGCTATTTATTCTACTATCGCGGAGTAGGTTTTTTTTCGGAATTCGGGAGACTTCTCAGTTCTGAAAAGAACTGTCCTGCTTGTTAACTACTACCTGGGCGGGAGGTAGGAAATCGGCCTGGACTACTACTTTAGCTTGTGGATCGGGGGACTTCTCGTAATTAACTCGCACTGCGGCGGAGTGAGTTCTTTTTGGTCTCAACGTTTCGACTAGCTTGCTCTAGTCATCGTCAGGAGACTGAAGAGTGTAAGACATGCTGGACTATTTATAAGGATTCAGAGGTTTCAGTGTAGAGTCATTCACTGCTCTGATTGGTTCTTCTGAAAAGAGAACTGTGATTGGAGGGCTCAGAGTTATTGTGTGGGTTGCCCATTGTGTGTGAGTGCCCTGTGTAGTGGGGCGTAAATTCGCAATTTGCCATTCTGATCCGGATGTTGGAGGTCGAGTACTATTTCTTCATTTTCTCTTAAATTGCCAGATTTTATTTTATTTGTATTTAACACATTGTTAGTTTTGAATGTAATCATTCCATCAATACGGGGTTGAAACAAGTGATGGGCTATGAAATATTTGTGACTAGACACTGACGTTCTGACCACCCCCCCCCCCCCCCCGATGTTACACATCAAAACCCGACAGTGCAGTTTGTGTCAATCACACTTCACCTATTGTATGCAACGTTTTCAAGGTTCAGTTTTTGTTTAGTTGCAAATTATTTATGAATAGTGTTCTACATCGTTATGTTATGCTGTCCTGCCAGAGAGTTTGTGTAAATCATTGAGTTTAAAAGGTAACAGTTTTTCCATGTCTTTGTATACAAACCTTGCACTGCCAGTTTCCCACAGCACTTGCGCGCACGGGTTACAAAAAGGGTTGGTCTATCGTCGCAAGCGCACCCCGCTTCGGTACGTAGCGACGATTGAGGGGGTGGGGGGGGGTCCTTCAATGACACTCTAAGGGTCTGTGCCTCTTTAACTTAAAATTATAAGAAGCTAAATACCGACAGCCTCTTCTGTTAGGCATTTCGCGACACAAACAATGAATAAATGCTTTAGCACTGCTATGGCTCCTCTCTCGATATGGATATAGTAGTAAGTACCCAATCGGAAAAACTCTGGTCGCTTTGAAAAGTTTTTTTTAAAGCATACTGCTTGAGTTCACTTTTCTGAGAATTTTTGGCTTCACAACCAGAATAAATAAATAAAATGAGATGAAAAAAAAGAGTGCCAACAAGAACAAGAAAATGTATGTTATAATTTCACCTTTCGGCCTTAATCACAATGAACTTTTCACATATTTGTTTTGTATAGTTTCGGAAAGGATTGCATGTAAGTGGTCCCTTTATAATTTAGGCATACACCATCCCTAAGATGTACACGTCTTTCAAAATAGTAATATGACCATTATATAAAGTACTTACCATTGATAACGGCAGCACAGCATGTCCCATGTAAACCTAACACAAACTGTGTAAGGGGAAAGAATGAAAAGAAGGTGTGAAAAAGTGCATACAAAGGAATTAACTCGACGACGTTTGAAAAGTGATGAGTCTGCCCACAGCCACAATACCGGTATTCCATGCATGATTTGATAAAGTTGCATTTCAAGTTGAACTTTTTTTTAGACTGGTGTTTAAGATTTTTAGAGATTGTGGAAAGGGACGAATAGACTGTGCAAGTCTCGCGCGTAATATATTCGAACATTGGAACCCGTTAAGTGCATGCACGAGTTTGTTTCCTTCAAGCATTAAAGTAACGTGCGTGGTCCAAAAATGTCCGAATACTCGTGAGACTTGCCTGGTCTATTGGGATCCGTCACTTCGTCAATACACAAAACTGCAAATCTACGCTCCAAAAAATACCCCAGAATATGTGTCAAACTGACCCGAAACTGTGACAAACTGACGCAGAATCGGCGTAAAAACCATTTACGTTTTTAACCAGTTTCCATTTCAGCCGAACCCAGATGGGTGTCCTGGCCCCCTGGGACCCGGAAAACGGGTCGATTCTGACCTAGGAGTTTTTTAGAGTGCAGTTACTGGCCAGTCATGCTAATCCTGGCGCAGATCGAATGTCCTAGATTGCAACAGAAAGCATAATTAAACATCTTTGCCGGGGCCCTATAGCGGGCCCCGGATGTGATTTTTTTTTTATGCAGCATAGTTCGTCAATGGCAAAGAATTTAACAAATCAAATGTGCGTATTTGTGGTCACGCGGCTCCCTAATCATGAATATTCACCAAAGATCGTTCTTTGATATTCACTCATGTAGGTATATTTCCACCTAAACTTTCCTGTTTATGTTGGTGCGTGCGTCTGAAACAAGTGTTGTGCATTGAGGGAGTATAAGATTACGTGCTACCCCCCCCCCCCGCCACCCCAGTCTGTCGTCTCACGTCTTGCATCACCAGTGTCAGATCATTCACAATGGAGGACGAAAGCCAACGTGTCTTTTATTGTGAATGTTTAAATTACTGACAACTTTCTCCATTCACCGATAGCCCCTCCTCTAGTAAATTATGTGTAAGTACATGGATACTTTTGTTAATTTAGGCCTAAATTTGTATTAAATATATTAGCTTATTTTTTATTAAAAGAAAAGAAAAATTAGTGTGCCTATATAAAGTGCACACATCTGAACACCTTGCTTTGATGAAGGAAATGAAAACGCGTCACAGTTTGTTTAGTCGCTTACTTATTTTTAAACTTAGGAATAGAACATGTAAAACCCACTCAGAACACTACACCTCAGACAGCAGAACACTACGGCTAATTATGGTTTGATTTATTTCGCAATGGTCTAAAGTATTTTATTTCGCCTTGTTTATAGTGGCCTTTGCTGTATATTCAAAGGCATTTTCTCACAACATTTCTTTGTACTTAGGCTAATATTACAATGTAAATAGTACAAAAAGTGTTGTGTACAGATCTGAACAGTAAGCAAGTCACATGTACGCGTACATTTTTAAGCGATTTAGGAATCTAGACTGTACAAAATGCGGATGTGTACATGTGGAAATACACAACTTACACGCGTACGTTTACAAAACGTCCAATTCTCCGAAATTCTCTGTTATTGGATGGAAATCCTAAAACTAATGTTTGTTCAGAGATTTTTGTTTTATCTGAAGGAGGAATGTTGTCAAAATTAACAGGTTCAATTCCTCACAATGAATTATTTGTAAAGGGAAGATCATAATTAGACCTAATTAAAGGGGGTTAAAACACCCCGCGGTACCCTCCAGACTACCACCACGGCAACTAAAATTTACAGGGAAAAGATGGGGTGGTCGGGTGCAAACCCCGCAAGATCCCCCCCCCCCCCAAATAATGAGGCATACATGAGGCAAACACTCCATTAAAACTCCCTCACCATCGAGGCTGCTGCTATAGAGTGACTTAGGTTTACACCGATAAAGTTCAATCGATTTACTTAATAACCAGAGCCTAAACCTAGATAAACACTATTCTTTTGAGGGTGACATGAACAGTGTCCATGGCAACATGTGTATGTAACGGGTGTCAATGCCTGTTCTAGTGGGTTGCTAATGGATAGTTGTTTTCATTCTGCCATACTGTTCATTGAGCTGGGTTGCGTTCTCCATGATAACCTTGGATCATTTCCCCCATGGTTCTATGTTTGTATCTGAACCACGACACCATTACACAATTTACATGTACAAATTTTGAAACGTAGGAAGTAAATTATCTTGTTATTTAATTTTCAATGGATAATTTCATCCATTTATTCACATAATCACATAATGTGTATAATACAAGGTATGCCTTGCTTGAAAGTTCATTCCAAATGGAACACCCAAATATATATAGGAAAAAATATGCAATTTTTTTTTGTTTTCCAATCGCTGTTGTATCATTAATGTTCAAATAATTATGTTTTAACCACTTTTTTTCAGGCATACAACATCACAACAGACAACAGATAAAGAAAAATTGAAAGTCAAATAAATTGAATGCAGCCTTAACATCAGCCACAATCCAGTTTGACTGAACTACCACCATATGACAAATTTGTACAAATAAAGTATTGAAATGCTTCAAAATACTGATACTGATGAAATAAACATACTTGGCAGATATAGCTCGAGTTAAATTTATTTTTGATAGAATTTCAGATAATATTTGCAAATTACCATAAGTATAAATGTAAATGCATGCCAATAACTATTGACTTGCGTACTATGTTTTCTTTCCACCCCTCGTTATGCTAAATAAACAACAAAAATGAGCCTCATTTGTTTATCCCAATCTACAATCCTGCAAGATTCAAACACACTATTATACACGTTTATAAATATCTAAAGGAAAATTGCCAATTTAAAATTAGTTTAAACAAAATTTAAACAGTTGTTTTCTTATAGAATGTCATACTATTTAAGAAAGACTCTGCTAGGGCTGGTGTTTTGATTTTTTTTTAACGTTAAAAACACTGACCAAAAAGTAGAATAGAATCATGTGCAAGGTTTTTGTCATGTATATAACAACATCAATCGCAATTAGCATCTTCCGGGTTGCTCTCTTTTTTTTTCAAGGAGATTAAGTTATTGTCAGTTGTCTTTACGTTCTTTTTGGTTTTTAATTGACAAACCTTTACAAAAAAAAGTCACGGACTTGGTTTTACTGAAAACAGTGGTATTTTGTACACGGTTAACTTGGGCTTTTCATGTACTCTGAGTGCGGCAATTATTCCGGATGGGTATAGTTCTCTGGACTATTGGTGCCAGTGCTAACTTTAATCAGTGAGTTTTACAATGAAGCTATACTCAATCATTTGTCCCTGATAATCAACACTTCACCTCGTTAAAATTTTATGAATCAACTTGTTTACTACTAGAGTGACTATGTGCGCTTCATGTCATGGCGTTTTATGACAGCCAAGATTTTACACTGATCATGGAGGTAAATCAGCATATTCATGAAAAATATTAACATTTTGTTTCAATTAACACATCATACTAAGAATTATAAAAACAACAGCTCATCCTTTCTGTGATTCCAAGACGCTCCAGAAGTTGATAAAAATCTGTTGTACAATCCACTTTTTTACAACTGCCCTTGGCAATAACTGTCTATTTTGTAAGCGTGTGATGTAAAAGCTGTAACCTAGTATGGAGCTCATCAGAGCTCCATGATCAGAGCATGCAACAGCATCATAACTTGATACACGTACAAGTAGCTATTGAACATCCAAATGATTCTGTGTGGATGGTGTTTGTTATCTTGTTCTCTTGGATTTGTCAGGTTGTACTATGCAAATTCCACACAAAGTGTGGAATTTAGCATATAAATTAGTTATCCATAATAGTAGGCCAGCCAAAGTGTGAAATGACACTTTGGACGGCTTAGTTTGTTAATGGCCGGCATCCATGCTAGATCTATTGTTAATAGCAAGGGGAAGACGATTAGGGTGGATGCCACCCTCAATTTTAAATGTTATGGTCATTTTAAAGTAAAAAAGGTCAACATTTGTATTTTTTGATTTTGCACCAAATTTTGCCCCAAGTGGTAGATCTATCTATTAAATGTATTTTTATCATCTTATTGACGTACCAAGCCTGCGAAACTTGAGAGTTAATCTTTTATCTTGTACACAAAACTAAAAGTGTGATTTTCTCGATAAGTGTGTATTATACCGAATCAGTTTGCACTCCCTATCTCAAGGGTGCATATATTTGTATCAAACAGTATAACGAATCAATCATCCTGGATGAAAATTGTAAGGGTTGACAGTCTGATCAAGAATGTGATCCGCCAATGGCACCCCTCCCGTCGTCTTTCCCCAACATATCCTTATATTTATAACAGCTTCAATTACGTCTCTCATACGCTTAAACAATGCTCCCATTTTCCAACAATTTTCGTTCCTTTTAAAGGAATACAAAACTTCGGTTTTGTATACTTTTATGGACGTTTGTAAGTTCACAGAATATCTCGGGATCATGCATTGTGTGGACATCTCCTGTTCCCAGGTCCACATTAACGCAGGTCCACGCATGCATGCATTGTGGACCACATAATTTGACTATACCACACATCCCCAGCCCCCCCCCCCCCCCTTTTTTTAAATATTTTTTGTTGTACTTTAAAAAAAAAAAATGTTTTTATTTATTTTTTTATTTTTTTATTTTTGTATTTTTTTTTTTTTTTATAGATATAGCAGACACTACAGAAGTGCACTGTTTGGTTTGGGTGTGTACGCAGACAGATTAACCCAAATATACCATGCCCAATATAGGGGCTGAGGGTACCCCCTCCCAATGTTCCCATAATTCAAAACATAATTGTCCTCTTTTACAGAAATACCCCTAAAATCCTCTGAGGAATTCCTGAACACACAATAAAGACACACCAGAGGGGGCGGGGGGGGGGTGTTACCACCATGCCCATACCGAGCACCAAATGAACCCAAACCTAGTGGTGTCACGGTATATGTGTCCATAGTAGACCAGATTTCTTCCAGCCTGCCCGTATAAAGCACCGATCATGAACCTATTTCGCTATATTAACCACGCGCACGAACTAACTTGTCCACTCAAGTTTTATATCTCAAAACTGCGTTAAAAACAGCACATCGATCGCATACGGTTCACTTCGCATCCCAAATCCCCGTAAACACTGTACTCACCGTGTGCAGTGAAATGATGACAAGCACCGCAGTCTCCATCCTATGACAAGTCAAATCACAAACTGGCATACATCAGAACGTCCAAATAACAAATTCTATTTGAAAGACTTTCTTCGCACTCCCTGCTCTATACCAGAGTTGGAAAAATATGAGCTATAGCTTTAATGACTGTATACTATTACCGATAAACAGTGGTTGTGTAATATGGTTCAATCTATTCAGACTCAAGGGGACTCTTTTAACGAAGAAAAAATGCAAATCGAAAATTATGCATTGTTTAAAAATGCGTCCACGTTTTGAATGGGCGGAGCTTTGGTTGGATTTCGGGGTTCGCGTAACTGCTGGTGTAACGGGGAAATCGCCTGCATGCAGTGATGATCACCGCACTCCTTATACAAAGACCTAGTAAATATTTACCAGGAAAGGAACACTAAATCATGAAACACCCACACATAGGAATGATGGAAGGCACGAGATGGAACAAGCATTAAGCTCATAATTTGTTTTGAGGGAAACAATGAGTTTGCCGCTGTTGTGTTTGTATTTTACCACTGACGCGTGTCGATAACTCCTAGTTTGCGGGCATTTGCGGGCGGCACGATCACCATGGGCGGCGACCGCTTTTTATGTTCGTCCAAAGTGAATGATGTACTTCCCCTATTAACATGATTTATAAAAATAAAAAAAATAATGTTACCAGGTTTGTTTCTCGTCAAGTAATAAACCACAAGGGAAACTGACTGGGTAAATTTTAAATGGTTTGGGGTTGAACAAAAAAAATTGACTAGAGCGGGATTTGAACCAACGACCTCCGGATTAACGTACCGGCGCTCTACCAACTGAGCTATCTAGCCCTATGTTTGTTTCTCGTAAATTTCTCCCAGAGTCGAATCACTCACTATGGCAATAATATCAACCGTGACAACTAAACGTGCAAAAGGTTCGACTGGAATTTTTAGTAGTAAGATAAAACAGCCAAGGCCCATTAAACAGACAGCACAAATCTCGCAAGAACGTGAACATTTTGGGAAACTTTGGGTTCCCCCTACAATGAGTACATTTTCACTAATAATTCACAGGTAAATTCCTGCCATAATTACCGTGCGCTTAATATTGAAGACTATTTGGATCGCAATAATATACATAAAATCAAACTTTAAAAACAGTGTAGGCCTATAGCCTCAGCAAAACACCTCACGTTACGATTGGCAAAACAGGTAAAGAAAAGACTTCAGCACAAGTTTGAAATGGCAGCTGTATCAACAGCGCCCTCTAAAGCCATAATCGACTTACAATGCCTTAGCGTGTGGAGGAAACATAATATAGGTTTTCCCGGCCAATTTCAGCAAAAATTCATTCAATTTCATTGACATGCATTCAATTTCATGCATTTTCTCCTAATCCCCTCGAACTAGGGTTTCTTTTCAGCTCTTAATGCATTCAATTTCATTTAAGGGCATTCAAGACTACACTTTGACCATTCTTAAGTTGAAGTTTTACTACCAATTTGCAATTGATGCATTCAAATTAAGACTCACCGAAGCGAACAATATTTTTCTGCTAGTTTGCGTTTTCTTTTTCATTTATGTGCAACGAATTTCAACTTCTTTGCATTCAAATTAAAGATGAGTTTTGGCTTTGTGAGTAAAATGGGAATTATGGCTCCTTTACTGGCACATAAGTTGTCCTTTGTAAGAGGAGTTTCCATGTATTTTACACCATTATTTACATCATGTGTTTTTTCTTAATTGAAATCGTTGTTCCTTTTGCGTTGTTACCCTTCCTTTAGTTTAAGTCTACACCCGATAACTTTGAAATGCAAAACTAATTATTTCGCTTTAGCCTTAATATGTTTTGTTTGCCCTGGTTATGTTGTCTCTGTTTTTCTTTTAATGTCAGGACAATTTCAAATTAGACTTTAACAAATGTTTCAAAGAAAACTAGAGCGCAAGTGTTTGTCCAAACAAACACGAGGTGTTCGGCTATCAATGGGGTCAGTGTTGTAGTCAACGCGAGAGCTATTGCATTGAGTGGAATTTGGTGCCATTACTGTTATGTGGTGTGCCTAACAACCTACACACTTTAGCAAAAATATCTTAAAAAGCACATGATTAAAAGCCTGACGTTTGATTGTTAGCGAGGTTTGCATGGACGACTGTTTTAAAGACTGACAAAGCTATTGCCAAAATCAGGTTACGAGACTTTTGAACAGAGACTAGAGTTTTGTATCGTTAGAACTTCCTGTTTGGACTGGAAGGAAAGGTCAAAGTGGGGTCATGCTTCAGGAATAAAATGTCAAACGTATAATAAGCTAGCAAGCAACCCTACTATATCAAGTATGCCATTCACTATTAAAAGCTAATTTATTGCTTCATGAAAACTTACTCTTTATTGATTCATTATAAATCACAAGTTCACACAAGCTATGTTGTTCAAGTTGACATTATTAAGCTAAAATATAATTATTAGAAATGTTCAAAGGATTTCAAATAAATTTGGATTCTCATTGAGTATCGATGGATGAAAAATGATTGTTCATAATACACTTGATGATGATAACCTTCAAATAAGTCAAGCATTGTGTAAGCTTTCAGTTGCAATTTATAAATGGCTTGCTTGATTTTTAGATATTGTTACTTGAGAAAAAATTGACTTGAGAAAAATTAAACCGTAGAAGAAACTTGTTTGGAATGCAAGACAAAGGCACATCATGAAGATGCAAGTCTAAGCCTCTTGTGAAGTTTTTTAGACTGAAGTTAGACTGAAAAAACTGAGTCAAATACTATTTCTACCTCCATGGTGCATCATACAGTGACTTGGCAGGGAAATAAGGAATGGAACATAACAGCAAGTGTCACAATTTTCACTGTAGACCATTCCGGTACTGGATGTGCTGCATTCTCATGAAGAAAAAACAATGAACAGAGTATGACTTCATGAATAATCTTCAGACATTTTTTCATAACCTACCAAGTCTCAAAAAAAAAAATTCATATAACACAATAAAAATCATAGCACACTATATTTTAAATGCATGAACAAATTTACAATAACTTATGTTTAGAATGTTTCAAAAATATGTAAACTTCTTTGAATAGAAAGTCTCACAGCATTAGTTACGCAAAGTCATGTTATCTATACCAACAAAAAATGCAATGAATTACAAGGAAAATGGGCTCAACCAGAAGTATTATTTCAATTCCTTTGGACATGTTTTACCTTGCATAATTTGTGTCATTTTGAACCTTCAATAAACTACTGTAAATTTACCTCTCAAGAAAAGACCATCCATAATCATTGTTTTGGCCAGGTATAACCATAGTTGACAACTGACAGGAGCAGTGAAGACTAAAGATGGCTCATGTTGACAGCTGCAACTCCTTTCTGTGTACCAGTCCTGACCCAGTCATCAGCCTCTCATCCCGCCATCAGACTCTGTTCCATATGTTCCTTGATCACTGTACTAACTGGTAAAATAAACAAAATTCAAGACTTAAAACATTTCAAGATTATAATTTAATAAGTGGAAGGTGCCCATACTGCTTTGGAATTGAACAACTTATAAATATTACCCTTTGGGGAAACTTCATTGAAAGGTTGTAACTTATCTATGGCATAATAATATTAATTATATAGTTGATGGAACACATTCATCAAATCTTACCATTTTCTGACACTATTGACAGAGCCAACAATCATACCAATCCCCCATTGCCCAATTCTTCCTCCTCCATGATCATTAAACGACCCTTAGTTTTACAAACGTCACTACTTGACACATTCATTTTGAAAAGAGATTATGTTGAAACGAAGCTTACCGTTGTATTCACCGTGTCGCGCAAATAAACACTGCCGTGAGTGCCGGTGTGAAACGCCATTGACAAGCCGATGTCGCGTCCGTTCTTTTCGGTGTATGATCAAAACATAACCAATGTTAATCCTTTTCTGCTTGCACTTTCTCGCATAATAAAAGTGATACGAATCACTGAAGCAGGTGGACATCTCAGTGAAACTAGGTCTTCAATTCCATAATCACCATCAAGCCACCAGAAGGGCGAAAAGGGAAACGGTTTGACGCCAAACGTAGCACAGGTTGAGAGAAACTCAGTTCCGCAGCGCTGCGCCGCCATTGTTAAAAGTACGATGAACTGTGACATGTCCAAACATGCACAGAAATCACGCATAGCCTTCAGTGTACTGGATTTAACACATGTACAGCGTTTGTGTACATGTGTTCTTTCACTATCGTGCGTCGTCAATGCGGGTCAACTTAAACGTGCGCATTTTCGACCTGATGTAAAGGTCAAAATATTGTCACCTGAGTGCAAAAGTTTGAGCAGGCCTAACGTTCTACACCTTGATACAAAAAATAAACTAAAATAATTGGTAGTTTTTGAGATATGAATTTTTGAAATTTTCAACTTCCGATTTGAACCGGAAGTTAAGGTCAAATGGGATCAAGTTTTGTAAAGGTTTTGTCGAACTTTTAACGACCTGTCCGATGATGTGTCGATTGTAAAAATCCAACATGCGGTTCACGAGTTATGATTTTTTACAAATATTAAACTTTGATTTATTGTTATTCAGAACCTGATGACGTCATCATGACATCATCAAGTTTGTGTTGTCTTGATAATGAGGTTCAAATGTCTGATGAGTTTCAATGTTCAATTCAATTTCAATCTTGAGTTATGCCGTAAATAAGCCCGAAAATGATGTTTTTCAAGAAAAAAACCCAAAGGCAAACTTCGACCAAGGGTAACGACCCGGAAGTAAAGGTCATACGATTTTGGTGTTAACTTTTCAAAGATTGCCCGTGTCTAGATCTATCATATGCCCAAATATGAATACTGTGGCTATAATATTCAGAGACATACAGGCATTGGCATGACGTCACTTTTTGAACTAAAATTGCTTGTAATTTGACACCCGATGACGTCATCATTACGCCACAACTTCTGTATCATCTGCTAGTTGCAATCTATCTTCATGTAAAGTTTCAAGTTGGTATAGGCTTCGCAACTATGCGTTTTTTGTGGACAAAGCCCACTGAGAAGAAGAAAAACTTAAACAAAAAACTAGAGCTTAAGTGTTTATACGAACAAACACCGAGGTGTTCGTCTATTAACGGGTTGTGTCAACGCCTGAGCTATTGCAATTAGTTGAATTTGGTGCCATAACTGTTTTGTGGCGTGCCTAACAAGCTACACACTTCAGCGAAAGTCTAACAAAAGCACAAGATTAAAGGCCTGACGTTTGATTGTTAGCGAAGTTTTTATGGACGGCTGTTTTAGAGACTAACAAAGCTATTGCCAAAATCAGATTGCGGAACCTTGAACAGAGACTAGAGTACAAAGCATGTTTGGACTATGGACTTTGCGGTCAAAATAGCGAAAAGCCGCTCACAATGCAACTGATATAGATCACGTAATGTGTGTGTTTACGGTGCAATTATTTTCGCAGATGATACAGAAGTTGTGGCGTCATGATGACGTCATCGGGTGTCAAATTACAAGCAATTTAAGTTCAAAAAGTGACGTCACGCCAATGCCTGTATGTCTCTGAATATTATAGCTACAGTAATTATATTTGGTCATATTTGGTTCAAGGATGAACACATCTAGTTTGTAAAGGCTTTTACCTGGCATCACATGCTCTTACTGATTAAATGCTACATGTAAGTCATTAGTTTTTGACATTTCATGAGGATGAAAGAAAGATATATTAAAGCTAAATAATTTCATCGTCATTAACAATTCACAAGTCAACTGTGAGAAGAGAAAATAATAATGATCTATCAAAGCCTTTAAAAATATTGTGTTCATCCTTATTAAAAAATAATCGCCATAACAAATACTGGTAGCCGTTAACGAGAGGCAGTTATTGTTCCCTTTGGAACTACCAGATCTGAACCTGACATAATTTGTTATTCAATGACAATATTAACGAAAATGACGCTGTTGACCTTTTTGCTCTGCATTGTAAAAGTAATTTCATGTATCATTTTTGTTAATACTATTTTTATATTTTTTTATTAATAGTTCTTTAATACGTGCATCTTGATCTTATATATTATTACTTTAAACTACTTATTTTGAGTTATTATATATATATATATATATAGTGTCGTCTAAATTCATTCATTGGCTTGTTTTCATTTTATTTTATATAGACCTAGAATTGGAAAACAGTTTTTGTTTGCATCTATGTATTTCATATGTATTTTTTACTATTCTTATTACTATTTTGTTTATATTTTCTTCTTTTTTCTTTGGGGGGGGGGGTTCATACACTTTATTGCAGCCTTTTCCTTTTATGGGAAATTCAACTTCTCTAAATTGTTTAAACACTGCATGCAAATTAGAGTTACTTTGGAATGATTCCTGAAAGTGTAATAAAGTTGACAATTGTTTATTTGAATATGTATGAAAATATTGTTTTGGAAAAAAAAATATTTATATTATAATTATAGAGGCAAAAGCGGCAATTTTTATTTTATGCAAATTAGGCCTATTTCCCCTACTTCCTTTTTCTACTTTTTTGATATGCTGTTTGGGAAGGTTTCAAGAGACACTTGGAAAAAAAATCATTTTTGTTGCAATTTTGTCTATGTCAAACCATACATTGACTAGACTACTATTCCTTACTCCATTTGGTCCGAAGACCTTCGTGGTCTGATTATTTTCGACCCCATCTCTTACGCTTGAGTTTGCTGAAAAGATGTTTAGGCCTAGTTTTCAAGACTCTTGCAGTATATTACTAGAATCGTAGTTCAAATTTCAAAATACATCCAAGGCTTGTTATTTACGTACAATATTGTCCTCCTCGCAAATATTGTCATTGAAAACAGATTATTTCAGGTTAAAAAGTGATAAGTCCTTGTAGGGAACGAAGTGCCTCTCATTAACGGCTGCCGGTAATTTCTATGGCGATTATTTTGTTCAAGGATGAACACATCTAGTTTGTTAAGGCTTTTACCTGGCATCACATGCTCTTACTGATTAATTGCTACATGTAAGTCATTAGTTTTTGACATTATCATGAGGATGAAAGAAAGATATATTAAAGCTAAATAATTTCATCGTCATTAACAATTTACAAGTCAACTGTGAGAAGAGAAAAAAATAATGATCAATCAAAGCCTTTAAAAATATTGTGTTCATCCTTATTAAAAAAAAATCGCCATAACAATTACCGGTAGCCATTAACGAGAGGCAGTTATTGTTCCCTTTGGAACTACCAGATCTGAACCTGACATAATTTGTTATTTAATGACAATATTAACGAAAATGACGCTGTTGACATTTTTGCTCTGCATTGTAAAAGTTATTTCCTGTATCATTTTTTGTTAGGTGTTCGGGCCAACAGCCCGGAACACCTCTTATTTTTGTTCGTTTTTTTTGTTTTCTTCTTCTTTATACTTCTTCTTCTTCTTCTTCTGTCCGTCCCTTGTCCGGTAACAAATGAACCTTTCCCAAATTTGTATGAACTTGAAACTTTACGCATAGTTAGATATTCATTAGGAGAAGAAACCGTTGAAGTTACGTCATGATGACGTCATCCGTTCTTGAGTTATGAAAATTCAAAGTTTATTATTTCAAAAAATCATAACTTTTGATCTACACAAGGGATTCTTACAATCGATACATCATCGCAAAGGTCGTTAAAAACTCCGTAAACGCCTTGCAGACATGACCCCATTTTGACCTTGTTTTCTGGTTCAAATCAGAATTTTTGTGTTCCCCCATTGGTCGTGCATAAAGATTTTACACGTACAACAAGTGTAGTATGCAGTGCAGAGTCACGCTCCAGTGATTGCACCATGTGCACTTGGTGTATAGTCTTTGTTCGAGGCGTTTTCAACATACATTTTCTTTTCGGTTAGTTAGTCTCTTCTACAGTCGTCAATATTTCACAAGTTCATATTTCCTCAACCACATAAGCTATTTGGACAATCTATACATGATATGACAGGGCTTTACGTACTTCACACAAATAGATATGTGGGTGACCTTTCCTTGACCAAAAGTGACTGTGAAATGTTTTGAAAAGGCGTTATTTAATGGCTTTAAGGTTGAAATGTACACCTTTTGATGCATACCCGATTTCAACCGGAAGTGAAGGTCAAATGGGTAACATATTTGTGGCAAAGTTTGAGAACGCTTATGGACCTACAACATGATGTAACATTTGTGATTAGTTTGTGCGTAAAAATTACGGAAAATTCTTAAAGTATGAAATTTGAAATTTTCAACTTCCGGTTTGAACAGGAAGTCAAGGTCAAATGGTGTAATACTCTGTGTAGTAATTGCTACATTTTTCAAGACCTCTCCGATGATGTGTAGATTGAAATATTAGGTAAAGTACTTCTCGAGTTATGAATTTTTGAAGTATTTAACTTTGATTTACTGTATTTTGACACCTGATGACGTCATCATGACGTCACAACTTCCCGATGGAGGTTGTATTACGGTCCTAACATGGTGTTAATTTGAAGTTGATCTGATGTACAGAAGTTAATGTTTTTACCGGGAAAGTGTTTTTTTAAAGAATTACAAAAAGGGAAACTTTGACCTTACGTTACGACCGGAAGTAAAGGTCATGTGAATTTTGCGTTAACTCTTCAAATGTTGCCCATGTCTTGGTCTATCATATGCCCAAATATAACTACTGTAGCTATAATATTCAGAGACATACAGGCATTGGCATGATTTCACTTTTTGAACGTAAATTTGCTTGTAATTTGACACCCGATGACGTCATCATGACGCCACAACTTCTGTATCATCTGCTAGTTGCAACCTACCTACATGTAAAGTTTCAAGTTGACATAGGCCCCGCAACTATGCGTTTTTTTTTGCGGACAAAGCCCACCGAGAAGAAGAAAAACTAAAAAGTAAAAAAAAAAAAAAAACGAACAAAATCAATGAGTTGTTCGCGCTGTTGCACAAACACCTCAAAATAGAGCTTAAGTGTTTGTACGAACAAACACCGAGGTGTTCGGCTATTAATGGGTTGTGTCAACGCCTGAGCTATTGCATTTAGTTGAATTTGGTGCCATTACTGTTTTGTGGCGTACCTAACAAGCTACACACTTTAGCAAAAGTTAAAAAAAAGCTCACGAACAAAAGCCTGGCATTTGATTGTAAGCGAGGTTTGCATGGACGTCTGTTTTAGAGACTAACAAACTATTGCCAAAATCAGGATGCATGAACCTTGAACAGAGACTAGAGTACAAGCATGTACAAGCACGTCAATAGAACGAAAAGCCGCTGACAATGCAACTGTTATAGATCACGCATTGTGTGTGTGTTTTCAGTGCAGTTATTTTCCCGCGGTTTAACAGCGGGTCAATGCATATCCGAGTTCAACCGAAAGTGAAGGTCAAATAGGTAACATCTGTGTGGCAAAGTTTAAAACCGCTTATAGACCTACAACATGGTGTAACATTTGTGAGTAGTGTATGTGTAAAAAGTATGAATATTTCTTAAAGTATAAAATTCGAAATTTTCAACTTCCGGTTTGAACAGGAAGTCAAGGTCAAATAGTGTAACATGTCGTGTAGTACTTGCTACACTTTTCATGACCTCTCCGATGATGTATAGATTGAATTAATAGCTACTTCTCGAGTTGTGATTTTTTGAAGTATTAAACTTTGATTTACTGTATTTTGACACCTGATGACGTCATCATGACGTCACAACTACCTGATGGAGGTTGTATTACGGTCCTAACATGGTCTTAAATAGAAGTTGATCTGATATATAGAAATTATTGTTTTACAAGGAAAGTTTTTTTTTTAAAGAATTACACAAAGGGAAACTTTGACCTTCCAGTCAACCGGAAGTAAAGGTCATGTGAATTTTGCGTAAACTTTTCAAATGTTGCCCATGTCTTGGTCTATCATATGACCAAATATAATTACTGTAGCTATAATATTCAGAGACATACAGGCATTGGCGTGACGCCACAACTTCTGTATCATCTGCTAGTTGCAATCTACCTACATGTAAAGTTTCAAGTTGATATAGGCCCCGCAACTATGCGTTTTTTGTGGACAAAGCACACTGAGAAGAAGAAAAACTAAAAAAAAAACAAAAAAAAAACGAACAAAAACAATGAGTTGTTCGCGCTGCTGCACGAACACCTCAAAAAAAAAAAACGAACAAAAACAATGAGTTGTTCGCGCCGCTGCACGAACACCTAAAAAAAAAAAAAAAACCGAACAAAAACAATGAGTTGTTCGCGCTGCTGCACGAACACCTCAATTAATTTTATTCTTGAATGTTTCAACCCGTCTCGCCCTATAAATCTACATTATTCACTGCTCTGGACCAACCTCGGGCAGCCATCTTTTGAGCCAACATTGCTTGGGCATTTACTTGGAGATAATGCCAAATAAGTTTCATTTAAAGTATCTGCCTTTGAAAGGCAGCTATACGATCAAGAAAGCATACAGAATTTGAATTTGAATGCAAACTTTTGGGAAAATGTTTGCTCATAAATGAAATTGAATGATTGACCAGGTCTTGCTTATGGCTTTTGCGAAATTGAATGATTCTTACGGCCTAGTGAAATTGAATGATCTGATTTGACTAGTGAATGCTAAACTAGTGAAATTGAATTACTCTTTTTGACTGTTGAATGCTGATTCAACGGAGCATTCGTTTTCAAACTAAATTGAATGAGCCGGGAGTTAAAATGAATGGATTTCTGATGAAATTGGCCGGGAAAACCTATATTACGCACTTATTACATCTGGGTCTACAAAGCTCTCTAGCCCCCAAATAATTTGCCCCCTACAATGAGTACATTTTCACTTTAATAATTCATAGGCAAATTCCTCCTACTTAATACAAATGAAGACATCTGGTCACAATAATGATTATACATAAAATCACACTTAAAAACAGTAAAATAGGCCTATAGCAACGGCAAAACACCTCACGTTACGATTGGATCTACAAAACTTTTTAGCCCAAATTTTTGTAAAGCACAGAGAAGGTCCTAATGTACATTGCTCATGGCTGGTTCTGTGCTGATCATACTTAAAGGAACATTACAGAATTGGTTTTTGCTAACAAAACAGTTGCTGGCAGTGTAAGAACTTTATGTGATCCACCATATACATAAACAGACAACCCTGTAGAAGTTTGAGATCGATCGGCCATCTGGGTCACGACAAAATAGTGAAAAACCGATTACACATTTGCATGAAATCATATAGATTCAACAATGAATAAAACGCTCACTGAGCAATAAACTCCAATCGGAAAATTAGTTTATTCATTTCTCATCTATGGCATTTCAGACAGAAATATTTCAAGGGATGTTTTCTACTATCATCATCATTAGACCGTGTAAGTTTTATGTAAATCTGTGATCAAAAGTATACCAATTCTGTAATGTTCCTTTAAAAGTATGAGTATGATCAGAAGTATAAGATCATACTAATCATTCTTAGTAATAAAACTTGACAAGTAGCTTCATATTATTATCACAACTTTTTGTAATAAAACTAAAGAACCCTCAATAGTTTATAGTACTGAGACCAGTAGCCCTGAATTAACCTGTGAAGAGAAGACGGTTAAGAAAGTTCAATTATAGATGTGGGATGAAAACCACGCAATTAGGCCTATTAGGTAGGGATTGAAAAACTAGTCCACGTGCAAGTTTCCGATCATATAAGCGGGATTCGAACCGGGGTCAACTGAGGTGAAAGGCCGGGAAGAAACCACAAAAGCCAATCTGATTATTTTTCACTTTAAATCTAGATTAAAGTTTTCAGCTCATTCGCACGTCGTCGTACGGTTCTGCAAAATTGAAACAAACAACAAAAGTGTAATAACTAGGAGAGGTTTGCGGTGACACCATGTTAAATCTCTTGAGTAGTGTTGGTTCTTAAGAGAGGTGGTTAACGACTCAACGTTTCGATCAGTATGCTCTGATCGTCTTCGGGAGAATGCTGGACTCTGTGTAATAATTGAGCAAAAACATAAACGCAAGCTGTACGTTTACCAATTCTAGATCGGCCATACAATTTAATCTGAACATTCCATGAATTAAATACACATTACAATTATTGGGGAAAAAATACGAAAAAGAAAAAAGACAGGATCAATTCGAACTACATGTATAAAGAAATGTTCTTGCACACCTTTTATTAGTGAAGCATTGCATGGAAATAAACCTTTAACACGATGCTCCTAATGGGGATCAACGGATGAAGGGCACTGTCGTCTTGTGGCTAGACTTGACTCAAGTCCCAATCCCGTGCCATCCCCAGAAAACTATTGTTTTGTGATGCTCTGCATTCCCCAACCTGTTCCATTCTTGGGACCACATTTTTGACGGCGAGCGCGCACTGCTATAGGCTATGGGTCGTTTGCTAGCTGGCGGGATATGCTTAGGGACCTCTCACACGAGAACGGGACTTGAATCAAGTCTATCTTGTGGCTGGACATAGACACATGAACTCTCACCCAGCAAGCGGGCGCGTTGACCGTCACGTCAACAACAAAAGCTTTAAAGGACGCCGTCATTAATATCGCGCACACGTGTGCAGTAACTAGGTGAGAGTTCGGAATTTAATGTGTGGCTAAAGACTCCCTATGATCACGACGACAGTGCCCTTTTAGAATTGAGACTGAGAGTAATTCCTATCCCTTTACTATTGGTCCTCATTTTGCACCTTGCAGTACGGGGAACAAAAGATTAAGAAGTATAAAACCTACTCCCCACCTATCTCATCCGAAAAAAAAATTAGGACAGAAAATACTGTTTAGACTTTGACATCCAAGTTATTGACATCACTCACTTCACTTATCATCACAAAGCACAACAAGGCCAACAGACCGCACAGAAAAACAACACTAACACTCAGCAATTTTTTCTATAATTACTATAATCAGTTAAAAGCACCCATTGTTATGGACGCAAAGAGCGCCCTCTACGAAGATTAGTGTTATCATGTTGAAACATCAGGCAGTTATAATGATACTGTTCAAAATGTAACTTTGCACTTTGAGTTCCCCTTTGAACATTGAAATGTTAGAACTTAGATTGTTCAAAACTGTCAGCATTTTCAAAAAGCTGGAATCAATGCATAGCCCACTTAATCTTGGGGTGAAAAATAAAAAGAAAAGGAGAGTTGTTCAGAATCTTTAAACGGAGATTGGCAGTCTAAGTTTACCAACTTTTAATGGTAAGAAAGGGGTCCAATTCTTAAAATTTAACGTTCAGCAGTTATTTTGTTTACAGTTCTTGAATTATGCCTGGTAACTACGAGATAGTCTCTCATTTAATGACAAGTGTATTTTCTTGCCTGCCAGGAAACGACATAAAATGCACAAGGTCATTCTGTTTTGAAAACAGGGCCACATGGTGTATTGACTCATCCCCTTACTTTTAATACTGTGCTCTTTGGCACTCTTACCATTGAAAGAACTGGAAACATTTTTGTATAACAGTTTTAATTTAAATTCCATTTCGTTAAACATGTTTTCAATTAAACATTTTTGAGATATGGTGGCCATATTACTAGGGCACTCTTTGGCACTGCTAAAGTGTTCACCATACCTAAAAAGGCTAGTGGACTTCAGCAAAATCTACTCTTTTAAATTGTCCATGTGTCCCAACCTGTAACGAAGTTTCAAAGAAGCGTTTTAAAATATCCATGGATGGGATGTGTTGGGGTTTTGTTTTGTTTTGTTTTTTTGCCTGAGAAACATTTCCTACCCCTGGGAGCACAGTTTGAGCCCTAATTTGCAAACGGATGCCACACTCTATTATGAATTAAAGCATCAAATTGACATAATAATGTTAGCATTAGCAACATTTTCGTACTGCAGCAACTTCAATTATTATTATTTTTTTCTAATACATATATTTTTTTTCCACTTATAATTTGTTTTAAATGTGTAAACTTTATGTAAGGGCAAGCCTTGATACTGTTTGTTTTCAAATGTATCCGTAAATATTACTATTAGTTTTGTAGTTCATGTTCACCTATGTATTCTTATAGTAACTGTACATTATTTTTTTGTGTTGTTTTGGTCTAATAAAAAAATAAATAATAATAATAATAATAATGATGAAGTAAAAATGATAATTTACAACATAATATAAGGCAATCTTTTATACAAAAATAAAACAAATTTAAAGTTGTTGGCAAGTGAACAATAAAATCAATAATTCAATAACACAAAAAAACAAAAACATCTGGGATGTGTTTTTGCAAAAACATCTGGGATGTGTTTTTGCAACTCTAGCCAAGAGTTGATAAGGTTGTCAAGGGACCAATATAAAAACCCAAATAAACACATCAACAAAAGTAAGTCCCCCCCCCCTCAACAGTTCGTCATAACATTGTAAGGTAAAACATTTTACCAATACAACTAATTTAGAAATAATTCTATTATGTCATAGAATTATTTCTTAATTAGTTGTATTGGTAAAATGTTTTACCTTACGGTGTTATGACGAACTGTTGAGGGGGAGACTTACTTTTGTTGATGTGTTTATTTTGGGGGGTTACAGCTCCCAAAACATACCTCAAAACAATGAGCCAAATTTTAAACTTAGTTCTGTACAAAAAACAACAGTACTGAATTTCAGAAAAACAATATTGCAATATAAAATGCTAATAATATTAATACATTAAGTGACCAATTTGCACGATAATTTACAAAAGGTGGATTACACTTGTTATTTTAGAAAAAATACCAATTTTAAATATTAGAATAAAGTTAAGTACAATGTTTTTGTTAATATTTTTCAAACCCTTTTTATTTAAATCTATTGTACGAAATACTGTCACAATTAATACTTTAGCTAATAGAAGTAGATTTCTGAAAATTACCCTAACTTTTTTTACAAAACCAATTTCTGAAGACAGCAGATGTGATCTACAAATAAGTTGTTAGAAATCACGTTAAGTGGCAGCAACAAACGTATAATTTTAAGTCCTGATCACATTCCAGTCGAATACTACCCCAGCTTCAGGCCAGGGATGTTTCTCATGTTTCTTGTAAGTAGATTAATCTCCAAATACATGTAATATCAGGTTTTGCCAAAACAAAGGAAAAACCAATTAAATCAGAGTTAGCTCTTTTTCTCACTTAAAGGTATTGTACACTTTTGGTAACAGCTCAAAATCAGTGTCCACATTTTGTGTGATTAAACAGATGCATGAACAAACAAACCTGTGAAAGTTTGAGCTCAATTGGTCATCGAGGTCACGAGAAAATAGTGAAAAGAGATCTTATGTGTTTTCTGTTTTTTCAAATTATCGCACGCGATAATTACTATTGTTTTACTCGTTTCTCAGAAACGATATACCATTTTAGGCAGAAATATTTTAAGGAACCCTTTCTACCATTACTTACTTTAAATCATGCAAGTTATGTGTGAATCTGTGAAAATTTTGTTTTTCGATCTTACCAATAGCGTACAGGGCCTTTAACTCATTCAAATATTTCACAACTAACATTTGTAAATTCATACACTGGCATTGAACAGGTTGAACAGTTTATGATTTATTTTTTGTACTGCCTGCATGAATGTCTACCAATTGTAGCATTTGTTTGAGGTATAAACTAAAAATCTTAAATTTTAAACAATGAGCACTTTTTCAAATAAAGAATTACCTTTATATTTGAATACTGTACTTCTGTCCTATTTTCAGTACTTACACACTTAAGACTCCATCATCTACAGGTGTGATAGACACTGCATGACGAGATCCTCAAGCGTTGGCATGTCAATCGGCCCGGTCATACCTTGTTTGACGTATCGCGATAGCCGATTCTCCAAGTCTCTCTTGTCCAGTTGGAGACGCCACCGGCAGCCGATTAAGATCTGCAGTAGTGGGATGATAAAAGGATTCGTCTCATCCCTGCCGATGCTCTCCCAAGCCGACTCAGCGTAGCCATGGACATGCGCCTCACCTCCTTCCAGGGACGTATACGCAACAATTAGCGCACATTGAGTCCGTGCTGTGTCAGGGTGCTTCAGGCCGAGCATCTTCTCCTGAAGATGGAGAGTGTTCTGTAGATATGGGATAGCCTCTTGGTAGTCTCCTTGGGACATGTACCGGTAGGCAATCCTCAGATCGTGATTATAGAAAAAGTCCTGAAACTCCTCGGACAGACGGATCTCCTCATACTTATAAATGTTCGTCAGGAAGGCCTCAAAGGCGCGGCTTCGCTCTGCGATAAAATCGTGCTTGAAGTTTCCTGTGAGGGTCTTGCGGGGAAATTCAATGCTGTCCATGATTTGTGGAAATCCCTTACGGAGTTCATAGTTAGCTTGTGGAAATCAGAGTATCTCCTCTCCACAATTGCTTGTGATGTGTCACTTTTAATTGTTCTTAATACAGCAACTGTGTAAAGCTGTCAACAACATAAAAGAAAGATTAAAAATGTTAACCTGGGTCTTCACTTTTTCAGTGACTAGCCAGGAGGACCATTATTATATATTTTCGGTACTGAAACCAAGGATGCCTCATAAGTGAACTTAATCAGTCACTGTAGCCTGCAAGCTTGCAGAAACCTGTAAACAAGAGAACTTGCTATGTGAACCAGAAACACCAGGGTTTTAACCCCTACTCTTCCACGATAAGTGTTCTGGGTTCTTGTACATGTACATGTATGTGCACTACCAATCCTAGTACATGTACACGCTTAATGTGCCATCCTAAGGACATTGAAGCAATTGTGGTTTTAGGTATTTTTCTCAAGGACACAAGTGCCATAACCAGGACATGAAACCACATTTAGCTTGCATTTTAACTTGAACATCAGATTATTTACTAATCTTCCCTTCATTATTGCAATGTGACCTACATGTATGTGTTTAAGAAACTGTCTGGCTGTGGTAAACAAGGAACTACATGTAATGTAGATGTAGCCAGCTGGAACAGTGTAAACATAATACAAATAAATTAATATATATTTGGTTTGCGGTAACACCATGTGTACAAATATCTACTTTGCTGTGTAGATTTGTTCTTTAGAGAACTTGTCTTGCTATTTATTCTACTACCGCGGAGTAGATTTTCGAAATTTGGGAGACTTCTCAGTTCTGAAAAGAAACGCGGGAGGTAGGAAATCGGCCTGGACTACTACTTTAGCTTTGTGGATCGGGGGGACTTTTCGTAATTAACTGCACTGCCGCGGAGCGAGTTCTTAAATTAGTGTACAAAAGCTACACTTCACCCACACCTAAAAGTCTGACGATTGACTTGTCATAACTGCAATTATTATCAACACTTATTATACATTGATTTCATTATAAACTGCCATAGTACTTGATGTGTTATCAACCCATAAAGACTGCATTGACAAAAATAAAATGACTTAATAATTATCGGCACTACACTGCAGTGCAGTGAAATTGAAACTCGCAACTACAAAGTGTGCAAAGCAATCATATTCATGCACTAGTGGTAGATTTGTATTAAACATATGCAAAAAAGTTGGACACACCCCAGCCTCGCTCCCATGGGCAGGGCACGATACGATACCTCTCATCACTAACCCCTGGTAGGGATGTACTGAAAAACAACGCTGATTGGCTCCAAAAGTGACCACTTTGCATCTTGCACGCTTGTAAAAAAATTTAAATTGTGAGTGCTTGTATGGCGCTTGTGGGACGCTTAGTACACGCGTGTGAAAATGCAAGTATTTTGACGCGATTCCATTTCAAATGAATCATGTTTTTACACTGTCTCCCTAGAGTTAGACATATCACAAGATCAAAGAGGAATGAGATTGAGAGGGGACAAGTTGCTCTTTGACTTCAGGCCTCTTTTGCGAGTTACCATACTTAAGCGGGTGCGTAGAGTGCATCGGCCACAGGCCTATTTAAAACGTGCTGGATTCGTGCACATTTTAATGAACCAATTCCAGGGGTTATGAGCGAGCAAGGCATACTGGAAAAAATGGCGCGGCGAGATCGATCACCCCTGGGAACGAGGCTGGCCAAACCCCCATCCTTAAGTCAAAGATTTATTTATGTTGCCTACTATTTGTGTCAACTGGCCTTTTCAGATCTACTGACCTCATTACAGAAATCAAGATGTACTTACCACAAATTTTTTGCTTCCATCTTTCATTGTTTTGGCAGAGACAACTTCAAAAACTGTCCTTCCAGGGATGAATTTATTGGCCTTGGAGCCAACTTGAAGACTGTGAACGCTGCCTGTTCTCTCTGTCCAATCAAGAAAAAACAATTATTTGAACACTGTTTGTAAAAAGATAAAATAGAGTAAAGTTATATTGTTTTAACACATTACATCAACCCAGGCCTACAGGAAAAAGTTTTGAAGGGGCACCAAGGCCAAGGGCAAGCAAAAGAGGCAATGGCCTCCACTGCCTCCATGTAATTCTAGGCCTGTAGTACTAAACCATATACATCATGTGGCATTTAGCATTTTTACTACAGTCTTAAAGGGACACACCGGCTTATTGTTTACCTAATCTAGTGATGTGGAATCATAAACAATAATTTTCAGATGGTTGTTGTATAACAAAAATCATCAAAATATCACGTAATTAACGAAAAATGGGAAGAAAAAAAAATTAAAAGCCATTGCAACTGCTAAGTTTACGTGACATTGTTGTAGCACACTGGTGCTCTGCTTATATGTATTACTTATAACAATGGCAAGGCATGAGGATCCAGTCTTCTTATCCATCAAGCACAACTTAACGTGTAATTAAATAACCGACATAAACACAAGTCAGTCTAGTCCGATCCACACCAACTTGTATTCTGTGGACATCGTGCAACTATTACAAAGGCGTACATGTAGACCAGCTGTATTATTAACATTTTGTCGTCGTCCCGCCGCGTGTGTAGCACAGGCAACATGTAACGTGACAATAGTTAGGGGATAATAGCTAGGGGTACAGACTAAAACCTGGTAACACAAAATGTAATTAATGGTCTGGCTCCCTACCCCTCCCCCAAGCTCTGAGTTCTTGCCCCCGTGGGTTGTCTCTCTGGCCCCACGAGACACGGCACCGGCTGTATGGGATATGCCCCAAGGTTTACATTCTGCTAGCTCCCAATGCTGGTGCGCCGTAAAACACGCTTCGGTTGCATGGACTCTCTGAATGCGAATCTCACATTCAAATTTTCATAATTGTTTACAACTTGGATCCATAATCTGAATAGTCGTTTTTGTCAAATAGCCTACTCATAAATATTTTTTTTAAAGAAAAATTTTAATTTGGTTCGGTTATCTACTTTTTTACGGCTGGAAATAAAACTACCTACGAACCACATTTTGGTTAGGATAAATCACAAGACTATCGTTTTCTGAAAAATGCTCAAAACGGTCAAAGTTGATACCAGTTACTTTTCTAGGAAACGTTCTTCTCCATTTCGGGAAAACCTTTGGAGTCATGTTTTAGTCTATTTTTTAGCCCAAATAGCCCAACTAAGCCGGGGTGTCCCTTTAACTACATGTACTAAGAATTGGATAACAGGTTATGTATGAAAAATGTTTGGAACCAAAACGAGTATATACATGTACAGTGGCCCCTTTAAAGTAAATCCAGCAACCTTGCCACCATCTACATGTACAAGTATGTGATGTAGGAGGGGAGTCCATCCTTCATTATGATAGTGTGAATTTCTCGCATACTTGTATCTCATTATGTTTACCAGTAGCACTCCGCACTAAAAATAGAAGCTAATGTAAGTACCCAGATCTCAGACAAGATTGTCAAATTTCACTAACAAAATAACATACGTTTGCATAGGTAAACAAGTTTTATATGCACCCGCATGTACTGACGATGACGCAGTGATCACGTAATTGGTGGAATGTTTGTCTGACAGCCAGGATTTTTGACAACAAACACATTACCAAGCTTTCAAGGAAACCAGTCGGCAGCCATTTTTCATAAAATATGTGTTCATGTAGTACATGTATGTTACTATGTCATGACATTAAATTCCTGACGGTAAACAAATTTTAATACCCCAATGATTATCAAATAAGAATGGAACTTGGAACTTGGTACATGTCCATGTGATTATGTGATATATCACAAGGTTGCGAATTGCGACAGTGAAAATTCATAATGACTGGCCTGTCAAGTCTTGTGTTGTATTGATTAGTTGGTGCCTAGACAATAGACATGCCAGTCCAGTTTTATTTAGTAATAAAGTGACACCATAAACTTAAAGTAATTAATGATTTACAAGTCTAGACTCTGTGTACAACTACAGTACAAGTTCCTAATGTTCATAAAGCAATACAATTTGAAAAGGCTAAACGATTATTGCCTCAAAAGGTCAAAATATTGGCTCGAGTCTTGACACTGACTAGAGTGACACAGTATGCTACACACTTGACATCGACATTGATTGATTATATTAATTATTATTTATTGTACTGTAACATACAACATGCAATCATGGTAGAAATATTTCTACCTCCATGATGCAATACAGACCTTTACGAGCAGCACCACCACCAGTGGGGCCGCGTCTGTACTCTGCGACCGAATCACTGTCTTCATCGTCGGCAGACAAATCACTGTCGGCCTCGCCATCTGCTGCGTTGACAAGGGCGGAACTCCGAAACGACAATCTTCCACTGAATTGCAAGTCAATATCGTCGCTGCCTAGATCATTATCACTGCCAGATGTTGAGCTTATTGGGTCATCGATGCTTACATCGCAAGCTATCTTCTTTAACTTCGAAGCCATGGTTTGGTAGCCTACTACTCAGTCACAGGACTTATGTTTTTATTTTACCAACGGAGTCAGTTCACCGACATCGTCCGCCATGTTGGACAGCCTTTCAATTTGTTTGTTGTTTGGTATTTTCTCCAATAAGTGAAACTGCAAAATCAAAACAATAATCACCGCATCGCAACATATTTTTATAAAAAAACTCTCATTCTAATCAGGTTTAATGAAAAATTAAAATAACAAGTGTTTTGTTTTGTTTTTGCTAAAGTCGTCATGGTATCGATCTCAATCGCCAAATACACCAATAATCGCTCTCAGCTATTTCTGTCAGTGTCTAAGCTATTGGCGTGTCAGAGGGTCGTGATGTTGATCTTGATCTAAACCATGATATGATGTCTTCGTCTGTCATTCCCTACGTCATTATTGCATACTAAATTATTTCGGTTTCTTTAAAGTGCGTGGCGAGTGCCACCCATTCATGATCTGTCCCAAGTTAAGATTTCTCGGTCGCATTCCGGATACTGAGATCTCTCGACCTTTATCCGACCATGGACACAGATACATGCAACAGTCGTCGTCTCGTCAGTAAGGAAACATCAGTACTCTTGAAAACTGGTGATTTTCTGGTAAAGTGCAAAGGACTATGTTTTTAAAATTACTATTTTGAAAAAGTACTTAAAAATAGTATAAATAACTATTCAAAAAATTGTGTCCTCATGCGTGTTTTTTATGTTCTCGTACATTGCAGAATTCATCTCTCTGCAAAATGAAAATTTACTGAAGAAATACTAAAAAAGATAACAAAAACACAGAACAAATATTTCCTCTATATGACTAATTTCGAAAAAGAGTTACTCTGAACAAAAAATAAATATAATATAATAAACATGGAAAAACAACGAAGGAACGCATTAAGAAATTTTGCATTTTGGAGGTAATTGTCTTTCTACTGATGTTCATTTAACACCTAGATTAAATTTCTATCTTTTAATTAGGCTTACTTTCACTTAACACTAGTCTGAAAAGTTATTTTTAAAAGCAGATTGATAATATTATTGGTCGGTATGATTCTTGCGATCTATATGATTATCCCTTGGTCATTATAATCTTCAATAACAACAAAACTAAATTCAAAACCCCAATGATATAAAAATACTCACAGGTCGTTGTCATGGCTCTATACACAACGAACTGTCTAGTCTCATGCAACTCATTGCCACGAATTATTGGCTAGTTTTCAAGTTTCTTACATAATCGCAGCTGTTGTAGTACAGCTGGACAAAAACTTTAAGCTGGCGCGAGACAACTAGCGGAAGACATGAGGCTGGTGATCTAAAAAAAAAAACATAATGTAAAAGACACCCGGGGAAAATTTGAGCTCATTGACAACAAGGCTCGTGATCTAACACAATAACCTGGTTGGACAGCTTGAAAAGCACCAATACAACTACTGGCTGTAGTGTCACTGTAACAGCAACTGTGTTAAGTGATGCGGGTATTGATTCATCCTATGGCATATCATTGGATGGGTGTAGGTCACCATTTTGGGGAACTAACCATCAATCATAGCAACCATGTTGCAAGAATTATTTTTTAATTCGCTGTATGTGTCTGTCTCTCGAGAAAATCTACACGAAAGGACCACGATACTGCGCGAGATTGCAGAGCATTGATTTTACCTCTTCATCATTGACCACCGATATATTTTGGACGTGGATGGAAGGTGGTTCGGCACTTGACGAACCTGAACGAAGCCGTGCATTGATGTACTAAGAGCTGCACAATCAGTTAGCGGTAAGTTAACGGCTGGGAATTTATCCAAATATGTATGTTGCTTATTATACGGAATTCTTATCCTAGAAAATTAGCCTATGCGCTGGTATTTGGAGGGGGATAACGTCAAGTCAGAAAATAAACACACAATTTTTTTTCTGCTATTGCATGAAGCGAACAAGAGTCAACACGTACGTTCCGGTTTGTTTTTTTAACGGAAATGTGTAGCCTTATATATCGAAATATTATTGTTATGGAAGAAAGTGTACAAATTGGCGAATTCCATTTGTTTATGGACATGAAATAGTTGTTAAGAAATGTAACTTAGGCTCTTATTGTGTAATTTAAACTGATGATAAGTTTCAATATCAATTGGTACGACATGTCGTGTTGCGACTTACAATAGACTACATTCAGACATGTGTACAGTACATTGATTTTCACCCTGTCTGTAAAATACAAATATTGAAAACCGCCTTCTAAAAAAAGGGCTTTATTCTTACCCGTAAATTATACTAAAGTCCAACCGTTCTGAGTCGCTACGGTAGATGGTCAGGAGCAGTTGACCCGAACAAAAAGGGTTGTATGAGAGAATAATGTCACAAAACATTGTCGATAAAAAGATTCAATGTTGTTGTTGTCTGCTCAAGTTGAAGACATCTGTAATGGCGGTGCAGCACTGAGTATAAGATGCCCAGGCCATGCCACCTGCTGTTGCAGTGCGGGGGATGGTCATTGGTCAAACGTCTGCAACGAAAATGATTGGCTAATCATTTGTTTTTCATTTGCATACTGGCTCGATCACGCCATGTCGTTTTGACAAACAACATTCCCGCGCTCTTTTGTTTTGCGCACGCATATCTATGGAAGAAGAATGCTTGTATGTATATGTGCATTGGTAGGGCCTATGCTATACAACTCAATAAACTAAAAGTAATATCGAACTTGTAAAGTTTGTACAAAATGCCGATATAAACTGTCACTGTATTTTCATCAACAACATCATCCGCATTTAGCGAGGTGACAGTGGGCCAACCGCATCTCTGGTCGTAATGAGGACAACATTCAAAAGGAAACCACGGAAAATCCAAAAGGTCGCCTGCAGGTGATCTTTGGAGGTTCAAATTTGTCGATATACTTTTATTTAATTCTTACTAACGGGGGTACTTCAGATAAAATAATTTCGCAGGATGATTACTAACATTACCGGCAATTAGTGCTCGATGTGGGGCAGAGGGTACCTCCCCCCCCCCCCCACCCCCCTATTGTGTCTTCATTGTGTGCTTGGAATCTCAGGAATTCTTTTGAGGATTTTGGGAGTTCTATACAAGATGAAAATAGTGTGTTACAGTATGGGAACATGGGGGGACCCTCTGCCCCATATCGGGCAGGCTATAATTACCAGTACCAGACCCTGACCCCCACACCCCTCCCCTCAAATTACGCATCTTGTCGCGATGATGGATAGCGGTCAAGGGTGAGAGCACGCCCTCTTGTGGCGATGGATCGTGGAAAGGTATTACATTGTACAACAGGAGGCTATTGAACCATGACTAGGTCATTACCAAAGATGGCCATAACTTTTGCAGTTTCTAATTGTGTTGTCAAGACAATTTACCGCATAACCCTTGTAGCCACTTCAAAAAAATGTGCAGTGATTTTTTTAAATACTCCCGTAGCGAATGGACAATTCTTTTTAACTGTAGGGGCCTGTGCACAATGCTTTAATTTGATGGCAAGCTGAATGCAGTCGTGTCACCCTAGCCTAGTCAAGGCTTCGCTCGTCCCCAGCGCCTTGCCTTAAAACCAAAGGCGCTGGGATGGGCAAATGTATCGTTAACGTTAATGCTCAGGCCCATGCTCAGTCCCATCATGCATCACACTCACACTGCAAGCACTGCATGTATGACGTACTTTCTGAACAAGAATCTGTGCAAGCTGATAGCCCATCCCCAGCGGTCCTGGATAGGCCGCTGGGGCCGAGCGAAAGTCAAGGCGCTCACGGTTTCCCTGATAGTAAACAACGCGAACAGCGCCACCACTGCTAACCTCGCACTATTCATTGTTCTTGTTAGCAGTGGGCGCACCGTTTGAAAAGCCGCGAGCGCTTTGACTAACAAACCAATCAGCACATTAGATTATGAAACCATATCAACCTACTTACTTCTCACTGTGTTATTATTCTTTATATTCAGTTCTGGTTCCCCACCCCACGCCACAAACACTTACTCATGAGAGAGACCTACACCAGTGAAAGGAATGCGTTGGGGGCTCAGGATATAGAATTCGTAGATTGCTGGCAAGAAATCTTGTGGAATCTTAACTGATAACTTTTCAAGTGTCTGTTTTTAATCAAACAATCAGTACTCCGCCATTTTTTTATATATTTTTAATCTAAACAAATCAAAGTTCCCCAACTACACCTAGCCAAACCTAGCCAATTAGCATGCCAATTGTCTTGTTACTGTCGGGTTTGTTTTTCACAAAAAAAAGAGTCAATCACCTACCTGATTTTCCCATAGAACTAAAATTCCACCTCATCCGCACTTATTATTTTTTAGATCTGCGGCGTCATTTTTAGTTAATTTTATTCTGATGCGATTTTAATTAATTATGCATACAAAGACGCCGTTTACCGCCTATGCATGTAAATCCTTGGTGTTTTCAATCAAGCCCGTCTCAAAGTTGTAATAAAAAAATGTTGTCTGAGTGTTTGTTTTCCCCCAAAAGTAGTTCAAGTCAGTAAAAGTCACACTTTTGGAGCATCCTGAGGGAATCGTCTGCTTTTGTTTCGGATGAAATGTTAGAAAATAAACAAGAGAGATCCGAGGACAGTTTGTACACATAGTAATTCAAATTTGCAAAACAATTTGGAAGTGTTCTAATCTAAAAGTTGGAATTGTAGTATAATCAAGTTTTGCTGAACAGAAGGTTCAAAACAAAATTGTACGTGTACATGCACTGTCTATAGCATGTGATGTGCGCCTGTTCAGCAGCTTGGTACAGGTCTATACTTATCTGCTCCATTCTTTATCTACATTATTTAAACATATTTCATAAGCTTTCTTGCGTAATTCGTGTGAGCAGACCATGCCCACACAGAGGTCCTGTGCACCCACCACATCACACAGAAACTAATAACACAGCTCATTATTAATGCTGTCACGTGACGAAACGACGGTACCACCTGATCAAACCGTGTGTCACGTGATACCGCGATACCCAAATTTAGCCAGAACTACCGCCATGCCTGACAGAAGGAAACCAAGCGGTTTTTTAAGAGATATTTTCCACTTCTAAACGGCATATAATTTATTCATTTCAGGTAAGTGTGGAATTTTTACAATCTATGTTAACTAGTGATCAACTGTAGCGTTGAAAGTTGCTGTATAGTAGAGTTTTATTAGTACTATTTTAACCAAAATTCGAAGCATACGATAACAGCAGTTGTTGAGATGAGAAAGTACATGTACGTTTGCGTTTACATACACACGCAAATACTCATGTTAGTTAGAATACTACAGCAAGTACAATTATACAGTGTATGTATTAAAGGCACTGGACACTATTGGTAATCACTAAAAATAATTGTTAGCATAAAAACTTACTTGGTAACGAGCAATGGAGAGCTGTTGATAGTATACAACATTGTGAGAAACGGCTCCCTCCGAAGTCATGTAGTTTTTGAGAAAGAAGTAATTTCTCAGTAAAATATTGATTTGATTTTGACTTGAGACCTCACACGCGTGAGGTCTCGAAATCAAGCATCTGAAAACATATAACTTCGTGTGACAAGAGTGTTTTTTCTTCCATGTCGCAACTTCGACGACCAATTGAGTTCAAATTTTCACATGTTTGTTATTTTGTGCATATGTTGAGATACACCAAGTGAGAAGACTGGTCTTTGGCAATTACCATTACCAAAGGTGTCCAGTGTCTTTAACTTATGCATTGTAAAGTTTAAATTGTAAGCTATACAAACGAGTGTCTCCTATGTTTACAGGGAGCATACACATGTACATTAGAGTGCGTGGGACATTGTCAACACATACAATGTATGTTGGCTCAGGTTGTCGGTCAATAATGGTTTCTTCCCTGCCTTTCACCCCTGCGATCTGGTCCACGTCTAAAACAAAAGTCTCAGAATTGTCTTCTTTATCAAGTTGGTGTGATGTTTCCATTAGGATACTTTGCCAACTATACAATTCAGGTTCGGATTCAGCTAGTCTACTCTTCTACCCCGTACCCTACTCCTAGAATGAGGTTCGATCCGCTATCGTCTCCATGCGTCTCCATGAACCTCATAGAGCTACATGTACAAAATCCTAAACAAAACTTTTTGCCATTCACGTTTCTGCACCTGGAGTTCTCTTTTGAAACCGGATCTCACCAAAATTAGGCTCTAATGTGTGTGTACATGTTCCTTGTACTCTCATTGAGCGTCGCATGGGTCCATAAAATCCACTCCGTAAATTTAAAATTCTTAAAAGCCACTTTCACGGAACACGAACTAGCAGCTACATGTAGCAGCACAGAGTAAAACAGTGCGCTGCAGCGACATTAAAAAGATTAGACATAAATGTCGCTGTTTCAGCAAATGAATTCAACATGCATCAGTAAACATCATGGTGCCAATGATGATTGTCAGCATGGAGATTCTTTATAAAATAACACCAAAACGAGCTTGCTCGGAATCGTTCTAATGTACTCTCCATAATTAGGCAATGGCAAGTGACAACTGGAGGAAAAATGTTGGCAAAAATTGCCAGATTCTATTTGAAAGATCATCACAATTTCTGGTGCTACATGTATGTGGGGCTAGGGCCAAGAGGCGAGGGGAGTCCAGCGTATTGGCACTGTTTATGGGACAACTGTTAAGGCCAAAAAAAATAAGGGTTCTGTTTCTGGTTCCCCGACCGACCCTAGTTTTTAAGCCGCAACCCTAAACTTTTCATTCGGCCTTTAAAAAAAACGGGAAAAAAACGGGGAAAAAAAGAAGAAAAAAAATATTTTACCTGGAAGAAAATGTCTGACTTATACCAATTTACCATGTTTTAGGCAACATTTGAAATAAAAACCAGAACATATCAAGAAGAAAATACAGATATCTTCGTGATTTGAGCCTGCGATGTCCAATGACTCGACTACAAGCGAAAAATACCTACAATTCAATTCGCACGTGTGTACACGGTGCTGTATGAAGTGCATTCCACGGGTTTGCGCAGTCTGCAGATTGAGCACATTTTTGCAAAACTGGCTGCTTGAACTGCTAATCTGAAGAGCGCAAACTGAAGATTGCGCTCAATTTGCAAGGTCGGGCAGATTAACTGCCAAATCTGCAGAGCGCAAACTGCAGTTTGCGCGCAGTTTTGCCTAATTCGTTGTGCAAATTCGTTGATTGCTCTCAACACATGAACCATCGTGGACGTATCGTCAATCGTATCAGAATTTAAAAAAATAGCAAAATAAAAAAACTTTCCGACCTACCGACCCTATTTTTAAATGACATGTAATCGGAAACAGAACACTTTTTTGGGGGCCTAATCCATCCCTGATCTGCATTTGGTTATATCCATATATCAAATAAAAAATCCTAAGAAAACATGATATTTGTATGAGCGTTGTCATTTAGTGTACATTGAACGATAAGAAAACTTGACACCTTATGTTGTAACTAGTTGCAATAATTATAGACCTCTATCCTTCTGACTTTTGACAGCACGAACTCCGGTCAATGCACAGGCTTACTTGTACTGTGCACCCCGATTCGTGAAATAGTGCTGAGTCCCTCAGCCGACCAAAGAATACGCAGGTGCTCTGTTTAAATCCACCGCAATGTTTTTATGATAGGAAATGCCTGTATACATCTACTTTTTTTTGTACAGTTTAATTCAAATTTTTATATTGCTACCTACAATGTAACTGTTACATATCCAGACCACTTTTGTGAAAATGACAATGCACTTGTGAACATTTAAAGAGTTAAAAAAGTGTAACCCCTTATGATCATGAGGAGGATGGAGGTTGCGACTGTCGCAACTAGGTTGTTACGGGGTTGCACTAAAAGCCGACAACACATTTTAAATGCACTGAAAATCGTGTTTGAACGTAAATAAGTGAACCATTTGTGAAAGAGTCATCGATATCTAAGTCACCTTCAGTCTGTTGTAAAAGTTGTATTTTATTTGTAAAAACAACCGGATTCTTTACCACGAAGTAGTAACATCTAATAGAGTCCACCATGTTGTCTTTGGACCCTACTTGGTCGATACCATTATCATGCAGGGGTAGCCAATAATTTTCCAAGATTTATTTTAATTAAAATCTGTAAAAAAAAAACACAATGTTTATATTCTGACTTCCGGAGTGCCAGTAATATTACTCTTTTGAAGTAAAAAGAAAAAGAAAAGCGATACTGTAAAGTAGTCTACATGTATGACCTTAAAGCTTACCCAGCTCATACATGTACTGTAATGGTATTGCTCAGGAATGGTCAAACACAACAAGGCCGTCAATACTAGTTTTGACTTCTTGGTGGAAAATAGTTTTTTTTTATAAGTTAAAAACACAAAGTTTTCAATAGATTGAAGGTAATTTAGATGTTTATTACCAGGATCCACAGTTTCATGGGTTCAGCAAACTTCAATAGGTGAATTTTCAGTGCACTTTAAACGTGTTGTCGGCAGTTGTCATCAGGCATCACGGTCATCAGTTGTCGGCTTTTAGTGCGAAGGTAACATGATACATTGTACATGTGGTACATGTGTGTGTACCTATAGCTGCGCAAATGGCTCCTTTCTTAGTCGCGTCCCTTAGACCTAGGGAGCTACAACGGACCTAGACCAGTTGCGATAAGGCCCCTCAAAAAAGGGTTCTGTTTCTGGTTCCCCGACTGACCCTAGTTTTACGCTGCGACCCTAAACTTTTTATTCGGCCTTCAAAAAAAAAGGGGAGAAAAACCAGAACAATCAAGAAGAAATTACAGATATCTCCGTGATTTGAGCCTGCGATGGCCAACGACTCGACTACGAGCGAAAAATACCCACACCTGTGCACATGTTTGTGTGAAGCGCATTCCACGGCAGATTTTGCACTTTTTTGCAAAATCAGCCGCTTGAAGTGAACTGCCAATATAAAGAGCAAAAAACTGAACATTGCGCACAATTTGCAAGGTCAGGCAGATTAACTGCCAAATCTGCAGAGTTTGCGCGCAATTTTGCCTAATTCATTGATTGCGCTCAACACAGGATCGATCGTCAATCCTATCGGAATAAAAAAAATAAATAAATAAAAAAAACCTTTCGACATACCGACCCTATTTTTAAATGACATGTAATTGGAAAAAGAACCCTTTTTTTGTTTGGCTTTATCGTAATCCCTGATCCTCCCAATGGTCTTAGATCGGAGGGTAAAGACCAACCATACATCATTACATTGTAGGTTAAAATTTGGCAAATTTGTTTGACCTTTTTTTTTCTTTGACATTTTAAATTATTGGGGGGAAAAAAGCGTTGAAAAACTTCCCAAATTATGGCACAAATTCCACTCAGCTCTTAGTCTTAGTACACATGTAGCTACATGTAAGGGATGTGACAAGAACAGTTATCACAGCTACAACAAGCCTTGTGTTTTATGTTTCTTCAACGTATTTTTTTCTGGAAATTGTTATACCTTATATTTTGTTGGCTACTCGTCAAAGAGGGTCAGTTTGCCAGCTTAATACACATACATGTAGTTTACTGAGAGAAAAGCGGAGCCGGCAAGATATAGGCCTACATGTTGTACACTAACTTAATAAAACCTAATACTGAACTATTTTTATCTCAGTATAATTTATCCTCCAATGTTTGTGTTAGCCATTTTGATCACCTAGTGGTGGTGTGCTTTTGTGGCGTATGACAATGCACGCAGTAACAATGCACAGTTCTGTCCATTTAGCTCTGGTATGCGTCACTGCAGCCGATCTTGATTCTTTGGTATTTTTGATCTGATGGGAAATTGGTGCTGATTGACACGATCTTAAGTAGTCGACAATACACCTTGACAGCAATTACCATTTAACAAAAAGCCAAAAGACAAAAAGCTTGTTGTATTACATTACAGGGCCACTTGCCTTGGATTGGGCGCTTTGGGCTATAAAAAGCGTTCGTTATGAAATAAATATGGGTGGAAAGATGTTTCAGAAGTAGAATATTATGATCCACACAAATATTGTGTGCTTTTTCTTTTTCACTTACATGTTCCACCAATAGAACCATATTGTTGACTCCACAAAATGGCGGACTGTGTTAGTTCATAAAGTAAAAGGAAAAACCACGCAATTTTGAAGCATATTTTTGTTGATCATTATACTTTTAAATATCTTTCCAACCATACTCATTTCATAAAAAGTCCTTTTTGCAGCCCAAGCACTCTCTCACTGGTCAACGACAGCATGTTTCTAAGTCTACGTCACAAACTTGTCTCCTTTAAGGGTCGCAGGTTTCATTTCAACCCTTACTCCATCTTTTTTTGCGATTATCAAATGTGCATGTTTTAAAGTTCATATTGAAAAAACTTTTAAACGGACCTGTCATTTAAAGGAACATTACAGAATTGGTTTTTGCTAACAAAACAGTTGCTGGCAGTGTAAGCACTTTATGTAATCCATCATATACATAAACTGACAAACCTGTAGAAGTTTGAGACCGATCGGCCATCTGGGTCACGAGAAAATAGTGAAAAACCGGTTACAAATTTGTATGAAATCATATAGATTCAACAAATGAATAAAACGCTCACTGAGCGATAAACTCCAAACGGAAAATTAGTTTATTCATTTCTCATCAAATATGGCATTTCAGACAAAAATATTTCAAGGGATGTTTTCTACTATCATCATCATTAGACCGTGTAAGTTTTATGCAAATCTGTGATCAAAAAGTATATTTTACAAGTTTTTTTCTTACCAATTCTGTAATGTTCCTTTAGTATACGACCTATTATTTGATAGGATATTTAATAATGATAATAAATTAAACTAATTATCAATTCTTTAAAATTTTCTTTGCATACATACAGCCATGAAGGAGCAAGAGTACCATTCATCGGTCTTCCTGTAGCATCATGGAAGCGTCAGTCCCCTCATTGCCAGTCATTGTGGAAAGAGTCAACTTGCCTGAGCTGACAGAAGAAGATGTGGGGAGAATTGGAGCCACCCGGAGTCCTGGCAGTGCTGAAGGCCTTCATAAAGTGTCTGCTGAAGGTATAATTCAAATCCCTGATACAGAATCCTGAAGATCATAATCTCTCTGTGAGTTATGGCTCTGAAGAGAACCGGGTTATGGTTCCGAAAAGGACCGGGTTATGGTTCTGAAGATAACACGTCCACTGGTTCTTTTCAGAACCACCATAACTCATAGAGAGATCGTGTAAATTGTCCACTTACAATAAATACATTCACATGTAAACGACAGATAAAACAGACTGTCCAAATTTAAAACCGGGTGTCCAAAAGACACCCAGACACCCCTGGCTAACACTATGTCCACCATGCAAAGTTTCAAACCCTATCATGCCTATTGTTTCAATTCATACTGTTTTTGTTCAAATGATTTTCAGAACTAGTTGAGGTAAAAGTCTTAAGTAGTAATTGCAATGGGGTTAAAGATACTTTGTTTTTTACCCTCACACCTACCATGCCTACTCATGTGTGATAAACACTCTATACTTGGTACTTTCCAAGTCCTCATGGTCCTAAGGACCTTCACATTCTGGAGTGTCTTAAACCGATTGAACGCTGTCCGAGCATGCTGGCTGACAGTGAGGACAGTTCAAATACTGTTTTAAAATTAGCAGTGACGCAACCAAAATTGTAATCACTGTGCATATAAGCACTGAGCATAGTGTTAGCCAGAGGGGTTTCTGGGTGTCTTTTGGACACCCTGTTTTAAATTTGGACATCCTGTTTTATATGTCATTTACATGTAAGTGAACAATTTGGACACCAAGTTTTTTAATTTCCAGCAAATATGGGCACCCTTTAAGTTTTACCAAATCCTGGCTAAAACCTTGGCACTGAGTGTATGTAAGCACTGAGTATGAACTGAATGATAGATAATAGTAAATAGTTGAGATTTCTTATTAAATCTCAATATTAAATCATAAAATCATTTATAGAAAACCTGATTTTTTTTATTTCTGCAGTCAATGTCACCTAAGCAACCAGCCATGAATAGTCCATAATATCTACTTATTCTGAAATTACTTTAAACCCCAAGGAAGCTAAATTGCATACTTCCAAATACAGGCCTGGGATTTCATCTTTTAGAGGGCAAGGCCATTTTCATTTTTCAATGGGCACTTCCATTGGGCAATCATATAGTTTACTGGAAACATTTGAAGGGCGCCAAGACGAGGGCAACAGAGCATGGCCTTTGCATAGGCAATGGCCTCCGATCTGTGTAAATCTAGGCCTGCAGATGGGCCTTTTACATGGCTTTTCGTTTCTGTTCAAGGGATCAATTTAGAAAAACCTACTCCAATATTTCTCAGCCAGCACATGTGTTTTCACCCATCTGCTACACATATCTAGGCATCTTTTACTGCTGAGAGCCTTTCATAAGGCACATGAGGGCACTCTTTTCGGCAGCGGGTCCCTGTTGCCCAAAGTCTGAGTCCACAAGTCCGAGTTCTCCAACCAAGTCCGAGTCCTCCAACCTAGTCCGAGTCCCAATTTGTCCGAGTCTGTGTCCTTTGTGTCAATAAACTGTTAGTTGTGATAATCGCAACCATTAATCCTACCGACAATCATGTGGAACCTTTCTGCAATGTCAGCCATATCCAGCCAGTGTCAGACTAATAACCAGATTTGCAAAATTTTACCCTTTTCAAAGTAAAAACTCATAATATTTTGGGGCTCGAGATTGATCTCCACTATGTAATGAATTAATTTTGAACACTTCAAAACATCTTACAGAAAAACCAAAGCACAAGTTACTTTCAACGAACTGACCAACTTGTTCAAAATCCATGTCAATGTCTCAACTACATGTAAGTGTCACACTTTAAAGGTCAAGACTACGACCAGTCAGAATGAGAAAATATCCATCGACCATTCAACATAAACCAATAAAAACTGGATGCAACCATCAGCTATAAATAGCCTGAGATTGCGCTTAGTTTTATCCTCATCATTGGTTGCACAAAAAACTATAATTGGCAAGGTTAGTCTAGCAGAGGGCACTATTTCAGGCAAACAAAAAACACCATCAAAGATTTGAACAAGACTTTTTAAAAGATAACCCTGACAATGACATGCGCAGTGGAAAAAAACAGGGTCTGTGGTTGATATGCAAAGGCAGGCAATGCATTGACGGAATTTTCATTTGAATTATTGATAGTTTACATGGACACCAGTAGGTACATGTAGCTACCATTTATGCCAAGCCAAGTCACGCCAACTTCCAGGGTTGAGTCTGAGTGTGAGTCTCGAGACCAAGTCTGAGTCCACACAAAAGGGACTCAAGACCGGTCTTGAGTGTGAGACCTGAGCCTCGAGTCCTCCAGCACTGCTTTAGTGATGATGAACCTTCCACTGAGACGCATGGCATGCTTCACAACATCTCGTTTGGACTTGTTGATGGTTCCCCCAATACAGTATCCACACTCACTGATTCATAACCTTTATTATGATAATTTACTTCTTTCAATTGCATCGAAATTAACAAAATTTATTAACAATTTCAGAGTCACTTGCTACAGCACACGTCTGTGTACATTGTGGTGACCTTGGGGATTCTTTTTGGACTATGCCCCATGCCCTGGCATGCCTGGGGAGATCAGGGAATTTTTTTTCGGAGTCTGTCAGAAAGCATTCTGTTTATCTGCACCCTTATACAGTACATACTATGTACATGTAGATGTTCACTGTATACCTGTACATGAACATACAGGCACTTTTATAGCATCCCACAAAGATTAGAGCACTTTACAAAGCTGTCACATAAATGGAGATAAAAATTAGTTAGTGGCCTGACGTTTCGACTCTAGTAGAGTCTTTCTCGAAGGCTAAAAGAAAGCCAGGGTCTCTGCTAGGGTCGAAATGTCAGGCCACTAACTAATTTTTTGCATTTTTACTAAGTCCTTTTGGCATGGTTGGTAAGCAGTTTGCAACGGCAAATTTTATTTTCTCATAAATGAAGATACTAAAATCCAAACAATGGATTGATACAGATACACCAAATAAAAGCATGACACAAATAAATGGGTTTTGAGTCTATTTATGAAGAGCTGCAGTGTGTTGGATTCACCGGATGTTACAAGGAAGGGAATTCCAGACCCATGCAAATTTGTTTTACTGACAGGGGTACAATGTAAAGTCCAGATGCATGATGGAAGTTTTATGTATCATACTTCAAATAATCAATGGATTGATTGATACATGTCCTACCCTCAACCCTACATTTTGTAACTCTCTTGAGTGTCCTACTAGGATCCTTTCTCACTCAAACAAAAATCCAACACCATGTATACTCAACACCATGAAATGAATACCCAACCTGCTCTGATTATGGTGGTATGCCTGGCCACATGCATACCATGCAGGCCTGGTACTTCACGGAGGCAGCCCCCTGGCTATTGGTGCCCCTTGAATTGTTCAACTAGAATTTGTAATTCAAGACGAGCAGAGTATACTGTTCGAAACGTCGAGACCAAACCGGCTCTTTTCAGAGCCACCACTCCTTCAAAAGAGACATTTTACCCATGGTTGTACCCGCAAGTTTACTATTCATATTTATATTTATATTTATAGTTTCTCTTATTCTCCACACCATGCAAAGCTTCAAACACCATTTAGAATTTGTAATTCCTTTATGTTTACTTACGGTTTATTATCATTCATTCTGGAGCCGAAGGGCTGAATTCCATGAAGTATGTACCTTTTCCTTTGGAAAAAACTGCTTTGCCCTAAGAAGAACAAAATATCAGGCCTGCCCACGTAAAGTACAGTTTGTACATGTACCAGGCCTGATACTTCATAGAGGCAATGGAGACAATTGCTTCCATTGCCCCCGGTCATTGCCTTGGTGCACTTTGAATTTAGTCATAGAGGTGCGCTTTACCAATGAGAAAATGCCTCGGTGCTCTTGCCCTTTCAAAAACAAAGCATCAGGCCTGATGTACACATAATCAGTTAACTAATGTATTCATCGGTTAAGCAGAATCGAACAAAACATGTTGGATTCTGATTGGTTGGGGTCTTTGGGGATAGTTGGGTTTCTGCATTTCCATTCACAACCACATTTGTGTACCTTAAAATCTGACAAGTGTTCAACATGCTGAAATTCATTCCAATGACTAACTTTTACACATGTAAAGGAAACAGCCATTATTAAGAGAACTCTGTTTTGCAATGTCAAGGTGGTGAAATCACACGAAAGGAAGTAACAGCCATTAGGAAAGCTGCATTTTGATTTTGTCTGTGGCGTGATGATCAAGGGCTGGTAATGCACTTGTCCAGCTCAAGTGCAGAAGTGACCGTATTGCCCAAAAGGTGCACTTCCACTTGTTAACACTATTGCACACTTATGCAGACATTCATGAACGACACATGTACTACTAATAGTTTGCACAAACATGACAGGTTAAAACAAACTTTCAAAAATATAACAGATTGGTCGAAGAAGTTCTTTTAATAAACACGATGTTATAATTATAACTTGGTCTTTGTGCATATTTTTTACATGTAGAATCGTCCGTAATTGTGTAGCTTGTAAACAAATCTTTGTTAACACTTGTAGTGCAATGTTCTGCAGTGAGTAATAGGCTTTTTACTGCACATGTTCAATGTACATGTACTGGCATCTACACATTTATGTGTAACACGTGAATGTTTAGTGTTACAAGGGCTGGCCAATAACAATTAAAGACAAAAAAGCAGCCAAGAAACTTTCTTTAAGTTGGCAGTAGCAGGAGCTAATTTATTTATAATCCTGGGCTGTTACTCTTTGAACAAGGAGTAGCAAAAGAATAAACATTTTGGAAATTAAGGACATAGAGGGGGTAAAGTTTGGTCACTGACCATTTTAGTGGTGGTTAGTGCATGGTCGATGGAGGTATTGGGTGTGCATACCCCCCAGGGGTGAACTATGGGCTTGGGGTAAAGGAAAGTTTGAGGGATGGAAGCTTAATAATTGGATATTAATATGATTAATTGGGCGGTGGTTGAAAGGATGTCCTACTATGTACACATGTACATGTACACAAAAGCCTCTGAAATTTGGAGTGGTTTGGGCTCTCAGCTGAAACCATTTTTTTGTTTTGATTTGTAGATACTTATTTTTTTTGTCTTAAATCCCATAGGTTTAAAATTAAGTGTGCTGGATAACCACTTTGTTCATCACATTGGGAAATAAGTTACCTCACCATGACGCAATAAGGGATCGAACTGCATTTCTTATTCATATCTCCTGAACTACAAGAGATTAGTATACAATCGTGTCATAGTGAAGGAAATAACCATTGTAAGGCCAACAAAAATAAGGGTTCTGTTTCGGTTCCCCGGCCGACCCTAGTTTTTAAGCTGCGACCCTAAACTTTTTATTCGGCCTATACAAAAACCTATACCTGGAAGAAAAATGTCTGACTTTTACCAACTTATTATGTTTTAGGCAACATTTGAAATAAAAACCAGAACATATCAAGGAGAATTTAGAGATATCTACGTGATTTGAGCCTGCGATGTCCAACGACTCGACTACGAGCAAAAAGTACCCACAATTCAATTCGCAGCGCGCACATGTGTACACGGCGCTGTATGAAGCGCATTCCACGGGTTTGCGCAATCTGCAGATTGAGCACATTTTTGCAAACCGGCCGCTTGAACTGCCACTCTAAAGAGCGCAAACTGAAGATTGCGCACAATTTGCAAGGTCGGGCAGATTAACTGCCAAATCTGCAGAGCGCAAACTACAGTTTGCGTGCAATTTTGCCTAATTCTTTGTGCAAATTCGTTGATTGCGCTCAACACATTAACGATCGTGGACGTATTGTCAATCGTATCGGAATAAAAAAAAGCGCAAAATAAAAAAACTTTCTGACCTACCTACCCTATTTTTAAATGACATGTAATCGGAAACAGAACTCTTTTTTGCATGTATGTATTCCATGAACCTATTTGACTTTTCCTTGTGGTACAAACGGGAAGTTCAAATAAAAAGTAATTCGAAGAGTAGGTTTTCGTAAAGAATATTGAAAATCACTTCTTTGTGTAACATAGTGAGTTATTTTTGTTTTCTTCTCACACCTAAAACCTGCTGTGTTTGTTTTTTAACTAAGACATAATGTTTAGTGTTCTTTGTTTTGCATTTCAGGCAAGTTTTTCAAAGTTTTAATTTTAAATTATTTTTGAACTTTTCTTTTCCTTTTACAGGTGACAAGTTATCAACACCCCTGGAGTCTCGTTGTTTGAAGGTTACGTTTAACTCGGAGAGCCCAACTCATGATGAGGATTTCAGACACAGTGAGCTCAAATCTTTGCCGAAACAAACTCAACAAGCCCCTAATGCCACACCCAGCAAAGATGATGTCCTGTCAGTTGTTATTCAGAAACTGACAGAGCTAGTGAATGATAGCCAAAAGTTGAAAAGGTCCAGAAGGGTGCAATCTGATGGCTCATCTGGAAGGAGTTCTCCTTCAAATAGCTGCTGCAATGTCAGACGTGCAGCATCACCTCAGCAAAATGATCCGCTTTACAAGTGTCGGAACTGTCCCTGTCTTTTTACTCTGAGCGAGAAGCAGCTGCTGAGCAAAGAGAAGCCACTGTGTAATTGTTGTGAGAAATCCAAGCAGGCGGGAACGATTCAAACAAGAGGGGTTGAGAAGGAGACAGTCCAAGATATGGGATGCTCTTCAGATGAGAAACCTGCAAAAATAAAATGCGAACTGTGCAGTCATATCGCAGACAGCTACGTCAATCTGCTTTACCATCTCTCCAAACACAATGATGCCAAGATCTTCAAATGTAAACTCTGTGATTTCTTCACCACCATCCAATCACGCATACTCTCACATGCAAGTGTCCACAATGCCACACATGTGTACAAGTGCAGCAGCTGCCCCTTCGTAACAGGCAAGCTCACCAGCCTCCAGAGACACATGAAGAATCACAACAGGGTGAATGAGCTGCTTCTCAAGTGTTCCGAGTGTGGCTTCTCATGCCGGTGTGAAGATGCTCTTCGGAATCACATGTGGGAACACGTCCCGGCTGACCTTCACACCAGCAGCAGAACACCCAACCAAAACCCTCAAGAGTTGATACCCATGACTGGACCTCTCATAGCATCCAACCGTTGCAGGACCCCGACTCCAGATTCTGCCCAAGTTCTGCCGCCACAGACAGCTGTCGGTGAACGGTCATATATTTTCAAGTGTTTACTTTGTGGGTATCTCTGTGACAGGCTGGCCACCCTCAAAGCCCATGCCTGGCGTCATGCAGGAGAGATTGGATGCTCTTACCCTATAGTGGATGAGAACAATTCTCTAAGAATGAGTTTGACCAAACCATGTAAGACTGAATCCCCCTCAGAACCTATACTTCTTCCTGAGAATACTGTAAACTGTTCCACGCTCCAAAGTAAAGACGATAAACAACAACCTAGATCTATCTGTGACATGGTCAGAAAAGAGGAATTCTCCGCTAAGGAAATATCGAAACTTTCTTGTGGGTGCGGCAGTGCTTTGGAGAAGGGAAAAGTGGAGATATCCAGCTGTCGCTGTGTCGGAATCAACATCCCACCATCATCTGTCCCACTAATAAAAGAATTCCTCACCCATAAGAAATGTGAAAACTCAGCCGAAAAAATATCATCCAAGTGTGAAGAATTCACCAAAGATTTGGTCAGCACCAAACTAGATACTAACCCAGCCTTCATTAGTGAAAATCAATTACATGTTACCTCTTGCCGCAGTAACTGTAGTGAGACAGTTCAACAAATAAACAGCTCAGTTTTACTTCCTGGTGATAATTTCAGAGTAGACCCTTGTTTATCCGAAAACAGTCAAGAGCAGCAACTGGTGTTGCACCATGATTTGAATGACCCTCAGCTGCTTTTTGTTGATCCAGATATTCCAATCCCTGAACCAGCTGCCAACGTTGAGGCAATCACAGAACAAAATCCAGGAAAGATCCATGAGCAAACGGAGTCTCGTGAAGATGCACTCATCCCTGCCTGTAATTTGTTGAGTAGGCCTAATTCATGTTCTTTCAGCAGTTCATCTTACGCTTCAGAAATGGATCAACTCAATGACAAAATCTCTGAAACTTTTGGAAATGATTCACAAAGTGAACAGAAGTCTGGATCATCTTCTTCATTTAACGACGGAAGGGAAAAACCTTTAGCATTTAGAGAACATGTTGATGCTGCTTGCAGCATGATGGCATTAACATGTCAGGAAATGCAAGCAGGAAGCGTAAACACAGTGTCTTATATTAATAGTCCTGGCAAAAAGGGTGTCTCAGAGAAGGTGTCAGTGTTATCTCAGGGATCACATTTAAGTTTTACTATAAATAAATTACAGCAGAAGCTAGATTTGCAACCAGAATGCAAACAAGAATTAAAGTTACCTGGTAAGGGAACGAAAACTTTAGACTTTCAGGCTGCTGAGGTTGAGGGAGAGAATGCAACAAGAGGTTCTCCTAATTCATGCCATTTTGATGGAAATTTTAAGGATAAAGATCAAATCCCAAAACAGAATGAGTTAATTCAAGAGGAACAAACCCATAAAGTTACTGATGGCACAGTTAAGAGGAAAAAAAGCTTTGAACATGAATGCCCAAAAGTAACAAAGCGAGTTTGCATGTGTGATCAAGCAGATGTTTATAAGGAAGATTCTCGGTCTGTAATCGCTGAAAGACAACAAGATTATCCCAATGAGCAAGAAGGTTCATCAGATAATGTCTCTTCATGTCATACAGACTCTGAGGAAGACAGTGTTATAAAGTTCTTCATGAGTATTCTTGGAGACAGCCCTGAGCCTTTCCAGTGTAAGTTGTGCACCAAGGCGTATGGGAGTTATCCCTCCTTGAAGCAGCATTTACAGACACACTTGGTGCACAACTCCTTCCGCTGCCCTCTCTGCAAGGATTGCTTTGATTCTTTGGGCAGCCTCAAGTGCCACATTCAGGAGCATTATGAGGAATCATACAGCTGTCCAGAATGCACTGCCTTTTTCTTTAACAAGAGTGACTTACAAACCCACAGGGAGTCCCACAGAGTGCTAAAGGAGGTCAAATGCTACGTGTGTGACATGACCTTTGCAGGCCAGGTTGAGTTTGTTGAGCACCAAGAAGCTGTTCACAGTGAGAAATCCCTGGTAAGGTGTACACACTGCGGAGAGAATTTTGGTAATACAAACACATTACTGCTGCATACTCTGAGCTGTGGGATGCGTAAGAGGCGATCCTGTAAAGAATGCAAATTCTCTGCAGAGACAGCCCAGGGTCTTCAAAACCATGTGAGGGACTCCCACTCCAAGTCCAAGTTCTACAAATGCACCCTCTGTGATTACAAATCCAGCGCCAAGAACGGAATCAAGAACCACATGAAGTTCCATGCCACTGAGAGGCCCTACAAGTGCCACCTATGTAGCTTCATGGGTGCCTATCCACAGAGCCTGCGCTCACACATGAGGATGCATAACCAACCAGACTGGCGCCCCGATTGTCTTCCATCAGAGCTTCCTGAGCAGTACAAGTGCAAATTGTGCTGCTACACTTGCAACTACCTCCCATCCCTGAAGTCTCACATGTGGCGACACGCCAGCGATCCCAACTACAAGTACAAGGATGACCAGGAAAGTGACGCGGACCAGCTGACAGCAGAGAGCGGCCCTGTTCTAAATCTGACGGAGCACATCCCAGCACAAGGTACGTCATCACAAACTGCCTCGGCCACTAGCGGTCAGGGGTCAGAGGTGAAGGGTAACATGGTGACCTTCTGCTGCCAGGAGTGTGGTTTCCAAAGCACAGACAGAGACAAGTTGGTGGACCACTTGAAGATGCACCTACCTCAGGAAGTAATACCCACTTGAAGGACATGTAGAGTGGATTTAAAACCGTAAGCAGGGTGGATACAGCTACTCATCGCAGAGGACAGGGGCCGAACAATTTGAATCAAGAGCAAAGTGCCAAATATTATTGGTATTATATTTTAGGTCGATGAACAGAGTGAACATACTAATTCAGTTAACATTTTCACTTTTTTAATGCCAGTATAACTTAAGGGAATCTTATTGGACAAGACATATTATCACAAGGGTATATATAAATTATACAAAATTCACCTTTTTAACAAAGTTTTATCTTGGGCATTAAAAGATACCTTTAGTAAGTTATACAACCACGCATTAAAGGGGCTGTGTCGTCATGATTAAAGCAGGCCTATGGCTGTACATGTACATGGAATTATGAACTGATCTTACTCAATAACAGCACACGCACCCTCCCTCTGTATCGTCTATAGAGAGCGTGTGTGGGTGCTTTTAATGGATAATAGTCCATAATTCCATGTACGCCACAGGCCTGCTTTGGTTATGATGACACAGCCCCTTTAATCGATAGTTTTAATTTTCTGCTACATGTAAAAACATATCATGTACATGTGCATGTACATGTATTTTAGCTCCATGCTGGGATTACGTTTGTGTGTAATTCAACCTGAAATCGCACTTGGTTTGTTATTGGCAGGCCGATCTTGTGATCAATGTTTTTAAGAACTCACAATTTCTTGAGTTAAATAAATCCCTCATGAGAAACTTGCTGAGCCCATTTTCTCATGGAGTCAAATTGTATAAAGTGGGCTTGTTGGAACACTTTACATCTGACAACTGGACACTGTATTACTCACAGACTGTACTTGATCTGTTTGTTTATTACAAGGGCGTAACTTGCTATAACTATAAGATTGTGGGATATTATGTAGTTGCACTGCTGCAAAGACATCGGGCAACTATTTTATAAATTTCAAAATGTATTTATTGTTGTTGCATGTAAATGGAGAAAAGGGTAAGCTTGGGAATTGGGTTTTCAAATTTTACTGAAATCAGAAATTTTATTTAACTATTAATCATAATTGTTGAATATTTCTTGGCTGTTTTACTAATTTCTCAGTCGTTGTAAAGTATCACTATTCCCTCCATTATTGACAGTATTCATAAATTAATATTCACTGAAATTATTGCAAAACTTGTTATTGAAATCGAACTTAAAGGCCCTGTACACTATTGGTAAGATCGAAAAACAAAATGTTCACAGATTCACACATAACTTATATGATTTAAAGAAAGTAGTGGTAGAAAGGGTTCCTTGAAATATTTCTGCCTAAAATGCTATCGTTTCTGAGAAACGAGTAAAACAATAGTAATTATCGTACGCGATAATTTGAAAAAACAGAAAACACATAAGATCTCTTTTCACTGTTTTCTCGTGACCTCGATGACCAGTTGAGCTCAAATTTCACAGGTTTGTTTGTTCATGCATATGTTTAATCACACAAAATGTGGACACTGATTTTGAGCTGTTACCAAAAGTGTACAATACCTTTAAAGGTCTGTATTTTTATCTTTTAGCAGCCAAGACCATTCTCATTTTGCAAAGGGCACTTTCATTTGGAAAAAGTGTATGTACCGGGTAAACTCTTTGAAGGGGCACCAAGGCGAAGGGGCACCTTGGGACGGCCGCTAACGCCGAGGTCAAACAGTGGAAACCTGCCAGCGCGTTTGCGTCGCTCAAAACTCACAACCAATCATAGGTTTTCCTTGTTTGAGCTTGTGGTGTCATATTCAATGGGTCAATTGATACAAGGTTATTTGTATTTAATGGAAATACTTTCAGGGTCAAACAGTTTATTGTTGACAGGCGTGGTTTGCATGTATTTATTTTTCTCTTTATGCTAATATTGGGGCACTTCATTTGTTATTTTTCTGCATTTTGGTGCCGCCCGTTTGTTCTACCCTTTTTACACCGAATTTGTTGTCATTGTATATAGCCTAGATCGCTTCCTTGCGCTGACGGTGAAACAAGCTATTCTTCAAAATAGGAATAGTGTTGTAAGAGGGGTGCATTATTTTTGTGCACAAGTCGAAAAGTTCAAAATTGTTATTACAATTATTAGTATTAATGGGGAATTTTTTGGACGCTAGATGGCAGCAAACTTACCATGCAAATTCATTGTTCTCGGCAATGTGCGCAAGCTTAAAACTACGTAAACGCTGGAACTTCACCTATTATGTCTGTTGCCATCTAGCGTTCAAGAGTCTCTCAATACTTTATTAATTTGTTTGATTGCTTTATTTAATTTAGTTGTTACCTTTTTTCACTTGAGTGAAGTTATCCAACTCCGGAAGTATTCGACTTGAATTTGGAACTTCTGTGCCTATAATAGTGGAAATGCATGCTAGTTTAGTGGGGTTGGTGGAAAAATATTAAAATATTACGTGTACATTGTTGGATTTTGAATGTTAACCAGAAAACTATTGAGGTATGTGTGTAAAATGCAGAAGGGAAGTGATGACACAAGTAGGACTAAATACGTATGTAAACCTCATTAGTCTGCGAACGTTGGACTTCGTTGAGTACATGTATGTGTTTTTGTGTCCTTCACAAGATAAATTAACTGTCAACGTGCAGGGTAATATTTCGAATCACACACATCTGCACCGCGGTAATCTCCCAAAGTTTATGGCTCAGAGGTGCCCGGAAGCGCAATGGTAACCTTATCGTCGCGACACTTTATACATGGTCTATTCTTGATAAATATTCTAACTTGATTTCTTGGTTTACCAGCTTTCCTTTTTGTTGAATAATAATTGCATATTCACTGTATGTTCTCTTCAAACTTTCAGGTTATATGAAAATTTACTTTCGTAAAGCGTCAGCTATATTTATTGATCGATATCTTTAATTACTTTATTGATAAAAACCGTGTCGATCAAAGTAACACAAGTGGCATCTTAAAACGATGTCTGCTAATGTTCTATGTAATGATTGTCCGTAGAAGGTTGAAATGATAATTTATGCAAGGACAGGGGGTGAAAACATAATATTGCCAAAGTTAATTCTCCTTAAACTGCTTCCGGTTCAAATGTGTGCTAAACATACTTTCATTCAATCAAGGTCAGTGTATTTACAGTGTATATTTATTTGTTCTCATTTGTTGTATCATTTATTTGTATTTATTGCATGCTGCTCACGTAGTTATCTTTTTAGAAACAAGTAAGTTTTTATTTATTTTTGAATTGCAAAAAACGCCTGTTGAGAGTTTCATTACGTAAGAAATATTAATTTAACTAACGATCGTTTCATCAGTAGTTATACGTGAACAGAAAAAGTGCATCACACATTCTCTGCAGTGTTTAGGATCATTCCTTCCGATCCTCACTCTAACAAAATCCAACACCATAAAATGGTAATTCAACACCCAAACGGTTGGACTCGGAATAGTGTGGTATGCCTGATCTCATGTAAAGCACAATCAGTTTGCTAGTGCAGTCATCAGTCCAACAGAGTCAAACACACTATGCCGAAGGATTTTGAAGGGTTTGATGTGGTCAGGAATGGATTAATGTGTGTTTTCTGACTGATTCCCTGTCAACGTATTCTTGAGGTGAATACTCGTTTAAGATTGTTTGTATCCTTAACATGTAAAACTTGAGGTCATGTGCCTAATTATGTAAACTTACTAAGCAGAAAACATTGCTAAACAAATTACTGCTAAGCGTTGAGTAGGTGGGAAACAAATCCAAAACATTGCACCTACATTATCATTGTATTTTTTTGCTTGTAACAGTTTTCCTTGTCAGCAAAAAAGGGCAATGCTTAGCTACACTTCCTGCGCTTCAGCGGCAATTTCATGAAGCTGTTTAGTACAACAAAACTTACTAAGCAGAGTTAAATTTTACGTAGAAAAACGGGTTTCCAGCCAAAATTCGGTGCACCCCCCCCCAAAAAAAAAATAATAATAATAATAATAATAATAACAGTAATAATAAATCATTGCTTGTGACTGATTCCCTGTTTGGTAGTGAATTGGCAGCTGCGCCAGTTGCTAAGGGTGTTGCTATGCGAGCATCATAGGCTTCGTCGTTTTTTCACGTGAATATTAAGCCACAGAAAGAACTGCTAATTCGAACACGACCTTGAGCAATGTTTTCTGCTTGACAGTGGGGCCCGGAGCTCAAGGGTTTACTCATTACAATTTCTATGGACCTCATGCACTAGATGTCATTTGAGTAGGGTGCCCTCGGCTTGAGGTCAAAAGAAGGTTGCCCATTGGCGTACAGTACACAGACGTGTGTTTTCCATTATTGCATCATCGTTATCCAAAATGGCGGTGTGATGACGTCAGTGCATAAGGTCTATGTAGTCGTATATTTCATCCCTTCTATGTGTTACTAATGGTTGGAAAAGTAACCACTTTGTAATTTGCAGATTCAATGCACACATTTACTGCCGCACTGTCTATTAATTTTAATATGCATGTGAGTGCTTTGTCGCAGAGTATGATCATGAGGTGAAATTTTGACTATTCCATTTCACGAGACGAAGCCTCGTTAACTGGAAAAGCCAGATTTCGCCGAAAGAGTCATATGTACTCTGCGACAATGCACGAACAACAGTATGCATCTAATATATGTTTTAAAATTTCCCACACATATATCCTTTGTACACACAGCTCATTTGATTTTTTTAACATTCTAAACAATGTGGACACCAACCTTGTCTACCGTGACACAACCTTATCTCGTTTGGACAGGACGAACGAGCGGGGACGATTGATTTGGCAACGATGCCGACAATTATTTGAGGCAAGGAAACTCAATATGCACCGTCCTATTGTTTCATTTCCATATTATTACGGTTTACGACTGTCCAACGTCACGGCAGTAAACTCATGGCAAAATAAAGGATAACACGTGACGCGTGTTCCACCAATCAAATGACAAGGATCTATGTGTGAGATATATAGTTCAAATTACCGTTCGCTGCAATTGTATTCAAACGTTTATTATACTGTGAATTGTACATTACTGTAGTTAACTAATTTACTTAGCGTATAGCGTAGTTTACATAGACTCGTCAGTAAGTCCATATTGAAATGTTGTTTAACATAGATCTTTAATTGACTGTATGGTTCTTATGTTTGAATCTACACTTGACTATAAACTATACTGCCTGATCTGGGAAAAGCAATCGTTGAGGAGAGAGTCGTTTGTTGAATGAAATAGGATTGGGGTGTAGGGTGTTGCCTTACACTCTAAAAACTCCTGTTTGGGTCAGAACTGACCCGGATCCCGGCATGACCCATTTCTGGGTCCGGTCGACCGGGAAAGTGGTTAAGAAATCCCCAAATCTCTTAATTCTACCCTTAGGTTACACTGTGACTCTTTTCAGCTGTTATCAGTGAAGTAAAGGTAATACATGTATAAACACTCAGCCTGGGACCCACTTCCCAAAGACCAGTGATTCTAACCCTTGAGCCTACTGCTGGTGCACAAGCGGGGGCAGATATTTAATTATTATATACAAAGTCAACTTTTTATTTTATTTTATTTGTTTGTTCTTTGGTGGGGGTACTCTTGATTGGCGACGTTCATTTTGTTTAAGGTAGTGCGATAACGCAACACGAATTACTGTCTGGAGAAGAGATATCTGTATCGCATGAACATCTGGATCAAAACGAACGTCTTATTTTCTGACAGCGATTTGAATATTCAGGAAATGAAACGCACGCGCACAACGGTGAGCAGGCTGTGACCAGACTGTTCCCCTGTCTTCCCTTTTGTGAATGATGTTCAAGAAGTGCCTCGGTGATATGATCGACTCCAACTAAGCCAATTTGTTGGGCCTTTCAAGCTGCTCAACAGAGAGTGCCTTCAGTGCACTGGTACGATAACGATCACAAGATGCAAGAGACTTCTCCTTCACGGTGTCACCTTGATCGGGGTTTCCGTACAGTCGATTCAAAAAGTCTTTACGAATAACGATAGTACTAGGCTGCTTGAAAAATAACACTTTTTGCAAAATCCAGTCGGTAAATTTACAACTAAATCGTGAACTTACGGAGCCCCTAAAGGGACAGGTAAAACAAAATTGAAAAGGTAAAACAAATAATTGTTCCCTCGAAATATTATTTCGTTCCCCCGAAATAGTATTTTGTTACATCAAAATACTATTTCGTTCCCTCAAATTATTATTTCGAGGGAACGAAATGATTTCGTGGAACTGAAATGATTTCGAGGGAACAAAATAAATTAATTCGTTAGATCGAAATAATCTATTCGTTCCCTCGAAATAATAATTCGAGGGAACGAAATAATATTTCGAGGGAACAAAATAGTGTGTTTCGAAGGAACGAAATAATATTTCGAGGTAACAAAATAACATTTTGAGGGAACTAAATGATTTCGAGGTAACGAAATGATTTTGAGGGAACGGAATAATATTTCGAGAGAACGAAATAATATTTTGAGGGAAAGAAATAGTATTTCAATGTATTCGAGGGAACGAAATTAAATTTTGAGGGAACGAAATAATATATATATATTTTTTTACCTTTTCAATTTTTTTTTACTTGTCCCTTTAGGGGCTCCGTATGACCTAGCTTCCTCAAATGTAAGAATTGCGGTGGTTTGATAGTCAGTGAAAAAGTTTTCCCATATGCAATTTTGTATACAATCTTGGAAAATTTAAGGGATTAATCTTGAAACACTTAAGAATAAAAATCCACTTGATGCCAGTTTTTCCCATCCCTGGAAAAAAAAAAATCTGGCTTTTTCCGCGCATGAAATAAAAAATACAGACGACGAAACGACACAACTTGTGATTTTTCAATTTTTCCCCAAATGACGATCCTTGCTTTATTCGGAATCGTCCAATTACCGCCGTGTAATAGGATTTTGTATTGGGTAAGTTTTAGCCTTGATATCAAGGCTATGTAGACAAGTACTCTAGCTAAAACCGTAGAGCAAGGATACTAAAACCTCAGCCGCCCGAATGCGAAACAACCCCAGTCCCCCGACTGACTCAAAAAAAAATAGCACACCGCACTCTCACCATGCACACACACACACAGCGCCTCTACGATGTAATGTACGCAGCCCCACACACACACACCGCTATTCCACACACCGCTATCGCCCACAATCCTAGCCCGTGAGCCTCACGGCCCACGGGCTTTTTATAATAACAGCACACGCACCCTTCCTCTGTATCGTCTATAGAGAGCGTGTGTGGGTGCTTTTAATGGATAATAGTCCATAATTCCATGTACGCCACAGGCCTGCTTTGGTTATGATGACACAGCCCCTTTAATCGATAGTTTTAATTTTCTGCTACATGTAAAAACATATCATGTACATGTGCATGTACATGTATTTTAGCTCCATGCTGGGATTACGTTTGTGTGTAATTCAACCTGAAATCGCACTTGGTTTGTTACTGGCAGGCCGATCTTGTGATCAATGTTTTTAAGAACTCACAATTTCTTGAGTTAAATAAATCCCTCATGAGAAACTTGCTGAGCCCATTTTCTCATGGAGTCAAATTGTATAAAGTGGGCTTGTTGGAACACTTTACATCTGACAACTGGACACTGTATTACTCACAGACTGTACTTGATCTGTTTGTTTATTACAAGGGCGTAACTTGCTATAACTATAAGGTTGTGGGATATTATGTAGTTGCACTGCTGCAAAGACATCGGGCAACTATTTTATAAATTTCAAAATGTATTTATTGTTGTTGCATGTAAATGGAGAAAAGGGTAAGCTTGGGAATTGGGTTTTCAAATTTTACTGAAATCAGAAATTTTATTTAACTATTAATCATAATTGTTGAATATTTCTTGGCTGTTTTACTAATTTCTCAGTCGTTGTAAAGTATCACTATTCCCTCCATTATTGACAGTATTCATAAATTAATATTCACTGAAATTATTGCAAAACTTGTTATTGAAATCGAACTTAAAGGCCCTGTACACTATTGGTAAGATCGAAAAACAAAATGTTCACAGATTCACACATAACTTATATGATTTAAAGAAAGTAATGGTAGAAAGGGTTCCTTGAAATATTTCTGCCTAAAATGCTATCGTTTCTGAGAAACGAGTAAAACAATAGTAATTATCGTACGCGATAATTTGAAAAAACAGAAAACACATAAGATCTCTTTTCACTGTTTTCTCGTGACCTCGATGACCAGTTGAGCTCAAATTTCACAGGTTTGTTTGTTCATGCATATGTTTAATCACACAAAATGTGGACACTGATTTTGAGCTGTTACCAAAAGTGTACAATACCTTTAAAGGCCTGTATTTTTATCTTTTAGCAGCCAAGACCATTCTCATTTTGCAAAGGGCACTTTCATTTGGAAAAAGTGTATGTACCGGGTAAACTCTTTGAAGGGGCACCAAGGCGAAGGGGCACCTTGGGACGGCCGCTAACGCCGAGGTCAAACAGTGGAAACCTGCCAGCGCGTTTGCGTCGCTCAAAACTCACAACCAATCATAAGTTTTCCTTGTTTGAGCTTGTGGTGTCATATTCAATGGGTCAATTGATACAAGGTTATTTGTATTTAATGGAAATACTTTCAGGGTCAAACAGTTTATTGTTGACAGGCGTGGTTTGCATGTATTTATTTTTCTCTTTATGCTAATATTGGGGCACTTCATTTGTTATTTTTCTGCATTTTGGTGCCGCCCGTTTGTTCTACCCTTTTTACACCGAATTTGTTGTCATTGTATATAGCCTAGATCGCTTCCTTGCGCTGACGGTGTGAAACAAGCTATTCTTCAAAATAGGAATAGTGTTGTAAGAGGGGTGCATTATTTTTGTGCACAAGTCGAAAAGTTCAAAATTGTTATTACAATTATTAGTATTAATGGGGAATTTTTTGGACGCTAGATGGCAGCAAACTTACCATGCAAATTCATTGTTCTCGGCAATGTGCGCAAGCTTAAAACTACGTAAACGCTGGAACTTCACCTATTATGTCTGTTGCCATCTAGCGTTCAAGAGTCTCTCAATACTTTATTAATTTGTTTGATTGCTTTATTTAATTTAGTTGTTACCTTTTTTCACTTGAGTGAAGTTATCCAACTCCGGAAGTATTCGACTTGAATTTGGAACTTCTGTGCCTATAATAGTGGAAATGCATGCTAGTTTAGTGGGGTTGGTGGAAAAATATTAAAATATTACGTGTACATTGTTGGATTTTGAATGTTAACCAGAAAACTATTGAGGTATGTGTGTAAAATGCAGAAGGGAAGTGATGACACAAGTAGGACTAAATACGTATGTAAACCTCATTAGTCTGCGAACGTTGGACTTCGTTGAGTACATGTATGTGTTTTTGTGTCCTTCACAAGATAAATTAACTGTCAACGTGCAGGGTAATATTTCGAATCACACACATCTGCACCGCGGTAATCTCCCAAAGTTGATGGCTCAGAGGTGCCCGGAAGCGCAATGGTAACCTTATCGTCGCGACACTTTATACATGGTCTATTCTTGATAAATATTCTAACTTGATTTCTTGGTTTACCAGCTTTCCTTTTTGTTGAATAATAATTGCATATTCACTGTATGTTCTCTTCAAACTTTCAGGTTATATGAAAATTTACTTTCGTAAAGCGTCAGCTATATTTATTGATCGATATCTTTAATTACTTTATTGATAAAAACCGTGTCGATCAAAGTAACACAAGTGGCATCTTAAAACGATGTCTGCTAATGTTCTATGTAATGATTGTCCGTAGAAGGTTGAAATGATAATTTATGCAAGGACAGGGGGTGAAAACATAATATTGCCAAAGTTAATTCTCCTTAAACTGCTTCCGGTTCAAATGTGTGCTAAACATACTTTCATTCAATCAAGGTCAGTGTATTTACAGTGTATATTTATTTGTTCTCATTTATTGTATCATTTATTTGTATTTATTGCATGCTGCTCACGTAGTTATCTTTTTAGAAACAGGTAAGTTTTTATTTATTTTTGAATTGCAAAAAACGCCTGTTGAGAGTTTCATTACGTAAGAAATATTAATTTAACTAACGATCGTTTCATCAGTAGTTATACGTGAACAGAAAAAGTGCATCACACATTCTCTGCAGTGTTTAGGATCATTCCTTCCGATCCTCACTCTAACAAAATCCAACACCATAAAATGGTAATTCAACACCCAAACGGTTGGACTCGGAATAGTGTGGTATGCCTGATCTCATGTAAAGCACAATCAGTTTGCTAGTGCAGTCATCAGTCCAACAGAGTCAAACACACTATGCCGAAGGATTTTGAAGGGTTTGACGTGGTCAGGAATGGATTAATGTGTGTTTTCTGACTGATTCCCTGTCAACGTATTCTTGAGGTGAATACTCGTTTAAGATTGTTTGTATCCTTAACATGTAAAACTTGAGGTCATGTGCCTAACTATGTAAACTTACTAAGCAGAAAACATTGCTAAACAAATTACTGCTAAGCGTTGAGTAGGTGGGAAACAAATCCAAAACATTGCACCTACATTATCATTGTATTTTTTTGCTTGTAACAATTTTCCTTGTCAGCAAAAAAGGGCAATGCTTAGCTACACTTCCTGCGCTTCAGCGGCAATTTCATGAAGCTGTTTAGTACAACAAAACTTACTAAGCAGAGTTAAATTTTACGTAGTAGAAACGGGTTTCCAGCCAAAATTCGGTGCACCCCCCCCCCAAAAAAAAAAAAAATAATAATAATAATAATAATAATAACAGTAATAATAAATCATTGCTTGTGACTGATTCCCTGTTTGGTAGTGAATTGGCAGCTGCGCCAGTTGCTAAGGGTGTTGCTATGCGAGCATCATAGGCTTCGTCGTTTTTTCACGTGAATATTAAGCCACAGAAAGAACTGCTAATTCGAACACGACCTTGAGCAATGTTTTCTGCTTGACAGTGGGGCCCGGAGCTCAAGGGTTTACTCATTTCAATTTCAATGGACCTCATGCACTAGATGTCATTTGAGTAGGGTGCCCTCGGCTTGAGGTCAAAAGAAGGTTGCCCATTGGCGTACAGTACACAGACGTGTGTTTTCCATTATTGCATCATCGTTATCCAAAATGGCGGTGTGATGACGTCAGTGCATAAGGTCTATGTAGTCGTATATTTCATCCCTTCTATGTGTTACTAATGGTTGGAAAAGTAACCACTTTGTAATTTGCAGATTCAATGCACACATTTACTGCCGCACTGTCTATTAATTTTAATATGCATGTGAGTGCTTTGTCGCAGAGTATGATCATGAGGTGAAATTTTGACTATTCCATTTCACGAGACGAAGCCTCGTTAACTGGAAAAGCCAGATTTCGCCGAAAGAGTCATATGTACTCTGCGACAATGCACGAACAACAGTATGCATCTAATATATGTTTTAAAATTTCCCACACATATATCCTTTGTACACACAGCTCATTTGATTTTTTTAACATTCTAAACAATGTGGACACCAACCTTGTCTACCGTGACACAACCTTATCTCGTTTGGACAGGACGAACGAGCGGGGACGATTGATTTGGCAACGATGCCGACAATTATTTGAGGCAAGGAAACTCAATATGCACCGTCCTATTGTTTCATTTCCATATTATTACGGTTTACGACTGTCCAACGTCACGGCAGTAAACTCATGGCAAAATAAAGGATAACACGTGACGCGTGTTCCACCAATCAAATGACAAGGATCTATGTGTGAGATATATAGTTCAAATTACCGTTCGCTGCAATTGTATTCAAACGTTTATTATACTGTGAATTGTACATTACTGTAGTTAACTAATTTACTTAGCGTATAGCGTAGTTTACATAGACTCGTCAGTAAGTCCATATTGAAATGTTGTTTAACATAGATCTTTAATTGACTGTATGGTTCTTATGTTTGAATCTACACTTGACTATAAACTATACTGCCTGATCTGGGAAAAGCAATCGTTGAGGAGAGAGTCGTTTGTTGAATGAAATAGGATTGGGGTGTAGGGTGTTGCCTTACACTCTAAAAACTCCTGTTTGGGTCAGAACTGACCCGGATCCCGGCATGACCCATTTCTGGGTCCGGTCGACCGGGAAAGTGGTTAAGAAATCCCCAAATCTCTTAATTCTACCCTTAGGTTACACTGTGACTCTTTTCAGCTGTTATCAGTGAAGTAAAGGTAATACATGTATAAACACTCAGCCTGGGACCCACTTCCCAAAGACCAGTGATTCTAACCCTTGAGCCTACTGCTGGTGCACAAGCGGGGGCAGATATTTAATTATTATATACAAAGTCAACTTTTTATTTTATTTTATTTGTTTGTTCTTTGGTGGGGGTACTCTTGATTGGCGACGTTCATTTTGTTTAAGGTAGTGCGATAACGCAACACGAATTACTGTCTGGAGAAGAGATATCTGTATCGCATGAACATCTGGATCAAAACGAACGTCTTATTTTCTGACAGCGATTTGAATATTCAGGAAATGAAACGCACGCGCACAACGGTGAGCAGGCTGTGACCAGACTGTTCCCCTGTCTTCCCTTTTGTGAATGATGTTCAAGAAGTGCCTCGGTGATATGATCGACTCCAACTAAGCCAATTTGTTGGGCCTTTCAAGCTGCTCAACAGAGAGTGCCTTCAGTGCACTGGTACGATAACGATCACAAGATGCAAGAGACTTCTCCTTCACGGTGTCACCTTGATCGGGGTTTCCGTACAGTCGATTCAAAAAGTCTTTACGAATAACGATAGTACTAGGCTGCTTGAAAAATAACACTTTTTGCAAAATCCAGTCGGTAAATTTACAACTAAATCGTGAACTTACGGAGCCCCTAAAGGGACAGGTAAAACAAAATTGAAAAGGTAAAACAAATAATTGTTCCCTCGAAATATTATTTCGTTCCCCCGAAATAGTATTTTGTTACATCAAAATACTATTTCGTTCCCTCAAATTATTATTTCGAGGGAACGAAATGATTTCGTGGAACTGAAATGATTTCGAGGGAACAAAATAAATTAATTCGTTAGATCGAAATAATCTATTCGTTCCCTCGAAATAATAATTCGAGGGAACGAAATAATATTTCGAGGGAACAAAATAGTGTGTTTCGAAGGAACGAAATAATATTTCGAGGTAACAAAATAACATTTTGAGGGAACTAAATGATTTCGAGGTAACGAAATGATTTTGAGGGAACGGAATAATATTTCGAGAGAACGAAATAATATTTTGAGGGAAAGAAATAGTATTTCAATGTATTCGAGGGAACGAAATTAAATTTTGAGGGAACGAAATAATATATATATATTTTTTTACCTTTTCAATTTTTTTTTACTTGTCCCTTTAGGGGCTCCGTATGACCTAGCTTCCTCAAATGTAAGAATTGCGGTGGTTTGATAGTCAGTGAAAAAGTTTTCCCATATGCAATTTTGTATACAATCTTGGAAAATTTAAGGGATTAATCTTGAAACACTTAAGAATAAAAATCCACTTGATGCCAGTTTTTCCCATCCCTGGAAAAAAAAAAATCTGGCTTTTTCCGCGCATGAAATAAAAAATACAGACGACGAAACGACACAACTTGTGATTTTTCAATTTTTCCCCCAAATGACGATCCTTGCTTTATTCGGAATCGTCCAATTACCGCCGTGTAATAGGATTTTGTATTGGGTAAGTTTTAGCCTTGATATCAAGGCTATGTAGACAAGTACTCTAGCTAAAACCGTAGAGCAAGGATACTAAAACCTCAGCCGCCCGAATGCGAAACAACCCCAGTCCCCCGACTGACTCAAAAAAAAATAGCACACCGCACTCTCACCATGCACACACACACACAGCGCCTCTACGATGTAATGTACGCAGCCCCACACACACACACCGCTATTCCACACACCGCTATCGCCCACAATCCTAGCCCGTGAGCCTCACGGCCCACGGGCTTTTTATAATAACAGCACACGCACCCTTCCTCTGTATCGTCTATAGAGAGCGTGTGTGGGTGCTTTTAATGGATAATAGTCCATAATTCCATGTACGCCACAGGCCTGCTTTGGTTATGATGACACAGCCCCTTTAATCGATAGTTTTAATTTTCTGCTACATGTAAAAACATATCATGTACATGTGCATGTACATGTATTTTAGCTCCATGCTGGGATTACGTTTGTGTGTAATTCAACCTGAAATCGCACTTGGTTTGTTACTGGCAGGCCGATCTTGTGATCAATGTTTTTAAGAACTCACAATTTCTTGAGTTAAATAAATCCCTCATGAGAAACTTGCTGAGCCCATTTTCTCATGGAGTCAAATTGTATAAAGTGGGCTTGTTGGAACACTTTACATCTGACAACTGGACACTGTATTACTCACAGACTGTACTTGATCTGTTTGTTTATTACAAGGGCGTAACTTGCTATAACTATAAGGTTGTGGGATATTATGTAGTTGCACTGCTGCAAAGACATCGGGCAACTATTTTATAAATTTCAAAATGTATTTATTGTTGTTGCATGTAAATGGAGAAAAGGGTAAGCTTGGGAATTGGGTTTTCAAATTTTACTGAAATCAGAAATTTTATTTAACTATTAATCATAATTGTTGAATATTTCTTGGCTGTTTTACTAATTTCTCAGTCGTTGTAAAGTATCACTATTCCCTCCATTATTGACAGTATTCATAAATTAATATTCACTGAAATTATTGCAAAACTTGTTATTGAAATCGAACTTAAAGGCCCTGTACACTATTGGTAAGATCGAAAAACAAAATGTTCACAGATTCACACATAACTTATATGATTTAAAGAAAGTAATGGTAGAAAGGGTTCCTTGAAATATTTCTGCCTAAAATGCTATCGTTTCTGAGAAACGAGTAAAACAATAGTAATTATCGTACGCGATAATTTGAAAAAACAGAAAACACATAAGATCTCTTTTCACTGTTTTCTCGTGACCTCGATGACCAGTTGAGCTCAAATTTCACAGGTTTGTTTGTTCATGCATATGTTTAATCACACAAAATGTGGACACTGATTTTGAGCTGTTACCAAAAGTGTACAATACCTTTAAAGGCCTGTATTTTTATCTTTTAGCAGCCAAGACCATTCTCATTTTGCAAAGGGCACTTTCATTTGGAAAAAGTGTATGTACCGGGTAAACTCTTTGAAGGGGCACCAAGGCGAAGGGGCACCTTGGGACGGCCGCTAACGCCGAGGTCAAACAGTGGAAACCTGCCAGCGCGTTTGCGTCGCTCAAAACTCACAACCAATCATAAGTTTTCCTTGTTTGAGCTTGTGGTGTCATATTCAATGGGTCAATTGATACAAGGTTATTTGTATTTAATGGAAATACTTTCAGGGTCAAACAGTTTATTGTTGACAGGCGTGGTTTGCATGTATTTATTTTTCTCTTTATGCTAATATTGGGGCACTTCATTTGTTATTTTTCTGCATTTTGGTGCCGCCCGTTTGTTCTACCCTTTTTACACCGAATTTGTTGTCATTGTATATAGCCTAGATCGCTTCCTTGCGCTGACGGTGAAACAAGCTATTCTTCAAAATAGGAATAGTGTTGTAAGAGGGGTGCATTATTTTTGTGCACAAGTCGAAAAGTTCAAAATTGTTATTACAATTATTAGTATTAATGGGGAATTTTTTGGACGCTAGATGGCAGCAAACTTACCATGCAAATTCATTGTTCTCGGCAATGTGCGCAAGCTTAAAACTACGTAAACGCTGGAACTTCACCTATTATGTCTGTTGCCATCTAGCGTTCAAGAGTCTCTCAATACTTTATTAATTTGTTTGATTGCTTTATTTAATTTAGTTGTTACCTTTTTTTACTTGAGTGAAGTTATCCAACTCCGGAAGTATTCGACTTGAATTTGGAACTTCTGTGCCTATAATAGTGGAAATGCATGCTAGTTTAGTGGGGTTGGTGGAAAAATATTAAAATATTACGTGTACATTGTTGGATTTTGAATGTTAACCAGAAAACTATTGAGGTATGTGTGTAAAATGCAGAAGGGAAGTGATGACACAAGTAGGACTAAATACGTATGTAAACCTCATTAGTCTGCGAACGTTGGACTTCGTTGAGTACATGTATGTGTTTTTGTGTCCTTCACAAGATAAATTAACTGTCAACGTGCAGGGTAATATTTCGAATCACACACATCTGCACCGCGGTAATCTCCCAAAGTTGATGGCTCAGAGGTGCCCGGAAGCGCAATGGTAACCTTATCGTCGCGACACTTTATACATGGTCTATTCTTGATAAATATTCTAACTTGATTTCTTGGTTTACCAGCTTTCCTTTTTGTTGAATAATAATTGCATATTCACTGTATGTTCTCTTCAAACTTTCGGGTTATATGAAAATTTACTTTCGTAAAGCGTCAGCTATATTTATTGATCGATATCTTTAATTACTTTATTGATAAAAACCGTGTCGATCAAAGTAACACAAGTGGCATCTTAAAACGATGTCTGCTAATGTTCTATGTAATGATTGTCCGTAGAAGGTTGAAATGATAATTTATGCAAGGACAGGGGGTGAAAACATAATATTGCCAAAGTTAATTCTCCTTAAACTGCTTCCGGTTCAAATGTGTGCTAAACATACTTTCATTCAATCAAGGTCAGTGTATTTACAGTGTATATTTATTTGTTCTCATTTGTTGTATCATTTATTTGTATTTATTGCATGCTGCTCACGTAGTTATCTTTTTAGAAACAAGTAAGTTTTTATTTATTTTTGAATTGCAAAAAACGCCTGTTGAGAGTTTCATTACGTAAGAAATATTAATTTAACTAACGATCGTTTCATCAGTAGTTATACGTGAACAGAAAAAGTGCATCACACATTCTCTGCAGTGTTTAGGATCATTCCTTCCGATCCTCACTCTAACAAAATCCAACACCATAAAATGGTAATTCAACACCCAAACGGTTGGACTCGGAATAGTGTGGTATGCCTGATCTCATGTAAAGCACAATCAGTTTGCTAGTGCAGTCATCAGTCCAACAGAGTCAAACACACTATGCCGAAGGATTTTGAAGGGTTTGATGTGGTCAGGAATGGATTAATGTGTGTTTTCTGACTGATTCCCTGTCAACGTATTCTTGAGGTGAATACTCGTTTAAGATTGTTTGTATCCTTAACATGTAAAACTTGAGGTCATGTGCCTAATTATGTAAACTTACTAAGCAGAAAACATTGCTAAACAAATTACTGCTAAGCGTTGAGTAGGTGGGAAACAAATCCAAAACATTGCACCTACATTATCATTGTATTTTTTTGCTTGTAACAGTTTTCCTTGTCAGCAAAAAAGGGCAATGCTTAGCTACACTTCCTGCGCTTCAGCGGCAATTTCATGAAGCTGTTTAGTACAACAAAACTTACTAAGCAGAGTTAAATTTTACGTAGAAGAAACGGGTTTCCAGCCAAAATTCGGTGCACCCCCCCCCCCAAAAAAAATAATAATATTAATAATAACAGTAATAATAAATCATTGCTTGTGACTGATTCCCTGTTTGGTAGTGAATTGGCAGCTGCGCCAGTTGCTAAGGGTGTTGCTATGCGAGCATCATAGGCTTCGTCGTTTTTTCACGTGAATATTAAGCCACAGAAAGAACTGCTAATTCGAACACGACCTTGAGCAATGTTTTCTGCTTGACAGTGGGGCCCGGAGCTCAAGGGTTTACTCATTACAATTTCTATGGACCTCATGCACTAGATGTCATTTGAGTAGGGTGCCCTCGGCTTGAGGTCAAAAGAAGGTTGCCCATTGGCGTACAGTACACAGACGTGTGTTTTCCATTATTGCATCATCGTTATCCAAAATGGCGGTGTGATGACGTCAGTGCATAAGGTCTATGTAGTCGTATATTTCATCCCTTCTATGTGTTACTAATGGTTGGAAAAGTAACCACTTTGTAATTTGCAGATTCAATGCACACATTTACTGCCGCACTGTCTATTAATTTTAATATGCATGTGAGTGCTTTGTCGCAGAGTATGATCATGAGGTGAAATTTTGACTATTCCATTTCACGAGACGAAGCCTCGTTAACTGGAAAAGCCAGATTTCGCCGAAAGAGTCATATGTACTCTGCGACAATGCACGAACAACAGTATGCATCTAATATATGTTTTAAAATTTCCCACACATATATCCTTTGTACACACAGCTCATTTGATTTTTTTAACATTCTAAACAATGTGGACACCAACCTTGTCTACCGTGACACAACCTTATCTCGTTTGGACAGGACGAACGAGCGGGGACGATTGATTTGGCAACGATGCCGACAATTATTTGAGGCAAGGAAACTCAATATGCACCGTCCTATTGTTTCATTTCCATATTATTACGGTTTACGACTGTCCAACGTCACGGCAGTAAACTCATGGCAAAATAAAGGATAACACGTGACGCGTGTTCCACCAATCAAATGACAAGGATCTATGTGTGAGATATATAATTCAAATTACCGTTCGCTGCAATTGTATTCAAACGTTTATTATACTGTGAATTGTACATTACTGTAGTTAACTAATTTACTTAGCGTATAGCGTAGTTTACATAGACTCGTCAGTAAGTCCATATTGAAATGTTGTTTAACATAGATCTTTAATTGACTGTATGGTTCTTATGTTTGAATCTACACTTGACTATAAACTATACTGCCTGATCTGGGAAAAGCAATCGTTGAGGAGAGAGTCGTTTGTTGAATGAAATAGGATTGGGGTGTAGATGTAACATTGCCTTACACTCTAAAAACTCCTGTTTGGGTCAGAACTGACCCGGATCCCGGCATGACCCATTTCTGGGTCCGGTCGACCGGGAAAGTGGTTAAGAAATCCCCAAATCTCTTAATTCTACCCTTAGGTTACACTGTGACTCTTTTCAGCTGTTATCAGTGAAGTAAAGGTAATACATGTATAAACACTCAGCCTGGGACCCACTTCCCAAAGACCAGTGATTCTAACCCTTGAGCCTACTGCTGGTACACAAGCGGGGGCAGATATTTAATTATTATATACAAAGTCAACTTTTTATTTTATTTTATTTGTTTGTTCTTTGGTGGGGGTAGTCTTGATTGGCGACGTTCATTTTGTTTAAGGTAGTGCGATAACGCAACACGAATTACTGTCTGGAGAAGAGATATCTGTATCGCATGAACATCTGGATCAAAACGAACGTCTTATTTTCTGACAGCGATTTGAATATTCAGGAAATGAAACGCACGCGCACAACGGTGAGCAGGCTGTGACCAGACTGTTCCCCTGTCTTCCCTTTTGTGAATGATGTTCAAGAAGTGCCTCGGTGATATGATCGACTCCAACTAAGCCAATTTGTTGGGCCTTTCAAGCTGCTCAACAGAGAGTGCCTTCAGTGCACTGGTACGATAACGATCACAAGATGCAAGAGACTTCTCCTTCACGGTGTCACCTTGATCGGGGTTTCCGTACAGTCGATTCAAAAAGTCTTTACGAATAACGATAGTACTAGGCTGCTTGAAAAATAACACTTTTTGCAAAATCCAGTCGGTAAATTTACAACTAAATCGTGAACTTACGGAGCCCCTAAAGGGACAGGTAAAACAAAATTGAAAAGGTAAAACAAATAATTGTTCCCTCGAAATATTATTTCGTTCCCCCGAAATAGTATTTTGTTACATCAAAATACTATTTCGTTCCCTCAAATTATTATTTCGAGGGAACGAAATGATTTCGTGGAACTGAAATGATTTCGAGGGAACAAAATAAATTAATTCGTTAGATCGAAATAATCTATTCGTTCCCTCGAAATAATAATTCGAGGGAACGAAATAATATTTCGAGGGAACAAAATAGTGTGTTTCGAAGGAACGAAATAATATTTCGAGGTAACAAAATAACATTTTGAGGGAACTAAATGATTTCGAGGTAACGAAATGATTTTGAGGGAATGGAATAATATTTCGAGAGAACGAAATAATATTTTGAGGGAAAGAAATAGTATTTCAATGTATTCGAGGGAACGAAATTAAATTTTGAGGGAACGAAATAATATATATATATTTTGTTACCTTTTCAATTTTTTTTACTTGTCCCTTTAGGGGCTCCGTATGACCTAGCTTCCTCAAATGTAAGAATTGCGGTGGTTTGATAGTCAGTGAAAAAGTTTTCCCATATGCAATTTTGTATACAATCTTGGAAAATTTAAGGGATTAATCTTGAAACACTTAAGAATAAAAATCCACTTGATGCCAGTTTTTCCCATCCCTGGAAAAAAAAAATTCTGGCTTTTTCCGCGCATGAAATAAAAAATACAGACGACGAAACGACACAACTTGTGATTTTTCAATTTTTCCCCCAAATGACGATCCTTGCTTTATTCGGAATCGTCCAATTACCGCCGTGTAATAGGATTTTGTATTGGGTAAGTTTTAGCCTTGATATCAAGGCTATGTAGACAAGTACTCTAGCTAAAACCGTAGAGCAAGGATACTAAAACCTCAGCCGCCCGAATGCGAAACAACCCCAGTCCCCCGACTGACTCAAAAAAAAATAGCACACCGCACTCTCACCATGCACACACACACACAGCGCCTCTACGATGTAATGTACGCAGCCCCACACACACACACCGCTATTCCACACACCGCTATCGCCCACAATCCTAGCCCGTGAGCCTGACGGCTCACGGGCTGGGATTGTGGGCGATAGCGGTGTGTGGAATAGCGGTGTGTGTGGGACTGTGGAAACGAGCGTTTGTGTGCTTCCTTGGGTGAGAGCATGGTGTGGTGTTTAAAGACAGTCGGGGATCGGAACAGGAGTTGCATTGCATTCGGGCATCGCATTCGTGCGGCTGTGGTTATGCCCATTTTTAGCTTTATAGTAAGCAAACTATTACACAGCCTTGCAATCAAGGCTAGGTAAGTTTTGGAAATGGACTTCCACAATGTCAACACATGCAAAGGTATCCGAAAGTCACCCAAACATTGACTGCGTACACCATTGATCTACATTTTACTGACTGGATAGGACAACTCAGCGCGTTTGTGCATGTTCGATGATCGCTGTTATGGCTAAGCGCGTAGTCGCTGCAAGGGGTATTTGCGTGAAAGTACGCAAGCGCGGCGGTCCCAGCATGCGGTCTCAGTATAATGTAGATTAATGGCGTACACACACACACGCTGACGACGTCGTGAACTTCACGGATACAGCAGATTTCACCATCGCAAATCCCTTCAGTCCGCTGTTGATTGTCAAAAGAAACTCTTCAAGGCCAAATTTGATTCTCGCAAAATTCTAACGCCGGTCAACATTCATATTACTTCTCAAAAAAGCCATTTCCTCGCGGCATACAAACATCACCTACGTCTAGGTACCATACACAGTATCTGTCGCTGAACGCCTCAATATAAATTATGCAAATTAGCCTCGTTTTGACCTGCCTAGTTTTTTTTCCGGGCAGCAAATCCAAAATCGTCAAGACGTTGTTTCGATCCAGATTTAGACATAGACTTGCCCAGTCCTTCTGAGTCAGACTCCCAAACATTCAATGTAGCACCCTCTACCAGTGGCTAATACAAAAAACAGCGTCGTCAATCAAGACTAGGGTGGGGTGGGGTGGGGGGGGGGGGCTCTTTAATGCATTTGTGTATATATTTTGATCTCGGGGGGGGTGGAGGTAAGAGAGTGTGTCCCCCCCCCCCCCGTTATACTTTTAAGTTGGAAGTCAACAACCCCCAGGTCATAATTGGGCAAATTGTTGACACTGTACCCCTTTTATTTGACTCACAAATCTGTCTTATATAGAGTATTTTAGAGCAGTGTACATTTTGTACGGTGTTTCCTACATCAATGTAGTCTTAACAATTGTAAATTTTACAATTATTCCCATTTTATAGCATTTTGTATTGTTTTTACTCTTCATTTCATGCAACAGTGATTTAAATCACTACTTTACGAACTGCACGAGGAATGTTTCAGGCCAATAATATCTAATTCTAATTAATGTATTCTTTGATTACAAACGCAAACACGTAGCTGTTTAATGAATGTAAAAAATCATGTATATTACATTCTTACTTTATTTTCAAACAGCGGGGCTGACAAATTTCGTGGAACCCCCTTTTCTATAAGGGACCCTGGATAAATTGTAGCCCTTTTCACACTACAGAGCCATTTCCCGGGGGAAAACATTATTTATTACTGAAAATAGAGGCAAAAGCGGCAATTTTTAATTTATGCAAATTAGGCATATTTCCCCTACTTCCTTTTTTCTACTTTTTTGATATGCTGTTTGGGAGGGTTTTAAGAGACACTTGCAAAAAAAACCATAGATTGACTAGACTATAAGCCAAATGCCACTGTGTAGTTATAATCGGCTTGCTAGATAAAAACCTCAGCATTTTCCCCGCAATAAGTCTACTGTCGTTTCAACTGAAAGAAGAACTGAAATGCATGTACTTGTAGCGGTATTGCAGCATGCTTGTAGCAGATTGGCTTTTGCAAACTGAAGGTTTGATCCAACCCATTGTCCTGTATACCTGAGCTACACCTTTTAACACTAATCCCACTCCTTTGTGGGCTACTTTGAGCTGCCATTCCGTGTAATCCGACCAACAAAAGGCACTTTCAATAGAGTTTGATACGGAGGGAACCTAAATTACTGGAGCGATTGAATTTGGAGGTAAGCATTGTTGACTTTATTATTGTGTTCCATGTTTAACATGGAACGCTTGTGGTTCCATGTTTAACATGAAACGCAGTAAAAAAAAGTCACCAATGCTTACCTCCAAATTGTAACGAATTTTCCTGTACCCTTAATCGTTTATTGCAGAGTAATGCTCTCCACATCCACCCTTGTTCTTCCTAGATACTTTACATACTGAAAAATTACATCTATGTGAGGTTTGTGTTTCTCCAGGCTTCAACAGACTGATTGGGGCGCGAATGCACAATTTTTCAGAGAATTTTGAGAACATATTGTACTCGACAACCAGGCGCGGTTCTACGGGGGGGGGGGGCTAGGAGGGGCTAAAGCCCCCCCCCCCCATTTTTGTCTAGCCCCCCCCCCCCCCAAAAAAAGTGCAAGGGAAAAAAAGAAGAAGAAGATACAAGCTGGAAAATACTGGATCTTTATTAAAAATAAAAATGAATAGATTTGCACGGTCTTTTCACATACTATAAGTCTTGGCCCAGACTACATGACTTGTACGGTTAAATGTTTCATATGGACAGGGACAAGCGCGGTGCTTAGAATTTGCGGTTTCCGCCGGCGCGCCATTCCTTCTTGTTTTCTTTTGTGTACATGAACATAAACACAAATCTCAGTTTGGAAATGACAATGCGGTGATAAAACACAAGTGGCTCAACATATTATCGCCGGAACAATGTTCTTTTCAGTAAGTTCTAACCTCTTTTCCTCCCCCTCCCCTCCCTTCCTAAAAGCCTTCCTTTTTTCTATTAGAGTATAAGGAGGCTTGAAAACATCAAAGAAAATGTCTGTTTTAAACATCGCCTTTTGACTTTTCAAAAACAGAGACCTTTGTCTCCCACTTAAACAACAAACAGTCATAGGATGGTTGATTACGAGACCACACCAGAGCCATGTTACATTAGTTTTAACAACGTTTCTCTGCCTATTTATCTCTCGATGGCTACCTCTGGAGATAATAGTTTCCATTTTTCCGCACTCCAATTAACACATCACTAATTCGCTGCAGACTGGTTAGGCCAAGTAACAAAAGTAACACGTTTCTCGTCCCCGCACGCCTCTTTTTGGCTTCCGCCTCTTTGCTTTTCTTTTCTTGTCTACTATTTTATAACAAAAAGGGGGAAACGGGGGGGGGGGAAGGAAAATTCGAAAAAACGAAGTTCCTTGGTTTATTTTTTAAGAATTTGTCTATACTTTTGTCACCTTAAGTATTCTTAACTTAACATCGCATGCGAAGAGTATTTGAGTATGAGCCACAGATCGCTGCATGAGCCCGGCGTCGACTCTTCTACCTCAATTGTGATGTTCGCGATATAAATAATATTGAGCACATGTACATTTCACTGTTTTTGAATGTTGAAACTTGCTTAGAAAGTGGACTAAAAATACAAATCATTTGTTTTGTCATACATTGCATCAGTATACCCAAATAGAAAAAAATGTGAATAAATATACCTTGGCCAGCCGTATTTAGCATGGCGGCCATCTTGGATAAAATATATAAAAAATTGGAAAATAGTAAATCGTAACGCCCTGCCTCCTCTTTTTGAAAAAAGTCCAGACGCGAAAGATGTTACTTTGTTTACCTGGCCTTATACGGTCTCCACTCTCTCTCTCTCTCTCTCTCTCACCACCCTCCCTCCCTCCATTCCATCCATCCCCGGGCTTCCGGCGATGTTTTGCCCTTCCTTTCCCCCTCCCCGTTTTTTATAAAGAACTATACTTGACGCCTCAAATGTTTTTTAAAGCTTGCCTTTCAATACATGATTCTCACTCGTCACGGAGAGAATCTTCATAACTGACAAATTTGTATGCTTTTTGAACATTTTGAGTGCGTCCCGGTCCTACTTTTTCTTTGCTTGTCCATCAATAAAACCTTTCTATATGATTCTTATATCGAATACCATCAAAATATTTTTTTGTGGCCACATGATCTCATCCTGACTTGATTGCACATGGCCACATATATGATTACACTCTTCCCTCTTTAAACATCCCATAATATTCTCAATCAAATTCGTTAAACCACTGCAAGTTTTTGTTCTGTCTACCGTTTTGGAGTCAAAATAATTTGCACGCAACTGCATCATGTGTTGTATGATTATTGTATCTTTCTACTTATTATGCGACAAATACATGAAAAATGCGCTGTTTATATGTTCCTTTTCGACTCCCAAAAAGAAATAGCAGTAGCGAAAGTTAGAGGGTGACGTCACGTGCAAAAGGTCTAACCCCCTAAAATTGTGGCTCTAGAACCGCGCCTGTCGACAACAGATCCCAACATACAGAAATATACCCATATGAACACATTAGTTTTCCCCCCATCATATCTGTGCGTGTCTGTGTTAACAGTATTTCACTATGTATTTTCATGATCAAGCATTTGATTCACACAATCACCACCCGCGAGTTAGTCTAATCATGGAGGTAGTGAATTCTACCTATCTATCTATCTATCTAATAGTTGGAGTGCTTTGCCCGTCTCTTCTTGTGTTCACGTATTGTGGTAGCTCGCAGCTCGATACTGCTGTATTGTGTTTTACTGCGAGTTGCCATTTGCTACGTGGTGGCTCGCAGCTCGTTAGGTTTAACTGCTGTATTGTGTTTTAAAGTGGGTTGCCATTTGAGTACTTATCAGCAATTATTTACGAGACTTGTATTTCTTCTAAGTGCTCCGGGGCTAATTTCAGGGGGAAATGTGCATACTGATCATACGTGTGTTTCTCACCATTATTGTGTCCTACCAACCATTATATCCCGTCACGATCCTACAAACATGTTTTTCTTTTTTAAACACAGGAAATTAAACGTGCATTTTAAGTTTCCACTCAATTTAATACACAAATACAATTTTGCTTTTACGAATCTGGCACTCTCACCAGACCAGTTTACGGAAGATTACAAAGTAAGTAAATAATTTTAGTCTAAATGGAAGTGCGTGAGTTTACTACTGTCATGTAATGTCACACGTGATACATGGACGATAAAATGGCGACCTTGTTGCACCATAGAGCAGGAGAGTTTTTGCACTAACCGTAGGGTGCGTGGCAATTCGTGCCATATTGTGCTTTGCTGCGGGTTGCCATTTTGAGTATTAGCGGTTATTATTATGGAAACCTAATCATAAATCTGAAGTTCGGTCATGTTTTGAAATAAATTGTTACATGTGCTGTAGGGTACAAGACGGCACAAAGGATATGATTTTTAACGACATGTGTTTCAGGAAATAATTGTTTTGATTTAACTTCTTGTTTCCACCGAAGGTCAAAGTGCGGTCATGTTAAAAAGAAAACATGTTACATGTGCTGTGTGCTGAGGACGGCAAAGAGATTGGTTCAGGAACTATAATTTATTATTTGAACTTCTTGTTTTGGCTGGAAGGTAAGGTCAGTTTGGGGTCATCTTTTCGAGTGAAGTGTCAAATGTGTAGTAAGCTACCAGACGGCACAAAGATTATGACTTGATGACATGTTGTTCAGACATTTAAAAAAATGTGAACATCTTGTTTGGATCGGAAGAAAAGGCCACAGTGGGGGTCTGGTGTGAATAAATTGCATTTGCGTCATAAGTTACAAGATTGCACAAAGATTATGACTTTATGAAATCAGATTTTTTAAAGTTTGAATTTCCTGTTTGGACCAGAAGTAAAGGTCAAATGGAATCACAACATGTTAAATGTGTCATAAGCCACAAGATGGCACAACGATTATGACTTAATGACATATGGTTCAGGAAATGTGATTTTTATATTTTGAGCTTCCTGTTTGGACCGGAATGAAATGTCTAAGTGGATTCGTGTTTTTTTTTATAACATGCCAATTAAGTCAAACGTTACAAGGCAGCACAAAGAATATAACTTTTGACATGAAGGCCTATAGTTAAGGAGATATCATTTTTTCAAGAGCTTCATGTTTTAACCGGAAGTAAAGGTCAAAGTAGAGTCACGTTTATTAATAAAATAGTAAGCTACAATACGGCAACAAATTTTGAATTAAAGTAATTTGACACCTGATGCCGTCACGATGACAAAAACATGTCTTTCATACAATAAAAAAAGCTACAATGAGAGTTGTTCCTTTTATTGCACAAAACACTAAAGTTTGACATGGTGCAAAAGGGAAACCCAAAACAGTCACGTAGGCCATGGTCTTTTTATGTCCTCTTGATATCATATGGGTTTTCGACGCCTTTTGTTAAAGGTTCAATATTTTTTGAGAGATGGGAATGCCAGACACACTCTGACACGACTCAAGCCGTAGTCTGTAATTACAAAAGTCAAGGACTTCTTTGTGGAGAGAATGACGGTGAGTTCGTTTGTTTAGGTTCTGTTGTTGTTGGGTAGTGGTTTGTGTTGATTCTTTCAAGGGAAAAAACACCAATATTGTTTTTTTTTTTAGATGAGTCAACTAATTCACGTCCTCTAGTTTTCAATAAAAACAGAAGCCTATTTGTGCCACATTGCGTTTCGCTTTCACGTATGGAGAAATTTCTGTGTTACGTGTTAGTGTTTTTCTTTAACCTGGTTGCCGCCAGTTAATTAAGTGGCGGCCGCCAGCTATTGAGTGGCGGCAACCAGGTAAAAAGGAAACACTAACGGTACCACGTAAATAAGAAACACCAGTGAAAAAAAATATGTGGGCATGATATGCAAAGACCCATATGGGTATCATAAATAGAAAGACCTGGGCCAACCCATATGGGCAGGATATGCAAATACACATGTAGGGTTCCGTATGGGAAACACCTTGGCAAGCCCATGTGGGCAGGATTTGCAAAGACCCATATGGGTTTCATAAGAACGACCTGGGCCAACCCATTATGCCATGTTTTAGGTTATTTTAGATTTAGTTTTTTAAGTTTAGTTTATTACTTTTGTTGCACAAAACACTAAATTTTGCAGAAGGGAAACCTTTATGATCTTTCCCGTGGATATTCTAATATACTATGTTTATCTATGGGAAAGACCTGGACAAGCTCATGTGGGTGAAATAGTTATGCGAAGGGCAATACTGGCATGGGGAATACCAAAGCACTATATTGTGGGCAGATACTATGCAAATGTTTATTTGGTTATCAAAAAGACCTAAGCAAGCTATTGCAGGTAGATTATACAAAGGCCCGTATGGGTATCATTAGGACCTGGGCAAGCCCGTGTTGGCAATATGCAAGTTTATAGGACAGGTCATTGAAGTACAATGTGTTTACATGACATGTGATTCAGGAGATATGATTTTTTATAGTAATAAGCTTTGAGTTACCGTAACTTGACACCCGATGACGTCATGATAAAAACAAATGTGTTTTCTATACTAACACATTTTATAAGGTACAGAATAGTATATAACTTATCCCAATCAAATGCCTTAAAAAAAACCTTAACTTACCTAGGAATTACATATGTTGGTCACGCACAAATCCAATGGGGGTGTGTACTAACTATTGGTCCACCTTCGGTTAGGAATAAACAGCGGCGCAATCTCAGACACACTACCGTTATTGCGCAACCCAGTGTTTTATCCATGGGGTTAGATTTACCAAACTATTCGTCAGTTATCATGATAGTACAAAGCCTTGATCAAGGCGTTTGAGTTTTGTCTTCATTTATTTAATTTGTTTCTTTGCGCCGCGCTACCCGCCCGAGCTAGCTGCAGTGTAGGCCTAAACTATGATTATTCTTTGCGTGTGTACGTGTGTTGACACTGCACTGCAGTTTTGGTGTGCGCCTGATTTCATTTTCACTACCTTATGGAGGGAGACCAAGAACAAAACAGAAAAGGGATAACAAAGGGTCTCCCATAGGGAAATTCTAAAGACTGGGTTGCTCCACAAGGAATTTTGTGTACAAAGTCTATGGGAGATTCTTAACTACATGAGAGCCCACCCCCACCCCATTTTCGTCCAATAGTGGACGAAATATAAAGAAACACATTAATACAGACCCTACAAGGCTGTCGGCCTGACAGCCTCCGCATGCGGACAGTAATACGAGTGCGGATGACCTGCGCACAGTAGTAGTACGGGCGTCGTGCGATGTGATACACAATTGTGACCCGCTCTATCGTAATGAGGAATATCGAGTAAATTGCGTTTACGTGTAATTTAGCCATTCAAAACACGTTGACATCTCATAACATGAGAAAACACTACCAAAACTGATTCCGTGATTTTGGTCGTTTTGGGTAAACAAATTCTTGATCTTTCTTGTCATGGTCTTACCTTTATTTGAAATGATGAATAAATCCATAAAAAATTAGTTTTCTTGAGCATGTTTGTACGCAATTATTTTCCTTCCAGACGATCTCGGCAACCTTCAAAATCATGAAAAACTTGCTTATTTCCACTGCAACGTAAGAGCACTTCTGTTTACGTTGAACGGCTGGATTTGGTACCAATCGAAAGTTCATGACCCGAACTGTTCTTTTTTTTGTATGACACCATAGTCAGGTGGCCGAAAACTGTTTGAATTTACGGTTGAAAACTCGATATTTAAATTAGGCGGGCTTTCCAGCTATCAAAAAATAGAGATCACTGATTGGATGAGAGGTGAAAACCATTCGTCGAGCGTGCGCAGTTTCGATGTTTATCCGATGACGTCACAAAACTTTGGGCCGCTTCGGCAGTATTGTAGCCGGTTTTACAGCCCCCACGGTCGCGCGATGTTTTTTCTATGCGGATCTCGCGTTGCCTATACCTACACTACACCTACACGTAGCCGGCCGACTACTCGTCGGTTCGTGTGATTAGCCGAGTGACTTAGTGAATTTGCAACGCTTGTCAGTCGATACTTTAGAGCAATTTATTTGAAGGAAGACCGTGTATCCAGCAATTCACCAACGAGGAAGTTCTCAAAATTCACCTAGACATGCAGGGATTGACAGAAGGTACAGTACCATCAAGCATACTAAAATCGTGGATGGGGTTGAATTGTTGAACTTGTACATGTACCTTTTAAGTTTTACAATACTACTGTACTAAATAGTTAGTACATGTAGTTTAGTTAGGAAATGCATTTTAGGACTACTGGGTACTGGGGTGGGGAAACAGAGTATGATGACTGGGGCTCGACAGTACCATTCCAATACCAGTGTCGATCTATTCTTATTTATGACTTATGCAATGGACAGTAAGTAATAACAAATAATAATTCAGTAGGGGGGGGGGCTACTCTATGTCTATAACTAGTTTAATTTAAAAAAAATAATTATGGTGCATTTTACAATAACGTATTAATTTTAATGTGCTTTAAAATAACATTAGTGTTAGTGCCCTGGTTTTGTCATTGGGACAATAAAACAAAAAAAAAAGCTTACAGTATAGCCTAGTTCATACTTCCTGCGAATGAAAATGCGATACGAACGTTGACATAAGTAGAGTTGTGTCGTCAAATTCAAGTCAAATTCGCATTTGCAGGAAGTATGAACCGGGCTTATATCTGTCAAACTTTGAAGGGATTTTTCTATAACTACTGAGATTTATGTGTTTGTTTTGCTATACTACTCAATACAAACTAGTGCAGTGTGCTAAAAGGACATATCTTTCTTGAATCGTTGTTCCAGTTTTAATTATTCCATGGAGTATCTGCTAAGATAATATTTGTTTCTTGCTGTTTAGGCTTCAGAGCAGCAGCACTCTCCACCTTCAAGAAGCTATGTCCACATATCGTGTGTTGTCGACCAATGCCCGACCTCTGCTGGGAGTGCCAGAAGAACAACAACCTCATCAACAGGACCGTCAACTGCGAAGAAGCAGCAAGGAAGAGCGCTACATTGCAGAGGCAGGAGGCACACCTTCAACACGTACAAGAAGCAGGTTGCTGATGCCAAAGTCATCATTGCAAGTGGAAACTTCTCACTTGACGACCCTAACCCGCCGTGCTCCAGGGAGTTTACTATGCACTATTCTTTTGATTTCGCGACTACCTTTTTTAACTACATGGACTCAGTTAATCGTGCTGCCACGACTACTACAAAATTAATCGCGACTACCTATTTGGTGAACCAAATGTATCAGTGACACAATCCTTCAATCCTTTCAGCTTGAATTTCACTACATTGCGCTTGCGGCAAACATTGCCACAATGCATCTTGAGAATTAAAAATCAGTTGCGACTAGTGTCGTAACTACTTGAGGTGCGACTAGCCGAGTAGTAAGTTTCATTAGTCGTCCAGGCCTATCATGAACTCTGCTTAGTATCAAAGTAGAAGTAAAAACTTATTCAAGCAATATTCATCAAGCAAAACTCTTGGCAAATTTGTTTGTTGTTTTTTTCGGCCAATTTTTAATTAAAAGTTAACACAAATTATTTCTTTCACTAAAATTCTTCCACAAAGGAAGGAGCTATTCTAAGAGTTGACAACTTGGTCGCCATGAAACAATGGGTCCGGGAGGGAGATTTCTCCTCAGTTTTTTTTTTCTGAGGTTTTTGCTCTTCCTTGGGATAGCTCTTCTGATGTGGGAGAATACTGGTTGTATCACTTTCAGTACAGGACAATTCCTCCCTCATTCCCCCAATATTACGGGGCATGAACACTTATGAATCTTGTTCGATACCTCTATCAGCCAGGCTTGTAGAGGCAGATCACCTGGGCCTAATTTCATAAAGCACAACAAATTTGCTAAGCACCGAATAGTATTGCTTAGCAGAAACAGGTCACCAGCCTAACTGTAAATTTTACGTAGTGCCCCACTAAATCTTTGCTTAGTAGAACAACAATAATTGTCAAGAATTTGTTGTCTTTGCCTGACAGCTTTTTGAAGCTAGGCCGAGAACTCTACTCCTTATTGTTTTTGTTAGACGGCAAGACTTTCATGTATAATACATGTAGACCTAAATTATTGTAATGGTGCGATAATGCCAGCTTGATGTTATATCCCTTTGTGAGAGTTTGCCAAGTAGACCATCTCAATAAAAACAATTTTGAATGAGATTGAATGATTTGTATTTATTATTTATTATAACATTAAATGGAAACAGAGAAATGAATAATTCATTTGTGAATTGTTTTGTTACTTTTATTGTCAGTGAGTCTTTTTAATTATCTTGTTTTTAAGCAATGAAGGCAATCTACAAGTAGAAGGGTCATCTACAAGAATTATGGGTATGATTGTAGTTAGGGTAAACAAAATCAATAATCTTTTTTCTTTCTTTTTATTGGCGTTGGGGGGGGGGGATGGGGGTAATTATTTAACGATGAATTATACCGATAACACCATTGCATAAAAAGGCAGACCACATTGAATTGACAAAAAACTCTTTCGTTGAATTTTTGTCATAAGATTTGTGTTTATTATTATCAGACCGGGTCTTTCCGTTTCCTTTAGAGATGAGCATGCTACATACTGTTAATAGTAGATTAACATGTTCTGGTACATAAAACAAAACAACACAATGTCCACAGATTTACAAATTTGCACCGTTTGAAGATAATGGTGGTAGAAGACTTCATTTTACTATATGCTTTAAAAATGCACTTGCTGAGGTGCTGGAGGTTTCGGGACGGAGACAACCTTTTTAGCATGTAAAATGTGTTTACCATCGGTATAAACTAGCACTGGTAAAAACGTTGATTTATTGTTGTACATGCTAAAAAAAAATGCAAGTCTCCCGAGACGAAAATTATTTTCAATCTCAAAACATACGGCAGCTCAGCAAGTAATATTTTAAGGGGAAGCTTTGGACATTGTGTTTTGTGTCGTACAAAAAGTACAACAAATAAAACCATTTAAAACCAAGGCCAACACTGTGTGGGCCGAGGCCGTTTATGTTATGCTTGTTGAAAGTTGAACAAAAAACGATTTCGTCTTCAGTAGTGTTTTATTTTTTTAAAGCATGATTCACGTAAGCTGACATGTGATTATACTATTATAGCTAGCTACCAAGTTAAAAGGTTGTTTTACCTAGTAAAATTGAGCTTGCGTGCCTCATGAAAAGGGCTTCTAAACCATGGTGGATGTAGACATACAACATAAACTTCCATAGGTTGAATTTACATGAGCTTTGTAAACATGGATGTCGAGTTGTCCGAATGGTCGAGTTGTCAGACGGACAAGTTGTCTGAACACCGTATACATGGCCTGTGTTATAATGATCGTACACATTGAACGTGTGTGTTTGTTGTGGACTTTTATTCACCGCGTGACTTGCACAGTCGTCGTGTGACATTGCATTGCATTGCATTGTGGGCTCTACGCGCGAAGCGCCGTTGTTTGGTCCCATGGGCTGAAGTTGGTTCCACCCGGCTGCGTATTACCGGATGAATTATTCATGAGCTTTGTCGAGAATCTTCTCTGTGTGTGTGGGCTGTACGTCGCGCGCTCAATCTCGCTATCATAATGAAATTCGATTATCTAAATAAACACGTCGTTAAAAAAATGGACGTGGCCTTGTCTTGATGACTTTCTTCGTTGCTGGGTAATTTCGGTTTGGAATAAGCTACGGAAATAAGGATGGTGTTGCTGGAAAGCCAGTGATTTACTAATTAACATGGTATGCATAACTCAATTTTTTTAATTCACTCGATATTCCTCATTTCGATAGAGCGGGTCACAATTACGCACAGTGCTAGTGTACAGTACATGTATAGGTTACAGTGGGTTTACGGCGTCTTTTTTGGAGTGAAAACTGCGACCGCCTTGAGCAAGGCTAGATAGTACATTGTATTTTGGTTATTTTTAATGGCCTGGAATAACTCTTACAGTAAAATCGTTTGTGTTTTCATAACAATTTGTGGATTTTAAGTAACTATAAACTATACTTATTTTGAAATTTGACAAATTAAATATTTACACTTTTAGAGCCTTTTGTTTTGTACACATATACAAACGCGCAATAAATGATGTCAGCTTATGTGTGCCTGGAGATATTTTAATAGAAATAGAATCAGTGTAAAACAGCGCCCGATAACGTCTTGAAGACGTCTCTGAAGCGGTGTAATTTACTACCAGTTTGGCGGTTATGTGAGCTCGGAAAGTTTGTCTTTGTTAGCAAAAAAACAGTGCTCACATTTGGCTGTTAATGAGGTATGTACTGCTGTATTCAAGATTTATCAAGCATCATGCCAAAAGTGAAAGCGTGCACCTTGAACACGAATAGGTACATTGGTTCCACCACACTAATTAACATACACATGGACATGTACAAGGATATTTGGGTGGCATGGTATTACGAGCAGAGTGGGGACAGCAAAACAAAGGAACAATGCAGTCCTCACATTGGAATCCTTTGGAATCCTACATGCGCTTAGTGTATGGAGAGTATTAAAGGAACGTTACAGAATTGGTAAGAAAAAAACTTGTAAAATATACTTTTGATCACACGGATTTAAATAAAACTTACACAGTCTAATGATGATGATGGTAGAAAACATCCCTTGGAAAATTTCTGCCTGAAATGCCATATTTGATGAGAAATGAATAAACTAATTTTCCGATTGGAGTTTATCGCTCAGTGAGCGTTTTATTCATTGTTGAATCTATATGATTTCATGCAAAATGTGTAATCGGTTTTTCACTATTTTCTCGTGACCCAGATGGCCGATCGATCTCGAACTTCTACAGGTTTGTCAGTTTATGTATATGGTGGATTACATAAAGTGCTTACACTGCCAGCAACTGTTTTGTTAGCAAAACCAATTCTGTAATGTTCCTTTAAGTTAGAAGAACAAAGAAAAGTCTTCACTTGGATAGCAATAAATTGATGTATATCCATGCTCATACATGTACATAGACCATTCGGTCGCACAAGTGTCTTTCATTCAACGATCGGTGTTCAATAAAAAAAATAAAAAAAAAAAAAGACCTATTGACAGTTAGATGAATTATTTCATTATTTTAGGAAAAACTCAAATTGAACGAGCTATTACAATCGTTTGGTTATTTTCTACAAAAGTCTTCAGTTTTCTTTAAATAGCGTCCAGCAACCAAGTAAACAAGAAAAAAATTAAAATTATCTCCATGTGTCACTCTCTCTCTACACAGATATCTTCAGGCGAACGGTTACAGTGCAAAGCACAAGAATGATAAATTATACTAATAAATAAATTTAGTTTCATAAAAATACGTTAGTCCACGTGATCTATCACGAAGAAAGTGCCACAAAAATGTTCACAATAATTGTTCCATTGCTTTAATCGAGTTGCTGCTGTTTCTTGATGTACCGTCCCAAAAGTTCGTGGATGTTTCTATCGACGACGGGGAGGAAGGAGTGTGTTTCGCGATGCATTCAAGCTCAATACTATCACTACAGGCTGAACATCTTTATGACGTCACACAGCTGCTTTCACCCTCGCAAAAAAACCGTGTCATAAAGCAGACTGGTGGCGTTGGCATTTATGTGGCGGGAATTAAACTTGACAGTACTGTCAGCCTAATTAGTAGCATAAGTTGCTGTATACACAATTTTAATCAAACTCGCAGAGTTACTGATTTCGTGCAGCCAAATCTGTATACATGTAGTGAGTTCTGTTTATAAAATGGCACACATGATGTCTGTATATCTTCGCATATCGCTGTTCCTCTACACACTGTTACAAATACCTTCGATTTACGGGAAAGTAACCCCATTGTGTGGTATCATTGACTATGCGTTGGTTGGCCTGAACTACACGACCATAAATGCCACCAAGAATCAAAAGCTGTGTTACCAGGCCTGCCTGAAGGATTCACCGAGATGTAAATCTGCAAATTACCGGCCTAAAGACCAAGAATGTGACTTGAACTGCGCCTCACACTTCGATGTTTGTGCAGATGGGAGATTTGTCGAGCAGAGTGGGTCCGTCTACACCTTTACGGCATCTAAGGTATTGACATGTGTTTTTGTTTTGTCAATTGATTTTGATTTTTGTGATACTCTATTTCTGTATATATGAAATTGCTAAAAAGTAAAATGTTAAATCACGTAAAAATTGACACAGTTTTTTGCCTCGGTATACGTACATGTAATGGTATGAATTAGTTTTTTCCTTTTATGGTAAAAGACTCCGAATCCGGGAAAAAAAAAGAGGCACCTCTGTCGGGATCTGTACCCACGACCTGCCACAATCTAGAGCAGATGAAATAAGATTAATTTCAATAAAAAAATCACCGACTAATGGGTCATTCTATGTCAGACCAACGCACTTTTTGTACCTTATGTCTTCCGATTTTGATAAAAATTGCTCTGCTGGTAGGTCCTAATAAGCAATGAATGCACACAATCTGACATCGCCGTAAGTAAACATACAGTAGACAGTAGCCTTTTTAAGTCCTCTTGCTTGCAACTTGAGGAGCTACAAACAAGAGTTTAGAACAGTAATAGTCTGGAGATAGCACACTAAACCTATATGAGATACACGAGTTTTAAAAAACCTGGGGGCATTTGATATAGTGTCCCCGACCCTTCACAAAGTTGGGGGGCGTGACCCCCTGTCCCCCCAAGATTGACGCCCATGGTCATAACCATGTTAATTTTCATCAAATATATGCAAATTTGGTAATAAAATAATGAGATTTGCATGCTCAAATCAATTCTTTTGCCAGAAATAAATGTAGTTGTTAAAAGTAGCTCAACGTGACCTTTAACATGTTATTGTGACCTTTGACCCATTCCGAAAAACAACGAAATGGAAATAACTTGATAGAGCATGTCTTCTTCTATCAGAATCCACTAAGAAAATTACAAAATAGTCAACTTATAGACTTTATATTAGAAATCCACTAACACAACTTACTGTTCTGTTTCAATTGTTACTAAAATCATTCTTGGTTGGGGAATTTCTCATGTTGAGGGCTGATGTGGTCTAACCAGAATCATACTTTAAATTATCAGCAGTGGCGCACCCAGGATTTGTTTTTTTTTCGGGGGGATAATTTTTTTTTTTCAAATTTCTTTAGAAGATTGTAAAATAAATGACCCAAAAATCAAAACAAACAAATTGACAACCTTGGAGGGGGTGGGCTCAAGCCCCCTGACTGCTATGATGACTGCATCAAAACATCAATCAAATGAACACAAAAATTAAAATGTACCTCACATACAAAATTATGGACTGCGACGAAAGAAAATTGAACCTGAAGCCAGTAAAGATACGAAACAGTAGTTAGTTGTGATTTAAATTAAAATTTTATTCTGCTCCCATCAAACAATTAGTTGTGAACCAAATTTCAATGTTTTGCTCCCACACATCTTGGTTAAAATCGCCGAGAAAATTTAGAATTGAAGGCAGTTATACAAACCAAACGACAAAAAAAAACAAGTAAAAAAGAAAAAGAAAAAAGCACAAAACATACAGCTCAATCTTAATTTTGAATAATACATAGTTTGAAGATGATACAACATATCCAAGCCCATTTTGGCTAATTGCTGCCTTGTCCAACACGACTTGAAAGTGATATATACTGGCTGTCGCATTATTATTAGCAGTATTATATAACTAAAAAGGGTCTTTGTTATTATTATAATGGCAAATAGTTAAGTAGATAAAAAAAGAACAACAACACACACGATGTCAATGAGAACAATGTTTACACACGACCATTGGAACAATAAAAAATGAGGAGAGTCAGGATAAGAATAATGAAGGATAATTTAGGAGATATTCAAAGGTTTCTTGAGGGGGTTATGTCTACATTTATAAATGATGTCACAGAGAAAATAAGATCAATGACATATATCAATTCTGACTATATAGCAGTTCTGACTGCAATTCCGGAGCAGCTAATACAAAATATATAAAAATCTCGACAGAAACAATAGTTGTTCCGACCATTATGTTGGAACAGCTAAAAATAACACGTTATTGTCGTGCACACTTTATAATATGTTGAAAATTCAAAGTGAACGAGGTCCTATACGAAGAATTCTCAGACGTGTTCATAGGCCAATCTGAAATGGAAATTTTGTTGGAAAAGAAAACCAAACCAAAAAAAAAACATTACAACTGTTTCACCGAATGTTGCCATGGTAACAGCTGATCTCGGAACAACCTTTGATAAATACTGGGACAGACAACCTTCGGATACAGTGTAAACAAAATACGGGCAAAAATATAGTGGGGAGTACATCACAGATTATCTATGAATATTTTGTCAGCATAACTGTACCTAATGCAAGAACCATGAACGTTTGGCCCTGTACAGTATAATGAAGTGAGGGTATACATAATGCTCAACAAACGCTTGCCAATTGTCACGGTTTGGGTTAATTGGCCATTATTGACACAATGCAACTAGCTCTTGCCTTGATGAATTATTTACCCCTTTTTTCAGTCTCGGCGTGTCGTGGCCGAGTGGTTTTGTTCTTATAAATTGTTTGTTTGATGCTGTTCTATGTTATATTTTTTAACTTTTTGTGTCATTATCTATTTTTTTCCCATTATTTTATTCAATTTATTTTGTCTTGTCTCGAATCAATTTGGTTTGGTTTCGTTTTTTAATTAAAAAAAATATGTTATTTCATTTTATTTATTGTAAATAGTATGATCATTATTTCTATTATTCTTTCTTTATTTTATTAATTCTTTAATTAATTAATTAATTGAGTATTTATTTATCTATTTGGGGGGAGGGTGAACATAAACCCTTTTAAAGAACTGTGAAAAATTAAGCCTAAGGGGAAGAGATAACTTTACGACTCAGTGAAATTCTCTGAGGAGAGGTCACTGATGGAATTTATTTTAGTCATAAGGATCAACCAACGATAATTTCCTTTTTATATGCTATTTGACAAGGTTTCAAGAAGGAACTTTAAATGTTTGAATATATTTATTTGTTTAATTTCTTTTTGGCGGAGTAAACAAAATTTGATTATAGACAGACTGTTAAAACACTACCATGACTTCACGCAACTGTAAGCCTATGTGGTTTTTAAGAACTAATCTTTCAAAATTAAAAATTTTACCCGACTGGTGCGCTCCTGGAAAAGTCAACTTGGGGGAAAACTTAAATTGCATTTGTTTTTCTCTTTTTTTTTTCTTTGGATAAAATGTCATGTTTGACGCAACACTGTCACAACAGCAACATTCCAAACAATTTCTCACCAGGTATATAATGACCAATGTTGGTCGTCAATGAAAACCAAAATAAATATATTCGGAACCCTGGCTAGTTTACGTTTTGGGGGGCAATTAATGTTAAAAATTTCAATTTTGCAAGTTCAAAAGCGCAAGGGTTCCACTTGAGATTAATATTCAGTTTTTCACAAGAAAGGGCAAGGATGATAATTAGGCTTTTTATAATTCCTAGTTTGTAACTAGTATTTAAATGGTTATACAATAACTTTTTTTTACTTATTGGCTAGGTTGACTTATAGTAGCTACAAACAGTTTTTGAGACCCTAAATTGGCCCAATTGTTTCAAGAAAAAGTATATTGTGTATAAATCATCATGTAGTCTTGAAACATGAACGAACCATGCACACCTAGAATTCAGATAATATTGGGTAAGGAGGTATTCAATCACCTTGAAAAGCGTTCTTCTCCCTAAGCCGTTTATGGGTAAGATTAGAATAGGAGAACCCATAGTTGACCTATAGGTTTCTATGCAAAAGCTTTTAAAACCCTGCGTGATGCCATCGTACTGCAATCAACAGTCCGTTTTTAAAATATTCCAGGTTCCCAATCTACACCTAGCCAAAATAGCATGGTAAATGTCTTGTTACTAATCCGGGGTCTTTTTCACCCCCACAAAATCCACCAATGACCAGCTCTCCCGGAATTCCCTGAGGATTTGTCGGCAATTTTTCATCATTGGGGCTATTGACCACTGCTAGGTTAATTGAACCATGTGGTATAAAATCTACACAGAGACAAACGTGGGCTCATCCAAAAAATAGTTTGTGCTTGAATTTGTTTTATTTAGTCAAAAGGTTTTGGGCCATTTGAAAGTGATTGGGTTCTCAAAAAAAAAAAGAATTACACGCAAACACAAACGGACTGTGGATTGCAGTCCGATGGCCTAAGCGTATATATTTTGTTTTGATGGTACCACCCTGTGTTAAAGGAACATTAAAGAATTGTTAAAAAAAGAACTTTGTTAAATATACTTTTTGATCACAGATTTACATAAAATTTACACGGTCTAATGATGATGATAGTAAAAAACATCCCTTGAAATATTTCTGTCTGAAATGCCATATCTGGTTTTTTTTACATGTCAGATGGGATGTGAAACTCAACTTGAATCAACACACGACACATCTTGTATGAGATCGGGATCTCCCTGCGGTAATCGTCAAGGTAAGTTTGATTTCTTACGGATGCTCTTCGATAAATATCTCAAAAGTTAACCACTGCTAAAACATCAAACAAATTGTTTAACCGTTTAGTCACACGCAGAGCTGGCCTGACCGCCCTAACCGTCCAACCGGTCGGTCGGAAGAACGGTACTTGTAATGACGACACTGGCTTTTACCGACAAATATAGTATATACTGAAGGGTCATCTTTAACGTAACCACACTAGCAACCTCCTACGGGCGTGGCTCACAATCTGTTTATCTGAAAATCTGTTTTTCAAATGTTGACCAACACATTTAGTCTGTGCAGAGATCCACATTGCAGTTTTTAAAGGCTATACCAGGAATCATTGTCCATACTGATTTATTGCTAAACCTTGCGTGAAGACATCGTACTGCAATCGACGGTCCGTTTTTAATTAAATAATCAGTACTCCGCCATTTTTTATATTTTTTTATCTCAAAATATTACAGGTTCCCCACCTACACCTATAGCCAAATAGCATGGTAAATGTCTTGTTACTATCTGGGGTCTTTTTCAACCCCCCCCCAAAAAAAAAAATAATAAATAATAATAAAAATAATAATAATAATAATAATAATAATAATAATAATAAAAATATAATATTAATAATAATAATAAAATAATAATAAATAAAATAAAATAAATAAATAAATAAATAAATAAATAAATAAATAAATAAATAAATAAATAAAAAAATCCGTCAATGACCAGCTCCCCCGGAGTTCCTTTTGCATGCTGTGATAAGATGGAATAATAATAGTAATTGTAACAACAAGAAAGGAAAAAAAGCCTCGGCAAAATTAAATTGCCAATATTATTTGATGTGAGGTAAAGCCAAAGAAACTATTGTTATCACTGTGTGCCACTCTTAATCGATATAACATTTACCTCTTACGAATATGCAATTGTTTACATACTTTTAATCAATTGTAATACAGCCTGTTGTCATTTCGTGTTTCGGGCATACGAGGCCAATTTCGAGGCCTTAAAAACTGGATTTTATCTTATATTTAAAATTTCACCTAGCCAAAATGCAAAACATTTTACAGATAATTACAAATTATCCTCATGGCACTTACTTGAAAGCAAAACAAATATCGTTTTAACCGTCATCCATGTGCTATCTTTAGAACATTTAAGCGTGTTTTGATAACTTGCAAAATAAAATTAACATTTTTACCCTCCTTTTGCCCGTCAACATGTGTATTTGCCAAGGGTCTAACAATATGCCCCTCTCGTTGTGATTAGGGCCACACCAATGTACCCACAATGTACCCACAATGTACCCACAATGTACCCACAATGTACATTACAAGTAAAACTGATGTCTTGTAACCAATGAACTTGTAATACGTAATAATTTGGCCTCAAAGAGTGCCAGATTCATAAAAGCAACACTTTCTTCGCGTTTTATTAATTCGGAACGGGGACAAGTTAATGCACTGTTCCTAATGTTTTATTTAGGGATTAACAGTGCGATGAGCCGGTCTTCACTGCGTGGTAATGACCGCGCTGGTGGCTAGCCGCTGTTAAAATGGACCTAGCCTTCGGCTCTGTCCATTAACAGCCTTCGGCTCTGTCCATTAACAGCGGCCAGCCACCAGCCCGGTCATTACCACGCAGTGAAGACCGGCTCATCGCACTGTTAATCCCACTAATAAATGCCTTATAACGAAAAAAACTGTAAAAATCGTCAGAATTTGTGGTTTTCTTTCGCCGTTATTTTTTAGAAATGTTCTACTCAAGTTCAAGGGCCAATCCTTTGGCTGTTCAACTTTTGTGTGGTAGGGTACAGTGGGGTAAGATGGGACACATAAACAGTTTGTTGATAATTAAAATAAAAGTATTCCAAAATTTGTCACATGGGCTTACTGATACTAAAGTTTGGTTATATTTTCACCTTTTAATGAAGTTTCAATGGTTTTGGACAGTTTTCAGATACTAAAACTTGACTTTATAAAAAACAAAATAGTGTCCCATTTCCCCCCATCACTTGGGGCAAGATGGGACGCATGCATTGTACCAATGACGGGTCAGCGAATTATTAAATTTGCATATTAAATATTTTTATGGGTTAAATAGGGGCGAATTGGGGCAAGATGGGACAAAAAAATGTATGACCATTACCAAAACCGTCACTCTTTAGTATGACGAGTTAGTGAGTCAAAATTGGTTTTAAACCAAAGTTTATTACTAACAATTTCGTTTTCAGTTTTAGAATTTTTGAAAATAGCCATTTTAACAATTGTATTTTAATAATGAAAAGTGTCCCAATTTACCCCAACCGTTCATTATTCATAATAACCTGATGAAAAATTGTCCCGTTTTACCCCGTAAATTAACCGCCTGGGGTAAAATGGGACTGATCACAAGAAACACCTAGATATAAAATATTTCTGCATTCAGTTGGTCTGTGTTGCTTTTAACCGACACTGACAACATTTCTGACTAATTTGCCCTTATAATGGGTTTAATTCATGTTGTAAGTAGATCATGACAGTCTTTCAAAAACACCAATGGACAATTTTAACCCGCACTTATAATCTGACGCGTGAAAATTATACAACGAACACGTCATGTTTGCTGCCGCTAACGTAATATAAAAAGAAAACGGCAAAAGGGCGACCTCCGTAGAGACAGACCAGATATGGACGAAACTATTATGCATAGGATGGGTTTGCCAGACATGATCTGGTTTATTTAATAACGCTTTGAATAGGCAATGTCCCGTTTTACCCGTGTCACATCTTCCCCCAGTGTACCCTACCTAGTCTCTTACACATAGTTAACTGTTTATAACATATTTTCAAGAACCTGGGCCCAATTTCATGGAGCTGCTTAAGCACAAAAAGTAGCTAAGCACAACAAAAATATGCTTACCAGAATAAGGTTACCAGCCAAACTACCATGTAAAATGTACAATTTGTTACTGGTATCCTGCTCATTTCTGCTAAGCAGAAAATCGTTAAGCAATATTTTCTGCTTAAGCAGCTCTATGAAATTGGGCCCAGACCATGACTTTGCATTATGTAAGTTTCATGCGCGTACCAGTTAACCCTAAATTGATACATTGTCTGCGCGTTCACGCCTACGCATGGAATGTTTCCGCACGCGGCACCATCTGTCCTGCTCAAAAAAATAAAAAAATAATTACGCACAAAGAAATGATTTGAAACCGGTACACAGTGGGCCAGCTCGAGGTCAAACTGCGCCAAAATTGTTGTATGCAACTAAATGAATTGCTATTGAGCTCTAATGGGTTTTATGGCCAGAGAAAGACAACGAAACATATTTCAAAATGCTGTGACGTCACCAAAATGCTGAATTTTGATTGGGTTGATGTTCGGAGCCTGTGATTTGAAATAATACGATCTTTTAAACAGTGTTGGTGGCTAGAAGAATGTATAAACAGCTTCAATTATCTGTTTTATTGTGATGAAACTTATTCAATGACTCAATCTCTCCTTCGTAGTAATGGCGTTATTTTATTTGTTGCGGCTGCAAGCTTTCTATTTTCTCTTAAGTTTGTAAAGAAATTCGCGCAGGGTTGCTTTCATCTTCTCTTGAATTTCCTTTGGAATTTCTAATCGTTTTATATCGTGATTTGTTGAGAAAAATTCCATGCAAATTTCAAGTGAAACTTCAGCATTTGAAAGATTTTCCGAAGACCTGACAGCTTCGATCAACAGCTTTCTAGGTAAAGATGCCATTGTACTGAACTAATAACGATAAAAGTTAAACTGGTTAAGTTAACCAAGCTTGATGTGTTTGATTTTGAACAGATATTCCACCTTAAAGCAACTCTTAAGTAAATGATGACGGATTGTGCTTTTATAGTCTAAAGGGGCTGTTTAAATTTGAACAGATATTAAACAAAGTTTTACTATTGACATGTGTATGGTTTTCTCTCTACTGTAAAAGAACTCCGAGAAGTAAATGATGGTCAAGTCTTTACAGAGAGAGTTTTATCTTTCTTTGATGCTGAAGTATTACAACCTGACACACACGCGAGTCGTACGGGTGGTCATGGTGGTTGAGTCAAAACAGTCGTTTTGCGTATAGGGCCTACCACTTCAAAATGAATTATCTTCGAAAGTCGCAAAAAGTCGCAGCCAATTTTAATTTTAAACTGTTGCTGAAGGTTCAGGCTTTTAAAAGAAGTTAGAATTACAGGGGCAATCGGCGGAACTATATTTTTTCTTTGTCTCTTAAGAAAACAAAATACTTTAAAAAGGCATTTTATGTGGTGTTTCAGGCTTTTTTACACAGTAAACAGAAATCAAACTGATTATAAATTTAATTTTCATAAAATATAGACTGTGAATAACTATTGACACGGTTCTCATGGCGTTATCTTTTATGAAATGCTCAGAGCATCAAGTTAAAATACTCGTTAGTCTTAACGATTTACGTTACATGTTTTACAATTTTGTGACTATACAAGGGTTTAACCCGTATTTTAAATTGGTTTTGACATTAATTATTTAATATAATATGCCTCTGGACAACTGGGAACATTAAAAAAATAGGAGTATTGATTTTTGAAACAATAATTATTTGCCTATTTTGGCGCAGTTTGACCTTGAACTGGCCCACTGTGCGGTAGTTTGCCGCGCAACAAGCACATAATGCATAGGATTTTACACAACAATGTGCTTGTTAAGGGGCCATTTATTCGCTAGTTCACTTGGCCGGTCTTTATATCACATGTTAATACACCCCCACGTGACCAGTCTTTGACCAATCAGAGTGCATAAACTCTCCAAGGTGTTTATTAATTATTTGTTATTACATGTTTTTTCGGGGGAAATATACACTATACACTATTTGAGGCGACACTTTCACAAAAGGATATTACTTATCCGAGTTTTTCTCAGCAGATATGCAAAGACAAAATTAATGTTGGCACTTATCACAAGTGCAGGAAAACATTTTGATCTCCCTGGCAAAAGGACAATTTAACGGAACAACAATATTGTCAAAATTAAACCTTTTTGCAGGTTCTCAAAACGTTCTAAAAGTAGGACAAGGGTGTCACTTGCAACAATAGTGTTTATTATGCGCAATCAAATAACATGATGTTAATTTGTAATTTTACAAACGGGTTGTGATATATTTGTGCATTCTGGCAAGGTGAACTTTTTCGACGGAGTCTGAGGGCCTGACTGTAGGCTATTCTGGTTTTCCATTGTCGGTGGTGACAGCCAGTTAGTGCGCAGCGTTCGGAAAAGTGCTTCCTTTCATTTGTAGCGTATGCACGGCAGTCGCAGTTTTGCATATATAATGAGCTTGAGGGCACATTTTCAAAAAACTATATTTTAAAAATCCAGCCATGTAAAAATATAAAAACGTAATATTATGAAAGAGGGATGCTTCATTGTAATAACAAAAATCATGGAAGAATTTTTAATTGTTCAAAATTGAGAAATATCGGACTGGAAAAATTATCATCGTTGTACAAAAATAACGGTTTCGGAAAAAGTCCCTTTTCTAGCATTTAACGAAATTGTGCAGATAAACCTGTATCATGGGTGTTTAGGTACATTATTGATCTACTCATAAGCTATAGTCGTTTTTTCTGAAGCCACTCGAAACAGTCAGGGGCACCCTAAGTATCCGTCGCCGTCAGCGTTAACATTCTCGGTAGAAAAATCCGCCATTACTCGTTGGTCTAATGGGAGCCCGAATGTGATTGGTCAGAATGTGCAGCAAGCGTGCCAACTGACTAATCAGCTACTATGAACAAAACGCGAGGCAGCCATGGTTTGGCACGATTCCCTGCTCCGGTCATGCAATCTACGAGGGCTTGTGTTGACAAGAAACCGGTGCCCGATTATTATTCGTTATTATGGTGTTTGGCCGGGTTTAGCTTCAGTTATTTGGAAGGATCTGTATCTTTCCGTCGCAGAAACGAAAACTAGCATAAACGCAACGGATAAATTGCTAGTTTAGGAATAAATAATGATGGCCTTCCAATCTAATGCTATGAATACAAAAATATTTGACAGTTCTGAAATGAAATATTTCTTTGTTTTGTTTTAAAGTCTTTCGAAACTCATATTTTTTGTTCTCTTACTTTTCCAATGAAAGTTCAATTCCTGGCCCTGCCCCCTATTTATTTACTGTGAAATCTAACTTAAAAGCTGGGAATTCTGGTCAGCTCAAAATAAAATATATTCAATTATATTGAACACAAGAATAAACCGAATGACAATTGTTCTTTTTCTTTTGTTTATTGTACAAAACATTTTTTTAAAGTTTCTTTTAGCTGCATACATGCATGACATGTAAATGTATAACAAAATAATGCTATTGCGTTTCAGGGCACATGAAATGATTAACAAATTTGTGCTACATACAACATTTGGCAGACATATTGCTTTAAATGAAAATATAATTTTAAAAAATAACACTGCAGCAAGTGCCACTTTTGGTACCGATGAAACATTTAAGGAAAACAAAAACAAAATAAGTGTTGCTCAGTGAACAAAAATACCTGAGTGATCACTGCATAAATACAAGTAAATAAACACTGGGGTAAGTGCCTTGGTATAAATAAAATAAAATTTAAATGAAGGCCATCTCTAGCGAAAAATTCTCGCTCATGACATCCATGCCGACATCCACAAACTTACAATCATTGAAATATTTGCAAAGTTTTCGAAGTCCACTCACAACAATCTTTGCAGCTGGATATTTCTCTCGAGTGGATTTCAAAAGAGAGTCAAACTTGCGTAAGAACGGATAAAAAAATTCCTCCCAGCATGATTCGTTCCAACATGAAGAACTACCACATGTGGTGGCGGTGTGGATGGTATACTTTAAAAACAGTGTTCATGCTCTATATTCATTGATTGACAGTCAGTATAAAGGAGATCAATGGTCTTAAACTATTTCTGTGACGTCACTCTATTGTTCAAAGTGTAGATTATTTTTACGAATCTACACTTAACTGTAGATTCGTTACGAATCTACACTTAAGTGTAGATTCGTAACGAATCTACAGTTGAGTGGATTCGTTACAAACTAAAGTGAAATGTTCGACGGGAAAATGACTGTCTTTCCAAATTGAAAGGATAACATGATGTGCACCAAACACAGCTTTTAATGTACTTTACCATAGAAACTGTATCACATGCAGGAATCTAATAAACAACTCATCACACATACATAATATGTAAAAGCTTTTTTTAACAAGCTAATCACTCAATTAACAACATGATCGAATGATCAAGCATGGAGGAAAGGTTCAAACACAACCTCCTTCACCGTAGATAATATATCAAAGTCGTCCCCCAGTTCTAAAAGAAACTTCGCAGCTTGGGAGGCATTTTCATTACTTGATGAACTAGAGGGTCTAAATGTGCTTTGCGTCAAGGCAACATCATCAGAACTCCGCTGTCCGACATGATTACTGTATTACGCAAGTAAGCCAACGCACAACTGACACGATCACACTGCTCTCTAAACATACAGCACGCATGGGTACTTTTAGTAGTCTATTATTATACCATATCGAGAGTCGATTTTATTGATACCATTGTTACATAAATCAAAGGCTTTCAGGAAATAGTTTAAGTCAGAGAATAGACTCTAAAGTGTAGATTCGTGAACACAATGTACTCGCCTTCGGCTCGTACATTCTGTTCACGAATCTACACTTTATCGTCCATTCTCCTTAACATAACCAAGGGGGTGACTGTGTCGGGGGTGACTTTGTTAGGGGGCGACTTTGTCGGGGGCGACTCTGGCGGGGGGCGACTTTGTAGGGGCGAGTTTGTACCTGGAGGGGGCGTGTTTGCGAGGGGGCGACTTTGCAGGTGGCGACTTTGCAGGGGGCGACTTTGCCAGGGGGCGAGATGACTGGTTTCTGATGGTAGATGTAGGACAGTGTCTCTTACATAAGAAATTCTAGCACCCGGCAGAGTTGTAACACTAGGAATAAACCAGTCACTGTTCATATTCTCTGGTAGATATCTTGTGAGGGAGTATCCAACTATCTTTACTTTAAACCATGGTAGGTCCTCCAGCCAGAGAGTCGGGCCTGTGTGTAATGGAAAGTGAGAATACAAAGATTTACAATCTGTCCCAATTTTAAGAAGTTATAAATAATAAACAAAGCATACAAAATAAAGTGGTGAGAGAAAAAAAATGTTCAAGTAGATTGACCAAATCAAAACATGTCAGTAGACAATTCTTAATTAAGCCACAATTAACAAAGTCTCAACAATATAACAGTAACACCAAGCATGACCTGATGACAAGGTCATCAATGTACCCCTGCAGTTTAGTTAGTGTAAAGAAAACCCATAATGATTCCATTTTCCCATCCTGCATCAAACAACCATGTTTTTTAAAAGTTCATTTTGCAGTTAAGAAGTACTGTTTAGTAAATAGTAAAATTTTTCATGACAAAATTTCATCATTTTTGTCACGAAGATCATAAAAAAAACATGACAAAATAAATAGCGTCGTAAGAACAAGTAAAAAACACAAGGCCTTTTTTCCCGCCATTTGATGATGACGTCACGTAAGCTAAAACGATATGGCCAAATAACGATTTTTGCAAAAGTTTTTGCACCGAAAAAAACATTAACGGCTAAACCTGCAGAGGTGTATGTGGTACGTATCGAAAGAACGACCCTTCGTTTATCAGAATATGGACTCCGTTTGTCTCAATCGTGCTCGAAACAGTCAGGGCACTCCTAAATGTAAAGCTAATCAACAAAAACTGTGAAACTTCAATGACATTTCAGACGAAGATTCACATGTATTTGGTACCTAAAATCTGGTAAAAATGGGTTTATTTTACGATGAAAATGTTCAAAGAAACTTACCACTCCATCTTGACCCAACACTACCCTCAAGCGGGCACCTGTAGCCAATTTTGCAGGGTCGTCTCCGAACGCTCTCGCATTCACGCGAAATCTCGAAGGGTCCGAGACCGCCGTGCAGCTGCAAATAAAATCTGGCTTTAGACCTCATTATCGTGCACGCTGCGCACTGACTGCAGCTGGTTGAGTAGAGGCATTGATGGTTATCTGTGTGTTTATCTGTGATTAAACCATTATCAATCTTTAGAACCTTGACATCCAGAAAGTTGGTGTCTTTGGTTGAGTATTCGCTTGTGAATTTGACGGTCCTGTGTAATGAAGTTACGTGGTTAATGAACGCTGTGAGGCTTGCTTCATCACTAGTCCAGATGAAAAATATATCATCGATAAAGCGCCTACTTGTGGCTGACGCCAACATCGCTGTTCAATTGGAAAATGAATAGGCAGGCCATTGATGGTGCCATATGTTTACCAATAATTGTGATGCCATGAACCTGCAAGAAATTCTTACCCATTAAAGAAAAGTTGCTTTTAGTTAGAAACTTTTAGGTGGTTCCAACACTTCCAAATGTATATCGTCTGTAGACAACACAGCAGAGAATCGAACTGCTTCACCAACCAACCAAACTGATGGTACCACCCATTAGACAAGGGGTCCTGTCACCTGTACCACCACTAATCTCATCTATCTAATATCTTGCAGAGTTTGTATTGTTCAATATATAGCTGGAACAAGAACTACACTCAAGAGGCGTTTCTACCACAGATCCACCGCAGTCAACACCCAAAAGCTGGATACACCCGTTGGACATCATATCAATCTTCCTAATCACTCCATTTCTGACATGATTTTACAGGACAATGAGGCACTATAGGTAACCACAGAGAGACTGTTCGTCTGAGTAGGGAGAAACTGTGGATAAGGCGCCTCCGGATTATTCAACCTCATTGTCTAAACATGCAAGTTTTTGACCAATAATTAATTTGTGTCTTTGCCTTCTCCTTTATTTTTGCCCCACAGATGTCCCCCTTTTCAGGCCGCCTCAGTCACAAATTAAATGTCTTTTCTTCCTCTTTCGACAGTTGAGTTTATCCTTTGTGTTTCCAACCTCTTGTGGTCTAAAAAGTAAAATGTTCACTCTAACATCCCCCCTCCCTCTGTCTCCTTCTACATTGTTAATAAGGAACATTTAAAATAATACATGTTGTTTTGTTTATGAGTAAACTCATGCGGTTTACTTAAACGTTTGACCTGGGGTGGTATTTTAAGCTTGTTTAAACGTGTTAGTTGCATGAAGTGCAGGACTAGAATGAACTCTTCATTTGGTACAAGCCCTTCTGGCACGATTACTTCCTTTTCATATTCAAATGTACCGCCACCTGGCGGTACTCGGTGGAATGCATTCTGCTTCATCCATGTTACATCACACAAACAATGTGTTCTTACTTGTTAAGCGCATAAACAATGTTTACCTGCTATACTCCGTAACGCAGGTAAAAGCACTTGTTGTGTGTTGGGTTGTCAAGAAAGACCCCGCTATGATCGAAACGTCAGGCCAGTAACAATTTGATTGTATTTGTAAACTTCACAGACTCTTTAAAAAAAATCATATCAGATAACTCTTTGTCTGTTCGATTCTACGAGTTTTGTCCATAGCCCGATCGTACGGAGCCCTAAAGGGACAGCTGGAAAAAGGAACAACATTCGTTCATCGAAATATCTTTCCCAAGACATATTCTGATTGAGTGCCAAATTCCATGCTTGTATTTTCAAAGGCACCATCGGTACCTGCCGTATGTAGCAGTCCTTCACGACAGTAAAAGATATACGGAAAATGTTAGTTTGAACAAGCTGTGCGTTGCACTATACTTATGTTCCTTTCCTATGCGTACACAGGGTCCGAATGGCAGCTGGTCTTCAAAGGGGTAGCTGGGACAGGAGCCCATCTGTATGATATGTGGACTAGCACGACCTGGGATAGCGGCCCAGAGGACCAAGGGAACTATCGAAACGAAATCTTGTACAATTGTTGGAACGATGGACAGTTGAACATCAAACGGGTGAGTCAATTTTTTGAAAATACACGGTAAACCATTAAAAATATTTTTACGTTGAACACATCAAAAGGCTTGTAAATTGGTACTGACTACAAATTGCTCAGCATCGAAAAGAACGCAGACTGAAATGGATATGTTAACTTATTGTTATCAAGTTTTTGTGATTAGTCCTTTGCAAATTTTAATTTGTGAATCATATATTTCACTTCAGGGAGACCACCATACGGCTAGACAGCTCAGTTGGTAGAGCGCCGGTGCGTTAATACGGAGGTCGTTGGTTCACAATCTCGCGCTCTAGTCAAGTTTACTTTGTTCAACCCCAAATCAATTGAACTATTTGTTACACAATGCACAACATTACAAAAACAATGAAAAACGCGGTGCTTCTTTAATAATAACCAAATCTAAAAATCTATCAAAACGGGAAAAATTTGGACCTCCTGATATAAATTAAATCCTCAGTTTTGATTATAACTATATATACAAACCCTGCAGTTGTTTGAATTTCTGTCCAGGTCAAACTGTCCTTGTACGACCACACTGGCGGCAAAGTTGAATTGGTATTCAATGGAGTAGACTCAGACATTATGAGCTGGTTTGCCAAGGACCGCCTTGTATCCTCTCCATGGAGTGACCTGACAACAACAGCCACTACATATTATTTCTCTATCAGTGGAGACGAGTACGTATAACTTAATTATCAATATCATTTTTTTCATATTTAAAGACACAGATCAAACCAAAAGTATAAAAAATTGCCTGACAATATTCTAAAGCCGAAATTCCCACATACGCAAAGACAGTAAGTTCGTCAGAGAGTCAGCAAAATCAGCATTCTTGTGAGGGAAGGGTGGGGGGACGCTGTGATAGGAGCAGGTTAATTTGTGTATGAACTGTTTCCCAAAGAGATGACCTGGAAGTTTCTGTTTCTTGCTTCATACCAGTGTTGTAGTCGAGACCTGGGAGTCCGTGACCGAGACCGAGACCGAGACCGAGACCCTAAGGTCCGAGGGGAGACCGAGACCTTTTGGTCCGAGACCAGACCGAGACCTTTTGGTCCGAGACCAAGACCGAGACCTTTTGGTCCGAGACCAAGACCGAGACCTTTTGGTCCGAGACCAAGACCGAGACCGGTCTCGAGACCTACAACACTGCTTCATACACGATTATCCTGTCACTGTTTAACTGACAATGGGCATAACAGATTAAATATATATATATATTAAAACATTATACGCCAAGCAAATTCGTACTTTAAATTTTTAAGGAGTGCAGTGGAATTTTTTACAATTTTTAAAAATGATTTGTAAAATTAAGTTTAGCCTTCAAGAACACTTAATTGTAAGTATCAAAGCGGCTTTAAATTAATTAATTTCCATTATGAAGGCTTCTTGTATAATTTATTATTTTATCAGTTTACGCATATTAAAATCCTGAGTCCAAATATTGTTATTTTTCTTCACATATTATTCACTGCATCAGACCTAACAATCGACGGTTCTTCATCAGTCATGAGCACGGCGGATGCCCCTCTGACAGTGGCTGGCTGGTGGTGGTAGAGACCGGAGGCGCATGCCCATGGGAACAATCCCACGGCAGTTATCCTGTCATACTGTACAGCACACACAATGCAGTCAGCTTCGAGAGTGCACGAAACGGTACAATGTTATTTTGAGCCTAATAGTACAAATAAAAAACATTTCAATTATCAAATAAGTTTTTTAAACCAATGTTCTGACGTCATTTTTAACACCTCAGTGCGATGGTGTTTCCTTACAGAAAGTAATTATTGAAACTGAATCTGGTATCGTCTAAAACTAATACAGTCGATTTAAAAACTGAAAAAACTGATACAAACAAACAAACATTTTAAAAAGTTACAAGAACAATGGGGTTTATACTGTGCATAAATAAATACACATCGATTGTGAAAAAAACCTATGTATATTGTCTTAACACTGTCTATGCGTTTCGATTGCAGTGAATACATTTTAGTTTGGCAGGGGAGCGGTTGCCAACCCCCCCCCCCCCTCAGAACCCTCCCCCTTGCACCCCCCCCCCTCCCAATTAAAATGTATAATTACGTCACTGGCTTAGTTGTTGTAAATACCGCGCTGGTACGGAGCCCCTGAAGGGACAGATAAAGAAGAAAAAGAGCGTACACAAAACTTTCATTCGAATCATTATTTTGTTTTTTGGAAATATTGTTTCGAGAGAACGAAGTTCAAGGAACGAAAATACATTTAAAATGAACAAATTACTATTACGAGGGAACGAAGTTATTTGGAGGGATCGAGATTACAGTCGGAGTGAATGTGTACTTCTTCGATCACCGCTCTACTTTATATTTACCTGTAGGGGATATGTACGTCTGCTACAAACAATGCTTGATTGTTTTAGTGTGACGAGTGGCCAATCATTATACGCTTGTCGAGTAATGATACACTTATTGTTTTTGTTTCCAGCTGGGAATCTGGCAGAGTACTTGACCATCCACATCGATACTGAGTGCGCCTAGTCGACAGGAGCATCGATACTGAGTGCGCCTAGCCGACAGGAGCATCGATACTGAGTGCGCCTAGCCGACAGGAGCATCGATACTGAGTGCGCCTAGCCGACAGGAGCATCGATACTGAGTGCGCCTAGTCGACAGGAGCGTCGATACTGAGTGCGCCTAGTCGACAGGAGCATCGATACTGAGTGCGCCTAGTCGACAGGAGCATCGATACTGAGTGCGCCTAGTCGACAGGAGCGTATCCGCACCGTGCACGACATGTTGGTGTCGTATCGAAATTTGGTTTATCACGTTCAAACAAATACGCGTATTCGGCAATTTTTTTTTTAAATATTGACTCACTTGTTATTTACTGGTCCTTACAAAGTCATGGTTTTAGATTCAAATCTTCGTTCTGTTTGTGAGAAAAGGAAAAGGGCTCAACAGAAGTCTTGAAAACGATTTTTTTTTTTAAATAGTTTTTATTGTGTATTATTACTGACTTTAAAGGTAGGGTCTAGATTATTTCTTGTTTTGCTTTTTTGGTCAATATAATGCTGACTTATAAGCAAAATTTTCAAAAATATACAATAAATGCCGATGTTGAAAGTTTCAGCTTAATACGATGTCTCAAGTATTAAGAAAACAGAGACTAAAAAATCAAACAATTTTCATCAAGAACGTCGAATTCATCCACGTTTACAGCGAAGGTGAGTTTTGGAGATTCAAATTTTTCAACGAAATCTGTCGATGTTTCTAACGAACGAGAGCATTTCAGGAAATAGTTTCGCCGGATGCTTATTACCGATCCATATTTAGAACAAGGAGGCTTCGGATTGAAATTACACCAAAAACAAAGCGGGTCATTACCAAAGTATGGCCCTACGTTGATAAGGTCTATGTAGAAAAAAGAAGAAGAAATAGATACAAAACAGTACAAGAAAAAGTGTAATAGTTTCTGAGCACAAACATTTACAATAATGAAAATCAAAACAAAAAAAAGTGATGGTTTAAGAATCAGTGTGTACCCGAATGGTTGAATTGTACAGAATGTACGGCACATTTTGTACTATAGGTAAGACATTTTGTGTATCTTAAATTTAGTGAAACAATAGTCGTATTACGTAAAAACCAGAACACGGATCTTTCAGTGCACCATCAATCTATTTTTCTTATTTCACTTCTTGATGCAATGACAATTTATTTATGATATATCTACAAAATGCTTTGATATTCTTTCCAGGTATTTCTGCTGTCTCGTACTGCCTGCATTAAAGGCCTTTAAGTATGATGCAGAAGGAAAACAATATATAACGAAACGATGCGCTTTATAACATCAGTGTCCTGGTCCTTGGGCCAACGACGATTCTGTAATCTTTCTCAGCCTTTCCTGGGGAGTATACCGTACTGACAAAAAACAAACGAGCAAAACAACTCAACAAGATTAAAATCATCAGACCCAAGGTCCCACAAACTATCTTCATTGTAATAGCTGATGTCTGATAAAAACTTATTGTCTACATTATTGTCTAAATAAAAATCGGAGAAAGACCGACAATTTTAGAAGGTTGCACATTGTGGCCCCTCCCCGGGGTCCTGATATGGGTTATCTAAAATTAACTCTCCAGTCGAATCAACTCTGCTAATTAGGATGAAAAATTTTGCATTTGCATTCAAAACAACCATGTTTAAAAAAAAAATACATCAATATTATTTACGGGGACTAAAGTGCATCCCCCGTATTTTCAAAAGTGTTATAGCGACTTTTTGTTTGAAATTTTGAAAAGTTCTACATGATTCGGCGTAAAAAATATATAAAAATAAACCAATACGTCTGATGTGTATGTTTCGTAAAAACAAAATTGCAATATGTTTTTTCAAAAATTCTATAAAAATTTGCAAATTTGTTTAATTTGACATAATCATAGATGAGGCCTAATTGATGAGTTGTTAGCATTTATTGGCACGAACAGTTAAACATTAGCATGTTAAACAATTATATTGACAAACAACCTAATCGATACAGTTTTAACCCCCATAAGTAGGCCTACAGGATGAAAACACAAGACCCAGACGGCAGTCGAATATGGCGGCCATATTGAATTCCCACAATGCATATAACACTACCACGTGACACATCACTACAACTTTCTTGGGGAAAAAAACCAAGTGGAAATTCTGTTTTAAAAACAATGAAATCACAACAACAAAAACGTGTTTTTTTTTAAACGTTTGCCTTCAACTGACCCCCAATACAGTTTGTTGGGACACTGTAAGACCCTCGATAAATATGGAAAAAGTCAAGAAATACTGTGGTAATCGAATGCAGAGTTAAAAGGCTACGGGGAAAATTTGGCAGGGGGCACATTGTGCCCCCATCCCCGTATTGATAGTGTTAACCAAGGAGTGCCCACACGCCCATGTATTTCTTGCATTTTTGTACGTAAATATATTGGCACGCATGGTTCTTAACTTATGCATTGTGTCCAGATCAACAAGAATCAAACACAAGAATGAAAAAAATTATAAAAAAAAAAAAAAAAAATGGTATGGCCTAAGCCTAAGTAGCAAAGGGACATAATTATGTTTAAAAGGAAAAATCTTCGTTTGAACAATTATTTGTTTTCGTTCGAACGAAGATTTAAAAAAAAATCTTGCTCGCTCACGTGTGCTGCCAGAGACATAGACGCCATTGTTGACGACGCCTGAAGGCACGCTAACAGTCAAGTCTGCAGCCTGCAACGCGTCTTCAACAGTGGCGGCTGTATCATTATGCGGGCACGTTCGCGCACAGCGGGAGGTTAATATTTTGGTTCAAACGAAGATTTCTTTTGTTCAAACGAAGATTTTTTTAAGATTTTGTTTCTCCACCTATGTCCCTTTAAAAGCTTTGTATATGCCCCCGCTATAACAAAGAAAAACAGAAAAAGAAAACAAAGACGATCCACGCCTGTTTATATTGCACACTTTAAGTAGTTCTTGTATTATTTGTCAATGTAAGAAACCTATAATAAATGAACGTGTCAGAGTAGTCATTGTTTCCAATTAATATGAAGTAATTTCTGCCTCAGTTCCACTCCTTTGGTTTACTTTTAACGAAAGCAAAACACGATGGGGGGGGGAGAATACTGAACAATTGCGTAACTGAGTGAATCAATGGGATTTCGATGGACTGCAATTAAATAGACACTTCTGCTTCGTTTGGCGATTTCCAGAGAGAAGTAATTTCTGTCACAGCTTACTGAGGTTTACCTTTGGTTTACGAAACCATAACATGATGATATTTTGGGCGGAATATACAAAAATAAAGTTATAAATTGATTAAACGAATTGTTATGAAACTGGGATTTTAATAGCGTATTATTCCCATTTATTCGGGAGATGGTTCTTTCTCGAAAGACCTGGCGCATTGAATTGCCAAGGCAACGGAATCATGAACTCCATAGCGAGAACTTTTGTGGTACGTTTAGGAGACTCGGTGTTTCAGAGCATCTTAGAGCCACTCTTTGAATCAACTTTTTCATTTCTGGGCAAATTTTTGTATTGGAAACGCCCGAAGTGGGTTTCATTTGTGGAGTTGGTTATATTCTCGGTGTACCTGTCCTTTGAAAGCCTCTCTGTGCCAAAGAGCACTGTTTTGTTTTTATGATTAGCAATATTGTGTATGTTTACTTATGAGGGAGAGCGAAAGTGTTGATCAATCAACATGGTATTGTTAATAAGTTTACAGCCATAATTTATCATAGTCATGATGCAAAAAATTTATAACGTAATTTTGTGTAATAAGCGAAAAGTTTTGAAATCATAAGTTCATTGAAACAGTTGCGTTTGAATGGCTATTTCTCACAATTTCTTACCAAGAGAAGCTTTATTTTATTTTTTAGACTTGGATGTAAATTTGTGTCGTTCAGCTTCTAGATTTGGATGTCATTGTTTGGTTATAAAAGTCACGGGGATATTGGTAATGAGATGCAAGGACCGTGCTGACGTCATAATCTTACACGACACCGGTGGCGTGGCAATGATTTGCGTAAACGTAGCGTCCTGTGTTTCTTGTTGATCAATAGCGATGTTTCGTTGGCACACGGTTAGAGTGTACTACATTAGCTATCCGTGCACGTAACCGTTCTGAAGCGTTGTGTGCAGGTTTCGATGACGACCCCGGTTACGTTTTTGAAAAGCTACACAGGGCGCAATATTTAACGTTAGGCCGACTTGACTTTGGCATCATACAAAAGTCAAAACAGACAACCAAAAACTAACACATCACCAAAGAAATCCAACCTCAAATGAATTATGAAAGACCATAAAGTATCTGTTTGTTGGTAAGTTTAGTTTTTTCTTTTCAAAAATAAGAGGAAATTGCAGACTTTTAGTAAGTTTTACTAATCGTTTTTTGCTTACGTGAAGTGCCGCTGTTACTCGTATAGAGAAAACTTTTACACTTAAACATAATAATGTGTAAGACGTCACAAATGCGCAAATAGTGAGGACGTCACAGCCATTTAAAGTCGTCGTTACGCTAACCGTACGCCAACGAAACCTAACTAATGTATACAGACCAACACAAAGTTGATAATAATTAGTGAAACGATTCACCAGGTGTCCTCATGGTGATGGCATCAATGCGGTGGGAGGCAAATCTGGTCTATGGGTGTGGAAATCTGTCTCACGGAACGGGTATAGAAGTTTTTCAGCTGACGTCACTGGCCCCGCCTACCGCAACGGCAGCCATCTTGCCGGTCATGGTTACGGTCATGCCTCTGGTCATTGACCGGCAATATGGCGTCTCAAACACACAGTCACATGACAAAATCACGTACTGTAAAACCTCTATAGTCACCGAGAGCAACACTTTTACATGCCTGTTCGATCCTATGATATACGACGAGTTCGTGTGCTGTTAGGCCTATTTGGTGGTACAGATATATAGTGGCTGGTATTTCAATACACATATATGCATGGAGGTAGACCGCAATTTTGATCAACGCCATATAGGGCTACATAATTAGCTCTGACATAAAAACTTATTGTATGTCGATCTGGTATGAAAAGTCAAACACTTATAAGCACATTGGGATTAATATGAGTAACGTTATTGACGTCATCGTCCAAGCTTATTGATGATAATGAACAATTTGTAAGCTTTATTTTAAATTTAATGTATTGCACAAAAGACTCGTCCAATGATAAGAGGTTGTTAGTCAAAAACTACAAATGATCTATTGTCGGGATCCTGACATTATCTCACGACCTTCAGCCATTTAGGCCTACTACTAGCAAGTTTGCATGTTGCTAGCCTTGTCCAAGACTCTTAACGCAAGCACCCCGCTTTGAATACTAGCACGGTACTAGAAACTGCACTACAATGTACATTTTACATACTGTATTTGATGTACAATGTATGTACAATGTACAGTATACCGTGGGGTCGAAGCATGGTTTTCGAGGTTTTTCAACCTCGTACCAAAAACGAAGTGTTTCGGCTTCGTTTTGGGGTACGAGGTTGAAAAACCTCGAAAACCGTGCTTCGACCCCACGGTATACTGTACATATACATTGTACATACATCAAGTACAGTATGTAAAATGTACTGCAGTTTCTAGTACCGTGCTAGTATTCAAAGCGGGGTGCTTGCGTAAAGAGCCTTGGACAAGGCTAGCATGTTGCATGTATTTCGTGCATTTTCCGTGACGAAACCGCATCATCATTCTGTCAAAGCAGTAAAAATCGACAATGATCAGGTCAATGGTCGCGCCATCCCTAAGAACATGATTAATTATATACGAGTGTCAGCATCGCGTATTGTATTAAAGACACTGGACATTATTGGTAATTGTCAAAGACCAGTCTTCTCACTTGGTGTATCTCAACATACGGATAAAATAACAAACCTGTAAAAACTTGAGCTCAATTGGTACTCGAAGTTGCGAGATAACTATGAAAGAAAAAACACCCTTGTCACACGAAGTTGTGTGCTTTCAGATGGTTGATTTCGAGACCTCAAAATGTAATTCTGAGGTCTCGAAATCAAATTCGTGGAAAATTACTTCTTTTGTGAAAACTATGTCACTTCAGAGGGAGCCGTTTCTCACAATGTTTTATACTGTCAACCTCTCCCCATTACTCGTTACCTAGTAAGGTTTTATGCTAATAATTGTTTTGAGTAATTACCAATAGTGTCCACTGCCTTTAAAATCACCGTGAGGTTTGACTTTGAATGTGCAGTATACATATATAGGGTGTCTTTGCCGAGCGGTTTAGAGCATCGGATTTAAGTTCTGGTGTTTGAGTCATCGGGATATGTGGGTTCGAATCCCGGTCATGGCACTTGTGTCCTTGAGCAAGATGCTTTACTATAATTTGATTAATTTCTCCTCACCCGTGGTATAAAAGGGTACCTGAGAGGGTATAGAGGTTGATAGTATGTTTGAAAAGCCTTCGGAGCGCCATTGCAGCCCATGGCTATATACTCCCCAGGGAGCTGAGACAAATTACAGAAATGCTATTAGCCAATTGACCAGGGTACTAATGTAAAGCGCATTTATACGTTATTGTATGCGCTATATAAGAACCAGTTATTATTATTATTACATGTTCGATCCCATGGAGACCTAAGACAACAGGAACAATGGTCTCCACGGTGTAATTCTAAGTAGGGGGAATATTCTATTCCTGGATGACTGGATCATATATACAAAGTCTACAAGAGGATGTAAATTTACTAAAAAAGACAAAGGGGAAACAATTTCAAACCCCACAGGAGTGATTGAGAATGTGTGTTTTTGTGTTTGATAATTGGAGTTCAAAATGAATTACACCTGTCACAAAGCAATCAGCAAATGAAGCTTGCTATGATGCTGTTCCAGAACAGTATACAAAACTTGCCAGGGACAAAATGCACGTAATTCACGCTAATTAGTAACAGACGAGAGATAATGTCGCCCTCCCACAATAGTTAACATTTTAGTTTTGTCCACGCACACGGAGTTCATGCACCGTCCACACACACGCAGTAGCCCTACACCGATCCCTCTGCAAGGCTGTCTTATTATTATTTTTGGTAGAGGGGATTGAACAGCTTGGTTCAGCCTGCTTGGTAATTTAAACATGCCGCTACCAGTTGCAATTACGATGATATTGCTCATGATGAGCCATGAGTCGTTAGCGACCGGGTCGAGTTGTCTCCGGTCCCATGGAAGCTTTTTTCATCTATCCCAACACCACGCACTGACCGGTCACTCGTTCCTGAATCAATCAGGAACAGTTCAGATTCAGTGCACGTTGCTTTGCATGAGACACCGTCTGTGCTTGTCATTCAATTACAATGACATAAGTGGCATGTGTCAGCTCAACGACGCTAGGAAAGAGGAATTTCCTGAGAGTTACAAACAAGATGATGGCTTTTCCTATTTTGACAGATTGGTATCCAGTGCTTACGGATCAGTGGAAACCGCCACCGAGGCTGAGAAACAAGTAAGTACTGCATCACTATTTAGGCGTCTCTTTTCTTCATTATTATGATTCACATTTTACTATTTGACGTATACGTCAAAGAGGGTAAGTCGGTCAATTTTCTTGTATCCCTCTCCTGCAGGAATGTCTCACCATTATCTGTGGGGAAAGGTAGAAAGGCAAAGACAAAAGGTTATTAGTCATATCCTTCTTGTTCAAACCATGGGGTTGAATGGTCTATTATTAGTTTTACAATCTAAAAAACTCCCGGGTCAGAATTTACAAGGATTTTGAGTCCCATGAGACCTTAACCTTTTCTGGGTCTGGCTGACTTAGGAGCTGGTTAACGAATAGGATTTGAGCTCAGATTTCGCGTCAGTTTTACCGATTTCTGGGTAATTTTGAGACAAATTACGGGGCATACTGACCCAGAAATGGGCCAGGCCCCACGAGAACCGGAATCTTGTTTAGACGTGCCTCGTTTTGGTTTCAAATATATTAAAAGGTCAAGATCTGTATTAAGAAAGAGTGGGGAGAGGAGATGATTTAGAAATGTATTATCAAGTTACGTATGCCATAATAATATCACTTGAAATGTCGGTCATTTGTAACAATGCAAGATGGCATGTGATGCTAAAACGGCATGTGGACTGGGGCCTGCTCAAGGGCACTATACGACATTTGAAGTAGACACTGTTCGCTGGTACATTCTGTTCTATTTTACTAAAAATGAAAACAAAAGTCATTTGGCGAAAAATGGAAGTGTGCTAGTGTGTATCGTGAAGCATACTACGGCAGCTTGGAGTCGGAGGAAATTTCTTAAAATGTAGATGCTCTTTAGTGCATTCCAAGGCGTTGGTCTGGTGCCACTTTTGAGGGCCTCGGGGAACGATTCTCTGGGATGTATACTCAGCTTTTTTCATCTTTTGAACCGAAAGAAGTTGAAAACTGTAAGTGTACCCTTTCACAGCAAACTACAACATTCTCAGGCTTCATTATCCAGCATTTATGCATCTACTTTGGTTTATATCGTAGCATTGTCTAGCATTAGGCGTACTTATAATATCGGATTGTGTTTTTCAAATACATTGTCCTAAGTTCATGTGTAAACAAAATATGAAAACACTGCCCGATTGCATCTCATTAAAAAATGCTGTTGTACCACGTGTCATAATATGGTATTTCTTCCTCTACAGAGTGGTTGTGCTACTGAATCCTCCGAATCTTCTACTCAAGACAGCCAAGGTAAGCTGGAATTTAATTTTCTACAAAAGTTCAGTGCTTGGTCGAATGTCTTCCAGTCCAAATTTTGCCTTTGTTGTCAGTTTATATCTCAGATTTAATAGTATTGATTGGCGACATTATAATTTTGTATTAACCACGGGAGAGGGCGCAACATCGACTGGCTCGGAGCAGAGCTGTGTGTAGAATGAGTTGCGACATAGAGGGACCAGTTTTTTGCTGTCACGTGGTGGCTGGACGCCATTTTCTGTCAAAATGCAGCAGAACATAACGTTCAGTCTAGTCTGGCACCCTATTATTGTTGTTGTTTTTTTTTACTTTTTTTTGTTATTACGGAAAATGGCTTTCAATCGCAAGTTGTCGCAACTGTCTCAATACTCGGCTCTGGCTCGGAGGGAGTGGGTGTGAAGCACACTAAAAAAAGCTCCCCGCAGCAACCAATGCTAAATGCTAAATATTCAAAAATACTCACAAAAATACTTAAAAGTCTCTCAGCCTCTTCGGTAGGTTAGCAAACAATGTAAAAGCACCTCTGAACGACTAAGCTGGTTAGACTCTAATTTGAAAAGATGACTCCGCGCCTTTAAAGGCCCTGTACACTATTGGTAAGATCGAAAAACACAATGTTCACAGATTCACACATAACTTACATGATTTAAAGTAAGTAATGGTAGAAAGGGTTCCTTAAAATATTTCTGCCTAAAATGCTATCGTTTCTGAGGAACGAGTAAAACAATGGTAATTATCGCGCGCGATAATTTGAAAAAACAGAAAACACATAAGATTTCTTTGCACTATTTTCTCGTGACCTCGATGACCAATTGAGCTCAAACTTTCACAGGTTTGTTTGTTCATGCATATGTTTAATCACACAAAATGTGGACACTGACTTTGAGCTGTTACCAAAAGTGTACAATACCTTTAAGAAAAATAGTGTCATATTTAGGGGGCTAGTATACCAGCAAATGCTCCAGTTTAGAGATCAACGACCTCAGGGGCACAATATTGGACCATTTTTCAACAATCCATCAAAGCCATGACCTTCAAATCTTTAATCTACAGAAAAAAAGTTGCAGGCTTACATATGAGGCTCCGCGCATGAGTTTCTCTGTATTTAGTGCATCACTGGTCAAGTCGACGAATCTGATCCAGAAATGTATTTTTTTTATACGGATATCTCTTCTCCAGTAATTCGTGTTGCGATAATTACTGACGACCGCGTTAACAAAACGAACGTCGCCGATCAAGACTAACGTCAGATGTGCTGTTTGTCTCTTTATGTGTTTTGTTTTACAGATAGTGTGTGGCTGTCAGTGTCGGTTTATCTGTAAGACGAGCTGTTTGACGCATTCAAACTTTGTGTGCGTCCCATTCTAGTGTAATATACTTAGAGTCATCTCACGTAAATACTTGACTTAATGTGTCCACTGTCAAAAATAATTTATTTGTTTTAAATAATTAAAGACAGAAAGATATACGACAAAAAAGGGACGAGGAAACACATGAATCAACAATTACAAATTTCAAGAAGCAAAGAAACGAAGATACTAAACACATAACAAAATAAAGACTTAACAATATAAACAAAACTAGGGATTGAGTTTTTGTGTCATTACAAACACTAGGTGTTTGGGTTTTGAAGACCTCAAAACGAGGCCCAGAAATATAAATTTCACGTCAACTTCCGGTTTTGCCCTGAAGTAAAGGTCACACGGGGTTACAATTTAAGATTTCTACAATCCTTTAAGATCTTTCATATGGTGCAAAGATCTCGGATGTCCCCTCTACTGTTGTCCGGATATGATTGGTTAGATTGATGACGTCATCATCCCGAAACCAATTACGCATCAATCTTCACACTAATGCCTTACAGCAAAGTCAAGTTCAAGTCTGACACCCGTAGCAAGTTGACATAGGGTAAAATAGGGTAAAATTTAAATTGTGGAAGTTCTAAAAAGATGCTTTAATGCACGTTCTAGAAATAGCACAAGGTTGACTACGATAAGTGTGTTTTGTTTTCAATATCAACTAAACACTAGTTTTTAAGACCCCTATAAATATGGACTAAGTTTTAACAGTCTACTATGTTGTTTCTTTGTACCACAAGTCCTTTCATCCTACAAAGTATAAACGAAATTATTTTTTGACGGTGGACACACGTCAAGTATTTACGTGAAATGACTCTGAAAAAAACTTTATAAAAAGAAGTCTTTAGGTGTAACAATGTCAGTGGGTTTCTTTTTCTACTCGGGGCTAGAATGGCAATTGGTCTTCAAAGGGGTTGCTGGTACGGGAATTAAGCTGTATGATCTGTGGACTAACACGACCTGGGATAACGGCTCAGAGCACGCCGGGAACTATCGAAACGAAACGCTGTACAATGCTTGGAAGAATGGAGAGTTGAATATCAAACAGGTGAGTACATTTCATTGAATAAAAAGTGCGGTAATGTATTAATATTGACTTCTGTGACTTGACCCGGCCAAAGTCATGGACTAGAAAACGCACTTCGGCCATAAATCAAACAAAATAATAGTCAAGCAGAAGCAAAACAAAGACTTGTTTGTGCACAAAGCAACAAATTGCTTTTCAGATGTTGGGCAAGTTTGAAGTCCTAATACCAATTACGATGTTGTGGCCACGTGCAGGGTCGAAGTTTTCACATTTGTTTCGAGAAAGAAACAACAATTAAATGATGGACTAAATGAAAAAACAAAAAACATTTAAAACACAGTACGCACTTTACATTAATTAAACTATTTTTTTTTATCATTGTTATATATTAAATATTCTCAGAGCAGGAAAGGAATTCTTATTATTATCATTTCTTTTTTAATTTTACAATTTTCAATAATTTCTTATTTATTTACTTATTCTAAATAGTGTCAAATGTAAACAAAATTGAGTTTGACCTCGCAGTCCCTCTTTAACAGCTATTTTTCTTCTTTGGCCAGCTAAATTCTATATACGAATGCTCATTTTTCCGACTACTTACGAAATTTTGAAAAATTGTTGACTACATACGCAACCATGGTAAACCTTCTAATTCCTGAAGCCAACCAACATGTTGGAAACCAACTTAAAGAATGGGGTAGGCCTAGAGACATCAAAGGTCTGCTGGAACATAAGTCACCACAGTTTTAAACACAGGGAAAATATTACTATACTTATACCTGGCTTTAGTAATTAGTCAAAACATTTTTTGTAACGCGCGGGATGAATGTTCCTTTTAAAATGGGCTTCTGGTAATCGTTGGAGTCAGTTTGTTTGAAGTGGGCGTGACTTACGGTGGGATTTACGCAAATGGTTTTTTTTTTCCAAACCGGTTGGATGATACAATCCTGTAAAACAGTTGCTTGAATCTCTGTTCAGGTCAAGCTGTCCTTGTATAACCACACTGAGGTCAAAGTTGAATTGGTATTCAATGGAGTACACTCAGACATTTCGAGCTGGTTCGCCAAGGAGCGCCTTGTATCCTCTCCATGGAGTGACCTGACAACAACAGCAGAAACGAATTACTTCTCTATCGCTGGACATGTGTCGAGTGGGTACGTATACATGATGGTAGTTAGCACAGCGCACGTAAATTATTTCATTTCAAACTCGTAGTTTCCATATCATAACTCCTGGCTAAAGGTTACAAACTGTGACTGAAACAAACGCTTAAACCTTAAAAATACATAATAATACATACAGAAAATGATGTTCTCAAGTATTTGAAAAAAAGTTCAGTACGCTAATTAAGAATTGTAATTTAGAACAACTTATAAGATGAGATGGAAAGACAAGTTCGGAGTAAAATCTAAACAGTGTTTAAGCAGTTGGAAAAGGTTTTACCTCACATTGTCCATTTCACGACGTGTAATCTTCCATAAAATGTAGAATTCTTACGTCATGAAATTACTGGAAATAATTATGATGGATGGCTCACTCCCGGGGATTGATTGTGTACTAAAAACAAACCACGAAAGGACCCCCAAAACTGCGTCCTACGATTGTGTGTGCGAGCATGTCTACTCGTTGAAACCGAGGAATTTAAGAAAAGGGATTCGGGGACATTGCTTAATAACAATCAAAGTCCAAGCAATGAAAGAACAAATAAATTCGAAGTCTTCGATGTACCTGGTTGACAAACATTTGTCTGGTGGGGATGGGGTGTGAGTGTATATAAGTGGAATTCGTTTATGAAAGTATTTATGACACTATCTTTCATATTTCAAAAAATAAACGTCGGTTGAGATTGATGGAATTTGTTTACTTGTGGTTCACTTTTTTTTAATCAAAATTCTCTCCCTTATCACTCTTTTCATACAAACTATGGGAAAGGCACGTTAATACTCGACGACGGTTCTTCATCAATAGAAAGTATGGCGGCTGTCCCAATGACCGCGGCTGGCTGGTGGTGCTAGATTCAGAATGGTATTGTTCATGGGAGCAATCAAACAGCAATTACCCCGCCATACTGTATAGCACTCACGAATGTATTAACTGGACATTAGACGGTACGTATAGTAATTGTCTTAATAAATGAAACAATACTTCTCTTTGCTAAGTGTATCAAAATCTATAATTTTTCTCGCTCTTCCCACCTTTGATTTGTTGTGTCCTTTGTCTTTTCAACCTCGTGTGGTTAAACCAGGTCCTTCCCTCTACCCCGCCCCTTTGTCTCCATTGTTTATCCCTTGCTTTTCTGTGTGCTTTCTGCCTTTCTCTTCTATCCAATTGACTACTTCTAGTGTTACGCCAGTATACCAGTTTATGTGTGTTGTGTTGTCAATCGGCCTTCGAGAAAAACTCTTCTAGGGTCGAAACGTCAGGCCATTAACTATTTTTTGCAAAACTCCTATAAGCATGAACAAAGCAGACACCCCTCCAAAATACATGTTCTCATAGGCTAATATATAAACATCAAAACACGAGAATGTCCTTCTTACTATTCTTATTAGATGAAAATATCGGGTTTACACACAGTTTATCCGTAAAACCCTCATAGCAGCCGAGGGGCGCGGGCGGAAGGACCAGCTTCATACTTTTTTTTTAACTACCCTTAAACACCCCCCTCGTTCATATACTGTAGTGATTTCTTGGTGCGCGAACTCAAAGGTTGACAAATAGTGTGGGAAAGCTGGGTCCCATTATAACGTAAACACAAAAATCTTATTTCCCCCTATTGTGCACAAAAACTTAATGTACTGTTTTGAAAATTAGTAGTGAACCAATGTGTACATTTTTAGAATGCTTCAATCTTTAGTGTGTGGGTCCAGGGAACATCTATTCATCTGTTCAGACCATTAGAACAAGATTTGAGCCCCCCAAAACACAATTATTTACCTGTAATACAATCTGCCTTCCGTGCGCGCCCCGTGGGTCCAGCGTGTGATTATGTTCCCTTGGCTGCTCGGTACGGAGCCCCTAAAGGGACAGGTAAAAAGAAAATTGAAAAGGTAAAAAAAACAATATTATTTCGTTTCCTCGAAATAGCATTTCGTTACATCGAAATACTATTTCGTTCCCACGAAATATTATTTCGTTCCCACGAAATTTTATTTCGTTCCCTCGAAATATTATTTCGTTCCCACGAATTATTATTTCAAGGGAACGAAATAGATTATTTCGATCTAACGAATTAATTTATTTCGTTCCCTTGAAATCATTTCGTTCCCACGAAATCATTTAACTGCTACGGAGTCCATGAAATGCCGTTTCATTTATCTCATTGTCTCCATGGTGGTTCATTATTAAGGCCTCATCTAAAAGTTATTTGCATACTGAGATAAATGAGACAAATATACGAGCCAAATTATGATAAAAATTACTTATATTTGTTAGATGGTGCTTTTTACCGAGCCGTTTGTTTTGTTGCACTCCTGTTATTGTTTCCAGGTGGAATGCTGGGCAAAGCGGACTACTTGACCATCCACATCAAGACTGAGTGAGACGAGCTTTTAGAGTGAGCCTATCTGCACCGTGCACGACCTACTGATGTCGCGGTAAAAATATATTCACCACGTGTAACACTTTAACATTTTCACTTAATAACGTATTTTTTTAACTTAGCATGCACGGATAGAATTGACTAGAAAAAAAGATGAAGAAGAAGAAGAGAGAGAGAGAGAGAGAGAGAGAGAGAGAGAGAGAGAGAGAGAGAGAGAGAGAGAGAGAGAGAGAGAGAGAGAGAGAGAGAGAGAGAGGAAGGATAAATCACAAAATAAAATGCTAATCGCTCTACAAGTGCGCGATTTACCGCAATATAGGGCAGTTAAAACAAAATTTCAATCTTTAAACTGGGGAAAAAATAATGTGTAAAACGCCACTGAAATATCCTAGATTGCACCAGAGAGTATCCCCGGACCCCACGCCGTCAAAAGAGGCTTCGCCTTAGGCCTGCGCTAAACGTCGCACTTTTGCCGAGCCGAACTCAAATGTTTTCAGTTCGATTCGACACGGCAAGAGCGCGACGTTTGTCACCGTGTCGTGCCGCTACCGTGTAGCACGGCAGGGCCTGTCGTGCTACACGGCAGTGCCGAACTTAAATAAAAGGTTTGCGCTAAACGTCGCTCTTTTGTCGAATTTAATTCCTAATTTTACAACTGTTTGAGTTCGACACGACAAACGTGCGACGTTTAGCGCAGGTCTTAGCTCTTTCTTCTCGTAAAATGTCTTAATTATTTGTTTACACTCATTTGTTTGTTTGTTTGTTTATTAGACAATCTTCACATAATTCTTTAAAATACAACAAGTGGACAAAAACAAGTGGACATAATGCATTTACATCCAAAATAAGGCCTTGAGTAAAACGAGAGAAAAAAACTACTCTGCAAACACATAAAAGAAAAATCATATTTCACTAAAAAATGGTTATTGTAAGAACAAACAGCCCAAAACAATTGTTTGTTTCATGTTTGAGTATTTTTTAAAGAATAAACAACAACAACAACACACATTCAGTGGAGTGAACCTAATGAGGTCATTGTGTTACAACCAATGACACCCCACCTGCAATCGTCCATATCCAAATGATGGGAGACACTCGCTGTACAAACCTATGTGAATGTGCAATGTCCAATACTAAACTGATTTTACTGTCATCATAATTTTCCGTGTTCTATTTCTATGATTGGAAGTCAATATTTAGACGCAAGAAGGACAATGGGGCAATCCATATGTAACAAAGTAACGGCTTGAACCTAGACTCGATGACCAGCATTCCTATCGATAGTGTTAGTAAACTACCATAAACCAAAGGATACAATTGTTAATAATCTGGGGGCGAAAGAGTAAATGTAAAGTATAGTACTCAAAGTACATAACGGACGTGGCCTTTTGCTTGAAATTAATTTATGAAGTCCAATCATGGAGGAAGGAAATACATGGAGTTTGAACGAACCCAACATCGAAAGAACCGCGCAGCAGATTTACGACCGCGATAACATCCTGGGTGCAACGGGTCGGCTGCCTATAGACTGACCATTATTGGCGCACGCAAGACAGTCTAGAAGCTCATACGAACAGACGAACATAGAAAGCATGCGCAGTACCCTAGCAATGCCAACAGCTGTGCGTGCTATGTCTCGTTGGATACAAGTTGAATTTCCGAATCTTTTCCAGTTTTTTTCCATAGAAATTGGACCATTGTAAGGCAAGGTATATGACATCTTTTGTCAGAACAATAGCTTATAATTTAGAGGGAAATACGTAATCATTTTTTAATGATTTTAGTGGTTTTCCAGTGATCTTCAGCTCCGCGTCCATTCGTGTATGTTTTTGAGGCATCCAGAGTGTTCCAGAAATGTTATAGACGATCTGAAAATACACTTTAGAAAAGAAATCGTGGTATTCTGGCTAATTTGCCTATGCCACATACAGAGATTGTTGTTTAACGATTGGTATTGCGCACGCGCGATGTGCTGAACGGCTACGTCATCGCCTCAGACTTCAGTCTGGTCTGAGCCGGACCACGCTATTTAAAATACCGTTGGGTTCGTTCAAACTCCATGTATTTCCTTCCTCCATGGTCTATGTCTATGGTCCAATCCACTTGCGTCCCGATCGATAAAAAACGAAACTGCCACTGTCAGTGGTGTTCAGGATGCTTGCAAACCCATGTTGGAATTTCCACGTGGGCACAACCATGAATCTGATATCCAACGTTTTTGAATGGACCTACATACCTCTCGGCATAACTCTGTTCAGTTGAACAATTAACAGCAATAACAACAATTCTTTATCTAGGGCTGATGCTCTACGTATCACAAGATCAAATCCGAGGGGGGAAGACAGGAACTGCATGCTAAGTATGTTGTCTTCTTAAAACTGCTTAATAGATAATTAAGGTCAATAAGCAGCCAAAGCCGCTAACTAAGTGATTGATGCAAGCAAGATATTTCTTATTCTTTATTCTTATTCTAATTTAATTGTGTACAACAGGAACAATTTTAAACAAATGTTTAACATTCGTGTCTGCATTACAAGCAAGATATCTTTATTCTTATTCTAATTTAATTAGTTTGGGGTTGAACAAAGAAAAATCGACTAGAGAGGATTTGAACCAACGACCTCCGGATTAACGTACCGGCGCTCTACCAACTGAGCTATCTAGCCCTATGTTGGCGGTCTCCCTATTTTGTCAACATCTTTGTTCGGGGGTGTAACTGCCGTGTAGCCAGGGATCACACCCAAATTTACGATACAACCTGGGAAGCGGCAGCCACGGGATCACCTTGAGGGGATGCGACTTCTAATTTAATTATGTACACAGGAACAATTTTAAACAATTTGTTTTACTTCCGTGTATGCATTACTGCTCTAACCGATAATTTATGATAACAACTTTAAAGAATACAACGCGCTCTTATCGCAAAATTATGGTTGCTCCAAAGGGACATCAAACACCGCAAAGTAATGTTTTCCGAGTTGTGTCACCAATAATATGTCCTTGCAAATATTTGCGACAACTTTGCAAAAAACGCAAGTTAGTAGAAAGGGTCATTTAGTGCATCCAACCATTTCATTTGTATGTTGAATGTCGGGGGCAAGAGGGCGGGGGCTTTTGCCCATTGCACCCCCCCCCCCCTTTCCCCTACACCACCACCACGACGGTTACGCCTCTGCTCGGCAGCGCGGCCCGAGAACGCTCTACTACCGTTGATGTAAATGGACTATGCATAATTGCACTAATTTATGGGCCAAGAGTATCTGTAATAAATTTCATATTTACAGAACCTTGCGGACTTGTCATTTTGCTGACTCCAGCCATGTTTTAAAACAAACTGCATTGACATTATGTGGTGACAATCCACCCACGTTCCCGATCGCAGAAATCCAAACTGCCTGTCGTTTTGAAGGCTAGGAATTACGAACAGGATCGAAGTATACGCTTGCAAAAACTAAAACTAATCAAAAACTAAAACTGGGAAGAGCCTCGCTAAGTTGGAATATTATTTGTTCTTACAATTGTTAACAAGTGTGAAGGTAGCTATTAAAAAGATGAACGGTTATGGACAACTTGGCATTATAGTTTTCTAGATGAGCTCTTCGGAGCCTGGCTATACTGTTAAGTGTGTAAAAGGTAAATACTGTGTAAAGTAGTAATAATCTTGTGGAAAATAAACAATGAAGTTGACTGCCAATCTGCTCAGTGGTAGAGTGGCAAGAAAAAACCTACCGTAGATTAATCATAAACAAAAATTACATTGGAAATAGTAGAAAACCAAGTCAACGATGTTCTTGGTTTGGTAAAAAACACTTGTAACCATAAATGACAGGGAAAACTCGTAGCACAAACGTTTATTGGCTGATTTAAAGGAATATTACAGAATTGGTAAGAAACAAACTTGTAAGATATACTTTTTGATAACAGATTTACATAAAACTTACACGGTCTAATGATGATGATAGTAGAAAACATCCCTTGAAATATTTCTGTCTGAAATGCCATATTTGATGAGAAATGAATAAACTAATTTTCCCATTGGAGTTTATCGCTCAGTGAGCGTTTTATTCATTTGTTGAATCGATATGATTTCGTACAAATGTGTAATCGGTTTTTCACTATTTTCTCGTGACCCAGACGGCCGATCGATCTCAAACTTCTACAGGTTTGTCAGTTTATGTAAATGGTGGATTACATAAAGTGCTTACACTGCCAGCAACTGTTTTGTTAGCAAAAACCAATTCTGTAATGTTCCTTTAAGAGAACACAAGTTGGGAAAATTGTGACGCCCTTTTTGCTTCTTAACTAACTGGACGCCATTCGATCGGTGCAGTTAGTGGCTCCGGGGCGTTGGCTTCTATACACCTCAAGTAATGTATTCTTTGTTAATAAGAGACCTATAATAAATGTAAGTGTCAGAATAGTCATTGTTTCCAGAATGAAGTCATTTCTGCCTCAGTTCCACTCATTCGGTTTACTTTATGGAAGCATAACATGAGAAAAGAGGGATTATTGAACAAAGTATGAATGCGTGATCGTTCTCCGTTACTCTCGTATCATGACGAGTGAACCATTTCAACAAAGTATAGCTAAATCACACTAATATGAAAATACATCATGGTTCATTGGGTGTTGTGAACAGCCGATAGATGAACAATGAACTGTCACCCATAATTGGCTATTAAATTGACTATACTAATTAGGAAGTAACCGTACAACAAAGATGTGTGTGCACTGGCAATCGGTCTCAAATTGGACACTAATAAGTAACTGACAATGCCAACAAACCACATCAGTTACTCGTCTCTATAATAAAAAGGGCATTGGCTCTTAGGCAGATAATGGGGTTGTCTATCTCTATAAGTATTGCAATATTCGTTTTCAACTTTCACAATATGTTGAGACTTTACAATGGCGTCACGCAACTTAGGTGTGTTGAAATGACATCCGTTCATGTATACTTCATTTCCCCACTATTTATATAAAACCAATTAAAAATCATATAGGCCTAGGGCCAACTTAAAATGTTTCTTTACTCTCACTGCAGTAATCATGTTGTGGTTGGGCATGCAGTTTTTAGTTCACCCTGCATTCGCTTTAAACATTTGAGAAAACTTAACCCAATTGTGAGTATGGAAATAGGATAACCGTTGTCATCAGTTTGACCCTCTATCACGTAAACAGACTTACGAAACCTAACCCCAAGAGATCGAAACAATGCACAAATGAATGGTTCGATCATTTAAAAGCCACCCAGCCCCCTATAAATTGTGTCTTTTCCATCCGAGAAAATGTCTCCCCCAGCCGTTTATAACAACCGATTTAACCATGATGTAAGTTCATTAGTGAGCAATTAAAACTGTAATTTATAAACAAATTTAACCCTTCATGGAACGAGGCTGAAAGGGGACGATCACGCGTCGACTTTTTGTTCTTTGACCCTGGGGTAAAATACTTTCGGGAGAAGGGGAGGGGAAGAGGGAGGAGTGGCAAGCTGCCTTCAAAGAAATCTTCTTCTTTTTTTAACATTAGTCAAAACGAAGTCCCGGTTGTGTTAAATGTAGTTGAGAATATAATGGAATCTCGGGAGGTTTAGATGGTGAGATTATTTGTTTAGGGAGCCAGAATACATACAGTACGTGTATAAAACGTAGAACAGGCCTCGATTTCATAATGAGCTGTATTGGAATGCATGTCAATCTTAAAGGCACCTGGCAGTGGTATTTTAAAAGAAAAAAGCTTTTGTCATTAGTATATGTATTTTGATGAGTGGAATGTGAATAAACAGATAACTAAGGTTTTTAAAAATTAGTTTTTATTTTAATTGCAAATTTAAGAGTAGGCCCCCCTTTACCTTGACACATGGTGGCGCTGGTCAATCAAGGCACAATATTTGAAGGAAAAAAATGTTGTGCGTATGCGGACGTCACCCACATCACAGTTTAAATGTACTAGCTAGCGTATACGAGCTGGCACATCGTGCCGAAAACGACGTCGTTAGTCCGACTTTCGCAGCCCACAACCGCTTATACTTGGGATCTGCAGGAAACAAATGCAGACTGATCCCATCATTAGTTGTTTAGCTGCATACAGCAGCAACACACCTGGTCGGCATGGCCGGAAAATGCATGAAAAACCCCCTTTTTCGAAACGTACAAGATCACTACTGGGACCTACTGGCTCGTGTGTTTACAACGTAAACGCAAGCAAATTCGAGGGGGGTCGATGTTCGATCGAGGCGAAGTCTACCTTGATTGACGTCACAAAAGGGGATTGGCGGAGTCACCCCCCGAACAACTTTATTTATTTGTTCAACATATAAATCCTCACAAACAATTACTCAAAAAATTGTTTTATTGTTAATATACATAAACTCTTATGTTTAAAAAAAAAATTATATTTCCAGGTGACTTTAAATTACTAAACAAAGTTTGACGTCACAATACAAATCGCAATGGCAATACTTGCCTAGACTAAAATTAAAAGTTAATCTTACTTCTTGATCAAACCGAGATCAGGAATGTGCACATTACGCATGTTTATAGAGGGAAGAGTGAAATCATACATGTAGCCGTGTGCAATCAAATCAAGGAAAGAGACCAGTGTGACCACGAGAAACCTTTCGATGAATTCGATATATGCATCGTACATGCAAAGAAAGCAATAGTACCGGAACGCAAATGTTCAAAAAGCTTTAGTCAGAATCATGAATTGAAAAGCAAGCTTTAAAGAGCGGCTCCAGGATGCTCTGGAAATATTTAGCTTTGACATTAGATGGAGTCCACAAGAAATATTAAAAAATTATTATGAGTCCCTTACCTCACGCTAAAACAGGGTAAGAATGTGTTTTTCTCGAAACACTCCCAGCCCAAAATCTGAAAACGCGGGGGTCAAACAAACCCCGTGACGAAGGACTCATGACGTCACCGGCGGCTAGTTAGTTTGGACCTGCCTATATGAATGTACTGAGCTAACGCAAATACAACGCCAAACTTCACCATTTTCAATCAATACGGCCGTAAATGTGACAACTTTAAAGGACGATCCAACAGGCATTGATCAGCAAGCCAATTTACGACGGATTTATGATTTGGGGATTTTCGTTCTTTGAGAGGAGAGGCGATTCCGCAGCTCGGCTTGATTTTTAGTGTATCGTTCTACACGTCAAGCATTCAACCCTAATATAACACACACACGGCACGAATTCACAAGTGCCGCGAAGAGCAACTAGTCTAGTCAATCTGTGGTTTGACCTAGACAAAATTGCAACAGAAATGATTTTTTTGCAACAGTCTTTTCGAACCCTCCAAAACAACATATCAAAAAAGTAGAAAAAAGTAAGCAGGGGAAATATGCATAATTTGCATAAATTAAAAATTGCCATTTTTGGCTCTATTTTCACCTATGTATGTGTGCACACGCCCTGATAGTTGTAGAATTGATATCATTGTCACCTAAAATTTATAGGCGAATGTCTCTTGAAACCAGGATACCCTCCCAAACAAAGTATCAAACAATATTCAAAGTATCAAAGGTGCCAATGTATTTTAATTAAATTTGTTTAATTAAAGATACGTGCGTATTATGCACTAACAAGAAATGCAATATTGACTTCTCCTTTAAGTGGTGCTTGATGCCTTGGACCTTGCACCACTGGGTCAGAAGATGTTAGGGAGGTTCCAAACGTTACAGAAACTATTATCTTTAGCCCGGTCATGGGGGTTCCAGTATTTTTTAATTAATTTTATTTAATTAGGATTACGTGCGTATTACAATGCACTATAAATTAATGAAATATTTGACTGCCTCTTTAAATTATGTTTGACACCTTGGATCGACTGGGCACCACCAGGTCAGAAGATAATAATTTTGTAAAGTTTGGAACCTCCCTTACATCTTCTGACCTAGTGGTGCCCAGTCCAAGGCGTCAAACATAACTTAAAGGGGCAGTCAATATTGCAACAATTTGTAGTGCATTGTAATATACGCACGTAATCTTAATTAAAGGCACCTGGCAGTGGTATTTTGAAAGAAAAAAGCTTTTGTCATTAATATATGTATTTTGATGAGTGGAATGTGAATAAACAGTTAACTAAGGTTTTTTAAAAATTAGTTTTTATTTTAATTACAAATTTAAGAGTAGGCCCCCCTTTACCTTGACACAAGGTGGCGCTGTTCGTGACGTCAATCAAGGCACGATATTTGAAGGAAAAAAATGTTGTGCGTATGCGGACGTCACCCACATCACAGTTTACATGTACTAGCTAGCGTATACTAGCTGGCACATCGCGCCAAAAACGACGTCGTTAGTCTGACTTTCGCGGCCCACAATCCCTTATACTTGGGATCTGCAGGAAACAAATGCAGACTGACCCCATCATTAGTTGTTTAGCTGCATACAGCAGCAATAAACCTGGTCGGCATGGCCGGAAAATGCAAGAAAAACCCCCTTTTTCGAAACGTACAAGATCACTACTGGGACCTACTTGCACGTGTGTTTACAACGTAAACGCAAGCAAATTCGAGGGGGGGTCGATGTTCGATCGAGGCGAAGTCTGCCTTAACTGACGTCACAAAAGGGGATGGGGGGAGTCACCCCCGAACAACTTGATCTATTTTTTTAACATATAAATCCTCACAAACAATTACTAAAAAAATTGTTTTATTGTTAATATACATAAACTCTTATGTTTAAAAAAAAAAACCAAAATTAAACAAATTTAATTACATTATACTGACCGGGCTAGGCATAATAATTTTGCACCTAGTGGTGCCCGGTCCAATGCGTCAAACATCATTTAAAGGAGCAGTCAATATTGCATTTCTTGTTAGTGCATAATACGCACGTAACTTTAATTAAACACATTTAATTAAAATATATTGGCACCTTTGATAACTTTGAATATTTTTGAAACTTTGTTTGGGAGGGTTTCCTGGTTTCAAGAGACATTTGCATGAAAAATTGATAGGACATTGATATCAATTCTACAACTATCAGGGCGTGTGCACACATACATAAGTGAAAATAGAGGCGAAAACAGCAATTTTTAATTTATGCAAATTGATTCCTTTTTTCTACTTTTTTGATACCTTGTTTTGAAGGGTTTCAAGAGACATTTGCATGCAAATTTGAGGTGAAAATTATATCAATTTTACTACTATCAGGGCGTATGAATAAATAAATAGAGGCGAAAACGGCATTTTTTAATTTATGCAAATTATGCATATTTCCCCTGCTTACTTTTTTCTACTTTTATGATATGTTTGTTTTGGAGGGTTTTAAGAGACTGTTGCAAAAAAAACATTTCTGTTGCAATTTTGTCTAGTTCATGCCATTTTTTTGCTTAGATTGACTAGACTATATCTTGAGAGACTGCTGCTCCGCACAAGGCTACTGTTGTCACGACTACTCTCCAATACATTCATCCGATAGTTGAACGTATTCATCTATCACGTTTGTCTGAGTACATTATTACGGTTGACTTGGTGGCCAATGAGACTGCATGGACGCGTAAACTCAATATCACTGACTCCATTACCTTTTTTAGGTGTTGTTATGTAAAATGACCTGAAACCTAATTTGCATTATGAGGAAATAATTCGTCAATGTCAAAAGGCTTTTTATTCATTGCAATGTATTGGCATGTGTAGGAACGGCAGTTCAACCTGTGTTAAAACTCATGTTTGGAACACAGCTCTGACTCCTGTTCTTATGTATGGATGTCAGTGTGTTAATATCAATGCCACATCTTTCAAAAATCTTGAAAAAACACAGGGTAAGCTTGTTAAATCCGCCATGGGTCTTCATAAGTACTGTAAAACTACGCCTCTCTTACATGGTTTGAATTTATGTAAGATCAATGATATTTTGTCCACATTCCAACTTAATCTTGTTTGTCAGATTTTTAACAGCACTTCCAAGGCTAGGTCTTTCTAAGCTCACCTTCTAAATTGAGAGGCCAGCGATGATTATGCTTATTATAAGAATACTTTAATTGATAGAGTTAAAAAACAGTTTTAGCTTGCACAAGGACTTTTCGCTGCTTAATTGCATTATTAGTCCTTCTTTTAGACGGAAATTTAACTCTGATTTTAAGTACGTAAACTGTGTCAGCCATGGTATTTGTGATAGTGTCAAAACAGTTTTGTTTCGTAAACCAGTTTCTTGAATGTGATGATCTTGAAACTCTCGGTCAGCTGCTCAGATCGTTCTGACAATCCTTTTGTTACATACTTTGCCAAGATGGTCTGGGGGTCGTCCATGAGTGTCGGGTTATCCTGTTTCTTTAATTGCATGTTTATGTACCTTTTATTGTATATTTGATGTACTTTTATCTTTTTATCTTCTCCATTTTTGGAGGTTTTAAGGAAATAAATAAATAAATAAATAAATAAATAAATATCTGAGGGGTGGTAATAATTTCCTATACTTTAAATACACTTAATTTTTAAACTGAGAGCATTGTAAATGAGTTTCGGACTTATGACTGTAGGGGAAAATAACAATCTTGTTTATTGAAATTACAGAACAGCTTTCAGTCACAAAATGCCATAAATTCTTTCTTTATAAATTATGCATACCCTGCTTTATGGGTCTCGCACGTTTTAAATCACATGCGTGGGTCTACGTGGATACATGACCCATATGAACGAATCCATCCTGTGTACAAAATGTATTGTTAATATTTATGTATGCCTATAGTTTGAATATTCACAGATTTAAAGGAACATTACAGAATTCGTTTTTGCTAACAAAACAGTTGCTGGCAGTGTAAGCACTTTATGTAATCCACCATATACATAAGCTGACAAACCTGTAGAAGTTTGAGATCGATCGGCCATCTGGGTCACGAGAAACTAGTGATAAACCGATTACACATTTGCATGAATTCATATAGATTTAACAAATTAATAAAACGCTCACTGAGCGATAAACTCCAATCGGAAAATTAGTTTATTCATTTCTCACCAAATATGGCATTTCAGACAGAAATATTTCAAGGGATGTTTGTTACTATCATCATCATTAGACCGTGTAAGTTTTATGTAAATCTGTAATCAAAAAGTATATTTTACAAGTTTTTTCTTAAACAAATTTACCAATCAGATGTGTCCCTACGAAATCGACTGAATTCCCCTGGCCGTGCACAAACTGCAACCGGCTTTCACAGGTCGCTATTAAAATTGAACCGTAGTCGCGAGAGTAGTGGTCTCAGTCTCGCGGAGGCCAGCAGTCGCGCAAGAACATCGCCAGTGTCGCAAGACTTGCGGAGAGAGTCGGAACGCTATCACCGCGACAAACATTTAACGACTTGTCCACAAGTCTAAATTGTGTGTGATATACGATGTCCCTCCCGGGCCACCATACAACAGCAGCTCTCCATTCACCTTCGCGTACATCATCGAGAAATAATTTAAACCTAACTTTCATGGACAAACAGACCTCCACTGAAAGATATCGTAGTGCGATAGGTGTGTTAAGCAAGTATTGCTATAATACGATCATTGGTGTTTATGAATACAAGAACGTGTTGTGTGTATAAACGTTTTCGACGAACTCGTAGAAATACGGTTATTGTTCGATTCAAATCGTTGCGAGTCTTGTTGTAGTTAAATCATGGCATACGGCATCTCTGTGAAACTCGCCACCTTGCTGATTCTATACACGATGTCGCGAATACTTTTGGTTTGCGGACAATTCACTCCATACTGTGGTATGATTGACTATGCTTTGGTTGACCGGAACTACACGACCATAAATGCCACTAAGAGTCAAAAACTGTGTTACCAGGCCTGCCTGAAGGATTCACCTAGATGTAAATCTGCAAATTACCGGCCTGAAGACCAAGAATGTGACTTGAACTGTGCCTCACACTTCGATGTTTGTATGGGTTGGAGACTGGTTGAGCAGCCTGGGTCTCTCTACACCTTTACGGCATCTGAGGTAAATATATGTATTTTTATTGGATGTCTTTTTGTTGTTGGTATTTTGTTTAGCGTACATACCTTTCTAATAGGCCGTGGCTAGGCATGATTTTCGCACAAACTCGGTCATATTTTAATCATCTACGGGAGCGGTTTTCGTATCTGTGTGCATGTTGAAGCTCTTCTGATTTTACGAGTCGTAGCCCTGAACTGAGAAATTTCATCTCAGTGGTTAGCAAGTTATCAACAAAAAAATGAAATAAAAGTATTGTAATGGGTTGTGTCGGTCTAAAAGTGGATTTGGACATGGACAGGTACGGAACAACTAGAAACGGACAACATAAGGACACAGTAACACCTTTAAAGCACATTTTTAATAAGAAAATATGTTATTTTTTAAATATTTCATTTTATTTCAGCCACATCCAACAGCGCAAGCGCCAATAACAGGATGGATAAAAACATTAAACTACATAAAATAGCACAATAACATTATTTAAACATACAAAACATGACAGAGATTAAAATGGCGAAAAATTCTTACATCAAAATAGTTAACACATAAGTAGCACTCTGGACCCGACGTCCCCTTTCAGATAAAAACAAATCACAAGATTTCATTGATTTTATGTTTAAAGGCAGGAAGGGTGAGGTGGAAAATGTAAATACTGGGATTCGAATGCAGGGTTCTGCCCAGGATTTCTTTAGTGGTGAAAAAATATTTCCCTATATCACCATTGCGAGATGGATCAGTTACACGGTAGGTCATAATAGACTCAAACCAAAGAAGTACTCAAAATTAATGGCTTCGGATACCATTTTTACTGGTAAACACCCAATTTTACATTTCGTTGAAAACCTTTGCAAGTGTCATTTAAAAATTTTGAAAATGTGTGGTGGTCGGAAACAGAGAAAATTCTGCCAGTGGTGGTTGGGGAATCCCGAGTGCCGGGCGGGTTTTCCGGCACCGACCACTGTGGGCAGAACCCTGCGAATGGGTAATTCTGTTGTAAATAGAGGACAAACGATGAATAAAACCGTTTTTAGTGGCGTTGACTTTATTGTTTGGAACGTAGAACGGGTCAGGATGCCGGAGGTTGGGGCGGGGAATCTTCAGGGGAAAAAGGGAAAACAGATTACCGGTAAAGTAAGACTAAGAGTTCGCACATTTGAAAAAAGTAAGATCCAGAGTATGTCTACGTTTCTTTAGAGAATCAAGACGAGACAAATTAACAATATGTGTGGTGTCTACATTGTTGACAAGGAAGCGAAGGAATTTGTTTTGGATGCGTTCAATGCGAATTTCATGGGAGGCTGATATTGAGTTGAAAGAAACAGATGAGAATTCAAGAGTAGGTCTTGTGTTGTGTAAACGCCTCTAAACGCCTCTAAAATGTCTTGTGGATTGCATCAGAGAACATTCTAATGTTAAAAAAATGTCCCTGGCCCCACAGCGGGCCCTCGGACCCCATGCCGCGAAGAAAAAAGGTTTCGCGTTTGCTCGTTCTTCTCGTAAATAATGCCTTACGCTCCATGCAATTACAACCTGGCTATAGAGTGCAGTTTCTTATTTTACGGAAAAAATTAACCGAACAGTTATTATTAAAAGGCAAATAAAGGAAATTTTCAACTGAGTAAAGATAACATGGAAAACGCCTCTGAAATGGTCCTGTATAGATTACACCAGAGAGCGCCCAGTGTTAAAACGGACCCCGCCGTAAGGCTTTGCGCTTCGCTCGCTGGTTCTCCGCCCCTGCCTATTATTGTTACTGCCTGACAGGTTCGAAATCCTTTCGTGGTCCTCTTTCTATGGTTATACATTGTGGGGTTTGTTTACATTGTGCGGTTTGTTTACATTGTGGGATTTGTATACATCGTGGGGTTTGTTATACATTGTGAAGTTTGTTATACATTGAGGGGTTTGTTTACATTGTGGGGTTTGTTATAATTGTGGGGTGTGTTATACACTATGGGGTTTGTTATAATTTTTTATACATTGTGAGGTTTGTTTACATTGTGGGGTTTATAATTGTGGGGTGTGTTATACACTATGGGGTTTGTTATAATTTTGTATGCATTGTGAGGTTTGTTTACATTGAGGGGTTTGTTATACACTGTGGGGTTTGTTATAATTTTTTTAAAACATTGTGAGGTTTGTTTACATTGTGGGATTTGTTATAATTTTTTTTATACATTGTGAGGTTTGTTTACATTGTGGGGTGTGTTATACACTGTGGGTTTGTTATAATTTTTTTGATACATTGTGAGGTTTGTTTACATTGTGGGGTGTGTTATACACTGTGGGTTTGTTATAATTTTTTTATACATTGTGAGGTTTGTTTACATTGTGGGATTTATTATAATTTTTTATACATTGTGAGGTTTGTTTACATTGTGGGGTTTGTTATACACTGTGGGTTTGTTATAATTTTTTATACATTGTGATGTTTGTTTACATTGTGGGGTTTGTTATACACTGTGGGTTTGTTATAATTTGTTATACATTGTGAGGTTTGTTTACATTGTGGGATTTATTATAATTCTTTTTATACATTGTGAGGTTTGCTTACATTGTGGGGTGTGTTATACACTATGGGGTTTGTTATAATTTTTTTATACATTGTGAGGTTTGTTTACATTGTGGGATTAAATGGAATTGTCGTCTTCTTATTTGTATTTCAAGTGCAGACGACAAATAAACAAATTCACATGACAGTAAACGCAAATATTCCTAATCATATGCCAATTTATTGTGAGTCCTCGAGCGCTTCAGTCTTCGAAAACTCAACGTACTTCAATAAGTTCAGATTTCTGTCGAAAGATGTTCGATAAAAATGGTCGTAGATTTGCAGCGCACATTTTATCAAGGGTACTTTTTTAAATGTTGTTTTTATTTTAATGCATATGTTTTTTTGTATTTATTAATATTTGTTTCACTATTTGTTAAAAGCAAGGAGGAGGGGGTCTTCGAAAGCCATTTTTCCAATTTGAACAGGGTTCAAATGAAATATTTCGTTGAGAATTGTTAATGATAATGAACTTTACAATAAGTGAGCTTTGGATTGACATTTGTATTACATTATGTTTTACTTTCCGAGCATTACACATTTAAACGGTTTCATTGTGTGAAATTGGAATAAATAATGACAACAAAATTTTCCGGTTAAGAATAATTTTTGTAATATTGATGTGGTGTATTTTTCCTTTTCAGATGATGGGATGCGACATTCACCCTGACACAACGGATGCCGATGGTTTTGATATCACGAACAATGCACCTTCTTGTCGAAAAGATCAAGGTAAGACCCGTTTCAAACGTCACACAAGTCGAGCTTAATTATGCTCCTGCCATGTCGAACTCCAGTAATCTTCTCCTGCCATGTCGAACTCAAATAATCTTCTCACTCCATGTTGAACTCAATTAACATGTGAACTCAAGTTTAACTAATTTAAATTAATTTAAAGTAATAAACCACAAGAGAAACTGACCGGGTAAATTTTAAATGATTTGAGGTTGAGCAAAGAAAAATTACGTCCCGGCGCTCACCCAACTGATTTATCTAGCCCCTATGGTGGCAGTCTCCCTGTTTTGTCAATATCTTTGTTCGGGTTGGGGGTGGGGGCGGGGGTGGTAGTCAGAAGCCATACAACCGTTAACTGCCGTTTAACCAGGGATCACACCCAAGTTTACAATACAACATGGGAAGCGGCAACCAGGGGATCACCTTAAATGTAGTATAGACCACAAGGGAAACTGACTGGGTAAATCTTAAATAGTTTGGGGTTAAAAAAAGAAAAGTCTCTTTAAAAAATTCTTTAACTTAATTTATTACACCTCCTCACTGGCACAACATTCAACAAATAAAATTACAAGGTACATGTAGTATATATACAACAAAAATAAATAAAAGGTTGCAACAAATTGAGTGGTAAAATGGAACAGGTGACCAGCACCTTTAACATTAAAGAGCACCCAGAAACATTAACATCACTGGCCTCATGGACCGCACTATAATCAGTAACATTTAAATCACGTCATCAACATTGGCACGTTTAAAATTGTAGACAAAACAAGGAAAATTCTTTATTTAAATTCTATTGACTATGGTACAAAAATTACATTAGAGTAACCTATGGTCAGTGTGGAAGTGTTCACAGGAAATACCCACATAAAAAACACGATCAGAAACTTAGAAAATATCAATTCCAAAATGGTGTCACATCTATCTCTAGCACTAGCATGGTTAACCTTAGTCTGAAAATGATCATTAACCGTATCACAAAAGGCTTGTTTAAACTCATTTGTATTATGCAATCTGCCTCTGTTTTGTCGACATCAATTAGTCTGCTCCTACCATGTTGAACTCAATTGATCTGCTCCTGTCATGTAAAACTCAAGTTATCTGCTCATGTCATGACAAACCCAATCAATCTGCTCCTGTCACGTCGAACTCAAGTAATCTACTCTTTTCATGTCGACGTCAAATGATCTGCTCCTGCCATTTCGATCTCAAATACTCTGCTCCTGCTAAGTTGTACTCCAATATCATGTTTGTATTTTCACATCTGGCAAGTCATAGAAAGAGCCTCTTGACTCGATAGTCACTGCCGCTACTCACTGTTCCAAAGCTGGCTTACGTTTGTCTGTAATATTACCACTTCTCATCGCTTCCTTCCATTTGATATGATTCGGTTTTAAAATTATCAATTAAAAATACTATTTTGCAAAATAATTGTTTTGCTTCTGAGGGAGGGGCTGGGGGTAAAGCCTCCCTCCCCACCCCATGGTTAAACCACTGACGGGTAAGGACCTAATTTCCTTAAAGCATATCCTCACCTCCACTCGAAGATATAGAGAGCTCCCAAAGGGTATCAGTGGAAACTTTACCGTGACCAGCTACTCTCCCCCACCCCTTACTTATTGTGAATGGCAAACGATTAAGATGAAAAAGAGATTTTACAAATAAAAACACTTTACTTTTCTACTTAGGGCTTGAATCGCAATTGGTCTTTAAAGGGGTTGCTGGCACGGGAATTAAGCTGTATGATCTGTGGACTAACACGGCCTGGGATAGCGGCTCAGAGCACCACGGGAACCATCGAAACGAAACGCTGTACAATGCCTGGAAGAATAAACAGTTGAATATCAAACAGGCGAGTACATTTCTTTGAATAAAAAGTGTAGTAAATTATTAAAAATTACTTATGTTTAGAACGTCCCTTTATACTCGTTTGCTTGACCCTTGTCGGGGGTCTCGTGTGACCTGACCCGGCGAACGTCGGGGACTAGAAAACGCACTCCGGTCTCAGCTTAAAACTAATAGTCAAATAGAAGCAAAACAAAGACTTGCTTGTGCACAAAGCAACAAATTGATTTTGAGATGTTGCAAATTGTTGAAGTCTTACCCGTTAAATGATGGGACTAAATGAAACAAAAACAACTGATTTAAAGTACGCACTTGGCATCACATTTCACTAATATGGATAATTTTATGTATTGTTTATCGAGCAGGAAAGGAACTTTCTTATTAATTAATTTAAATTTTTGTTTACTTCTTTGATTGTTTTAGTTATTACTTGTTTATTTATTCAAAATTGTGTAAAATGTTAAACTGGTGTAAATGCCGTTTTATATACTCTTTCAGAGCGAAATTTGAAACAAAACTCATCGAACATCGGAAAATACTGTTGGGTCTGTACTTGCCAAAGTTCAAAAGGTCAAATTTAGTGCCGTTTTTTGAAATTCAGGAAAGAACTGAAAATTATCCGTACAAAATTTACCGACCAACTATTTGAAATTTGACGTCATCGAACATTTCTTTATTTTGTCAAAAATTGCACTTGAAGGTTACTAATAACAGTGCAATTTACACCGTTTTAATGTGACGTTAGAGACTTTTTGGCAATTTTTATAAGGACACTATCTATTTGAAAGTGAGTGCATCACAAATCTAAATTTGACCTCACAGTCACTCTTTAACAACTATTTTTCTACCGTTGGTTCTTCTCTGGCCAGCTAAATTCTACATACGAATGCTCAATTTCCGACTACTGACGAAACTTTGAACAACTGTTGACTTTTGACTAGTTACGCAGCCACGGTAAACCTTCTAATTCCTGAAGCCAACCAACCTTTTGAAAATCAACTTAAAAAATGGTGTAGGCCTTTATATCAAAGGTCTGCTGGGACATAAGTCGTCACCTTTTGAAAACACAAGGAAAATATTACTATACTTATACCCGGCTTTAGTAAATTGTCCAAACATTTTTGTAACGCGCAGGAAGAATGTTTCTTTTAAAATGGGCTTCTGGTAATCGTTGGAGCCAGTTTGGTTGAAGTGGGCTTGACTTACGGTGGGATTTACGCAAAATTAATGTTTTATTTTTTTTCAATTCGGTCCCATGATGCAATCCTGTAAAACAGTTGTGTGTATCCCCGTCCAGGTCAAGCTGTCCTTGTATAACCACACTGAGGTCAAAGTTGAATTGGTATTCAATGGAGTAGACTCAGACATTTTGAGCTGGTTCGCCAAGGAGCGCCTTGTATCCTCTCCATGGAGTGACCTGACAACAACAGCAGAAACGAATTACTTCTCTATCGCTGGAAATGTGTTGAGAGGGTATGTATACATGATGGTAGTTAATCCAGCACACGTAAATTATTTCATTTCAAACACGTCGTTTCCATATCATAACTCCTGGCAAATAGGTTACAAACTGTGACTGAAACAATTTATATACTGAAAAAATAATGTTCGAAAATATTGGAGAAAAAGTTAAGTTTGCTAATTTAAAATTTTAGTTTAGAACAACTTATAAGAGAAGATGGAAAGACAAGTTCTGAGTGAAATCTAAACAGTGTTTAAGCAGTTGGAAAAGGTTTCACTAAAAATGGCTAAATAACAATCAAAGTCCAAGCAATAAAAGAACAAAAAGAAGTCTTCGATTTACCGGGTTGACAAACATATTTGTCAGGTGGGGATGGGGTGTGGGCGTAATAAGTAGAACTCATTTATTAAGTGGAAGTATTTTCCAAAAAAAAAATAAACGTCGGCTCAGATTGCTGATAAATAAATTACTTTTGGTTCACTTTATTATAAGAATTCCCTCCCTTATCATTCATTTCATACAAACTTTAGGTCATGGCATATCGATCGACGGTTCTTCATCAATAGGAACTATGGCGGCTGTCACATTGACCTCGGCTGGCTGGTGGTGCTAGATTCAGAAGGGCGTTGTTCATGGGAGCAATCACACAGCAGTTATCCCGTCATACTGTACAGCACTCTCGAGTGTACATGTATTAGGCCTAACTGGAAGGATACATTTAACGGTACGCCATAGTAATTGTCGTATTAACAAAAAAATACTTCTACTTTGCGAAGTGTATCATAATCTATAATTGTCTCGCTCTTCCCACCTTTTATTTTGTCCTTTGAGTTTTCAACCTCTTGTGGTTAAACCAGGTCCTTCCTTCTACCCCGTTTTCTGTGTGCTTTATGCTGATCTCTCTCTCTTTAATTCTACCCAGTTGACTGCTTCTGTTACACCAGTATACCTGTTTATATGTGTTGTGTTGTCATTTAGCCCCCAATAGGGATTCTGCTATAGGGTCGAAACGACAGGCCTTTAACTATTTTTTGCAAAATCTATAAGCATAAAAAGAGCAGACATCCCTCCAAAATATATGTTCTCATCGCCTTAAATCAAAAAATCAAAACACGAGAATGTCCTTAATTTTTATATTGAAAGAGACTGCAATCAACCTTCGAAAGTGTTTGATTGACACAAGGCACGAACCTCCATATATCTGAACAGTTGAACTTAGTTAAAATTATTCTGAATGATAATATAGTAATACATTATCATTTTTAAATGATTTTCTTTAATCGCTCTTTAAACCGTCCTTACCTTATTTATTTTGATTGTGCTCCAATGTTCACGAAGGCCATTTTTTCAACCGTCGTATAGCCTGTCGATGGTCTGACAGTAACAATAAGAGATGTAAATATCGCATCAGGAAGCGAACAATATTTGATTGTTTAATACCAATACAAATTTGTTGTGTTTAACCAGTCATTGGCCCAGCATCTTAACAACCTCACCCCCCCCCCCCAACCTACCCGAGCAGAATTTTGCAAAACTGAACTATTTCAGAAGCAGGTGTACTAAAGCACATTAAATTGTCAAAAAGAAATCCAAAATGATAATGAAATTAACAAGCGAAAACAAAAAAAAAATGAACCTTTTATATGGTGCTTTTTAACGAGCCGTTTGTTTTGTTGCACTTCTTGTTATTGTTTGCAGCTGGAACGTTGGGCAAAGCGGATTACTTGACCATCCACATCGAGACTGAGTGAGACGAGCTTTTGGAGTGAGCGTATCCGCACCGAGCACGACCTGCTGGTGTCGCAGTAAAATTATATTTACACGTGTAACACTTTTACATAATCATTTAAAAAGTTTTTTTGTTTGGTCAAAGCATGCGCAGATCCAGTGGGCCGATGGGGCACGTGCCCCGGTAAAATTTGACCCAAAAAGATAGAGAGAGAGGCGGGGTGGGAGAGAAATTGTCATTTGTTCCCTGAGCAATACACTGAAATTTCAATCTGGCTATAAATGCTTCTCTTTTATGGGTATATTATGGTATATTATGGTTTTTAGCTTGATGGTGGTATGTTTTTATTAATTCAGTATTTGTACTGATGGCCTCCATGGAAAGCAGTGCTGGGCGCCGATCGGAGCTTAGCATTATTGGAGATGACGTAAATAAATTTAAAAAAATAAACGAAGCAGCCATTGACTTTAAGATTTCTTAATCCCCTCATAATATATTTTACACTCCTATTGTGTAATGACTTTTCAAGTAAGTTACCTGCAAGCTGACATTTTCATTTTGAATATCAAGCATGTGCTTATAAACTGTTGTCTAAAAAGTGCAACCCTACAAAATAAGAAGGTTTGTGGGGTACTTTCATAATGATTTGAACTTTTGTTGGGTGTAGTTTTAATTATTGGCTGGTTCATCTTTTGGTTTAATACTTTTAGGCATCTTTTTATTATATTTGATTGTATCCTCCTCTTGTTTGGTGCTGTTTTAATTTCAGTTTTAATTTGTACAGCTCTTTAAGGCCCAGTCATGGATGTAAGGCGCTTTCTAAGCATGTTTCACATTATTATTGATGTGGTGGATGCACTCAGACACTATTACCTTGTTTGGTCATTCATGCTGCACTGACATGTATCTCTCACCGTAAAGCAAGTTCCTTACATCACATTGACGCATTAGCCTGCAAGAATCCCATGAAGCCAACTGGAACATAAAAATAAACACATGTAAATAAAGTAGATAACATTATTAGCTGTATAACCTTTCAGCCCATTCGCCCAAAAAGCGATACACCGTAACATGCGGTTGGAGAAAACACTCACCAGCTTGTGTTTGGAGAGGGGGAAAAGTAACATCATAATCAAACTAGATAGTCATTGGTACGCGTTGGTGTTAAGACAAAAGCTATCGTTTATATAGATCATTTTTTAATTTTCGCCCTTTACAGTTGAATTGTACGGAAGTGTAAAAAGGACATGGTAAAAAAAAGCTATTCCGCCGGGGCGGATTACTATTCCGCCCGGGCGGATTACTAATTCGCTGTATTCCAAAACCATATTTCGGTTCATATATAGTAGTAAATCATATTATTTTGTGCTATTTTTTATTACAAACTCTATTGTTTAGATGGCAAAGAGTCATGGGTGTCAATCTGTCTTGAAATGTGGGGGGGGGGGGTTACATCAGGGGTCGTGGCACTTACGGCGTGGGGTCCAGGGGCCCGCTTTAGGGCCCGGGATTTTTGCATTAGGTGCTCTCTGGTGCAATCTAGGACACTTCACAGGCGTTTTAACACATTATTTTTACCCAGGTTCATAGAAAGTATGCTTTATTTGCCTTTTAGCAATATGATTGATTTGCTTTATATCGTAATTAATGTATCTCTGTTCTGTTGCATCAAATGATGCTCTTGGCCAACTATGCGGCCTTCCGTACTCTCCTTGCTCTTACTACAATTCACATAACTGTCTCGCCCCTCGACGCTGCTTCACACTACAGCAATATCGGCTGTCCCTTGGCCACCTTGGCTGTTACTCTTTGCATGGGCGTCAATCCTGGGGGGACACTGGGGGAAACGTCCCCCACCCCACTTTTTGAAGGGCGAGGGACACTACATCAAATGTCGCCCCCAGTTTTTTTAACTCGACGTCTATCCCATATAGGGCACAATAATGTGATTAACCATGACTTCTGCTGTTTCTGCATAAATGACAAGCATGTGTGTGTGTGTGTGTGTGTGTGTGTGGACACACACAAGGGCATATGTGGGGTCCTGACAACAATGGAACAATGGACCCACAAGGTCATTTCAATAGGACAATTGGGCCCCACAAGGGAATTCTTCAGAAAAGGGAATAATAGAACAACAATAGCAGTACCCCACAAACCGGATCCGTAAGGATGTGTGTGTGTGTGTGTGTGTGTACACACAGAAGGGCATATGTGGGGTCCTGACAACAATGGAACAATGGACCCCACAAGGTCATTTCAATAGGAACAATTGGGCCCCACAAGGGAATTCTTCAGAAAAGGGAATAATAGAACAACAATAGCAGTACCCCACAAACCGGATCCGTAAGGATGTGTGTGTGTGTGTGTGTGTGTGTGTGTGTGTGTGTGTGTGTGTGTGGTGTACACACAGAAGGGCATATGTGGGGTCCTGACAACAATGGAACAATGGACCCCACAAGGTCATTTCAATAGGAACAATTGGGCCCCACAAGGGAATTCTTCAGAAAAGGGAATAATAGAACAACAATAGCAGTACCCCACAAACCGGATCCGTAAGGATGTGTGTGTGTGTGTGTGTGTGTGTGTGTGTGTGTGTGTACACACAGAAGGGCATATGTGGGGTCCTGACAACAATGGAACAATGGACCCACAAGGTCATTTCAATAGGAACAATTGGGCCCCACAAGGAATTCTTCAGAAAAGGGAATAATAGAACAACAATAGCAGTACCCCACAAACCGGATCCGTAAGGATGTGTGTGTGTGTGTGTGTGTGTGTGTGTGTGTGTGTGTGTGTGTGTGTGTGTGTGTGTGTCCCCCCCGCCCGCCCCCATTATGTTAGCCGACTAATCCTTTTGTTTTAAGCAAATCAATCGTATTGCTAAAAGGCAAATAAAACATAGTGTGTTAAACGCCTCTGAAGTGTCCTAGATTGCACCAGGGAGCACCTAATGTAAAACAAAATCCCGAGGCCCTAAAGCAGGCCCCTGGACCCCACGCCGTAAGTGCCACGACCCCTGATGTACCCCCCCCCCCCACATTTCAAGACAGATTGACGCCCATGACTCTTTGCCATCTAAACAATAGACTTTGTTATAATAAACAACACAAAATAATATGATTGACTTTATATGGCCCTCCTGAACAAACCTTGAACCGAAATATAGTTTTGAAATACAGCTAAACAGTAAGCCGCCCGGGCGAAATAGTAATCCGTCCGGGCGAAATAGCTTTTTTCTACCATGTCCTTTATACACTTCCGTAGAATTGTAAATATGTTAACGCTAGTGATGATGAAATTCTTTACCACTTGCGGTTTGGGATAGCTTTTCTTTCTCTTCATGTCTCTCTGTAGTCACGGAAACCAGTCGATCAGTTGAAAAGTATAAATAGTTCATTTTAAGTTTGGAGACAGAGGTTTGCGCGCATTACCCGCATCACTTAAAGAAACTGCTGACGTGCACGAATAACACCACTAAATACATTTTGTAAAATTGAATTCCCTGGTCGCCACTGCCAAGTTTTTAAAAAATTAATACGCAGACCAACGAAAAGTATAATTTTTCCCTGGATTTGTTTTATTTATTGAAGTTTTTGTTCGAGGTAAGAATTCCCTTGACCACAGACTGACAAAATGAAGGCCCTGTATTGTCCAACTATTGCCCAGTAGCAAAATCTTTGTCCCCAAAGAACACTATTTTATATTTGCTTTATAGGCTATCATGACGGGTATCACGAAAATACAACAAAAGCCGAGTTTAACTCAAACCAAGGGAACAAATCACAGACTGACTCATTTTCGGGCCAAGTTAAAGGCACAGTACACGTTTGGTAATTGAAGCCTACTGATTGTGGTAATCCTATATAAATGCAGATACATACAATAAAACTAACCTGTAAAAATTTCACTTCAAAAGGTGGTCGCGTTTTTTAGATATCACTGAAAAACCGGAACGAATATTTCCACGCAGGAAGAATATTCCCCATAAGAATACACAGTCTTTGGGGGAATATTTTCCATAACCGTAGTACTTCGAAGTTAAAAGTTTCTCAAAATTCATTATACTACCCAAGGCTGCTGTACTTCTTACCAAGTAAGTTTTTATTGCTATTAATTTTCAGAGTCATTACCAAACGTGTACTGTGCCTTTAAGATGATTAAAACAAACACCAGTGCGCGTCAGACTAAACAAATTATCCAATCTTCAAATAAATATGTGAATTTTACGACGTGGAGCCACATAATGACTCAGTATATTTGGAAAAATAGACAAATTCGTGACTTCTGGAAAACTTTTTTTAAAGACAAGAAACTTTGTGATTTCTGTGACAGATTATAGAGAAATAATTTCTCTACCTATGATTATGTGGTCATATTTAGACACCCTGTGTACAAGTTTATCAACAATTTCAGGTTCATGGTTATATAGTTTAATATCTTTTGCTAGAACTATATGCTTTTAAGCACTATATATATTTCCTTTACGTGTGCAATAGCTATTACCCCTATTCGTTAGAGAAATCGGTAATGCACAAACAGATTCTACCTATTATTAGTTTGTTGTCATTCACATCGTCCCCGATTCTCATTCTTTTGTAGATTTAACTCATTTTTTGCAATATTTTAACTGCATATGCTTTTGACTTTATACTTGTGTGATGTAATAGTTTTTGTTTAATTCAGTGATTATTGTATGCCGAATCTCCCCTGTTTAAGTTGGAATGTTTTATTACGTAATTGGATATTGATCGTTACTATAAACCCCATTGGGCACACAACCTCGTTGTCTGTCGTCCAGAGGCGTGCGTGCTGGTCATCGTGGCTCTTTTACTTTTCCACGCTCTGTGATGGGTTTTGTACACCCTTGGGGCAAATGGCACCATCGGCTTCGCCTCTGGAAAGGTGTCATTTGCTCCCTCGGGTGAACAAAACATCATAGGCCCAGTCACAGCGTGCAACAATTGTTTAATGTGCGATCATCTATATCCAAATGAAAGTAGACAATCGCTGTAATAGTAGACATTGGCTGTCACACAAACGTATGCGAAAGTCTTCGTTAAATTAACTGGAAGACACGCAGTGTATTCGTATTACCACTTTTGGAGGAAAAGGTGTGGAAATGGTGTCAAAGTGTATGTCCAAAGTCCATGTCCAAATTAAACAGAGAATGGTTTCTCAGAGTAGCCGGCTCTAGGCCAGAATCCTGCCGTGAACTACGGCAGGCTGCGCCTGGCGCACCCGCTCCTATTTTTTTTGACGCATAGTGAAGAATGCTTTACCGGTGAGTGTTTTGTCCCTTACTTACAGTTGGAGATTCGGCAACCATTGTAAATTGTAGCAATGTAATAAATTAATTGAAAACGGAGTTGTTGCTCCTGATGGTGTTTTTCTTATGTCCAAGTCACGCAATATGATTCGAAGAACCAATATGGTTACAAGAAAAAATGTTTGCAATTGTGATGATCAACCATAAAGTGCCTTCCTCTGTGTTTTCCAAAGTTCTTGACCGATTTTTGCGAAACTTTCCATTGGTGTTAATTTTACCACGTTCTACAAGATGAGGTAAACGATTTTTTTTCGTCAAGGGAGGGTATTTTTGTATTTATTTGCAGACACCCTCACATGCTGGTGTGAAGAATCAAACACTAATAAGCCCATTAGGAATAACATGAGTAATGTTAATGACGTCATCGTCCAAGCTTATGGACGATTATCAACATGGCGGCTATCAATTGAAAGCAGTTGTCTCGAGTGTATGTACTCCCCGTGGCTCCGGCAGTCTCCCGTGGTTCCATATTCCCCAAGACGCAATCATGTTGTTTTCCAACCCCGAATTACTAAAAATTTACCCAGTCTATTTCCCTTGTGGTCTACTATTTGATATTTGATATGAAAAAGTCGCATCCCCTTGAGGTGATCCCCTGGCTGCCGCTTCCCAGGTTATATCGTAAACTTGGGTGTGATCCCTATGGCAGTTAACGGTTGGTGGCTTCTGACTAGCACCCCGAACAAAGATATTGACAAAACACGGTGACCGCCAACATAGTGGATAGATAGCTCAGTTGGTAGAGCACCGGCACGTTAATTGGGAGGTCATTGGTTCAAATCCCGCTCTAGTCAATTTTTCTTCGTTCAACCCCAAACTATTTGAAATTTATGTAGTCAGTTTCCCTTGTGGTTCATTACTTGACATTTGAAATTGAAAAAGCCGCACCCCCTCAAGGTGATCCCGTGTCTGCTGCTTCCCAGGTTGTATCGTAAACATGGGTGTGATCCCTGGCTACACGGCAGCAGGCGCGGTTCTAGAGCCACAATTTTCGGGGGGCTAGACCTTTGCACGTGACGTCACCCTTTAACTTTCGCTACTGCTATTTCATTTTGGGAGTCGAAAAGCAACAGTAAAGCGCATTTTTCATGTATTTGGCGCGTAATAACTTAGCCTTGATTGCAAGGCTGTGTAATAGTTTGCTTACTATAAAGCTAACATGGTGAGAGTCGGGGGACTGGGGTTGTATCGCATTCGGGCGGCTGAGGTTTTAGTATCCTTGCTCTATGGTTTTAGGCGGAGTACTTGTCTACACAGCCTTGATATCAAGGCTAGTAATAACTAGAAAGATACAATAATCATACAACACATGATGCAGTTGCGTGCAAATTATTTTGACTCCAAAACGGCGGACAGAACAAAAGCTTGCAGTGGTGTAACGACTTTGATTGAGAATATTATGGGATGTTTATAGAGGGAAGAGTGAAATCATACATGTAGCCGTGTGCAATCCATGCAGTGAAAGGATGAAATCATGTGGCCACGAATTTTGTTTTTGATAGTATTCGATATAAGCATTATATAGAGAGGTTTTATTAATGGACAAGCAAAGAAAAATAATAGGACCGGAACGCACTCATAATGCTCAAAAAGCTTACAAATTTGTCAGTTATGAAGATTCTTTCCGTGACGAGTGAGAATCATGTATTGAAAGGCAAGCTTTAAAAAACATTTGAGGCGTCAAGTATAGTTCTTTTTAGAAAATGGGGGGGGGAGGAAGGGCAGAAACCGCCGGAAGCCTGGGGGCTGGACGGAATGAAGGGAGTGAGGGTGTGAGAGAAAGAGAGTGGAGACCGTAAGCGATGTTTAAAACAGACCTTTTCTTTGATGTCTTCAAGCCTCCTTATACTAATAGAAGAAAGGAAGGTTTTTAGAAAGGGAGGGGAGGGGGAGGAAAAGAGGTTAGAACTTAATAAAAAGAACATTTTTCCGGTGATAGTTTGTGTTTTATCACCGCATCGTCTTAATATCCAAACTGAGATTGTTCATGTAATACAAAACAAAACGAGGCGGAAGCGCGCTGGCGGAAATTCTAAGCACCGCGCTTGTCCGACGTGAAACATTTAACCGTACGTGTAGTCTGGTCCAAGACCATAGTATATGTGAAAAGACCGTGCAAATCTATTTATTTTCAATTTTTAATGAAGATCCAGTATTTTCAAGCATGTATCTTCTGCTTCTTCTTCTTTTTCCCTTGCATTTTTTTTTTTTGGGGGGGGGCTAGACAAAAAAAAATTGGGGGGGCCCCCCCCCCGTAGAACCGCGCCTGCACGGCAGTTAACGGTTGCATGACCTCTGACTGGCACCCCTAAACAAAGATATTGACAAAATAGGGAGACCGCCAACATAGGGCTAGATAGCTCAGTTGGTAGAGCGCCGGTACGTTAATCCGGAGGTCGTTGGTTCAAATCCCGCTCTAGTAAATTTTTCTTTGTTCAACCCCAAACCACATTTATTCAAGGCCATTATAACTAATCAAATACAATGTACTTTCATGATAATTAACGATTAGATTGGTAAATCTGACTCCATGGCTCAAACTCTGTAGTGCGCAATCACGGCAATGTGTCTGAAATTGCGCTGCAGTTTATTCCTAACCAAAGGTGGACCAATAAGTTATTAAACTGCTCACAAAAAGTTAGAAAACTTTTTTTAATCAAGTATATTTTTATTATTTATTACTCTCTTTGTATATGTTAAATATCAATGCAAAGTTGAAGTATTCCTCTTCAAAATAATACCACATTTGCAATGATTACATGTTGCTGAATTTGGCCACATGAATGACAATGAGGCAAAGTCACAAATCAAATGTGCCAAAATTACCGTTATCTGTGCTAAACAGTCAATAGGTAATGATCAATAATCAAACCGGTCAAGCTTGAGAACCATGAATGGTTTACACAAAGATTTGCACCAGTGAGCACACCACACACAATTAACCCTCATCTCTTGAAAACACCTTGTTTGGGTATCCACTCGTTACTGAACTTCTTGTCTCAATAAAGTGGATTAAGATCGGTAAGTTGTCTTGCTTGTTTGAATTACAATGTCAATTTGTTTGTTCACACAGTAATCACAAAATTGCCAATTTTGGCACATTTGATTTGTGACTTTGTCTCATTCTCATTGATGTGGCAAAGTCCAGCAACATGTCATCATTGCACATTTTGTATCATTTTAAAGAAGAACACTTCAGCTTTCTATTGATATGCAACATAATACAAGAGGGTAATAAATAATATAAAAAAATACATGATTAAAAAAAGTTTCCTCACTTCTTGTGAGCAGTTTACATATACCCCCATTGGGTTTGTGCGTGTAATTCCAAGGTACGTTTAGGTGTTTTTTAAGGCATTCGATTGGGATAGTTAATACATACCATGTTGTACCGGATGAAATTTGTTAGTATGAAAAACACATTTGTTTTCATCATGACATCATCGGGTGTCAAGTTACGGTAATTCAAAGCTTACTACTTTAAAAAATAATATCTCCTGAACCATATGTCATGTTAACACACTGTACTTCAATGACCTGTGCATATTGTAAATTTGCATATTGCCAACATGGGCTTGCCCGGGTCTTGCCCATATGATACCCATACGGGCCTTTGTATATTCTACCTGCAATAGCTTGCTAAGGTCTTTTTGATAACCAAATAAACCTTTGCATAATATCTGTCCACACGATAGTGCTTTGGTATTTCCCATATCAATATTGGCCTTTGCATAACTGTTTCACCCACATGAGCTTGTCCAGGTGATAAGCATATTATTACAATATCCACGGGAAAGATCATAAACACATGGGCCTGCGTGCCTGTTCAGTTCGGGGTTTCCCTTCTTGCAAAGTTTAGTATTTTGTGCAATAAAGGTAATAAACTATTTAAAACTTAACTAACTAAATCTACACTAACCTAAAATATTGCATAATGGCTGTGGTCTTTCCCATTTGATACCCATATGGTCTTTGCATGTCCTGCCCATATGGGTTGGCCCAGGTCTTCCCCCATATACGACACCCTTAGAGCCTTGCATATCTTGCCCATATGGGTTGGCCCAGGTCTTCCCCGATATATGACACCTATATGGGCCTTTGCATATCTTGCCCATATGGGTTGGCCCTGGTCTTCCCCCATATACGACACCTTAGGCCTTGCATATCTTGCCCATATGGGTTGGCCCTGGTCTTCCCCCATATACGACACCCTTAGGGCCTTGCATATCTTGCCCATATGGGTTGGCCCTGGTCTTCCCCCATATACGGCACATATATGGGCCTTTGCATATCCTGCCCATATGGGTTGGCCCAGGTCTTCCCCCATACGACACCCTTAGGACCTTTGCATATCCTGCCCTAATGGGTTGGCCCTGTCTTCCCCCATATACGACACCTATATGGGCCTTTGCATATCCTGCCCATATGGGTTGGCCCTGGTCTTCCCCCATATACGACACCTATATGGGCCTTTGCATATCCTGCCCACGTATTGTTTTTCAAAAGTGTTTCTAGATAACGGGTTACCGTTAGTGTTTCTCTTTCACCTGGCTGCCGCCCCCCCCCCCCCCCAGTAGCTGGCGTCCGACACTTAATTAACTGGCGGCAACCAGGTGAAAGAAAAACACTAACACGTATAACAGAAATTCCTCCACGTGAAAGAGAAACGCAATGTGGCACTTAATAGGCTTCCATTTTTATTGAAAACTAGAGGACGTGAATTAATTGACTCTTCTAAAAACAAAACAATACCGGTGTTTTTCCCTTGAAAAAGTTAACACAAACCACTACCCAACAACAACAGAACCTAAACAAACGAGCTCACTGTCATTCTCCCCACAAAGAAGTCATTGACTTTTACAATTACAGACAACGGTTTGAGTCGTGTCGGAGTGTGTCTGACATCCCATCTATCCAAAAATAAAGAACCTCAAACAAAACGCGTCGAAAACCCATATGATATCCCGACGACATAACAAGACCCAGGGAAGGATCATGAACCTATGGGCCTACGTGCCTGTTTTGGGTTTCCCTTTTGCACCATGTCAAACTTTAGTGTTTTGTGCAATAAAGGGAACAACTCTTTTTCCATATTGTAGCTTTTTTTATTGTACGAAAAACATGTTTTCGTCATCGTGACGGCATCAGGTGTCAAGTTACTTTAATTCAAAGTTTGTTGCCGTCTTGTAGCTTACTATTTTATTTAGAAACGTGACCCCACTTTGACCTTTACTTCCGGTTAAAACATGAAGCTCTAAAATTATTTTAAAAATTCTATCTCCTGAACTACATGTCAAAAAGTTATATTCTTTGTGCTGTCTTGCAACATATGACTTATTTGACATTTACTTCTGTTTCAAACAGGAAATTCAAACTTTAAATAATCTGATGTCATAAAGTCATAATCTTTGTGCAATCTTGTAAGTCATGATACAAATGCAATTTATTCATACTCGACCCCCACTGTGGCCTTTTCTTCAGATCAAAACAGGAAGTTAATTTTTGTTTAACATAATGTCATCATCTTTGTGCCGTCTGGTAGCTTACTGCACATTTGACACTTCACTCTTGAAAACATGACCCCAGCCCAAACAAGAAGTTCAAATAATAGTCCCTGAACAACATGTCACCAAGTCATAATCTTTTTGCCGTCCTCAACATACAGCACATGTAACATTTTATTGTTAAAATATGACCGTACTTTGACCTTTCCTTCCGGTGGAAACAGGAAGTTAAAATCAAAAAACATATTTCCTGAATCAAATGTTAAAAATCATAACCTCTGTGCCGTCTTGTTGCATACAGCACATGTAATAATTTATTTCAAAACATAACAGAACTTTAGATTTAGGATTAGGGTTTCGGGCACAGTTAGATCGAGTCAAATTGAGGATCTGCTTTAGGCTTATAGTCATTAGTTAAAAACTACACATGAATTATTGCCATGATCCTGACATTATCTCAAGACCCTCAGCCGTGTATGTCTACTAGAAAGTTTACATGTTGCATTGTCCATGACATAATGCGGAAGCTTTTGAAATGATTTTTCGTTTTGAAACCGCCTCATCTTTCAAAGCTCGTTCAGAGAGAGGAAAAATCGACAATGATTGGGTCAAGGGTCACGCCAGCCCTCAAACATGATTAATAATATACGAATTTATGCCATTAGAATCAACGAGAGGTTTGACTTTGAATGTGTAGTATACATAAATAGAGTGTCTTTGCCGAGCTGTTAACAGCCTCAGATTTAACATATTAACGTAAACGTCTTTTTTGAACTTAGCATGCACGGATAGATTTGACTAGAAAAAAAGAATAATAAGGGAGAGAGAGAAGGTGGGAGTAACGACAGGGGAGGGTAACGCACTTAATAAAATGTTAATCGCTGTACAACTGCGCATTTTGGTAATTAAAGTACAATCTCAATCTTTAAACTGGGGAAAAAATAATGAGTAAAACGCCACTGAAGTGTCCTAGATTGCACCAGAGAGTATCTAGGTCCGCAGACCCCACGTCGTCAGGCTCCACGTTTGCTCTTTCTTCTTGTAAAATGCCTTTGTTTACATCCAAAAAAGGTCTTGAGTAAAACGAGAGAAATAACTACTCTACAAACACATAAGAGGGAAAAATCATATTTCACTAAAAAAAAGTTTATTGTAAGAACAAACATAGCCAAAACATTTTTTTTTATTTTTTTTTTTATTAAAAAAACAACAATCCATATTCAGTGTGGTGAACTCAATGGGGTTATTGAGACAAAACCAGTGACATCCCATCTGCAATCGTCCATATCCAAATGAGAATAGACAGTCGTTGTACAAACGTACATGTATGTGAATGTCTCCCTTGAATTGATTAGAAGACATTTGCTTTACAAAGCTAGGTCTGCGCTAAATGTCGCACTTTTGCCGTGGCGAGCTGAAAGGATTTGCGCTTGGCAAGAGTGCGGCAATTAAAACGAATCGGTGACAAACGTTGAATTTAGTAAACTAGTTTGCCGCACTTAAAAAGATTCAAAATGGCAAAATTCGAAAGATTCAAGTTTGTTGAAGGCAATTCGAGCTGTGACACTCAATTATTAATGGCAAAGTACACAATAATATCGTTCCCCACCTTAATTTTTTTCACACGCTGTTGAGTGTGGTTCATCGTCTTTTTTAAAGAGAGGCAAACACAATCGATTAGTTTAATTCTGAATTCTACAGAAACTGTTCCAGTCAAAAGTTTTTTCCCCACCCATTCCGGAAAACTCACAGCTACAGTACTAACAAGGAGAAAGATCATACAAAGTATTCTGTTTGGATTTTGATGATTTCAATGTTTGAAGTTAAATTTTCGAAAGTTTTAGAGCATCGCCCAACTGAGAATTAATTCGATTCGACACAGCAAGAGCGCTAGGTTTGTCACCACGTCGTGCAATACCGTGTAATTACCACGGCCGAGCTTGCCGTTTGCTACACGGTAGAGTCGAAGTGAAATAATAATGGCTTCTTATATAGCGCACATATCTGTCACTCAGTGACACTCAAGGCGCTTTAGCGTTCAGTATTTTCCCGAGATATTGGGAGCTACGTTTTGAAGTATTAGACCTATTCCTTTACATAGCGCCGTGTAATGATTTACAAGGTGCTGTGGCGCAATATGCTGCCAATCAAACCAGGAACACCGGGGCAAACCCTTTCTCTTTTCGATAAGTGCACTGGGTTCTTGCATAAACTGAGGATCAGACAAACTCAAGAGGAAAAAATAATGTTGACATGATTGCGTACTTTCTCGAACAAAGAGTTTGAAGCCTTTTGGCGGAGATGGGATAGTTCACCATAATATATGAGCCCACCTACAAACAAGTCGTGGCTCTTTGACCCACTTTGGTGACCTACGGCAGTACGAGTTAGGGATAGAGGGCCAGAATTGCTAACGGGGCTAAAGTAGGGTTAGCGTTTGGGCTAAGGTTAGGGTTAGGGCTTGGGCTAAAATTTGAGTCATGGTTAAGAAGAGAAGGGTCACGTAGTGTACTTTTCTTTCTAGCACAACCACTCAATCCATGGTTTTAAGTCATGTTGTCGTGGTTGTCTGCCCTAGGTTTGACTTGCCCAAAATCCAAATTGAACACAGTTATTCAAAACCCTACCCGCCATGATAGACAATTCAACAAAATAGTACACTCGAAAAACTTACAGTTACACACTTACACTGTCACATTAGCAGCTGGTTTCATGCAACTGGCTATTGCACTAACATGTACATGCTCTGTACACAATTACAAATACATACATCATGTATGTCTATTGCTTGAAGTTTGGCACCCCAGTTAACAATGTACTCTCATAATTTCTTATAAATTATTGTAATTTTCAGGATAGAAACGCTTGTGAAAATTTTGTAAAAATTGCAAACATCATTTAAAAATTAGTGAATGAAAGAAGAAACATATTTTGAGCGGTACAAGGTGTTTTTCACTCAAAAAGTTATTCCCCCAAACTGCCCCAAAACAACACATGCTGACTGGGGTGCATCCACCATTTTGTAACATTTAACATTCCATTTTCCTTGTAAATAAATTGTTCTGCACAGTAAAAAATTTGAATAAAATTATGACTGGATTAAAACAAACAATCTCTATCACACTGAAAGTCAATTTACAAATTATTATAAACATAGACACGTAATTTTCAAAACGTCCGAGCATCAATCTTGAAAAATGTCCCTACACCTCTCAGCAAATAGGACCAATTATTTCATGGCCTATGTCATCCATAATACCTCAAGCTGGAAGTCAACAACCCCCAGGTCACTGGGCAACATTTCTGTCTAATATAGAATATTTTTAGGGCCTACAAATTAATGAGCTCGACGCTCTGTTTTCTCCTATTTGGTGGGGTGCACCCCTATGCATGCAGACCGTTCAGGTCTAAAGGGACACCCCAGTCCCTGTATTGAGCTATCAACAGCAATGCTGCCCTCTGTTGTTAAGGGTAGCTTTTTCTCAACTGATTTAATACTTCAACCTGATGCTCGTCCTTTTACTGTAATTTTTTGTGCCAACTTCCACCTCAAGAAAATCAACTTTTCTGTACAGGTTAGCGCTTCTATATTTTTATGTTGATAAAACATGTTGTATAGATTGTTCTAATAAAGTACCATTATGGTAGATGGGAGTAACTTATAAGTATGGGCCTTTTGTTGATCGAAAAAGGGGAATAAAAGGTTGAGGGCATGCTTAAAAAAGTAATAGAACCGGAATGAACTTGTAATGTTCAAAAAGCTTTAAGTTTTGTCAGAATCATGTGTTGAAAAGCAAGCATTAAAAAACGTTTGAGGCGTCATGTGGAGTTCTTTATTTAAAGTAAAGGGAAAAAACCTATGATTATTCTTTGCACCGCGCAACCCGCGTGTGTGTGTGTGCGTGTGTGTGTGTGCGTGTGTAGATACAGCACTGCATCAGTATAGGTGTGCGCCAGCTCTGTGTGTGTATGCATGGTGTATGCGTGTATTAACTGAATCAACGCCTTGACGGTTCTGTGTTGAAGCCATCAGGTCCTTACTATAATGCGCGCGGAAGACAAGACCCCATTGTTCAGTGGAAGTCATGTTTAATAAATAGACGCTGTTTTGTTTGTGTGTACACTCACATCGCATCACGCACACAAAAAGGATGATACGGTACAAAGTTCATGAGGGAAGCTCGTGATTGGACGTCAAAAAATGAATCATTCATTAACTTTTCATCTTGCGTTGTCAGCAATACGTCTGACGAAATATTTGAATATTCATGATCTGCATACCAGCATATCCGAGAGCCCCCCCCCCATTTTTGTTGATTAGTTGACGGCATCCGCATGCGGACAGTAATACGAGTGCGGATGGCCTGCGCACAGAAATAGTACGGGCGCCGTGCGATGTGATACACACCTATTATGCACAGTACACGCTGGTGAACAGTACATGTAGCCTACAGGTTACCTCGGGTTTTACGGCGTCTTTTTCGGAGTGAAAACTGCGACTGACTTGAGCAAGGCTGACGCGGTGATAGCGTAACGGCTGTTTCGCAACTATCTTGAGAGACTGCTGCTCTGTACATAGACTTGATTTCAAGTCTGAGATCAAGGTTATTTCACTGAATCAGCCACGCAAAAAGCCCCCACAGATTAGCTATAAAACGCCTTAACTCGCAATCTCAGACTTGACCTTCTTGTGTGTACGGGATATTCATTTATTCACAACTGAAATTTACATAATAATACTTATGCCAGAGAGATGACCAATTAGGAGGCCACAAAACCCATGTTGGTCGCGTCTATTTATACAAGTAGGTTACAATCCTATCAGTATTTTCTGTAAAATCTCATTGGTCTCAATTTGGTTTTCATTTTGTACAGTGCTTGGTACGTATAATTCAAAGCTAAAATAGTACAAAATGTTAACTGTTGTAAAATAAACGTAATATAATTACCTGATTCTTACCAGACGAAAAAATGTTAACCTATGGTTTTAATGGAATCGTCGAGTGATTTTTCTCCAACTTTTTATTTATTTTGAATAAATAATAAAAAATAAATTTAGAATGATTTGTGTGTTTTTTAGTCTCAACTCAATTTGAATTACTAAGCAGAGGCAGATTAGTTACAATGTGCATCAATGTTGTATTTCTGTACTATACCCCGTGGTATAAACGGTTGAATTTGGATGTGCATGTTACTAAAGGTTCTGCGATTCTGACCAATCAGAATGCTCCGTCCACTTTTAGACTAATTCGCCATAGGGTGTGTACAAACCGATGAACAAGATTCCCAAGTCTGTGATCGTAGGCTAATGACGGAGGGCGCTGTATCAGGCGATAATGTGTTGGCTATGGGTAGACTAAAAGCCACGATCGCAGACTTGGAACCAAGGCTACTGTTCTAACGACTACGTTCCCGTACATTCCGAACGTATTCATTTAAGCACGTTTGTACGTAGTACATTATTACAGTTGACTTTTCGGCCAATGAGACTGCCTGGACGCGTCCATTTTATCTGAGGGGTGGTAAAAATTTCTATACTTTAAATACACTGAATTTTTAGACTAAGAGCATTTGTAAATGAGTTTCGTGCTGATGTTGTAGGGATAACAACAGTCTTGCTTATTGAAATTACAGTCACAAATGCAGTAAATTCTTTCTGTATAAGTTATGCATACTCTGCTCTATGGGTCTCGCACGTTTTCAATCACTGGTGTGGGTTAACGTGGATGATGATCGACTCCATGCCCATATGAAGGAATTCATCCTGTGTACAAAATGTATTGTTAATATTCACGAAGGCCTTTAGTTTGAATATTCATAGATCTAACAAAATTTACCAATCATGTAGACCTATAGTTTGAATATTAACAGATTTAATCAAATTTACCAATCAGATGTGTCCATACGAAATCGGCTGAATTCCCCTGGCCGTGCACAAACCGCAATCGGCTTTCACAAGTAAATGGGACCGCAGTCGCGAGAGCGGTAGTCTCGCGGAGGCCAGCAGTCGCGCGAGAACATCACCAGTGTCGCGAAACTCGCGGGGAGAGTCGGAACGCTATCACCGCGACAAACATTAAACGACTTGTCCACAAGTCTAAATTATGTGTGATGTACGATGTCCCTCCCGGGCCACCATACAAACAGACCTCCACTGAAAGATATCGTAGTGCGATAGGTGTGTTAAGCAAGTATTGCTCTATAAATAATACGAGCATTGGTGTTTATGAATAACGGACAGTGTTGTGTGTAAAACGTTTTTGACGAACTCGTAGAAATACGGTTAATGTTCGATTCAAATCGTTGCGAGTATTGCTATAGTTAAATCATGGCATACGACATCTCTGTAAACCTCGCCACCTTGCTGATTCTATACACGATGTCGCGAATACTTTTTGTTTGCGGACAATTCACTCCATGGTGTGGTATCATTGACTATGCTTTGGTTGACCAGAATTACACAACCATAAATGCCACCAAGAGTCAAAAGCTGTGTTACCAGGCCTGCCTGAAGGATTCACCTAGATGTAAATCTGCAAATTACCGGCCTCAAGACCAAAAATGTGACTTGAACTGTGCCTCACACTTCGATGTTTGTACGGGTTGGAGACTGGTTGAGCAGCCTGGGTCTCTCTACACCTTTACAGCATCTGAGGTAAATATGTATATTTTTATTGATTGTCTTCTTGTAGTTTAGGTATTTTGTTTACCGTACATACCTTTCTAATAGGCCGTGGCTAGACATAATTTTCGCACAAACTCGGTCATATTTTAATCATCTACAGGAGCGGTTTTCGTATCTGTGTGCATGTTGAAGCTCTTTTTGTTTTACGAGTCGTAGCCCTGAACTGAGAAATTTAATATCAGTGGTTATCAAGTCATCAAAATAAAAAATGAAATAAAAGTATTGTAGCGGACTGTGTCGGTCTAACAGTGGATTTTGACATGGACAGATAAGGAACAAGAAACGGACAACTATATAGGGAAACATTAACACTTGTTCTCCGACTCTTTTTTTCGATTCTACCACGAAACCTGTTCCAATTTTACTAGTTACTGTATCGGACTAAGCAATACTTAAATTTTAAATATAACACGTCACTCGGACTGTTGTTCCTAAGTAAACATTGAATATAATTTAAATTTTAATTTTAATTTTAAATGCGCAACGTCTCAGTCTAAGTTGGCATAGGGCAATTTAGAGACTTCAGTAGGTGCTGTTGTTTTTTAAACGAATGTAGATTTAACCTGTAGCCGGCCGGTAAAGTAAAGTTTGTTTGAGAAGTTGAGTATCCCCCAATACAGTATCGCATAATTTAAATAAGGAACAAATTATTATACAGTATTTAAAGACTATTCATAACACCAACGTTGTTAGTGATTTTACGAGCGAGATTTTTGTTCTCTGCATGTTTAGTCTAATATAAACATCAATGGTTGGTGTCATCTGCAAATAAGCAAAAGTAAATTGTGTCAGAAGAGTTACAAATATAGCGAGGAACCTGCGCTACTCGTGGGTCTCAATAGACGATGTGACCTGTGACATCACATGTTTACAAAAGAGCCACATAGCCTGGACTTCCGGCGGGCACATTTTGTACACAGCTCAATGGAAGAATACAACAAATCTTATGTTTTATGGAGATCGCACTGTCTCATTTTCCTCAACTTTTGATATAAAGAAAAGGGGGACATCTCAAAAGCTGTACAGCTGTTGCTTTTGTAAATTTTGAATTTATGTGAAAATTATGACACAAAATATAAATTTTCCCATTGAGCCTGTGTAGCATCTTGCCCGTCAGGAATAGCATTATAATGTACGAGGTCACCACTCTGTAAACAAATGTAACATGGTCTATAATTTCTCATTTTTAATAGGGCCGTTAGAACACCTACATATTAAGACTTGCAAAACATTTAGTGATCATTTCATTCCTTGAATCTTCATTATGCACTGTCGACGACATGATGATGATTTAAACAATGACCACGTGGCAACAACGTTGTGATGTTGTCAGATCACCGTAGGTCAAACGATGTTGTATCAAATGAAATGTTTCGTTGAGAATTGTTAATGATAATGAACTTTACAATAGGTGAGCTTTGGATTGACATTTGTATTACATTTATACTTTCCGAGCTTTACACATTTAAACGTTTCATTATGTGAAATTGGAATAAATAATGACAACCATATTTTCCAGTTGAGAATCATTTTTAAAATATTGAAGTGGTGTTTTTTTTCCTCTTCAGACGATGGGATGCGACATTCACCATGACACAACGGATGCCGATGATATCACGAACAATGCACCTTGTTGTCGAAAAGATCAAGGTAATTATCCCTAACTTTTGTCACGTTACGTGATGCCTACGCTATACACACGCGGCGGGACGACGACGAATAGCTGCACGATGTCCACATAATACAAGTTGGTGTGGACCGGACATGTTTATGTCGATTTTTTAATTACACGTGAATTTGTGCTTGATGGATATGAACACTCGATCCTCATGCCTCGCCATTGCTTTAATTAATACATAAACAGACCGCCAGTTTATTTACAACAATGTTACGTAAACTTGACAATTGCAACGGCTGGAAAAGCGTATACGCTGACCTTTGACCGCGTTTTGTTTTTGTTTTCAAATTTTTCGTTAATTACGTGACATTTTGTTGATTCTTTTACAACAACAATCTAAAAATTATTGTCTGTGATTCCACATCACTAAATTAGGTAAAGAGTAAGCCGGTGTGTCCCTTTAACATCACTGGAATATGAATTGTAGACAAATCATAGCCTTGATCAAGGCGTTAGAGTTTTGTCTTCATTTATTTATTATTTCTTTGCGCCGCGCTACCCGCCCGAGCTAGCTACTTTTAGGCCTAAAAACTATGCGTGTGTGTGTGTGTGTGTGTGTGTGTGTGTACGTGTGCAGATACCGCACTGCGGTATAGGTGTGCGCCTGCTCTGTGGGTGTATGCATGGTGTATGCGTGTACTAACTGAATCAACGCCTTGACGGTTCTGTGTTGAAGCCATCAGGGCCCAATTTCATACAGCTGCTAAGCACAAAAATTTGCTTAGCATGAAATTTCTTCATTGATAAAAACAGGATTACCAACCAAATTTCCACTTAATTTTCAGGATAAGTAAACAACAGCTGAATACCAGTAACAAGCAATGTGCAACACATGGAAATTTGGTTGGTAACCCTGTTTTTATCACGAAAGAAATTTCATGCTAAGCAAATTTTTGTGCTTACCAGGGCCCAATTTCATGGAGCTGCTTAAGCACAAAATTTTGCTTAAGCAAAAGAATCATTGCTTAGAAAAATCAGACTACCGGCCAAGACTATACACTCAATTGTTATGCTAAGTAAACAACAGCTAAATACCAGTCACAAGCAATGTATAAGGCATGAAATTTTGGCCAGTAACATGTGTAAAATAAGCAAGCTAATTTCGTGCTTAAGCAAATTGTTTACTTAAGCAGCTCCATGAAATTGGGCCCAGCTCTATGAAATTGGGCCCTGGTCATTACTATAATGCGCGCGTAAGACAAGACCCCCATTGTTCAGTGGAAGTCATGTTTAATAAATAGACGCTGTTTTGTTTGTGTGTTCACTCACATCGCGTCACGCGCACAGAAAGCATGACACAAGCTCGTGATTGGACGTCAAAAAATGAATCATTCATTAATTTTTCATCCTGCGTCGTCAGCAATAGGTCTGACGAAGTATTTGAGTATTCATGATCTGCTTACCGGCATATCCGAGAGCCCCCCATTTTCGTATAATAGTGGACGAAATAATTATAAAGAAACACATAGATACAGACCGTACATGGCTGTCGGCCTGACGCCCTCCGCATGCGGACAGTTATACGAGTGCGGATAACCTGCGCACAGTAGTAGCACGGGCGTCGTGTGATGTGATACACACATTATGCACAGTACGTGCTGGTGTACAGTAAATAAGTTACGGTGGGTTTACGGTGTCTTTTTCGGATAACCTCAGTCTGAAAATGATCATTAACCGTATCACAAAAGGCTTGTTTAATTTATTGATATTATGCAATCTGCTTCTGTTTTGTCTACATCAATTAGTCTGCTCTTTTCATGTTGAACTCAAATAATCTGCTTTTTCATGTTGAACTCAATTAATCTACTCCTGTCATGTCAAACTCAAGTAATCTGCTCGTGTCCAGACAAACTCAATCAATCTGCTCTTTTCATGTCGATCTCAATCAATCTGTTCCTGTCATGTCGAACTAAAGTAATCTACTCTTTTCATGTCGACCTCAAATGATCTGATCCTGCCATTTCAAACTCAAATACTCTGCTCCTGCCAAGTTGCACTCCATCATCATGATTGTGTTTTCACATCGTTCGGCAAGGTGGAATCGCGAAAAAGTAGTTGAATTCGGTCAAGTTATAGATAGGCCTCTTAACTCGATAGTCACTGCCGCTACTCACTGTTCTAAACCTGGCTTACTTTTGTCTGTAAAATTGCCACTTCTCATCGCTTCCTTCCATTTGATATGATTCGGTTTTAAAATGATCAATTCAAAATACTATTTTGCAAAAGAATTGTTTTTCTTCTAACTAGGAGAGGGGCTGGGGGTAAAGCCTCCCACCCGCCCCCTGGTTATACCACTGACGGGTTAGGACCTAATTTCCTTAAAGCCTATCCCCACCTCCAATCGAAGATATAGAGAACTCCACAAAGGGTATCAGTGGAAACTTTACCAAGACCAGCGCCTCTCCCCCTCCCTTAAACTTATTTAACATGACAACAGGTTATGAGAAAACAAGATTTTACAAATAACAACACTTTACTTTTGTACTCAGGTATGGAATGGCAATTGGTCTTTAAAGGGGTTGCTGGTACGGGAATTAAGCTGTATGATCTGTGGACTAACACGACCTGGGATAGCGGCTCAGAGCACCACGGGAACCATCGAAACAAAACACTGTACAATGCTTGGAAGAATGGAAAGTTGAATATCACACAGGTGAGTCATGTCACCTGCACCACAACTAATCTAATCTATCTAATATCTTGCAGAGTTTGTGGTGTTCAATATATAGGTAAAACAAGAACTACACTGAAGAGGCGTTTCTACGGCCACAGATCCACAGTCAACACCCAAAAGCTGGATACACCTGTAGGACACCACTTCAATCTTCCTAACCACTCCATTTTTGACACGAATTTACAGGGCATTGAGGCACTAGGTAACTCCAGAGAGACTGTCTGAGTAGGGAGAAATTGTGGAAAAGGCGCAAAAAGGCCATTCAGCCCCATGGTTTGAAAATCCAAGAAGCAAATGACTAATAACCTTTTGTCTTTGCCTTCCCCCACAGATATCCATATTTTTAGTCTGCCCTAGTATATCCTAATTATTTAATTTTCTTCCAACCTTTCATTTTGTCCTTCATGTTTCCAACTTTACGTTTAGAGCGTCCCTTTATATTCGTTCGCTTGGCCCTTGTCGGGGGTCTCGTGTGGCCTAACCCGGCGAACGTCGGGGACTAGAAAACGCACTACGGTCTCAGCTTAAAACAAATAGTCAAATAGAAGCAAAACAAAGACTTGCTTGTGCACAAAGCAACAAATTGATTTTGAGATGTTGCAAATTGTTGAAGTCTTACCCGTTAAATGATGAGACTAAATGAAACAAAAAACAACTGAATTAAAAATAGTACGCACAGGCATAATTTTAACTAATATGGATTATTTTTATATATTTTGTTTATAGAGCAGGAAAGGTATTATTCTTATTAATTAATTTAATTTTGTTTACTTATTTGATTGTTTTAGTTATTACTCGTTCATTTATTTAAAATTGTGTAAAATGTTAAACTGGTGTAGAATGCCGTTTTATTTAATACTCTTTCAGAGCAAAATTTGAAACATAACTCATCGAACATCGAAAAATAATTGGGTTTGTGCTTTCCAAAGTTCAAAAGGCCAAATTGAATGCCGATTTGACAAAATTATCGAAGTTCAGGAAGAACTAAAAATTATCTGTACAAAATTTACTGACCAAATATTTGAAATTTGACGTCATCGCACATTTCTTTATTTTGTCAAAATTTGCACTTGAAGGTTACTAATAACAGTGGCATTTTACACCGATTTTATGTGAGGTTAGAGATTTTCATGAGGACTCTATCTATTTGTAAGTGAGTGCATCACAAATCTAAATTTGACCTCACAGTCACTCTTTTAACAACTATTTTTCTACTATCGGTTCTTCTCTGGCCAGCTAAATTTTACATACAAATGCTCAATTTCCGACTATACTTACGGAACTTTGAACAATTGTTGACTTTTGACTAGTTACGCAGCCATAATAAACCTTCTAATTCCTGAAGCCAGCCAACCTTTTGAAAACCAATTTAAGGCATGGTGTAGGCCCTGATATCAAAGGTCTGCTGGAACATAAGTCGTCATGTTTTTAAACACAAGGAAAGTATTACTATACTTATATTTGGCTTTTTGTAATTTGTCCAACAATTTTTGTAACTCACGGGATGAATGTTCCTTTTAAAACCTCCCAACGGGGCACCTGTTTGGTCCCAAAGGTGTTACGTCATCCTGCCACAAAGGTGTGGCAGGCCCATTTGATAGGTTAAGAGGGTCTGTTCTGCCTTATCTCAATGATTTATGTTTGCTAAACCAGTCTGCTGTCGGCACAAGATCACAAGACCTTCATTCACAAAAGCCCATTGAACCTAGAGCGGTCAGACACAACTTGCCTTACCACCAAGCTGTGGTAGTGCTCTGTGGCCCGCGTGCCTCAGAGATAAGAGTTTGTGCATGACCTATGGGAATTTTTTTTTTTCACCACCCCTCCTGACCAAATTGACGACCCCTGTTGATTGACACCCCTCCTAAAACGTGTGTATTGGTACACTGCAGGATATCAAGGAGTATCTACCATTTTGAAATGGTTACGTTTTTCTTGATATGTGCCAAAGCACTGTGGTTGGGTGCATTGCTGCAAGGTTTAAAATGGGCTTCTGGTCATCATTGGAGCCAGCTTGTTTGAAGTGGGCGTGACTTACGGTGGGATTTACCAAAATGTTTGTTTTGGGGTTAGTTTTTTCCCCCAACTGGGTTCGATGATACAATCCTGTAAAACAGTCGTATGTATCTCTGTCCAGGTCAAGCTGTCCTTGTACGATCAAACTAAGGTCAAAGTTGAATTGGTATTCAATGGAGTAGACTCAGACATTTCGAGCTGGTTCGCCAAGGAGCGCCTTGTATCCTCTCCATGGAGTGACCTGACAACAACGGCAGAAACGAATTACTTCTCTATCGCTGGACATGTGGTGAGAGTGTACGTATACATGATGGTAGTTAGCCCAGCACACGTAAACTATTTCATTTCAAACTTGTAGTTTCCATATCAATTATTCGCCTGGCAATAGGTTACAAACTGTGAATGAAAAAAAACGTTTGAAATTTTAAATACTGAAAAATAGTGTTCGAAAATGTTGAAAGAAACCATGAAAGGACCCCAAAACTGCCTCCTACGATTGTGTGTGCGAGCGTGTCTACTCGTTGAAACCGAGGAATATAAGAAAAGGGATCAAGGGATATTGCTAAATAACAATCAAAGTCCAAGCAATGAAAGAACAAAAAGAAGTCTTCGATTTACCGGGTTGACAATATTTGTCTGGTGGCGATGGGGTGTGAGTGTATATATAAGTGGAATTCATTTATTAAGTAAAAGTGTTTTCTGACACAATTTTTCATATAACACAAAATAAACGTCGGTTCAGGTGGCTGATAAATAAATTACTTGTGGTTCACTTTATTATCAGAATTCTCTCCCTTATCATTCATTTCATACAAAATTTAGGGGAAGACTTGCTCGACGGTTCTTCATCAATGGCAACTATGGCGGCTGTGACAATGACCTCGGCTGGCTGGTGGTGCTAGAATCAGAAGGGCATTGTTCATGGGAACATTCGTACAGCAGTTATCCCGTCATACTGTACAAAACTCAAAAATGTATTACCTGGGAGGATGCATTAGACGGTACATATAGTAATTGTATTAACAAATGAAACAATTCTTCTCTTTGCTAAGTGTATCAGTATCTATAATTTTTCTCGCTCTACCCACTTTTGATTTTGTCCTTTGTGTTTCCAACCTCTTGCGGTTAAACCAGGTCCTTCCTTTACCCCATCCCTTTGTCTCCATTGTTTGTCCCTTGCTTTTTCTGTGTGCTTTATGCCGGTCTATCCAGTTGACTGCTTCTGTTACACCCGTATACCCGTTTATATATGTTGCGTTGTCATTTAGCCTTCGAGAGGGATTCTGCTAGGGTCGAAACGTCAGTCCACTAACTATTTTTTGCAAAATCTATAAGCATGAAAAGAGCAGACACCCCTATAGACTGTCGCTGATCTGACAGCAACGTTAACAGAAGTAAATATCGCATCAGGAAACGAACAATATTTGATTGTTTAACATCAAAACAAATTAAATGTGTGTAACCACTCACTGGCCCAGAATCTCAACAATATTCACCCCCCCCCCCAACCCACCCCGAGCAGAAGTTCGCAGAACTGAACTATTTCAGAAGCGGGTGTACTATATAAAGCACACTAAATTGTATTTTTTAAAAATCGAGAATGATAATGAAATTAACAATCCAAATTATTAAAAGATAAACTTCAACCTTTTATATGGTGCTTTTTAACGAGCCGTTTGTTTTGTTAAGCTTACAAGATAGATATTGTGAGGTGATTTTTAGGTAGGAACTGTTGTTGTGGGTGTTTTGAAATTCGTGGGGATAACCCCCACAATATTTTTAAAAAGGAAAGATTAAAGAAAAGGGTCATAAACAACACCTGGGGAAAGCTCACAATGTCGCTCTCATAAAGATGTGTGCACTTCTTGTTTTTCTTTCCAGCTGGAACGTTGGGCATAGCGGATTACTTGACCATCCACATCGACACTGAGTGAGACGAGCTTTGGGAGTTAGCCTATTCGCACCGTGCACGACCTACTGGTGGCGCAGTAAAAGTATAATCACCGCGTGTAACACTTTTACATTATCATTTAAGAGTGTTTTTGTTTGGTAAAAGCATGCGCAGATCCAGGGGGCCGATGGGGCACGTATCCCGGTAAAATTTGACCCAAAAAGATGGAGAGAGAGGCGGGGTTGGAGAGGGGGGGGAGAGAAAAATTGTCAATTGTTCCCTGAGCAACACACTGAAATTTCAATCAGGCTATAAATGCTTCTCTTTTATGGGTATACTGTGGTTTTTAGCTTCATGGTGGTATGTTTTTATTAATTCAGTATTTGTACTGATGGCCTCTATGGAAAGCAGTGCTGGGCGCCGATCGGAGCTTAGCATTATTGGAGATGACGTAAATAAATTTAAAAAATAATAAATGAAGCAGCCATTGACTTTAAGATTTCTTAATCCCCTCAAAATATATTTTACAATCCTATTGTGTAATGACTTTTCAAATGGGTTACCTGCAAACTGACATTTTCATTTTTAATATCAAACATGTGCTTATAAACTTTTGTCTAAAAAGTGCAACTCTACAAAATAAGAAGGTTTGTGGGGTACTTTCAAAATGATTTGAACTTTTGTTGGGTGTAGTATTAATTATTGGCTGGTTCATTTTTTGGTTTAATACTTTTAGGTATCTTTTTATTATATTTGATTGTATCCTCCTCTTGTTTGGTGCTGTTTTAATTTCAGTTTTAATTTGTACAGCTCTTTAAGGCCCAGTCATGCATGTAAGGCGCTTTATAAGCATGTTTTAAATTATTATTGATGTGGTGGATGCACTCAGACACTAATACCTTGTTTTGTCATTCATGCTGCACTGACATGTATCACTCTCCATGAAGCGACTAACAAGGTTCCTTACATCCCATTGACTCCTAAGCCTGCATGTATCCCCTTAAGCCAACTTGAATATATAAATAAACACATGTAAATGAAATAAATAAAATTACTAGCTGTATAACCTTTCAGCCCATTCGCCCAAAGCGATAAACCGTAACGTGCGGTGTAGGAGGAAACACTCACCAGCTTGTGTTTGGAGAGGGGGAAACAATTCACATCATAATCAAGCTAGATAGTCATTGGTACGCGTTGGTGTCAAGACAAAGGCAATTGGTTATATAGATCATTTTCAAATTTTCGCCCTTTACAGTTGAATTGTAAATATGTTAACGCTAGTGATGATGAAATTCTGTAGCAACTGCGGTTTGGGATAGCTTTTCTTTCTCTTCATGTCTCTCTGTAGTTACAGAAACCAGTCGATCAGTTGAAAAGTATAAATAGTTCAGTTTAAGTTTGGAGACAGAGGTTTGCGCCGCATTACCCGCATCACTTTAAAGAAACTGCTGACGTGCACGAATAACACCACTTAATACATTTTGTAAAATTGCATCCCCTGGTCGCCACTGCCAAGTCTTTAAAAAGTAAGACACAAACCAATGAAAAGTTTTATTTTTTTATTTTTTTGTTCGATGTTAGAATTCCCTTGACCACAGACTGGCAAAAAGAAGGTCCTGTGTTGTCCAACTGTTGCCCAGTAGCAAATTTGTTTTGTCTAGTTTTTCCTTTGTTCCCAAAGAACACTATTTGTGTGTGTTACATAGGCTATCATGACGGGTATCACGAAAATACAACAAAAGCCGTGATATATAGTGACACACCCAAAACCAACGTTTACTAAAACCAAGGGAACAAATCACAGACTGACTCATTTTCGGGCCAAGTTTAGATGATTCAAACAAACAATGAAAACAACTGTGCGCGTCAAACAAAAAACGTTTCAAACAATCTTCAAATAAATATTTGAATTTTACGAAGTAAAATTTGTTCTTGTCAAGTAAAATTTAATTTCATGGAGCCACATAATTACACAGTATTTATGGGAAATTAGATATAATTCGTGACCTCTGGAAAACTTTCTTTAAAAATAAAAAACTTTGTGATTTCTGTGACAGATTAAAGAGAAATAATTTCTCTACCTATGATTATGTGGTCATATTTAGACACCCTGTGTACAAGTTTATCAACAATTTCAGGCTCATGGTTATATATTTTAATATATTTTGCTAAAACTATATGCTTTTAAGCTTTATATATATTTCCTTAACGTGTGGAATAGCTATTACCCCTATTCGTTAGAGAAAAGGCTGGTGACTCCCGTAAGTATGAATCAGTATTCTACCTATAGTTACTTTGCTGTCATTCACATCGTCCCCGATTCTCATTCTTTTTGTAGATTTAACTCATTTTTTGCAATATTTTAACTGCATATGCTTTTGACTTTATACTTGTGTGATGTAATAGTTTTCGTTCAACTCAGTGATTATTGTATGCCGAATCTCCCTTGTTTAAGTTGGAATGTTTTATTACGTAATTTGATATTGATCGTTACTATAACCCCCATTGGGCACACAACCTCGTCTGTCGTCCAGAGGCGTGCGTGCTGGTCATCGAGGCTCTTTTACTTTGATCATAGTGTCGAAAGACAGTACATTCACATAGCTTTGTACAGCCAATGTCTACTTTTCAGTCCAACATATAAAAAAAACCTGTATGGGCCTAGTACGCAATGTTTTTAGTAAAATCGGATGTTATTTTTCATAGCTTTTCAATTACAAACCAATAAAAGTGTCTCTTTTTGTCAGGAGCCAATCGGAAAAACTACTACAAACACATTTTTTTTTTTTTATGATAAAATATTCGTACCCACCGTTAGCCGTTTCGAGCGCTGTGTACAATTACATTTTCTAACGCTAGCCAAGAAGCGTGGCAAGTTTTGCATATTACGTAAGAGTAACAGGTTGAGTGCACACGGTTAGGGTGTGCCTATCATTGATCGTTTTCAGCGCAGCTACGACAGACGTATCATTTATTTATTTCTCGGGTCGCAAATTATAATGTCAGATTCCGATACCGGGGCTCATCTCCTGGGAAGGCAACTTGGTCAATCCAATCAGCCTCCCTTAACCTTAACGGCCAGTGACGTTTCAGCTATAGTCAAGGCCGGGGTAACAGATGCCCTGCAAGGATTCCAAACAAGGTTTGATAAGGTTATAGCAGAGCGCAAGCACGAGAATGAGGAGGCCTTGCTAGAGGTACAGTCGCTCAAACGTGCAAACGAAGTCCAATTTCGGTTTAAAGGCAACCGAACACAGTTTGAGTTCAACGAAAAAATTGCTCAAAACCTCGAAACATCCAAGAAATTACTGAAGGAGGGCTCACCAACAACGGCAGAGGAGAAACTATCAGAGGCAGTTAAGGATCTACGAAAAAGAAACAAGTTGATACGCCTTGCAGACAAGTCTGAAGCGGGTTTGTGTTTATTTGACAATACAAGGTCGATAAGATAAATAAAATCTTTAAAATACTGAAAAAGTAGGATGCAATTTTGCTTGCCTTAAAGTTCAATTAAAGAAAATAAGAGAAAGGTGCGGTTTCGTGCATAGCTCAGCTATTGTTTTCATTGTGTCGTTCACAACAAAAGGATTATATCAATAGGCCTTATTGGGCGAACATTCCTAAGTTCCCTTTGCCTTAATTAAATAGGTGTGGCATTACACATCATGAAGCATGATCAAATTCATGGTTGTTGAGGTCAAGGTAAAAAATTGGTTTTGGACCGACATTAACATTTGATTTCATTGTAGGTTGGGCCGCAGTGGATGAGTATATAAGTGATGAATTAGCTGATGATTCTGAAGATGAGAAGCGAATTCGCTCCGCTCAGTCCCGGGCAATGGCAAAACGAAAGAAGGCAAAGGTCGTTCAACGCCAAAAGCCGTATCAGCAGAACAGAAGACAGTCATCTGAGTCACCTGCTAACCCTGATAGTCTTTTTCGTCGCTATAGTGGGCAGTATAGACCGTCATCTCGCTTCTCATACACGGGTACAAGCTACGGATCAAGCCCAAAACCCACAGATATCTGTTTTAGATGTGGGAAAACAGGTCATTGGAGACAAGGATGTACCGGAGTGCAGTCGTCAACCGGATTTAAAGACAACACTGGTCAGCGGTGAACTCACCGATAAAGTTTCGAGAAGCAGCGAGTTGCTTTACAAAGACGGAGAGACAGGGTACGAAAAATTCTATTCAGATAATTACTTTGATTATGAACAAGGTTCTGCAGAACCCATTGTCAGGGGACGTATGAAAGCCTCCTTGAAGTTCTGGGAGAACATTAAAGCGTATCCCGAGGTGTTGGAGATCATTCGGACAGGTTACAAAATCCCGTTCATTAACACACCCCCTACCATGTATTCAAAGAATAATCGTTCTGCATTGGCACATGCAACATTTGTGTTGGAGGCAATAACGGATCTAAAATCTAAGGACCTCATCTCAGAGTCTAATTCTCCGCCTTATGTTGTAAACCCCCTAACCGTATCAGTGCAAAGTTCCGGAAAGAAAAGGTTAATTATTGATCTCAGATGTGTTAATCAGTTTGTATGGAAAGACAAGATCAAGTTTGAAGACTGGAATGTAGCCTTGAAATACTTCAAACAGGGAGATTTTATGTTTTCCTTCGACCTTCGATCTGGTTATCATCATATTGATATTTTTTCAGAACATACCAAGTTTTTAGGTTTTGCTTGGAATATTGAGGGTGTAACAAGATACTATACGTTTAATGTTTTGCCATTTGGTTTAACTTCAGCTCCTTATATATTTACTAAGATGTTAAGACCCTTGGTGGCCTCTTGGAGAAGTAGAGGTATGTATATTGTTGTGTATCTAGATGATGGATGGGGTAGAGAAGATACTCGGTTTCAATGTGAAGCTACTGCTAAGGCGGTAAAGGCCGACTTACTTGCTGCTGGGTTAGTACCTAATAAGAAAAAATCAGAATGGTCACCCACGCAACAACTAGATTGGCTGGGGCTGACGTGGAATTCCAAAGAAGGGTCCATTCGAGCCTTAGATCAAAGAGTTTCAGATACGTTGTTATCAATCCAGTACTTGACACAGAAACTACCCAAGGTTACTGCCAGAAAGCTGGCGTCTATCACTGGTAAAATTATATCATTTTCATGTGTCGTAGGGTGTTTAGCACAGCTTAAGTCAAGATACTTGCACATGGAGATTGTTAACAGAAAACATTGGGATTATGAATTCTCCCTACAGAGAGATAGTAAAGCGATAGAGGAATTATTTTTCTGGAAAGCGCAACTATCAAAATTGAATAAACGTTTATTGTTTCAGTATTCGGTTCCCCAGGTTATGGTATACACCGATGCAAGTAATTCAGGATGCGGTGCATGGGTCATCGATTCGCCAGAGAAAAATGAATTTCAACAGAATTGGTCTCCAGAACAGAGAGGCAAAAGTTCCACTTGGCGTGAGTTAAAAGGGGCATCCCTAGCAATCAAAGCGTTTGCTCCAGTACTTAGAGAAAAAAGGGTAAAGTTGCATACTGATAACAAAGGAGTTGTAGCAATAATAGCTAAAGGTAGTATGGTCACAGAATTACAAGAATTAAGTCTGGATCTCAACTTATTCTGCAACAATAGCAGAATAGAATTGAAAGTGGAATGGATTCCTCGGTCAGATAATACAGAGGCAGACTGTTTAAGCAGACAGGACGATTTAGATGATTGGGGTGTGTCCAAGGAATTTTTTCAATTTATAGATAGCATGTGGGGTCCACATTCAGTGGATAGATTTGCTAACGAGTACAACACGAAATTACCTGTTTTCAACTCAAGATACTGGAGTCCCAATTCCAGTCATGTGGATGCATTTAGTGTCGATTGGAGTGGTGACAATAATTGGTTAGTGCCACCAATTCATTTAATTCCTGATGTTTTGAATCACATCCAAGTGTGCAAAGCTAGAGGTACAATAGTGCTTCCTGAATGGCCTTCTGCAGTTTTCTGGCCCTTGCTATTTTCAAATTCTAGTCCTTTTAAAGGGCTTATCTCTCAAGTCTTGAGGTTTGGAGAATCTGACAACATTTTCATTCATGGGAAAAATCCAGAATCTATCTTCGGTTGTTCCAAGATGAAGAGTGCAGTTTTGTGCCTAATGCTTCAAGGTTAACAAACTGTGACATCTCGACCAAAATCGCCAAAAGGGCTGGATGAGGTCAATAATGCCGCATGGCTTATAATGAGAGTGATAATTCCGTTTGGTAGCTCTCTTGGTAGTCGCTTGACACGGATTCGGGAAAAATAAGTGTTTGAAAAAGACGGTTGGTTAATTTTTCAGGTAGTGGGCACAAAGTTTGTTGTCTATAAAGTTTAATAAGTTTATATTTGATTTGTTCATATTATACAGAAAAAACAGCTATAAGCACTTACTACAAGGGGTTTTGAAAGCATCGAGAGCATCCAATACAGTACTTAAATACGAGAGATGCTTTGCCGTTTGGCAAGCCTGGTGCACGGAAAATAAAGTTGCTGCCCTTCCAGCTAATACGGAAGATATAGCCAGGTTCTTTATGGAACAATTCACGAATAAAGCTCCGTTCTCTAGAATTGAAGGTATTTTTTATAGTATTAAGTGGCACCACGATTGTAATCCGAAGGTTGCAGAAAATCCCTGCGATAAAAAATTCTTACGTTTAACCTTGGAAGGGCTAAAGCGAATCGCTGCTAAACCTGTATGTAAGAAGGAGCCGATAACTACAGAAATACTGGGCAAAATTGTAGCCAAGTTTGGATCGTCCAATAATTTAATGAAATTCGTCTCTGCACAATGTGTTTATTATCTTTCGCTGGTTTTCTTAGAAATGACGAACTCATAAACATCAGGGAGTGTGATTTAGATTTTCATCCGTCATTCGTCAGGATTTTTCTCACCAAGAGTAAAACCGATCAGCTTAAAGAAGGATCCTGGGTATACATTGCAAAAATTGGTTCACCTTCATGTCCTGTAACTATGGTACTCAAATACATAGCCTTGGGTCAAATTACCGAGTTCACTGAAAAGTTTTTATTGAGGCCCGTTGTTTATGTTAAATCCATTCAAGCTTACAGGTTAAGGAATGGCCAGTTATCATATTCCAGGTGTAGAGAGATTTTCAAGGATGCACTTAAAGATGTTGGTGTTGATCCAACAAAGTTTGGTCTACACAGTTTAAGATCAGGTGGAGCCACAGCTGCTGCTTCCGTAGGAGTCCCAGACAGGCTGTTTAAAAAGCATGGTAGATGGCTTTCAGACCATTCAAAAGATGGGTATGTAAAGGAATCCGTAAGAAACCAACTAAGTGTATCACTTAGTCTAGGTCTATAAATCGTGCAGTTTAGTGACTATAGCCTATATCTAAAGTTACATTGTTGCAGTATTTTTGTAATGACTGTATGTTCTGCCGTTATTGTCCCAGACAATGATTCTCGGAAAAGTGATGGCACTTGAACTTAGAAGTAAAAGTAGGATAAGTGATGGAATTATAATAAAATTAACTATTGCTACCTATGTCTTAGTTACATCATCAATCAATGTGGTGATATAATAAATCATTGGGTGAAAGAACACCAACACTTTGTATTCCATTGTCGAATTAACTCAGAGTTGTCATTAAAAAAAAAAAAAAAAAAAAAAAAAAAAAAAAAACCTGCATTGTTACAACCCCCGCTCTTTGTCGCTTGAGAGGGTGGACATGGAATCCGTGGCTCGTCGCCGAAGAACGATGTTACCCATGGTCATTGCATTAACATGTTCCTTATTGCAGGTTGGGGCGGGGGAGCAAATTGGCGCGATAGAAAATATTTTATTCACGGTTGAGGTACGAATTAGTGAATAATTACATTTTCTAACGCTAGCCAAGAAGCGTGGCAAGTTTTGCATATTACGTAAGAGTAACAGGTTGAGTGCACACGGTTAGGGTGTGCCTATCATTGATCGTTTTCAGCGCAGCTACGACAGACGTATCATTTATTTATTTTTCTCTCTAAGAAGTAAAATAGAAGAAAAGAGAGATAATTATGTAACAGTAAATCCTTTTTTGAGATTTGTTTTTCAGATATTTCCCGGTGTATCAAGCAGGACCTTGTCTAAGAATAAAGATCAACGGCATTAGCTTACGTTTCTTAAAATATTGCAGAAGAAAGGTTTTAAAAAATCAAAGTCAGGTGTGTTCAGATAGTCTTATATCTACTGAGTTAAAGACTTATATTCGTCTTCCATCCGTGGCTCGTCGCCGAAGAACGATGTTACCCATGGTCATTGCATTAACATGTTCCTTATTGCAGGTTGGGGCGGGGGAGCAAATTGGCGCGATAGAAAATATTTTATTCACGGTTGAGGTACGAATTAGTGAATAACTAGAAATAACACCGGGTTCGAGGGAACAGTGAAAATCGAGGGAACAGTGAAAAAAGTTTTCAACGACCGTTCCCCCAATGTTGTTTACAATTGTTTGCCACTGTCCGTCTGCTTATTAAACTGTGCCAATTTCGTCGTAACAATGTTTGAAGATGACAACAGCTTGCCTCCAAAGAAGAGAATATTTTTTACAGTAGTAGTATAAGAAAACAATTGTTGCCACGCTCTGTGGTGGGGTCCATGGGTTTTGTACATCCTCGGGGCAAATGGCACGCTTCGCCTCTGGACAGGTGCCATTTGCTCCCCAAGTGAACAAAACACCATGGACCCCGTCACAGCGTGCAACAATTGTATAATGTGCGATTATCTATATCCAAATGAATGTTTAGACAATTGCTGTAATACTACATTGGCTGTACAAACGTATACCGAAATAATTAGAAGACACACACTGTATTCGTATTACCACTTTTGGAGGAAAAGGTGTGGAAATGGTGTCAAAGTGTATGTCCAAAGTCCATGTCCAAATAAAACGGAGAATGGTTTCTCAGAGTAGCCGGCTCTAGGCCAGAATCCTGCCGTGAACTACCCGCTCCTGTTGGTTTTGGACACAAACGTGCCCAATCTACGATGACGGCAGACATTCGCTGTATAGTACAAATTTATGAGATATCCAATGTCCAATAGCAAACTATCTTTACTGTCATTAGTGAAGAATGCTTTACCGGTGAGCGTTTTGTCCCTTACTTTGAGTTTGAGATTCGGCAACCGTTGTAAATTGTAGCATTGTAATCAATTAATTGCACACGGGGTTGTTGCCCCTGATGGTTATTTTCTTATGTCGGTCAATATGATTTGGAGAACCAATATCATTGGAAGAATTTTTTACACAAGTGTGATGATCAAACTTGCAACAATATAGTGTCCCCCTCTGTGTTATCCAAAGTTCTTGACCAATTTTTGCGAAACTTGCCTTGTTAATTTTACCACGTTCTACATGATGACGTAACAAAATGCTTCGGAAATAAAAAGAAAGCATTGAGAAGAAATCAATGAACAATCCAGACTGGTTCAACAACCCATCAATCAAAAAAAGGCAAATGTCCACTTGATTATTAATCATGGTGGCTTGGGCCCAATTTTATGGAGCTACTTAAAAGCAGGGTGTAATTTTGGTAATTGCCGGTGGTATTGTAAAACATTGATAGAAACAACCCCTTTGAAGTAAAATGTAGTTTTAGAGAAAGTGGTACTTTTTCACCTAAAAATTTGAATCTGAGAAAGGCTTCAGCCATGTAGCCTTGTTCAGTTACCTGAAAGCACACAATTCCTTCTTGCAATAAGGGTAGGGGTTGTTGTTGTTTTTGTGGGGTTTTTTTGGGGGGGGTTGTGGGTTTTTTTAATTGAATTTTTTATGTTTTTTATATTTTATTTTTTGCAACTTCTTTGACCAATTGAGCCAAATTTTTCACAGCTTTGTCATTTTATGCATATGTTGGGATACATCAAGTGTCTTTGACAATTACCAAAAGTATACTCTGCCTGAACGTAAAACAATAACATTGCTCGCTACCAAAGTGAACATTTGATATAATGTGACCACTGTCTTGTTTTGCTTTTACAGAAATGTTGTTCAATAATTAAAAGATATGTTTGATGTCCTAATGCTGAACTGAATAAATTACCGTTTTAGACAGACATCAAGTGCAGAAAATTGCTTTTATTTGTCGTTTTTATTGAAGCAGCAACATATAATGCCCCACAATTTTAAGTTTCGATAAGGCTACACCTAAACAAAAATTTAATTTATAAAAAAACTCCGTGTTATGAAAATAGACATGTTCCCTATAGATAGTTCCCAGTAGACGCCATCTTTACGGGCAAAGTGCATTTTGGCTTGCAGGTGCGTCAAACGCTCAACTTATTAACGCAGCCGCGTTGTTCACTGACCAGTCCTGCAATGAGTTTCGTGAAAATAATGCGCGCGTGTTGCACGCCGTTCTCACACGAAACGCACGACTGTTTGTTCTAAACTGCCCGTAAAGATGGCCGATTTACGTCATACTGCAACCTATCTATTGCAATAGGCCCAAATATATGTTTACAAAAAACGGGAATTTAGTGCTCTACGTTTAAATGCTCATTTGTGGTTCAGAAAATTACACAGTTCAAAGTGATTAATTTTATTTTCGTTCGTTCTTGAAGAATGAAACCTCAATGACCAAATGATTTTGGATGTTAAGTTAACATAAACCAGGTGTCATCTTTGGCAGTTTAGCAGACACAATGGTTTCCTATTCTTCTGAAATGAATGGTAAACAAACAATGACGTCATCAGTACTGAGGTCCATTTGGTTTCTACGATTGAGAACATTGGTGGGTTGTCATTACCACGGAATGTGGGCTTTGGTTTGTTAAAAAACAGATTAGCAAAGAAAATGGAATTGGCAAAATGCAACGTAATAGTATTGCGCTTTTTGCTACCTTTTTTTCGTAGTCAATCGAAACCCAGGGTCATGTATAGGCCTAGTGTTCATCGTAGTCTTAATGCAACCCTTATTTCATATACCTTGTTTATCCTCTTTACGCTACAATTTGCCAATTGAAAAATAATCTGACGACAGGTCGTGGTTTTATTGACTTCTCACGAACAAAAGTGAAAACCGAGAAGGATTGCCGCATAATTCATTTGAGAATAAACGCCCTGATCAACGTTAGTCGCCAGGCTTCCTCAAACCAAATTAAACATATTTACTGGCAACTAAATATATTTTGTGTCTGAACGTTAGCCGTTGAACTGTTGAGCTATGCCGCTTCAATAAAACATCCCCGAACGACTCCACATTGGAGAAAAGGCCATACGATTGTGATCAATATACCAATAACGCCACAGGTTTCAAGTCAATAACAGATTATTGATTGGTTTGGGGATGTATTTCTGTATTCTATTTGAAATAGTAATGTTTACTGTTTTTCCCTCTGTCTTTGGCTTCTGTTCCTTTTTCTTATAGTCTTTAAATTTAGTTGTTTATGTTACGTTGGGGGTAAGAATCTAAGGACGCGTACTCCTATTGGATTGCCACCCCCCCCCCCCCCCCCCCACCTTTTTATGAAAATGAACGCTCCCGCACAATGTACATTCCGTAAACAAGCTGTTTAAATTAGCGTCCACAATTGAAAAACGAGACTAAACGGTTTGGCTCAGCTTGGACAAGCACATGATTATGCTTATCCCCTTTGCTTTGACCTTGATGGTGCTGATGATGACACCCGAGTCGCTAGTGACCGGGTCGAGTTGTATCCGGTCCCATGGAAGCCTTTTCCATCCATCCCAACACCACGCACTGACCGGTCACTCGTTCCTGAATCAATCAGGGACAGTTCGGAATCAGTGTATGATGCTTTGCGTGAGACACCGTCTGTGCTTGTCATTCAATCACAATGCGAAAAGTGGCATGTGTCAGATCAACGACGCTAGGAAAGAGGAATTTCCTGAGAGTTACAAACAAGATGACGGCTTTTCCTATTTTGACAGATTGGTATCCAGTGCTTACGGATCAGTGAACACCACGGCGGCCCACCAACGAGTAAGTATTGCATTAACATTATCAAGTAATTGTAAAAAAAACTCGATTTAATTAATGTCAAACTATAAACGAATTTATGATACTTTATTTTGGATGAATCACATAATATACTAGTCTAATCGGACAAGTGCACTGGACTCAAGCTCTTGTATTATCAGTGTGGGTTCAAGTCCCGGTCTTGACACTTGTGTCCTTTAGCAAGACACCATTATTGCTTAGTTCTTCGGTTGGGAGGTATAAATTTGTATGTCCCGTGTGTTGTTTAAACCATTTTAATTAAAGTATTTGTTTGATGTCACTCTAATGATGAACGTTTTTTTGTTTTTTTTACGAATATACACACTACTGTAGATTCATTACAAACTAAAGTGAACTGTTCAACTGGAAAATATATTTCCACACTAAAAGATTACTCGATGCACATCAAAATACAGCAAAAAAATCCCATAATTTCATAATTAGACAAATGTTGTAAAAATTATCAAAACATTGTACTCTGTAATGTTGCAAGCACTATAAAAAATGCCTAAAAATTTGACCAAACGTCATTTAACAATCTCAAAATTAGATAAACTTAAGAAAATAAACAAATACATTGTAATTCAATGTTTTTTAAGTCATTTCACGTAAATACTTGACACTTGCGTCCACGGTTAAAAAATTTATTTTTAAAATAAATAAATTCAATATAAAGCCCGTTGCCATTGTAACAGGCTTTTTATGTGTTTGAGGCATTTTTGCAAATTTTGGGGACTTAAAAACTGGTTTTTACCTTATAATTAAAGTTTACCTAAATAAAACTAGTGCGAAAAATATATTACAAAAACCCCTGGCCATTTTAAGGGCAAAATGGGAACAAAATGTGAATTTTGCAAGTTCAGAAAACATGCTTTATTGTAGTTTAGCACTGACTATAAATATATACGCATAAGTAATCTAACGAATCTACTCTTAATATCGAGAAATCTAATTTATTGAAATGATTAAATAATCAATGGCTTTCTGACTACACGTACTCGCCGTCGGCTCGTACCCACGAATGTACACTTTCTCGTCCATTCTACTTTCAAACGTAATGCACAAGAATCCAGTTACATTTGAGAGGTTTGCCCCGGTGTTTCTGGTAGTGGCTGCTGAATGCTCTGCAGCACCTTGTGAACAGTTATAAGGTGCTACATAAATGGGTCACATAGTTCTGTTAAGGAGAATGGACGAGAAAGTGTAGATTCGTGAATAGAATGTACGAGCCGAAGGCGAGTACATTGTGTTCACGAATCTACACTTTAGAGTCTATTCTCTGACTTAAACTATTTCCTGAAAGCCTTTGATTATGTAACAATGGTATCAATAAAATCGATTCTCGATACTGGTATAGACTACTAAAAGTACCCATGCGTGCTGTATGTTTAGGCTTGTTTTGAACAATAGAGTGACGTCACAGAAACAGTTTAAAAACATAGCTCTACTTCTAGACCTGTCTTTTGCAACGGGCTGTCACAGCCCGAGTTTTTGCCAAACAAGGTTGGAAAACTGTGGAAAGCCATAAATGCAAAGCAAAAACAGTCTGTACCAATGTTACACAAAATATTCAAAAATAGTGTTGATTTTGTTGGAAACAAAGTAACCAATTTTGTCGTGAATAGTATTTATGTATTTATTTATGTTATTTTATTTGCAGAAATGTTGACTTTGGTCACAACATCTGTTAACACGATTGATTGACTTCTCCCTAACATACGGCCGTCCATGCCAACCAGCGCGATTTGATTATCAAAAATAAAATGGTCCTACTGCTAAATGAAATGAAACCCGGTATAGTTGCACTTCTTTGAATTAACTTAATGGCATCATATATAGAATGTAGTAAAATTTTGAATAATTGTGGAAAGTTTCATGAAAATCGGCCATGAACTCATGGATAGTAAAAACAAAAAGAAAAGAAAAAAAAAAAAAAAAACAGGTAGGCATTAAAATACATGAATCCATCAATAAATTATAAAAAAAAAAACATAATTGAGTCATCCTCAAATTCGACATGATTGTCAAGTTCATACCAAGCTCAGTCATCATAGAAATATCAAATGGACTTTTAATACTCTTAAAGTTGAGAAAATAACACTTAATTAAAGACCATTAAATCAATAAGGTGGGCCTGATAAGAACCTGAACAAAATCTCTGATGAAACAAACAGCATTATCTTGTCTCATTTCACTAAGACATTATGACAACCCAGTTTGCTGAATTGTTCGCAGTTTGGTTCAGAGTGTGTTCCAAAAAATAGAAACTGTCACTTGCGCTGCAAAATATATTTTCTTGTTTAATGAGCTGAAAGAGAGGCAAATTATCTATGATTATTATTTATCGTTGTTTCCACGTTACCATGTAAACGCTTCAGCCTATTTATTTATTTAAAGAGCGGCTCGTAGATGCTCTGAAATATTTAGTTTTTATATTTTTCCATTAGATTGAGTCCAGAAGAAATAGAAAACAATTATTTTTAGTCCATTACCTCCCAATAAAACAGGATGAAAATGTATTTTCTCCGGCAAAAATCTGAAAAACGCGAGGTCAAATAAACCACGCTACAAAGGACTCGTGGCATCACCGGTTACTAGTTGATTTGGACTTGTCTATTATGTTTGCATGGTGCTATTAGCACATAAACGCAACTACAAAAGCAGAATTCGCAAAACCAACATGGCCGTGAATGTGACTCTTTAAAGGACGATCCAACAGGCACATAACCAGCGAGCCAATTGTGAACACTTTTGTGATTTGGGGATTTTTTTTTTTTAGGCAAGGCGATTCCGCAGCTTGGTTTGAATTTAGTGTATCGATCTTATACTTACACCCTAGTGTATACATAAAACTGCAAATTTAGGGGGATGATGAAAGCATCAATGACGGCGTAACATTAACGTTTAAAGTTAACGTTATATATTTCAAAACGTCATAAATACTATCTACAGGGTCTTAACACCGTTTTATAAAGATTCCACTAAGTGTGTCGAAACCAGAAGTTTTAAATGTATATTACAAAAATATGTATCTTATCAACCACACGCGGTATATTAACATTCATTATATCATCTGAAAGCTCTTTACAATTATACAAATTATTGATAGGTTGTGACCCGATTTGATCTTTGTTTCCGGTCTTAACCGGAAGTTAAAGTTTTAAACTTATACAAAACAATCATGATATCTCATGAACCAAATCGAGTTCAGTCTTGAAACTAACCAAATACTAAGACATGGGCGTGTAGATGAAGCCGCAACAGTTTCTGTGGGGATGATGACGTCATCAATGAAGTCATGACGTTAAATCAGCGTCTAATATTTTAAAAAGTCAAATCTGGAGAACCATAATTGCTACACACACGATATGGTACTGCTCTTAAAGTATCGCCAAAATCTTACACAAAGTGTGACCCCATTAATTTACCTTTACTTCCGGTCAAACCGGAAGTTTCAGTTTGTTTTCTTCAAATTTCAGACTTTAACTTTCCAAGTACTTAGACATTAGAGAGAAGACGAAACCCTAAATCTTATTTGATGATGACGTCATTACGTCGTTATATTAAATCAACGTTTAACATCTAGAAAATTCATTTATGGGTAACAATGATTTCAACACATAAGATCTTTGCATAACATGAAAGCTCTTGAAATGTTGTAAAGATCTTCCACAAAGTGTTATTCCATGTGACTTTTAACTATAAATATCGGATTAAAAGTCATTCTATATCTATGGTAGCCTTGACCAAGGCGTTGGAGATTAATTTGGTCTTCATTTATTTATTTGTTTTCTTTGCGCCGCACAACGGCCGCCAGACTGAGCTAGCGTGCCTTGTTTGCGTGTCACTGCACTGCATGCAGTACAGTATTGTCAGTACAGTATTGTCAGTACATGCACTGCATGCAGTATACAGTATTGTTATGCTATGCGCCCGCTCTTTGTGTGCGTACGCATGCTGCGTGTACTAACCGAATCAACGCCTTGAGATGTCTGTGTTTGAAGCCATGAGGTCAGTATATTCGGTTTGCGGTAACACCATGTGTAAAAAAAATACTTGCTGTGTAGATTTGTTCTTTAGAGAACTTGTCTTGCTATTTATTGCACTGCCGCGGAGTGAGTTCTTTTTGATCTCAACGTTTCGACTAGCTTGCTCTAGTCATCGTCAAAAGAACTCACTCCGCGGCAGTGCAGTTAATTACGAGTCCCCCCGATCCACAAAGCTAAAGTAGTAGTCCAGGCCGATTTCCTACCTCCCGCCCAGGTAGTCGTTAATAAGCAGGACAGTTCTTTTCAGAGCTGAGAAGTCCACCGAATTCCAAAAAAAACCTACTCCGCGGTAGTAGAATAAATAGCAAGACAAGTTCTCTAAAGAACAAGTCTACACAGCAAGTAGATATTTTTTACACATGGTGTTACCGCAAACCGAATATACTGATACAACACCATGCAATGCCTCAAAACCATAGCCATGAGGTCATTACTATAATGCGCGCGAAAGACAAGACCCCATTGGCCAGTGGCGGAAGTCTTGTTTACTAATTCTTATGCAATTATGCATGCAAGATCCAGCTGCGGCCGGCTACTGCATGCATACTGCACTGGCGCGCCGTGGATCTGGATTAGCTGATTGATGTGATCATCCAGTGTTCTGTTTAATCATAGAGTAAAGGAATTCGACAATTTACAGGATGCAGTCACACATGATACATGTGAAATAAAGTTTTAGCTGATAACCTTATTCTAGTAAGCTTATTTTTAGTTTACTTAGCTTTGGTGCTTAAGCAGTCTATAACATTTGGGCATAAAGGCAGCTTTTGGACCGGCGCCGGCGGCCCGCAATATAAAAAACATGGAGCAAGTGCAATAAACTGTACCTCAAAGATAAAACAACCAACAACGACAGGGTATTGAGGTCTATGTTTTGTATAAATCACCCCAACAATGATTCAATCACTGTTGTTGGAAAATTGAGGTGGGAGATGGCCAGTCCCGTACTCCGTTTAAAAAATATATCTTCAGAAAAAACGTCTTCCTGATGGAAAATGGTGTACAATATGCAACAATTTGCTACTTTTATCCTGATTTAATGTCATTACGAACATTTTAGATTTAGGTATTACCAAAGTATTCACACGAAATGCTGAGGGCGAAAGTCATCCAGACCCAATTTGTCAGCTGCAATATTTAAGGCTGCAGGAACATGTTCATGCAAGGGCAAGGCCATATCTATATGTGCCACCTATATTATTAGTACTTGTCCATTACACTGCCATATCACACTAAAATTTCAAACACTCGGATGAAAACGAAGACAAAGGTTGTCGTCTACAAATGAAGTATGTAAAATGGCAAAAACCACGCAGATAATCGGTCCACTTACTGTGACAATAACATCGGAACCGAATTCAACGGAACCACAACATGCACACGAACGCCATTTTGTTGGTAACTACTCACATCGCAGGACGCTCAGCAAGCATAACACACTGTACAAAGGTCATATTGAGGGAAGCTCGTGATTGGACGTCAAAATGAATCATTCATTTATTTCCCATCCTGCGTTGTCTGCAATAGGTCAGATGAAATATTTGAATATTCATGATCTGCATACCAGCATATCCTAGGCCCCCCCCCCCCATTTTCGTCCAATAGTGGACGAAAATATCATGAAACACATTAAACCCGGAAGTGACAGACCCTACAAGGCTGTCGGCCTTGACGGCCTCCGCATGCGGACACACATACGACTGCGGATGACTCGCGCACAGTGTAGTACGATACGAGTGCGGATGACTCGCGCACAGTAGTAGTACGAGCATCGTGCGACGTGATACACACATTACGCACAGTGCTATGTATAGGCAACGGTGGGTTTTACGGCGTTTTTTCGGAGTGAAAACTGCGACTGCCTTGAGCAAGGCTATATCTATGGTAAACCAAACGTGGTATTTTAATCATCATTACATCCTATGAAACCCCATAAAGATTCAGCGAGTCTTTTAAAGGGTGTAAACCCATTTGACCTTGACCTTCGGCTAAAACCGAACAGTTTCACTGTGACCTGTTTTTATTGTTATTTTAGCTGCTTGTCCTTGGTCCCTTTCTTTTTCTTGTTACCCTTTGCCGTTCCCACACCCATGTTTGTTTCCCCTCCCTTCCCCTCCTCGGGGGGGGGGGGGGGGCAAGAAGGCGGGGGAGGGTTCTGAGCGTGGGATTTGGGGCTTTTGCCCATTGCACCCCCCCCCCTACACCACCACTACAACGGTTACGCCTCTGCTCGGCAGCGCGGCACAATAACGCTCTACTACCGCTGATGTCAATGGAGTATGCAGAATTATGATAATTTATGGGCAAAGAGTACATGTAATCAATTTCATATTTACAGTACCTGGCGGACTTGGCATTTTGCTGACTCCAGCCATGTTTTAAAACAAACTGCATTGACATTAAGTGGTGACAATCCACCCACGTTCCCGATCGCGTAAAATCAATTGCCTCTCGTTTTGAAGGCGAAGAATTACGAACAGGATCGTGGTATATACGCTCGCATTACTTTAGATTTTAGTTACAAAACACAACATTTGTAGGATATGGTATTACAAAAAACGAAAACAAAATTTTGGATGAAACTGGAATAGTAATTGTTCTTACTATATTTAACAAGTGTGAAAGTAGCTAATGCAAATATGAACGGTTATGGACAATTTGGCATTATAGTTTTCTAGATGAGCTCTTCGGAGCCTGGCTACTCTTAAGTATGTAAAAGGTAAATACTGTGTAACGTAATACTAATCTTGTGGAAAATAAACAATGAATATACTATTACAGACCAATAGATCAGGCATGAATCGTCAACAAGGCCTTTAAACAAACAGGTTTAACAATTCAATTCTACCTCATGCCATCCACAGCTTAAACTGTAGATTTATTATAGTAAAATGCAGAAACTCTTAATTTTATTTATGGTGCAACGGGTCGGCATGGTTACTGCCGTGGCACTATAGGCACGAAGGCAGGTAGGGAACGTAAAAGGTTCGCTTTGTGTAGCAGAGATCGTAGCCCTTGGACACTGCAATCCGCGGCGTGGGTTGTATGAAATGGTAACTGCTGACTGTATCCTAAAAAAAATCGACCACCATAATCAGCCAAACTCTTGTTTTAAATGTTTCAATTAAGTCATTGTTTATCACTTTTTACATTCAATAATACGGTCAGATAACTATACAAGGATATAAACCCGTATTTAAAATTCTTTTGTCATTTATTATTTAATATATTATACCTCTGAACCATTGGGAACATACAAGCATGTATATCTTCAAAATCCCGTACCAACTTGTCTGCAGCTGAAGTTGTCTGCCAATCTGCTTAGTGGTGAAGTTGCAAGAAAAAAACTACCGTATAGTTTATTCATAATCGAAATAACATTGGAAATAGTTGAAAACCAAGACAACGGTGTTCTTGGTTTGTTAAAACACTTGTTACCATAAATGACCGGGAAAACTCGTAGCTCAAACGTTTATGAGCTAATTTAATACAACAAAAAGCGGGAAAATTGTGACGCTCTTTTTGCTTCTTAAACCGGACGCCATTCAACCGGTGCAGTTAGTGGCCCCGGGGCATTGGCTTCTATACACCTCAAATAATGTATTCTTTTAATAAGAAACATATAATAAATTTAAGTGTCAGAATAGTCATTGTTTCCAGAATGAAGTCATTTCTGCCTTAGTTCCACTCCTTTGGTTTTTACTTTATGGAAGCATAACATGAGAACAGGGGATTATTGAACAAAGTATGAATGCGTGATCGTTCTCCGTCCCTCTCGTATCATGACGAATTAATCATTTCAAAAATTATAGCTAAATCACACTAATATGAAAATACATCATGGTTCATTGGGTATTGTGAACAGCCAATAGATGAACAATGAAATGCACCCAGAATGGACCTTTAAAACAAGTTATACTAGTTAGGAAATAATCGTACCACAAAGATGTATGTGCACTCGCACATGTTCTCAAATTGGACCCTAATAAACAACTAAGCATGCCAACAATCATCATCAGTTTACTCGTGTCTAGAATAAAAAGTGCATTAGTTCTGATAGGCAAATATTGGGGTTGTCTTTCTCTATATGTATTGCAATATTCGTTTTCAATTTTCACCAGATGTTGAGATTTTATAAATGGCGTCACGCAACTTAGATGTGCTGAAATGTCATCTGTTCATTTATACTTCCTTTCCCCAGCGTTTTTTTTTTTTTTTTTTTTTTTTTTAAACTAATTAAAAAATAATGTAGGGCCTACTTGAAATGTTTCCGTACCCTCACTGCAGCAATCCTGTTGTGTTAGGCATGCAGTTCTTAGTTCACCCTGCATTCGCTTTAAACATTTGAGAAAACTTAACCCAAATATGGGTATGGAAATAGGATAACCGTTGTACACACAAGATATTTTACCTCACACGCATCAAGAATAGATGTGCCCTCATGACAATTTGTCATCAGTTAGACCTTCTATCACGTAAACACTCTTAAGAAACCCAACCCCAACCCCACGAGATCGAAAAAATGCACAAATGAATGGTTCGATCATTTAAAAGCCACCCACCCCCTAAAATGTGTCTTTCCAACCCGAGAAAATGTCTCACCCCACCCCACCCCACCCCTCAGCCCCCTCCCCTGATGAAAATGTCTCGTTACGCCTAAGCTGAGTTTGTTGGTGTGAGTTAATGATCATTAGTGCCCCTAATTTACAGAGAAGCGTTGTTGTTGTATTTGCTTGGTCAACTGAAACGAGTTATGCGAGTGGTACGCAGGTCCATTTGTATATGTTGCATTCTCTGTTGTGCCTGGATGAAAAGTTCAACATGACTTCGCAACCGTCTTGAAACCCGGTGATAGTCTGGTTTCTACGATCAAGAACGTTGGTGGATTTCCACCACGGATTGTCACTATAGTTTGCTTTCAAAGTGGCTGGAGTCAGCGCTAGGCGACGTATGTAGTGTGTGGTGTAAGTACGATTATTATTTTCTTATAATACTCTTTCGCCCATATCATTGGTAACCTTTGGGGGTAGTTCAGCCATGTTCAACAAAGCGAAGGATATTCAAAAGCATTGGGGTGCTCATCATAGTCTTGGTTCAAGCCGTCACTTTATTATACCTTGTTAGGTGTTCGGGCACTCCGCCCGGAAACCTCTTGTTTTTGTTTCGGGTTTTATTTTTAAAGGTGTTTGTAGCATAGCGCGCTACACCTCTCTTTTTTTGTTCGTTTTTTAGGTGTTCGGGCACTTCGCCCGGAACACCTGTTATTTTTGTTCCGTTTTTTTTAATACTTCTTCTTCTTCAACTTCTTCTTCTTCTTCCTCTTCTTCTTCTTCTTCTTATCCCTCGCGATTGTCCGCTCACAAAAGCACACATCCCACGCTCACACAGCCTTCTAACTTTGTAAAAAAGTTCAATAATCAATAGTAGATAAAACCGTTGCAATCACGTCATGGTGACATCGGTTGTTGAATTACGTTGAATCAAAGTTTAATATTTGATAAAATAATGAATCATGAACCAAACAATGGATTTTTACAATTTAAACATCATCGGAAAGGCCTTTCAGAATTTAACAATTGCTACACAAAGTATGATCCAATTTGACCTTGACTTCTCGTACAAACCGGAAGTTGAAATAAAATACATATCTCAAGAACCACTTTTAGTTTAAGCAAACTTTTTACATCAGGTTGTAGGTCATTGAGCCTTCTCAAACTCTTGCACAGATTTGACCTCAACTTCTGGTCGAAATTGGACTTTAAAGCCCACGTTTGTAATATTTTTTTAATGCAAAAGCACTGTGGCTGGCTGTTCCGCTCCATTGACCACAGGGTTCAAAGTCTATAACGTAACTCTAGTCTTTGTTCAAGGTTCACGCAACCTGATTTTGTTAGTCTCTAAAACAGCCGTTCATGCAAACCCCGCTAACAATCAAATGTCAGGCTTTTGATCGTGTTTTTTTATAGACTTAAGCACAGCTTGTTAGGCGCACCATAACAAAAGTGATAGCACCAAACTTCTACTTAATTGAATAGCTCACGCGTTGACACAACACTGACCCTAGCGATACCCGTACAGCTAGACACTTAAGGTCTAGTTTTTTCTTAATACTTCTTCTTCTTCTTCTCCCCCGTCCTTGTCCGCTAACAAAAGCACACTTCCCAAGCTTATATCAACTTGAAACTTCACAAATAGTTAGATATTTATTAGGAGATAAAACCGCTTAAGATACGTCATGATGACGTCATTAGGTATTGAAATAAACTAAATCAAAGTTGTTGTTTTTTAAATCATAACTCGAGAACCTTATATTGGATTTTTACAATCTACACATCATCGGAAAGGGCATTGAACACGCAACAAACAATACATTAAATGTCACCACGACTTTTACATCTGGTCTAACCGGACGTTAAAGTGCACGTATCTGTTGACTCACATTGATAACGCACGCTAAATGTATAGCACACACTTACACATGCATGGTACATAATATAAATTTAGTGTACACGTACACCATATGTGCAGCATATGTGCAGCGTATGTACAGCGTACATTGAATATTGACCACCCAAAGATACACCATCTAATACTTGAAAAATTCATAACTTCTGAACCACACATTGGATATTTACAATGCATTCATCATCTGAAAGGTCTTTGAAAATCGAAGAACGCTACTTATTGTGTGACCCCGTTTGACCATGACTTCCGGTTCTATCCGGACGTCAGACTGAGTTGAAACTTGACCTATTGTTAGACCATAAATGTAGAAATAGACAACTACATTTACTGCTACAATTTGAGGTGATGTCGTGATGACGTCATCACATTTTGTAAAACTGATTTTTCAAATTTTGACCATTTATCACACATCATGTGAGCAAAGCAAGCTGCAATCACATTTTATTTTGCATCAAGCTGGAAAGGTAATGAACTCATAAAATTTGGAGTGATGTCTTCATGACGTCATCAATTTTCAAGTTATATCACCACAAGGTTGTGTTTTACAAGATCTATATATACAATCAAGCTGAAACTTTGCATGTACTCAAGCTTGGGTGTGTTACATCCAATCATGCTCGGTAAGCTGAACCCAAGCTTCATGTCTTCAAGCTCGGATGTATTTCATCCAAGATTTGGCTGCCATACCGAACACCTTGTTTTTGTTGTAACAAAAACCTATGTCTAGTTTTTACTTATTCTTCTTCTTCTCCGCGTCGATTGTCCGCTTACAAAGACACACTTCCCAATTTCATATGAACTTGAAACTTCATACATAGTTAGATATTTATTAGTAGATGAAACTGATTTTTGTTTCGTCATACTGACGTCATCAGGTGTCGAATTACAAGGTTTTAAAGTTTAAAAAGGACCATTTGCTTTTTGCTGTAGATTAGGCAATTGCAAAGCTTTGGTGTTCATAATAAGGAATCTGACAGATCAAGACTGGTACAACGTTTCAAAAGTTAACGCTAAAATCGTACAATCTTTACTTCTTGTTCAAAGTTAGCTTTTCGTTTTTTTCTGAAAAAAACATTTTCATGGCTTATCTACAGCATAACTTAAAATTGAACCTTAACATCACGACGACACAAACTTCATAACGTTATGATGACGTAATCAGGTAATGTATAATATTAAATCAAAGTTTGATTTTTGAAAAAATTCATAACTCCTGAACCACATGTTGGATATTTACAATCAACACATCATCGACAAGGTCTTTGAAAGTTTAACAAACGATATATACAATGTGACCCCATTTGACTTCAACTTCCGGTTCAAAACGGAAGATGAAATCTTCAAAAATTCACATCTTAAGAACCACTTATCATTTCAGCATTAATTTTGCATCAGGCTGTAGATCTGTGAGCCTGCTCAAACCTTTGCACAAAAATGCCAACACTTTATCCTTCCCATCTGGTCGAAACCGGACGTTGTTGAAGTTCACGTTTCTGTTGACCCACATTGATAACACACGCTAGAGGTATAACACACACCTTCACGTACATTGTACATATAAGTTTAGTGTACATGTACAGCGTACACAGGTACATGAATAAACTAAAAATTAATGTTTGTACAAACAAATACTAGGTTTTCGGGTATCGCTGGGGTCAGTATTGTGTCAACGCGTGAGCTAATTTATTTAGTTGAATTTGTAGCTATTACTGTTTTGTGGCGTGCCTAACAAGCTACACGCTTTTGCAAAAGTCTAAAAAAGCACAAGATTAAAAGTCTGACTTTTGATTGTTAGCGAGGTTTGCACGGACGGCTGTATTTGAGACTAACAAAGCTATTGCCCAAATCAAGTTGCGTGAACCTTGAACTAAGACAAGAGTTTTGTATAATTAGAACTTCCTGTTTGGACCGGAAGGAAAGGTCAAAGTGAGATCATGCTTCCAGAATGAAATGTCAAATATATGTTAAGCTTCCAGACAGCACAAAGATTATGATTTTATGACATATGGTTCAGGAGCTATGATTTGTATTCTTTGAACTTCCTGTTTGTACCAGAAGGGAAGGTCAAAGTGGGGTCATGCTTCTAATAAAATGTCAAAATGTGTATTAAGCTAGCAAGCAGCACAAAGATTAAGACTTCTTGACATGTGGTTCAGGAAAAATGATTTTTATTATTTGAACTTCCTTTGGCACCAGAAGGAAAGGTCAAGGTGGGGTCATACTATTGAACAAAATGTCACAAGTGTTGTAAGCTACAAGACAGCACAAACATGACGACTTCTTGACACGCGGTTCAGGAGATACAATTTTTTGAAATTTGAGCTTCCTGTTTGGACCGGAAGTAAAGGAAAGTGTTGTTAGCTACAAGACAAAACAAACATTACAACTTTATGACATGTGGTTCAGGAGATATGTTTTATAAGTAATTAGCTTTGAATTACTGAAACTTGACACCCAATGACGTCATGATGAACAAAAATATTTTTTTATACTAACAAATTTCATAAGGTAGATTATGGTATGTTACTTATGCCATTCAATTGCCTTAAAAAAACACCTTTACTTACCAAGGAATTGCATATGTTGGTCATGCACAAATCCAATGGGGGTATGTGCTAACTAAGTGGTTCACCTTCGGTACAAGCATGTTTTATGGACTTTGAACCTTGTGGTTAATGGAGCGAAACAGCCAGCCACAGAGCTTTTGCATGAAACACAGTCATGCAAACGTGGGCTTCAACGTCCGCTTTCGACCAGAAGTTAAGGTCAACTTGGTATCAATTGTGTGCAAAAGTTTTAGCAGATTCAATGAACTACAACCTGATGTAAAAAGTTTGCTTAAATTAAAAGTGGTTTCTGAGATATGAATTTAGGAAATTTTCAACTTTCGCTTTGGACCAGAAGTCAAGGACAAATGAGGTCATACTTTATGTATCGTTTTTAAAGTCAGTAAAAGCCTATCCGATGATGTATGGATTGTAAAAATCCATTAGTCAGTTATTGAGTTATGATTTTTTTTCAATTATTAAAATTTTATTTAATACAACTCAACACCTGATGACGTCATCATGACGTCACTGAAACTGTTTCGTCTCCTAATAAATGTGTGAAGTTTTAAGGTTGTGCAAGCTTGGAAAAGGCGTCTTTGCTGCCGGACAATCGTTTGGGATAATAAGAAGAAGTATTTTGTAAAAACAAACATTAGGTGTTCGGGTATCGCTGGGGTCAGTGTTGTGTCAATGCGTGAGCTTTTTAATTAAGTTGAAGTCTGGTGCTATTACTGTTTTGTGGTGTGCTTAACAAGCCATACACAAAAGTTTAAAGAAAGCACACGATCAAAAGCCTGACGTTGATTGTTAGCGGGGTTTGCATTGACAGCTGTTCTAGAAACTAACAAAAGGTTGTGTGAACCTTGAATAGAGATTAGAGTACAATCATGTTCTATTGAACCTTGTGGTCAATGGAACGGAACAGCCAGCCACATAATTCAAACGTAGGCTTTAACGTCCGATTTCGACCAGAAGTTAAGGTCAAACTGGTATTTTTTTTGGCAAGGCAACTGTCTTGGGTTCGAATCCCACACAAGTAATGTGCCTGTTTTGTTCTTTCTTTTTTACGCAACTCAGAAAAGTACTAAGTATACAGTGCTTAATACACATAGGGAAAAGGTTAAATGGATTATAAAAGCCTTGATAAAAAATCAGCTTTGAAATCAAATTGATGCATCGGTTTTCGAATTACTCAATGTTTCTTATTTCAAATTTAAAAATCTCTTATTTCGTACAGAAACATGTTCACACTAACTCAGACATGTCTACACCGAACACCTTGTTTTTGCTTATACAAAAATAAATGTCTAGTGTAATCGTAAATTTGTCAAATACTTTGAACTGGCAGTAGCACTTGATTTACTTTAAAATATTTATTTAGTTAATTAGTTATTTAATTTTTGATCCCAGATTATGCCCGAACAGAAACAAAACGTTTCCATTGCAGCCTTGCATACGACTAAATTAACATTTAAAGCAAGTTTATTTTACAGCTCATAAAAATAATAACTAAAAACAAAACATCATGAATATAGGACGGTACGTCGTCATCAATATTTACTACAGTCTACGTTTAGCCAAGAGAGTCCAGTATTGTTGTGTGTTTATTTCACCGCGTAATGTTGTCATGGAAGCAATCAAGCCACCAAGAGTTTAATCAAAATTTCTTTTCACGGGTGTAAGGACAGCTAATTAAATAAAAAGGCTGGTTTGCCTTCTGAGGTGCGCCTAAAATAGGCCTAATTATTAGTATTGGTCAACGAGCTGCGACAACCACCGTACGTGTAGCGAGTGGTTTTAATCCTGTATTTAAAGTGTGGAAAATTCATATGCCTTTACGTTAAACTCAACACTAAACGTTCATCAAGAATTGTGTAATATATACGTAAACGATGTTATTTTGTATTGTACATATTAATTTTTTGAATAATTTATTTATTTGGTTAGTTAGATAGTTAGTTAAATGTTTTTTCATTTCTTTATCTATAATATGCAAAAATAAATAAAACCAATTTCCACTGTGCAGCAACTTATTAAAATGTACTGCTAAAAATAACAACTACAAAAAATCCATCACGGCACTTGATTGATATAAGCACGATTGCTTGTCATTAATCCGAGTCATCAAATACAACAATCAAGTAGCCACATTCTTTATTGTTTTCATTGCATTCATAGATACCATCTTGGGCAACGACGGGCACCAGACTACTTTCTCTGCCAGCCTAATATTTAAAACAGGTGAAAGCAAAAAGGTAACTGCATTATGAAAAACCTATTGTGGTGTTTTATTCTACTAATGTTTTTACAAGTTATTCCGGACACTTCGTACGTGTATCATCTCATAGCGTGCAACGAATTTACAGAATGAAACTTGGCAGCTTGTTTGACAATTGAAAACCAAAGAGTTAAACTAAAAGAAAATCGTCATTTTATTTCCAATAAAATCGTACAGAACAAAACTACCACGAATTGATAGTTCTCTGAAGGTTACAGAAATAGCTAGACTTATAGTGTTTGTGATAGTGTTCGGGTATCGCTGGGATCAGTGTTGTGTCAACGCGTGAGCTATTTCATTAAGTTGAAGTTTGGTGCTATTACTGTTTTGTGGTGTGCCTAACAAGCCACACACTTAATCAAAAGTTCACAAAAAAGCACACGATCAAAAGCCTGACATTTGATTGTTAGCGGGGTTTACATGGACGGCTGTTTTATAGACTAACAAAATCAGGTTACGTGAACCTTGAATAGAGACTATAGTACAAGCAAGTTTGATGGACTTTGAACATTGTGGGCATATGGAGCGGAACAGTCAGCCACAGTGCTTTTGCATTATACACATTTTATTACAAACGTGGGCTTTAACGTCCGATTTCGACCAGAAGTCAAGGTCAAATTGGGTCATACTTTGTGCAGCGATTGTTGCGTCTTAAAAGGCCTTTCCGATAATATATAGATTGTAAAAATCCATTTTTTGGTTCATGAGTTGTTTTTTTCCAAATATTAAACTTTGATATAACATAATTCGACACCTGATGATGTCATCTTTGAACGTTTCATTTACTGATGATTATTTAACTTTATCTAAAGTTATACCTAAAGTTAGAAGGTTTTAGTGAGCGTGGGAAGTGTGCTTTCGTTAGCGGACAATCGCGAGGGATAAGTGGAAGAAGAAGAAGAAGAAGATTGCGCGCTATGCTACGAACACCTAAAAAAAACGGAACAAAAACAAGGGGTGTTCCGGGCGGATGGCCCGAACACCTAAACAAAAATCCCAACAGCAGCAGGAGTAAACCATTCTTACTACATACATGACCCTAAGCTTTAATATATAGACTCAAACGTGACTGCATAGCACACAAACATGAACACTATGGGCAGTTTTTGTGCACAAAATGTACTGTTTTGAAAATTAGGTCAAAAAGCACACTTCCCTTGCTTATATCAACTTGAAACTTCACATATAGTTAGATATTTATAAGAAGATTAAACCGCTTTAGTTACGTCATGATGACGTCATAAGGTATTGAATTACCTTAATTCAATTTTTGTTTATTTAAAACAATCATAACTCGAGAACCCTAAAAAGGATTTTTACAATCTATACATCATCGGAAAGGGCATTAAACAGTCAAAAAACAATACGAGAGAGTGACCCCATTTGACCTTGACTTCTGGTTCAAACCGGAAGTTGAACATATCAAAAATTCATATCTCAATAAGGCAAAACCTGCCCATTCATATTTTAAGAGAAAATATAATCAGATCTTGTAAAACTGCTTACCAACCAAAAGAATCTGTGGTATAAATGCAAAATAATAGTTAATTGCATGACGTTTCGACCCTTCCCGAGTCTTTCTCGAAGGGTAACCGACACGGTATAAGAGCGTACAGTCGATTGTTAATGCTAATTATCAGTTCATGACGTCTATATAAAAACTATATATCGTTATAGGAAAATATAATCATATACAAAATTGTATTTTCCGGTCTGCATCAAACGCTCTCTCGACAATGATCGTTAGATTACGGTCCACATATAAAATATTTGCGTTTTTAGGGAGTTCAATCTTTAACTAAGAAAACTTTTTAAAGGGTGTGTTCAACATTGGCAAGATTAAAAATATAACTTTTCTCAGATTTGCTCATAACTTACATGGTATAAAGATGGTCATGGTGGTAAACTTCCCTTGAAATAGTTTTTTCTTGTAATGCTATAGTTTTTTAGGAAATGAGTAAAACAATTAGTCTTTATTGTCCAAACCCGATGTTTGAAAACACAATTTTTCACTGTTTTCTCACAACTCCGAAGACAGACAGAGCTTAACATGTCATACGTTGATTATTTCATGTATACATGCTGAGTAGCATAGAGTGCGGATACTAGTTTTTGAAAATGACCATTAATAACATTAATTTCCCAGTGAGGTAAACTGCACGGTAGAAACAGGAATGCCGCGTTGAGGGTAGATAAACCTGTCACGTACATGCTTTTTGTAGGAGGTATGGGGGCCTTATTTAGTTTTTAAATGGACGGTTGATGGAAGAATAAATGCACGTGGTGTCATTTCAATAGACCTAAAGCGCACAATGAGTGAGCAATTAAAACTGTAATTGATTAACATAATTGACCCTTCCTTCAGGGAACGAGGCTAAAGGGGGACGATCACGGGTCGACTCCTTGTTCTTTGATCCTGAGGTAAAACACTTTCGTGCAAAGGGGGAAAGGGAAAACAAAGCCCCGGGTTTGTTAAAAGACAGCAATGCAGTGGAATTAGTGCACTGCGTGTGTGCGGACGGTGCGTAGAAATAAGACAGCCCTGCAGTGGAATCGTGTATGCTACTGCGTGTGCGTGGACGATGCGTGGACAAGCATCTTTGCAATTAAGGCTATTTGTATGCAGGGTTTTTATTCCCGCACACTTTTGTAAAGTGGAGATTGAACACCTTGGTTCAGCTAGCTTTGCAATTTAAACATGCCGCTACCAGTTGCGATTACGATGATATTGTTCATGATGAGCCATGAGTCGCTAGTGACCGGGTCGAGTTGTCTCCGGTCCCATGGAAGCCTTTTCCATCCATCCCAACACCACGCACTGACCGGTCACTCGTTCCTGAATAAATCAGGGACAGTTCGGACTCAGTGTATGATGCTTTGCGTGAGACACCGTCTGTGCTTGTCATTCAATTACAATGACATAAGTGGCATGTGTCAGCTCAACGACGCTAGGAAAGAGGAATTTCCTGAAAGTTACAAACAAGATGACGGCTTCTCCTATTTCGACAGATTGGTATCCAAGGCTTACGGATCAGTGGAAACCGCCACAGAGGCTGAGAAACAAGTAAGTACTGCATCATTATTTAGGCGTCTCTTTTTCATTATACGATTCACATTTTTCCAATTGACGTATACGTCAAAGAGGGCAAGTCGGTCAAAAAACTTTATCCCTTTCCTGCAGGAATGTCTCACCAAGAATGATGCAAACTCCGGACTGTGTTATTCCCATGAGTTAAGTCACGTTGTTTCTTTATTCGTACAATAACATTCAAGATGCAGCTGAACTAAAATGTCCTCTCTTGTTATGTAATCACTAATAATTGTAAATAATCATAATTTAATCTGCATTAAACGTTTCTCAGATGTAAAGGTATTTTAACCAAAGCTTCTAACCCTATTCTGTTTGCCCTCATTACGAGACAGTATCGAGGGACCTTTGTCATTTAATGGGCTGTCGTTAGCCCGTAAGAAAAGTACGAAATACAAATCACTGGTTCAGATGGTTTCAGTTTCGAGTTTTACCAACTTTATCAAAGGAGAATTTGTTGGTGTATTGGTCAGTTAGCTTGCGTATCTCTCTGATGCGAAACTATCTATAACTCAAACGAATGGTAGTAATACTCTCTGCCTTAAAGGTAAAAAACATCGTCAAAAACAGTGCGCCCTGTTTCATTTTTGGCACTATGAGAATACATGTCCTCTCTTGTTTTTTAATCACTGATAATCGAAATAATCAGAATTGATTTTTGCATTAAACCCTCTTCAGATTGAAAGGTTTTTGAATCCCTTTCTCTAAAGTGGGAATACTAGTAGGCCAGCCAAAGTGTAAAATTACACTTTGGACGGCATAGTTTGTTAATGGCCGGCATCCATGCTAGATCTATTGTTAATAGCAAGGGGAAGACGATTAGGGTGGATGCCACCCTCAATTTTGAATTTTAAGGTAATTTTGAGGTCAAAAAGGTCAAATAGGGTCAAATTTGGGATTTTTGGATTTTGCACCAAATTCAACCCAAAGTGATAGATCTATCTATAAAATGTATTTTTATCATCATATTGACATACCAAGCCTTTAAAACTAAGGGTTAATCTTTTATCTTGTACACAAATGTATAGTAAAATGAAAACTAAAAGTGTGATTTTCTGAAAAAGTGCATATCTTGAGTATACCGAATAAGTTTGCACTCCCTATCTCAAGGGTGCATATATTTGTTTCAAACAACTTTTTTCTGAAGGTTAATATACCTAGGCAGTTTTTGGTGCAAAACCCCAAAATCTCCAATTTGACCTTTTTTTACCTTTTTGACCTCAAAATTACCTTAAAATTCAAAATTGAGGGTGGCATCCACCCTAATCGTCTTCCCCTTGCTATTAACAATAAATCTAGCATGGATGCCAGCCATTAACAAACTATGCCGTGGATTTTTTTTCTAGAGGACTTTTTCAAAATTGGCTGGTCTACTATAGACCCATTGCATATGACGTCACACTCTCAAAAAGGAGGAAGATCATTGGACGATGGCTGTTCTCTGTGCGTAAAAACGTGCGCGTAACCTCAGCATACCTGTAGCGCTTCGCGTTATGCAAGGGGAGCTATTGATTTCTTACACAACACAGAGCGTGCCTCCGAACAATGCGCGTAATTTTGGGTTTCAACTCACTTTTGTGCATGTTTGTATACGATTTTGACACCCAAAATGACACCCAGCATAGACACATGTGAGTACGCTGCGCGTATTGCAAGGGGTCTATACTGGCAATGGCAGTTTTCACAAACATTTTGCGTGTTGCTACTGCGTGCTTGGTGCGAAGCCAATGCACAACGTGTGATGGATAATTTTTTACGCTTTGATGTTGACCAATAGGAGGAAACAATTACTTGCATGGCAGATGCGTGAACAATGCAGGGAGAAGTGATACAAATGGCACATACGAGTGACGTAGAACAGTCAGCCTGGCTTTATTGTGTGTGCATGTAGTCCTTTCTCTATGGACCAAGCTATGAATAATAACTGCCATGGATATTGGCTGTTGTGTGCTGAGCCGTGAATGTTTATCTCAGATAAACAGTGTCCATTTTCCTTCAATAATGTTGTGGTTATACTTGGTTGTATCATTCCAAACTCGAGTAATTATGAAGGTTAAATGATTACCCTTCAGTTGAACATTGTGTTAGGTGAAAAATATTGCTAAAATCATAAGAAACATGCACGGGAAAATTGCCAGTGGAAACTCTTCAAGCCTTCAGAGTCAATGTACAGGCGGGTGTCGCGCTGTACATGTGTATGTACATTTGACGCGGGTGGTCGAGTGCGCTTCCCCGGGGACTTATTTTGACTTGGCGACAGGCTGTCTCGTACTTTGACAGAACAAATCTCACGTTTCTAGTTGGAAATATTATCGACAACAATTGTTTGGAAGTTTAAGGAAACAATTGTCAATCGTGCTATTTTATGTTATCGATTGTTAAATTAAAACAAATATTTTCGAAACAGTATTACCAACCTCAATATAGAAGAGTCCAATATCTAGCTGACGGTGATTGGTAATGAGAAATAGCATAAATAAATATTTCATGGTCATGAATAACTGATTAGCAAAACGAGTTGGTAAAGGCGCTTCTCGGCTTGGCCGATCGCGCTGGTCGTTTTTCGTGCGTGGTTTCGGCTGGGGTGCGGCGGTGCGCCTTGACTAAGGCTAGGGTAATTGGGGAGTGTATCGGCGGTTTGTTTTCTCTTGAAGTATCCGTTCTATATACCTGCAAAAAAAACAACTGGCCAAGTCCAAAAAATGACCGTCTAATGTCAGCAGCCAATTCTATCTGGTACTCGCGCTCAAACAACACTGATCCCTATGGACCCATTGTACAACGCGCAGCGCCCATACTCGCGCGTCTCCTGTCCGCCATTTGGGGTGTCAAAACGTGCACAAAACGATGGTACACGTGTTTTACACGCGCATTGGTGCATAAACACGTGTTCCCATTTATATCCATTATACTGGAGATCAAATACTGGCGATCAACGCGTGTACCATCCTTTTGTACGCCTTTTGACACCCAAAATGGCGGACAGGAGACGCACGTGTATGCGCGCTGCGCGTTGTGCAACGGGTATATAATGGGTGCGTTCGATTAGCTTCCCCGGGTCGACCCCGATGTGCTCATCCTGGTGAGCCCCTGACATGAGCTAATCGAACGCCAACTTCCCCCAGCATTCACACCAATGCGTCTTGGGACAGCCGACCCGGAACTACTTTCATGTTGTGCATTACGTCCGCACATTCACGAAAAGATCGTAAAAAATTATTATCAAGGTGAAACTGCAACGTTAAATTATTTTATACGCCCTAATTGATACACAATTACCCATCTTCGAATAAAAAATACTTCTGCTCACAAAGTCGCTGTTTAAAAGGGGAAAAAGTATGCCAAACTTCCTGAAAGTGCCCCGCTGAATTACAAACAAAATGGTGGCCACTGAGAAAGTTTTTCGTCTTGACGTCATGCACCTCGGTCAGCCCCTAGTGACCCGCTCCACAAGCAGGGCACTTGGGGCTGACCCGGGTGAGCCCGAGAATGACGTCAAAGCTATTCGAACGCACCGGGGGAAGACCTGGGTCGACCCGGGGAAGCTAATCAAACGCACCCATTCTGACTGGAGCGCGTCAACGCATGCGCGATGAAGTGGCGGCCATTTGTATCCTCGCAAGAAGCCATGTGAGCGGGCATTCTGTGCTTTGAAATATAATCAGTAGGATGAGTCCTACTTTTACATGAGATTTTGTTTGAAATGCGGTGCCCTGTAGTTTTTTCCACGCCATGTAAGAAAGAGTAATATTTTTAAAAAGAGTATATGAAAGTCCAGCAGCAACTGTTAACAAAATTAGAAAATAAATTCCTAAGTAAGTGGCGGCCGGATACGAAACTTTCCAACTAGGGTACACCGAGGGAAGATGGGACACGGGGTATGATGGGACAATAACTTATCATGAATTATGAATGGTAAAGTAAAACACAAGTGTTTGTAACAAAACTGTAACAACAACAAAACATTTGTTTTAAAGTATACTCAAAGGTGTAAATTATTGTTGAATAATATAACTTTGTTTCAAAACTTTTTTTCCAAACCTACTTATCACACTAAAAACTGACAGTTCTGGTAATAGTAATGCGATTTTTGTCCCATCTTGCCCCAATTTGACCTGTTTTAATGGTCTAACCCACATTATAATATTTAATATTTGACTTCAATATTTCTTTCATCCGTCATTGATACAGTGCATGCGTCCCATCATGCCCCAAATAATGGAGGAATACTATTTTTTCTCATGACGCACAGGGATTGGAACAATTTGGTATAATGATTGTTGAGTAAATATAACTTTTGGGAGGCTCGTTATACAATTAACTTTTGCTTTATAGTATTGAACATCTCCAAACTTTCATTGTTTTAAAGATCTTTGAATGGTCTCCATTTCATGAAATGAAACAAAAGTCAAAGCATGAAGAACAAAGAAAACATATATTTTTAAATCAGTCCGTGACTAAAAAGTTCAGTTCAAGAGTCAGTTTATTTTTGTCAGCGTATCTGTATCATATAAACAATCTAAATGGGAAATTGAACGATAGATAATTTAGACATGACATGACATGACATGAAACGGCAACAACAGGAAAGCCAATTAACATCTATTTTTTTTTAAAGTCAATGCAAAACAAGAAGACTTTGCATAATAAAACCAAAACAAAACATGAAGAGGAAGGAAAAAACGAGACAAATTTATCCACCAAACTTTTGACTATGGTTACAGGACCAAAAGCGATGATTTGCGTAGTAAACTGGCGGCTGATCGAAAAGCGATCGAACCCGAAACGCTATCCAGTCAGTGCAAAACAAGTGTTGGGTACCAGCGAATCCGCTTCTTGGCTCAAGCGATGCAATCGCTAATCCGAATTTGGGCTGTATGCCAGCATTCTGTCTGCAGTTCAAATCATGTGCAATATTGCGTGGGATCGACCCAAGGTACCGTAGACTTGATTCAAGTCCCTTTCTCGTGCCAGGTCCCCAACACACATGTAACGCGCCAGCATGCAGCCAACAGTATACAAATATTGACTGTTTCGAGTGGCGTAGTAAAACTAGTCACTCGAGGTGATCCCCGGAGCCGCCTATCTTCCCGAGGCGAAGGCTGCTCCGGGGATCACCTCGAGTGACTAGTTTTACTACGCCACGAGACAAAGCAGTCAATATCTGTTTTGTAACACCTCTTCCTTAGATTATATCTGTATACTTTAATAAAATTAATCATCACACTTACGTACGTGGCAATCAATCGTCAAACAAGAACTGTAAAATCTTACGTTGAAATACCGAGTTTTGACAAAATAAGAGGGTACCAGACTACTGCTGTTACGTTCGTTCTCTAAACCGTATTTCAAATGCACATATTTTGTTCATTACACCGGGTTCGAGGTTGTCAAGCAGCTCGATTAAATCAATGGTAGTCAATGTAGTCAGGGTACCAGGGTATCCATGCACTAGTACATCGGTTGCTAGGCTATCGTTGAATAGTTCGTTGAATAGTTCGTTTGGTCGGTGAACATGTACAAGAGTAAAAATACACAACACCATGTGACACGCTCTCGGCCAATCAACAGATAGAATCAAAGGAAGGGGTGTTATAATACAAAATATTGATCTACAATAGTTTTATGACGATGAGGCAAGGAAGGGCCTTGCACGGTATTGGGACTTGAGTCAAGTCTAGAGGTACCGTAGATGGCCGGGCACCTTGTGTACGATGACGAGTTTAGCGGCACACAAAATGCCCGTAAAATGTCGACCTCCTGCATCTTTATTTTAAAATCTATGCATGCATTGCAAATTTGTTTCAGCTTGTTGGGAATAAACACTGAAAATTTTGTAAGTTTCATTTTAAAAAAAATGAAAAGCGAGAAAAAAAGAAAGAAAAATGCTAACTTAATACCATGATATACCATAGAGAAAGGACCACGGAAGGAGTTACAACTCTCTTACTTCAGAGGAAACATGATCACCGCCGCAAATACCCTGCAGTCATATTATGCTAAACAGATTGTGACCGCTGACACAAACATCCACTTTGCGGTCAGCCAATTGTCCATAGCAGAGCGGCGCAGAGCATTTTTGGTAATCGGCGTGCGCAGAACCCCAAACCAGCAGTTCTGTTGAATGAAAGTGTGGCAGGAAAAGAATGTTTTCAGTCTACAACTGTTTTGATTGTGGTTTGGAGTTGGCTACGGTTGGCTGCATCATCAATTAACATGTTCAAAAAGACAACTCACTTTCAGAATTCGCTATGTGACCTTAAATTAACATTGATTGGGACGGTGTCAGAGGCCAAGTTGGGAGTATTTTGGAAAACGCAAGGTACCTGTAGAACATAATTGTGTACCCCCTTTTACAGCATTACTAATTATCCGGCATTTCTACAGTTCTTTGGTTTATATAGTAGCATTTTCTAGAACTAAGCGTACCTATAATAATAGGAATGTGGTTTTTAATTACATTGTCCTAAGTTCGTGTGTGAAACAAAATATGAAAGCACAGCCTGATTGCACCTCATCAAGAAAATGTTATTGTACCACGCGTCATAATATGGTATGTTTTCCTCTACAGAGTGGTTGTGCTACTGAATCCTGCGAATCTTCTACCCAAGACAGCCAAGGTAAGCTTGAAATTAATTTTCTAAAAAAGGTTCAATGCTTGGTTGTAGGTCTTCCGGTCCAATTTTTGCCATTGTTGTCAGTTTTGATCTCAGATTATAGTCTTGATTGGTTTTTGTATTAGTCACCCGGAAGATGGCGCAACATCAACTGGCTCGGAGCAGCGGGGTGCACCACACTAAAGAAACTGCCATAGCAACCGTTGCTAAATGCGAAATATTCTCGAAAATTATCTTAAAGTGTACCAGCCTCTTGAAAACCAATCAAACATATTTTCGGAGAACTGAATTTCATACTTCTTTTCAATTTTAGGCACGTTAGCCGTTTGGATTTGTTGCTAATTACCCCCCCCCCCAAAAAAAAAAAAAAAAAAAAAAAGAGAAAAAAAAAAAAAAATCCTCCATTTCCCAAGCCAAATAGGACAAATTTTAGAACCTAAATCTATCAAATCTCTTCAAAATATGCACAGAACCCCCATGTTGTGGTAACTCGTCATATTTACACAATCTATTAACTGAATGACCCCGAAAACGTTCATACAAAAAAAAATGATGTCATAAAAATTATGCTAACCAGTTTGGAGCATGAACTATTTAATATTTTCGGACAACTATATTTCATTTTTATTTACCGAATTTGTTAGGTTAGCCGTTTGGCTTTTGAGCTGGGCTCATCCAAAATAAATACAGCCCTGAACGACTAAACTGGCCAGGCTCCAATTAAGAACACTTACCCTTACATCTTTTAGAAAAAAAATGTACCCCAAATGCTCCAGTTTGAAAGTCAACAGGACCATGCAGGGGCACAATATTGGGGACAAATTTTACAATCAATATAAGCCAGTACCTTTAAATCTTTGATTTACAGAAAAAGTTGACATAATGTGCCCACTGTCAAAAATCATTTATTCAAAAAATCAATAAATAGCCCGATGCCATAGTAACAGGCCATTTTGTGTTTGGGGCATTTGAGGCCAGTTTGGGGTCTTAAACAACTTTTTTTTTGCTAATTTTTAAAAGTTTACCTAGCCAAAATGCAAATTTATATCACAAAACCATTTGTATATTTATTTATTAACATCCTTGTCCTTACTTGAGGAAAAAAAGTGTCACCCTTGTGCTATGTTAAGAACATGCATTACAGCTAGTTTATGGAACTTGCAAAATCTACTTTTTTACCCTTCAAAGTGTCAGTTTGACAGGGATCTCAGAATTTTTTCCTTTTGGTTGTGATTAGGGCTAACATTGTTTTTTTCATATCTGGTAAGAAAAACGTGGGCAATCGTATCTTGTTGTGACAGTGTTAGATTTTCTTTCATAGAAACAACGAAATCCACAATACCTCAAGCAAACAAATCTATATATCAATAGAGACAGCAAAAAATAGGAACAAGGAAACAACTGCATTAACAACTACAAATTTCAAGAAGCGAAATCTGAACAAAATATTTAACATGTAACAAAATAAAGACCTAACAACATTTTTGTTAAACATATATTGAGTTTTTGTGACATTTCTAGGTGTTCGGGTTCGGAGACCTGAAAACGAGGCCCATGAATATTATTAATTTCAATTCAATTTCCGGTTTCGCCCGGAAGTAAAGGTCACACGGGTTAAAATTTGTTGGTTTCTACAACACTTTAAGAACTTTCATATGGTGCAAAGATCTTGTTTGTCGCATTTACTACTGTCCAGACATAATTTCGATGTTTGTTTATATCAAGCGTTGGTTTAACTGATGACGCCATAATCCTGAAACCAATTACGTGTCCATCTACACAATAATGCCTAACTACTTAAAAAGGTTCAAGTCGGACACCCCGCGGCAGGTTGACATTTTAAGGGGAAAATTAGGGTAAAATATCAACTTTGCAAGTTCCAGAAATAGCACAAGTTAGACTACAATAAGTGTTTTTTCCAACTAAGGCAAGTACGAAAAATGTGTATTTTTATGAAAATGGTTTTCTAATAATTTGTTTTCTTTTTCTTTTTTGTTCTCCCTTTAGCTAGGCGAACTTTGGAATATAAACTAAACAAAATTAATTCGTCTCCCTTTGGCTAGGCGAACTTTTAAATATCAACAAAAAACTATTTTTTAAGACCCCAAATATTGCAACAATGTTCAAACACAAAATGGCCCGTTTTATGGCAACGGACTACGTAATGATATTAACAGTCTATTATGTTGTTAACTTGCACCACAAGTCCTTTCATCCCACAAAGTATAAACGAAATGATTTTTTGACCGTGGACACATGTCAAGTATTTACGAGAAATTACTCTAAAGAAACTTTATAAAAAGAAGTCTTTAGGTTTAACAATGTCAGTGGGTGTCTTTTTCTACTCAGGGCTAGAATGGCAATTGGTCTTCAAAGGGGTTGCTGGTACGGGAATTAAGCTGTATGATCTGTGGACTAACACGACCTGGGATAACGGCTCAGAGCACCACGGGAACTATCGAAACGAAACGCTGTACAATGCTTGGAAGAATGGAGAGTTTAATATCAAACAGGTGAGTACATAATAAATAAAAAGTGTGGTAAATTATTAATATTGACTTCTGTTTAGAGCGTTCTTTTATATTCGTTTGCTTGGCCCTAGTCGGGGCATGCTCGTGTGGCTTGACCCGGCCAGCGTTAGGGACTAGAAAACGAACTTCGGCCATAATAAAACAAAAAGTCAAATAGAAGCAAAACAAAGACTTATTTGTGCACAAAGGAACAATTTGATTTTCAAGTTTGAAATCTTAATGAATGTTCCTATTAGAATGGGCTTCTGAATCGTTGGAGTTTGTTTGAAGTGGGCGTGACGTACGGTGGGATTTACGCAAATATGATTTTTGTTTTCAATTCGGTTCGATGATACAACCCTGTAAAACAGTTGTTTGAATCTCTGTCCAGGTCAAGATGTCCGTGTACGACCACACTGAGGTCAAAGTTGAATTGGTATTCAATGGAGTAGGCTCAAACTTTTCGAGTTGGTTTGCCAAGGAGCGCCTTTTATCCTCTCCATGGAGTGACCTGACAACAACGGCAGAAACTAATTACTTCTCTATCGCTGGACATGTGTTGAGAGGGTATGTATACATGATGGTAGTTAATCCAGCACACGTAAATTATTTCATTTCAAACACGTAGTTTCCATATCATAACTCCGGCAATAGGTTACAAACAGTGACTGAAACAAACGCTTGGAAGTTTAAATACTGAAAAATAATGTTCGCAAATATTGGGGGAAAAGTTCAGTATGCTAATTTAAAATTTAAATTTAGAAACAAAAGATGGAGAGACAAGTTTGGAGTGAAATTTAAACAGTGTATAGCAGTTGGAAAAGGTTTTACATCACATCGTCCATTTCTCGTGTTATTTTTCTCAAAATGTATTATTTTTTACATCAAACAATGTATGGAAATAAATTATGCCTGCCTCACTCCCGGGGATTGAATGTATACTCAAAATAAACCATGAAAGGACCCCAAAACTGCATCCGACGATTGTGTGTGCGAGCGTGTCTACTCGTTGAAACCGAAAAATTTAAGAAAAGGGATCCGGGGACATTGCTTAATAACAATCAAAGTCCAAGCAATGAAAGAAAGAAAAAACAGTCTTTGATTTACTGGGTTGACAAACATATTTGTCTGGTTGGATGGGATGTTAGTTTATATAAGGGAATTCATTTATTAAGGGAAAGTATTTCTGACGCCATCTTTCATATTTCAAAAAATAAACGTCGGCTGAGATTGCTGATAAATAATTTACTTTTGGTTCACTTTATTATCAGAATTATCTCCCTTGTCATTCTTTTCATACAAACTTTAGGCCACGGCATATCGATCGACGGTTCTTCATCAATAGGAACTATGGCGGCTGTCCCAATGACCTCGGCTGGCTGGTGGTGCTAGATTCAGAAGGGCATTGTCCATGGGAGCAATCACACAGCAGTTATCCTGTCATACTGTACAGCACTCACAACAATGGAGCCAAATGGGCGGAGACACTAAACGGTACACCATATATAATTGTCTTAACAAATAAAACAATACTTCTCTTTGCTAAGTTTATCCAAATCTATAATTTTTCTCGCTCTTCCTACCTTTAAAGGAACATTACAGAATTGGTAAGAAAAAAACTTGTAAAATATACTTTTTGATCACCGATTTACATAAAACTTACACGGTCTGCTTATGGGACACAGATCCAGAAGTAGAACAAGCCAGACATCAACTCACTGATGCGTACCGAACCAATCCAAACTCAAATCACGGGCAATTGGAGTCGAAACTCGAAAACACTTACAAGCGACGAAAGGATGCCGAGATCATAAACCAAATATCCACCGAGATCTCACAACATCATGAAGCAGGTCGTAGTCAAGCAGTCTGGCAAGCTATCAATAAGATCACCGGCAGAAAAGAGCGGCCCAACGCCATCGTTGCTGCTGAATCCATTGAAGATCGGTTGACAAAGATAGCTGGCTATTTCCGTGGGCTCCTGAACATGCAGCCCCCAGATCTCGAATTGCCACCACTCATTCAACTACCATCGGCACCTGTTTTAAATATTGGTGCAATCACAATTGGAGAACTCCACAAGGCCGCCCAACTGACTCCCCCTGGAAAGGCTGCAGGTCCGGATGAGCTTCCATCTGACATTGTTGGCGTTTTACCTCTGCTGGAGATTGTGCTGCCCATCATGAACAGCGTTCTGGCTGGCGACGACCCTCCATTGGAATGGCGTCGATCTGTCATCGTTGCAATCCCCAAAAAGGGGAACAGTACGCAACTCACCAACCAACTCGGACTCAGCCTCATGTCAGTTTATGCAAAACTATTCAATCGCGTGCTATTGGTCCGTCTTCGAGAGCGGCTAGAGACACTAATCTTACCATGGCAGGCTGGTTTCCGACCTAATAGGAACACTGCTGAACAGATAGCTTGTCTTCGAACGGCAATTGATGCGTGCCGCTCCAGGAAGCGGAATCTGGTAATAAACTTTGTCGACTTCTCCAAAGCATTCGACTGTGTCGACCGCGGGGCCCTGAGAAAGATTCTATCATTCTACGGAATACCCACACCTTTCACCAACGCAATAATGTCACTGTACACCAACACAGCTGCATGTGTGCGCACATCCTCGGGTTGCACCGACGAGTTTGACACGACATCTGGTGTGCTCCAGGGTAATACGTTGGCGCCCTACTTGTTTGTCATCGTCATGGACTACATCTTACGCACGTCACTCACCCTAGAAGATGCTTACACTGTGAGGAGACGTATGTCGGCACGACGGACAGCCGTGAAAATCCTACACTTGCATACGCCGACGACGCCGCGCTGATTTCTGATGATCCAGACGCAGCCCAACGCCAACTTCATCGCTTTGAGGTAGCATCAGCCAAAGTAGGTCTGCGCCTGAATGCCAGCAAGACGAAGGTCATGTACATTGGAGACATTCCACACACTACCATCTGTACAACAGCCGGCGTCCCTCTCGCAGCCTGCGACGACTTTTGCTACCTGGGATGCAACGTGGCAGATAGCAGAAGTGCCATTCAGCGACGAAGGCAGCTAGCATAGGTCGCAGCTCGGAAACTCACACCTGTGTGGGATGGAGTAGCCAGCGATAACGCCAAAATGCAGCTCTTTAAGTCCACAGTCGAGGCAGTGCTTTTGTACAGCTGCGATGCTCTAGCGATCACCGACACCATGGCCAAGAATCTCGACGCTTCACACCGTGCTCTCATGCGTTATTGCCTAGGTGTGCACTTTCCAGTACGGCTGTCCAACACAGACTTGTACGCTCGCACATGCGTAGCACCTGCCACAACAACCCTGCTGAGAAGTCGTCTTCGTTTAATTGGCCATGCTCTGCGAAGACCTCAGGTGCCTCTCGCTGCCTTCTTAAATCCAAAAAACCAACCATCTGAACCCTTTCGACAGGGTGGAAGCCTACGCTACACCTACATATCACAGGTTATAGACGACCTCAATGCCATCGGCCTACAACACGACCAGGCTGTTCGTGCTGCCCAGGATCGGCCTGGATGGCAAAAAAAAGAATTTCTAACATTGCAAAGACCCGTGGTCACAACGTCTCGAGCCGAGTTCGGCCCGAGTAGCGTCAACTGTATATAATGATGATGATAGTAGAAAACATCCCTTGAAATATTTCTGTCTGAAATACCATATTTGATGAGAAATAAATCAAATAATTTTCCGATTGGAGTTTATCGCTCAGTGAGCGTTTTATTCGTTTGTTGAATCTATATGATTTCATGCAAATGTGTAATCGGTTTTTCACTATTTTCTCGTGACCCAGATGGCCGATCGATCTCAAACTTCTACAGGTTTGTCAGTTTATGTAAATGGTGGATTACATAAAGTGCTTACACTGCCAGCAACTGTTTTGTTAGCAAAAACCAATTCTGTAATGTTCCTTTAACTTTGTATTTTGCGCTTCCATCTTCTTGTGGTTAAACCAGGTCCTTCCCTCTACCCCGCCCCTTTGTCTCAATTGTTTATCCCTTGCTTTTTCTGTGTGCTTTATGCCGGTCTCTGTATTTCACTTTAATTCTATCCGATTGACTACCTCTGTTACATCACTATACCAGTTTATGTATGTGTTGTGTTGTCATTCGGCCTCCGAGAAAGACTCTGCTAGGGTCGAAACGTCAGGCCATTAACAATTTTTTTGCAAAACACCTATAAGCATGAAAAAACAGACACCCCTGCAAATTACATGTTCTCCAAGCCCTAAATCTAAAAATCTAAACACGAAAATGTCCTTAGTTCTTTTTAGATGAATCTATATCAGGTTCACATTTAATATAAATTTACCTTCAATAACAAAACAATTATTTGCTTCTAAAGCATTTTTCTGAATATTTCAACAAATCTGCCCAATGTTATTCTCTTACAGGGAAAATATTTGGTTAAACTGAACCTGATATTAATTGCACTAGTGCGTTCCTGTAATAAACTATTTGGACATTCAACCTATATAGAGACTGCAATCAACCTTCAAAGTTCCTATTGGCACAAGGCACAGACCGCCATAACTGAATGGTTGAACTTAATTTAAATTATTCCGAATAATAATAATAATAAAGTACTACAATTTCATTTTAAAGGTTTTCCATTCTAACCTTATTCATTTTGGTTGTGCTCCAACGTTCACAACGTTCAACACCTTCTTAGCTATGATCAAGACAGAACGCATCGGGAAATGAACAGTCTTGTTTCATCAAAAAAATTATGATTTGCACTGACCCAGCGTCTAAACACCTCCCTCCCCAACACCCGGAGTGAGAGGGGCAGAAGTTCGGGAAGGCAGAAGTTTGCGGAACTAGACTATTTAAGTAGCAGGTGTACTGAAACAAATAAATAATTTCAAAATATATTTTTGTAAAAAATAAAGAAAGGCTAATGAGGAGGAGAACACTCAAGCAAGTATAAAAGCCATAATTATGATGTGATAAAAATAACTTCTATTTTTTATATGGTGCTTTTTACCGAGCCGTTTGTTTTGTTGCACTTCTTGTTATTGTTTCCAGGTGGAACGTTGGGCAAAGCGGACTACTTGACCATCCACATCGAGACTGAGTGAGACGAGCGTTTGGAGTGAGCGTATCCGCACTGTGCACGACTACTGGTGTCGCAGTAAAATTATATTCACCACGTGTAACACTTTAACATATTCACTTAATAACGTCTTTTTTATCTTAGCATGCACGGATAGGCCCTAGAGTTGACTAGAAAAAAAAGAAGAAGAAGAGAGAGAGAATGTGTTAGTATCGACAGGGAAGGGTAAAGCAACGAATGCTCAATGCTGTACAACTGGGCATTTTTCCGCAAAATATAAGGATATAAAAGCAAATTCTCAATTTTTTTTTTGTGGGGGGGGAATAATGTGTAAAATGCCACTAAAATGTCCTAGATTGCACCAGAGAGTATCTAGGTCCCCGGGTCCTACGCCTTTAAACGAGGCTTATCGTTTGCTCATTCATCTTGTAAAACGCCTTACACTATTAATGCAATTACATCCAAAATAGGGTCTTGAGTCAAACGAAAAAAGACACTATACTCTACAAACACATAGAAGGAAAAAATTCATGTAAGAACAAACAACCCAAAACATTAAATTGTTCGTTTGTTTGGGTTTTTTATTATAAAAAGCAACAATCCACATTCGGTGGAGTGAACTCGAGGAGGTCATTGTGATACAACCATTGACACCTCATCTGCAATCGTCCAAATCAAATGATGGTAGACGTTCGTTATAAAAACGTACATGTATGATAATGTCTCTCTTGAATTGATTTGAAGACATTTGCTGTACAAAGCTAGGTCTGCGCTAAACTTGGCCTTTTTGACGTGTCGAGCTCAAAGGATTTTCGAGTGTTTTCATTGTAATTTTGCCATTAATGTTTTTATGTGTCACAGCTCGAATTGCCATCAAGAAACTTGAATCTTTAGAATTTTTTAACGTGTCCGCCATTTTGATTCACTTTAAGTCCTGCAAACTATTTTCAAAATTTGACGTTTGTCACCGATTCGTTTTAATTGCCACTAGGAAGATAGGCTGTGGAGAGAAAACTAAAGATTTAATGATTTTTCGATGACAATTGATTAATTTAATATTTGGGTTATTTTTTATTAAATTCGCACACCGGTCTATTTTATGCAAATATTCAATTAGTTGGGCTCAGCTAATTATTGGACTAATTTAATGAGGGTGCCCTGGCATGACAGTTTGGAATATAGGGAAAATATCTGTGAAGATAAAACTAAAGATTTCATGATTTTCGATGACAACTTTTGAATCGAAAATGAGGTATTTGCGTGTTTAATCTAGAACTTGTGCAGTAAATTCTCACACGGGCTGTAATTATGTAATTGTTTAATTAGTTGGGCCGAGCTAATTAGTGGACTTAATCAATGGGGGGGGCGCCCTGGCATGACAGTTTGGGAAGACACTGTGAAGAAAAATAAAAAAGACTTCATGATTTTATGATGACAACTTTTCAATTGAAACGAGGACAAACATGAACATTTGGTATTCCGTTCGGACTAACAATGACGGTCGTTGACTAAGATTTTTGAAATTTGGTGCTGGCACTAAATTTAGTGCTGAGTTCAGCTTGAACCTACACTCGATGAACAGCATTCCTATCGATAGTGTTTGATTACCCTGTGATTTAGTAAAGTACCATAGGCTCTAAACCAAAGTGTTTTGTTTTTTTGTTTGTTTTTAATTTGGGGCCAAAAGAATAAATGTAAAGTAGGCCTATTATACTTAAAGCGCATTACGGACGTGACCTTTTGCTTGAACTTACTTTATTAAGTCCAATCCACTTGCGTCGCGATCGTTGAACCCAAACTGCTGCTGGCAGTGGTGTCCAGGATGCTTGCAAATCCCTGTAGGATTTTCCACGTGGGCACAACAACGAATCTGACACACAACGTTTATGAATGGATCTGCATACCACTCAGCATGACTCTGTTCAGTTGGACAACCAACAGCAATAACAACAACTCTCTACACGGGGCTGATGCTCAAAGTAACATAAAACTGCTTAATATATTATTAATGTCAACACATTTTTAACTTTCGTGTATGCATTACTGTTCTAACCGATAATTTATGATAACAACTTTCAAGATAACAACGCGTTCTTATTGCAAAACTATGGTGGCCCCAAAGGGACAATCAATCACCGCAAAATAAACTTTTTTCGAGTTTTGTCACCAATAATATGTCTTTGCAAATATTTGCCACAACTTTGCAAAAAGCGCAAGTCGATGGATAGGTCGTTTAATGTATCCAACCATTCATTTGATGTCGATGTCGGGGCAAGAGGGCGGGGGCTTTTGCCCATTGAATCCCCCTTCCCCTACACCACCGCAACGACGGTTACGCCTCTGATCGGGAGCGCGGCACGACAACGCTCTACTACCGCTGATGTCAATGGACTATGCATAATTGTAATAATTTATGGGCCAAGAGTACATATACAATTTCATATTTACTGTAGGCATTTTGCTGACTCCAGCCATGTTTACATTGACATTAAGTTGTGACAATCCACCCACGATCCCGATCGCAGAAATCCAAACTTCCTCTGGTTTTGAAGGCTATAGAATTACGAACAGGATCGTGGTATACGCTTGCTTTACTTTAGATTTTAGTACAAAACATAACAATTTTAGGATTAGGGCTTTAGAAAAAATACGTAGCTATTGACAAGATGAACGGTTATTTGACCACTTGGTATTATAGTTTTCTGGATGAGCTCTTCAGAGCCTGGCCACTGTTAAATATGTACATGTAAAAGGTAAATACTGTGTAAAGTAATAATAATCTTGTGAAAATAAACAATGAAGTTGACTGCCAATCTGCTCAGTGGTAAAGTGGCAATAAAAAAAACCTACCTTAGTTTAATCATAAACGAAATAACATTGGAATTAGTAGAAAACCAAGTCAACGATGTTCTTGGTTTGTTAAAACACGTGTAACCAAAAATTACCGGGAAAACTTGTACCACAAACGTTTATGAGCTGGTTTAAGAGAACAAAGGTTTGAAAAATTGTTCTTTAAAACTAACCGGACGCCATTCAACCGGTGCAGTTAGTGGCTCCGGGCGTTGGCTTCTATACACCTCAAGTAATGTACTCTTTGTAATGTAATCTTTGTTAATAAGAAACATATATAATAAATGTAAGTGTCAAAATAGTCATTATTTACAGAATGAAGTCATTTCTGCCTCAGATCCACTCATTTGGTTTACTTTATGGAAGCATAACATGAGACAGAGGGATTTGAACAAAGTATGAATGCGTGATCGTTCTCTGTCACTCTCGTATCAGGCAGGACGAGTGAACCATTTCAACAAATTGTAGCTAAATCACACTAATATGAACATATATCATGGTTCATTGGGTGTTGTGAACAGCCGATAGATGAACAATGAACTGTCACCCAGAACGGACCATTAAATTGGTTATATTAATTAGGGAAATAATCGTACCACAAAGATGTATGTGCACTGGCAATTGTTCTCAAATTGGACCCTAATAAACAACTGACAATGCCAACAAACCACGTCAAATATTTTCAACAGATGTTGAGATACTACAAATGGCGTCACGCAAGTTAGGTGTGTTGAAATGTCATCCGTTCATTTATACTTCCCTTCCCCACCGTTCTTTTTTTATAAAATTAATTATAAAATCATGTAGGGCCTACTTGAAATGTTTCCATACCCTCACTGCAGCAATCCTGTTGTGTTGGGCATGCAGTTCTTAATTCACCCTGCATTCGCTTTAAGCAATTGAGAAAACTTAACCCAATTATGAGTATGGAAATAGGATAACCGTTGTACACAGTCACCTAAAAAGTTCAATGCTGAGCGGTTTGTTTTTAAGGTAGCTTGCCACCTCTCCTGCACTCCCCTTCCCATCTCTTCCCCCATCCCCGGAAAAGATATTTTACCTCACACGCATCAAGAATCGATGCGTCCTCATGACAATTTGTTATCAGTTTGACCCTCTACCACGTAAAAACCCTGCATGACACCATTAACAAAAAAATCCACACGCTTACACCATCGAACTGTGATCTACTTTCCGTTTGTATTTGACGTAAATAATTTTTTGGGAGAACCCAATCACTTTCAAATGGCCCAATACCTTTAAATAACGACCCTTTTGACTAAATAAAACAAGTTCAAGCACATTTTTTTTTAGACGAGCACACATTTGTCTTTGCGTAGATTTTTATCACATGGTTCAATTTACCTAGCAGTGGCCATTAGCCCCAATGATAAAAAAAATTGCTGTAATTCCTCAGGGAATTCCGGGAGAGCTGGTCATTGGTGGATTTTGTGTGTGTGAAAAAGATCCCGGATAGTAACAAGACATTTACCATGCTATTTGGCTAGGTGTATATGGGGAACCTGGAATATTTTTGGCGGAGTACTGAATATTTAATTAAAAACGGACTGTTGATCAGTACGATGGTATCACGCAGGGTTTATTAATCAAATTAAGAACCCAACCCCACCCCAATGAGATCGAAAAAACGCACAAATGAATGGTTCGATCATTAAAAGTCCACCCTCCCCCTAAATTGTGTCTTTTCCACCCAAAGAAAATGTCTCCACCTCCACCCCCTGATGAAAATGTCTGGTTACGCCTCAGCTGAGTTTGTTCTTAAAGTGCCCATAGAGAATCGTTGTTGTTGTATTTGCTTGGTCAACTGAAACGAGTTATGCGAGTGGTATACGCAGGTCCATTCGTATGTGTTAGACGTCAGACTCTATGTTGTGCCAATGGATGAAAAGTTCAACATGACTTCGCAACCGCCTTGAAATCCGGTGATAGTCTGGTTTCTACGATCAAGAACGTTGGTGGATGTTCACCACGGATTGTCACTGTAGTTTGTTTTCAAACTGGCTGGAGTCAGCGCTAGGCGACGTATGTAATGTGTGGTAAGTACAATTATTAATTTTCTTATAAAATACTCTTTCGCCCATAAAATTAATATCATTGGTAACCCTTGGGGTAGTTCTGCAACGCGCAGGATATTCAAAAGCATGGGGTGCTTACTGCTCATCGTAGTATTGGTTCAAGCCGTTACTTTATTATACCTTGTTATAAGTTTTTTTGCTACTATTCGCCAGTTGAAAAAACCTTGCCAACAGAGGGCGTAGTCATTTACTTCCAGCGACAAAATGCAAATCGAGATGGATCGCCTCATAATTCCGATTTGAACACAACGTAGTGTGTAGTTGGTAACTTTCCTTCTTTTAAGAAATGCGAGATTCATTATGTCCGATCTGTTATGTGTCATGATTAATTTGGTATGACTTACTTCATTATAAGAGTAGATGAAGTTGAAAACCTATTTACTCCTTATGTAGGTATGAAAAGATATCACTGAGGAAGGCACTCGTGGATTTATACACTGTTTATATCCAACCAATTTAATACAAGTTTAGCAGATCAAGTTGTACTTAAACGTTTTCTTCAAATATATTGTCCTCATGCCTAGTAGCATATGCCTTTGAACCATAAAAGTCTGGCCTTGTACAGTATAATGAAATGGGATATACATCATTAATTGTATACGTGGTACAATGCTCATCAAACGCTTGCCAGTATACATTGTTTGGTTATCAGCCGTTATGAACAAAATGCAGCTGGCTCTTTGCCTTGATAACAAATTTAGCACCTCTCAGTCAAGAAAAAAGAAAATCAGAACAAATTGCATATAAGAGCTTATGATAAAAAAATTATTTAATAAGTAAAATGAAGCCCTTCAAGGGAAGCATGTATATGTACAATAGGAATGCATGCATATTGCAGAGGGATGAGAATTTAAATTTTTGTTTGAATTCATAACTTTTTTGTCAAAGTGATGGTGAAAAAAACATTTTAGTCGCTACTTTACTAGCGCTGTACTTTAAAAATAGACACGCAAAATCTCTATAAATTTTTATCTCCAGGGGTTACCAAATGGTGGAAGTGTCATCATTTCAACATATCTTGCAAAATGTTGATCCTACTTTTAGTCCGCTTTTTACCCCCAAATCCTGGCTAAAGGGATATTGTCGTTGCAAACGGCGTCCGTCGGTCAGTCGGTCCGAGCGGACTCCAATCTGCCCTTACAAGATAGACATTGTTGGGTGATTTCTAGGAAAGACCCGTAGTTGTGTGGGTTTTTTTTTTTTTTTGTATGTTGGGGGTTAACCCCACAATAAATATAACGGGAAAGATTACAGAAAAGGGATAATAGGAAACACATGTGGAAAGCCCACATTGTCCCTCTACTAAAGATGTCCGTCCAGCTTTCGATAGTATAAAAGGACATTTGACTATGTGCCTTGGGTTTGGGTTGTCCTTGGGGAAACCAAAGTTGGGATTGTTTGGGGGTGAGAAGGTCAAAGGCCAAGGTCTGGTGAGTTAAAGGTAAATGGTTCCGGACCGATACTTCAGTTAAAAGTGCCATTTGGTCTCGCAAATTGGGTGGAGAGGCCGCTTGGGAGAGGAAAGTTGCAGTTGTTTTAGGGTGAAAAGTGAAAGGTCAAGGTCACATTGGTAAGTTGAAGTCACTAGATAAGTTGTCAAGGTTACAGTGCTCGTTTGTAGAAACATGGTTTGGTGATATCTTTGATTAGCTAGAATGTATTAAGTGTTGAGGGGTTTCAACAGCATCGTCGTTAGTTTTTTTTACACACTATTTTCAACTTTACAGGCCGATAAATACTATAGAATCGTCAATCAGGCCCAAACGTTGGCGGTTATATAGTTTGTTGTGTGGTTATATTGTTTTGTTTTCCCCAGAAATGGGATAAACCAAAGATTATTAGTTCCCCAACAATGACCACAGTAGTAAAACGCGATTTCATTGTATTTGATTATGTCAAAATAAACAATCCTGCAAATGGTTATAGCATTTGGGGGAAAATAATGAAATTATGGGGTAAAAATGTATTTATTTTTTTATTGATATTCATTTACAATCTTTTATTTCTGTAGAAATCTCTTCATCTATCAGCCGTTCATAACAACCGAATTAACCATGATGTAAGTTCCTTAGTGAGCAATAAAAACTGTAATTGATTAACATATTGACTCTTCCTTCAGAGAACGAGACTGAAGGGGGACGATCACGCGTCGACTCCTTGTTCTTTGACCCTGGGGTAAAATACTTTCGGGAAAAGGGGAGGGGAAGAGGGAGAAGTGGCAAGCTGCCTTCAAAGAAATCTTCGTCTTTTTTTAAATATTAGTCAAAACAAAGTCCCGGGTGTGTTCAACGTAGTTGAGTATATAATGGAATCTCGAGAGGTTTAGATGGTTTAATTATTTGTTAGGTAGCCAGAATACATACGTGTCTAAAACATAGAACACAGGCATCGATTTCAAAATGAGCTGAACTGAAATGCATGTCAATCTTAAAGGAACATTACAGAATTGGTTTTTGCTAACAAAACAGTTGCTGGCAGTGTAAGCACTTTATGTAATCCACCATATACATAAACTGACAAACCTGTAGAAGTTTGAGATCGATCGGCCATCTGAGTCACGAGAAAATAGTGAAAAACCGATTACACATTTGCATGAAATCATATAGATTCAACAATGAATAAAACGCTCACTGAGCAATAAACTCCAATCGGAAAATTAGTTTATTCATTTCTCATCAAATATGGCATTTCAGACAGAAATATTTCAAGGGATGTTTTCTACTATCATCATCATTAGACCGTGTAGGTTTTATGTAAATCTGTGATCAAAAAGTATATTTTACAAGTTTTTTTCTTACCAACTCTGTAATGTTCCTTTAAATTCTAAACAAAGTTTGACGTCACAATGCAAATCGCCATGACAATACTTGCCTAGACTCAAATTAAAAATTGCCCGCTAACACGACATCATTCCAAAGGTATGCGACAAAGCATATGCAACAAAATTCACGACATTGCAATGTATTCGCATACGTCTGCGCGCAAATTTGCAAATAATGTCTGGTCATCGCATACGCATGCGTACATAATTATGTGTAGACTTGTGGACAAGTCGTTGAATGTCTGACGCAGTGATAGCGAAACGGCTCTGTCGCAACTATCTTGAGATACTGCTGCTCTGCTCGAGGCTACTGCGATTAACGTGGCGCACAATGAGACTGCCTGAACGCGTCCTTTTTATCTGGGGGGTTGGTAATAATTTCAAATGCTGTAAATGCTGTCCCTCCCGGGCCACCATACAAACATACCTCCACTGAAAGATATCGTAGTGCGATAGGTGTGTTAAGCAAGTATTGCTCTAATACGATCATTGGTGTTTATGAATACAAGAACGTGTTGTGTGTATAAACGTTTTCGACGAACTCGCAGAAATACGGTTATTGTTCGATTCAAATCGTTGCGAGTCTTGTTGTAGTTAAATCATGGCATACGACATCTCTGTGAAACTCGCCACCTTGCTGATTCTACACACGCTATCGCGAATACTTTTGGTTTGCGGACAATTCACTCCATGGTGTGGTATCATTGACTATGCTTTGGTTGGCCGGAACTATACGACCATAAATGCTACCAAGAATCAAAAGCTGTGTTACCAGGCCTGCCTGAAGGATTCACCTAGATGTAAATCTGCAAATTACCGGCCTAAAGACCAAGAATGTGACTTGAACTGTGCCTCACACTTCGATGTTTGTATGGTTTGGAGACTGGTTGAGCAGCCTGGGTCTCTCTACACCTTTACGGCATCTGAGGTAAATATATATATTTTTTCTTGATTGTCTTTTTGATGTTTAGGTAACTTGTTTTCCGTAGGCCCTACATACCTTTCCAGTAGGACGTGGCTAGGCATGATTTTTTAACAAACTGCAAACTCGGTCATATTTTAATCATCTGCAGGAGCGGTTTTCGTATCTGTGTGCCTGTTAAAGTTCTTCTGGTTTTACGAGTCGCAGCTCTGAAATGAGAAATTTATTCTCAGTGGTTATCAAGTCATCAACATAAAAAAATATTGTAACGGGCTGTGTTGGTCTAACAGTGGATTTTGACATGGACAGATAAGGAGCAAGAAACGGACAACTATATAGGAAAACTGTAACGCTTTTTCTCTGATTCTTTTTCTCGATTCTACCGCAAAATTGATGGGCTCAACGTGAAAATTGATTCTTTGATCGATGCCATGCCGACAAAAAATGTGAGACCTCGGCATGTGTGAGCAATTTTACTAGTTTTACTGTATCGTACTAAACCGTACCTGGTTTTAAATAACATGTCATTTGGAATGATGTTCATAAGTAAACATTGAATACTATTTTTTAGAATTCGCCACGTCTCAGTCTAAATTGGCCTAGGGCAATCAACTGAAGACTTAAGCAGGTGTTTTTTTGTTTGTTTTTTTTTTTTTTTTTTTTTTTAACGAATGTAGATTTAACGAAGGGCCACCGGGCGCGCACTCTTAATTTCACCACAGGAAGAATAACCCTGATCGTTCTTCTCGTACAATGCCTTATTATACTCTACATGAAATTACAGCCTTGCTTTTGAATGCCGTTTCTTATAATAGCCGACCGATCCTCCGATCGTTTCTACCCTTGCTCTATGTTTCTACATACATAACAAGGGTGTGGCACACGGTCACATTCGCAGGTAGTTACTTGAAATACCACCCCTTCAGTCATTGAAAGTGACTCTCTGTTACATCGGTGTGACTGCACTTAACTTTATGCACCGTTGTTCAATTCGTCAAGGATCAAACTTGATTTAGGCCTACGTACATAAACCAAGGTCAACGCTCCCTGGCTCCGTGCCTGCCTACTCACCCATTCTCACAGGACAACTTCAAATCCCGGTGTTTATTATGAGAACCTTCGTTATATTTCCTTTTAGTCTAGTCAATCTTGAAACCCTTCAAAACAAAGTATCAAAAAAGTAGAAAAAGGGAGTACAGGAAATATGCATAATTTGCCGTTTTCGCCTCTATTTTCACTTATGTATGTGTGCACACGCCCTGATAGTTGTAGAATTGATATCATTGTCACCTACAATTTTTAGGCAAACTGCTTTTGAAACCAGGAAACCCTCCCAAACAAAATATCAAAAATATTCAAAGTATCAAAGGTGCCAAAATATTTTAATAAAATTTTTAATTAAAGTTAAAAAACAAGAAATGCAATATCGACTTCTCCTTTGAGTGATGTTTGATGCATTGGACCGGGCACCACTGGGTCAGAAGATGTTAGAGAGGTTCCAAACTTTACAAAATTATTATGCCTAGCCCGGTCTCAAACATTCTGAAAAACGAAATTCGTCCCACTTTGAAAGCTTAACATGTGCATGATATTACAAGGTTTTAATAAACAAAAGCATCTCTAGGTTTTCCAGTTGTGGTGAACATGGCTGAAGCGTTTTCTTGGTCACCAATTTTAAGTTTTTGGTTTTTTTATTTGACCGCGTGATTGTACACCGTTATCTTGCTCTAAACTGTTGAAACAGAGCTGCTGCAAATTGGTTCTGATGCCGGGCCGCTGCGCGGCACACACGGTCATGATTTTTTGAGGTGTTCGTGCAGCAGCGCGAACAACTCTTTGTTAGGTGTTCGGAGCGAAGCTCGGAACAACTCTTTGTTTTTGTTCGTTTTTTTTTTTGAGGTGTTCGTGCAACAGCACGAACAACTCATTGTTTTTGTTCGTTTTTTTTTTTTTTTTAGTTTTACTTATTCTTCTCAGTGGGCTTTGTCCGCAAGCAAACGCATGCTTGTAAACCTTTGATCAACTTGAAACTTCATGTGAAGTTAGAACATAAATAGCAGAAGCCGAGTAAGTTGTGACGTCATGATTACGTCATCAGGTGTCAAATTACAAGCCATTTAAGGTCAAAAAGTGACCTCATGCCTATGCCTGTATGTCTCTGAATAATAAAGTTACACAATCCAACTTTGGGCATATGATACACAAAGACATGGGCAACATTTGAAAAGTTAACGCAAAATTCACATGACCTTTACCTACGGTCGTACCGGAAGGTCAAAGTTTGCCTTTGTGTAATTCTTTAAAAAAACACTTTCTCGGTAAAATTATTAACTTCAGTATATCTGATCAACTTCAAATTAATACCACATTAGGACATGGATAAAACCTCCACCAGGTAGTTGTGACGTTATGATGACGTCATCAGGTGTCAAAATACACTAAAACAAAGTTTAATACTTCATAAATTCATAACTCGAGAAGTACGTTAGCTATTATTTCAATCTATACATCATCGGGGAGGTCTTGAAAAATGTAGCAATTACAACACAAAGTGTTACACCATTTGACCTTGACTTCCTGTTTCAACCGGAAGTTGAAAGTTTCAAATTTCATACTTTAAGAAATAGTATGGGGGTTGAACAAAGAAAAATTGACTAGAGCGGGATTTGAACCAACGACCTCCGGATTAACGTACCGGCGCTCTACCACCTGAGCTATCTAGCCCTATATTGGCGGTCTCCCTATTTTGTCAATATCTTTGTTCGGGGGTGCCAGTCAGAAGCACAAAGATATTGACAAAATAGGGAGACCGCCAATATAGGGCTAGATAGCTCAGTTGGTAGAGCGCCGGTACGTTAATCCGGAGGTCGTTGGTTCAAATCCCGCTCTAGTCAATTTTTCTTTGTTCAACCCCCATACTATTTGAAATTTACCCAGTCAGTTTCCCTTGTGGTTTATTACTTGACATTTAAATTGAAAAAGTCGCATCCCCTCAAGGTGATCCCGTGGCTGCTGCTTCCCAGGTTGTATCGTAAACTTGGGTGTGATCCCTGTCTACACGGCAGTTAACGGTTGTATGGCTTCTGACTGGCACCCCCGAACAAAGATATTGACAAAATAGGGAGACCGCCAATATAGGGCTAGATAGCTCAGTTGGTAGAGCGCCGGTACGTTAATCCGGAGGTCGTTGGTTCAAATCCCGCTCTAGTAAATTTTTCTTTGTTCAACCCCATACTATTTGAAATTTACCCAGTCAGTTTCCCTTGTGGTTTATTACTTGACATTTAAATTGAAAAAGTCGCATCCCCTCAAGGTGATCCCCTGGCTGCTGCTTCCCAGGTTGTATCGTAAACTTGGGTGTGATCCCTGGCTACACGGCAGTTAACGGTTGTATGGCTTCTGACTGGCACCCCCGAACAAAGATATTGACAAAATAGGGAGACCGCCAATATAGGGCTAGATAGCTCAGTTGGTAGAGCGCCGGTACGTTAATCCGGAGGTCGTTGGTTCAAATCCCGCTCTAGTAAATTTTTCTTTGTTCAACCCCCATACTATTTGAAATTTACCCAGTCAGTTTCCCTTGTGGTTTATTACTTGACATTTAAATTGAAAAAGTCGCATCCCCTCAAGGTGATCCCGTGGCTGCTGCTTCCCAGGTTGTATCGTAAACTTGGGTGTGATCCCTGTCTACACGGCAGTTAACGGTTGTATGGCTTCTGACTGGCACCCCCGAACAAAGATATTGACAAAATAGGGAGACCGCCAATATAGGGCTAGATAGCTCAGTTGGTAGAGCGCCGGTACGTTAATCCGGAGGTCGTTGGTTCAAATCCCGCTCTAGTCAATTTTTCTTTGTTCAACCCCCATACTATTTGAAATTTACCCAGTCAGTTTCCCTTGTGGTTTATTACTTGACATTTAAATTGAAAAAGTCGCATCCCTCAAGGTGATCCCGTGGCTGCTGCTTCCCAGGTTGTATCGTAAACTTGGGTGTGATCCCTGTCTACACGGCAGTTAACGGTTGTATGGCTTCTGACTGGCACCCCCGAACAAAGATATTGACAAAATAGGGAGACCGCCAATATAGGGCTAGATAGCTCAGTTGGTAGAGCGCCGGTACGTTAATCCGGAGGTCGTTGGTTCAAATCCCGCTCTAGTCAATTTTTCTTTGTTCAACCCCCATACTATTTGAAATTTACCCAGTCAGTTTCCCTTGTGGTTTATTACTTGACACTTTAAGAAATATTCATACTTTTTACACACACACTACTCACAGATTTTACATCATGTTATAGGTCCAAAGGCGTTCTCAAACTTTGCCACAGAGATGTTACCTATTTGACCTTCACTTCCGGTTAAAATCGGGTATGCATTGACACGCTGTTAAACCGCGGGAAAATAACCGCACTGAAAACACACACAATCCGTGATCTATACCAGTTGCAATGTGAGCGGCTTTTCGTTCTATTGACCGCAAGGGGGCGAAGTCCAAACATGCTTGTACTCTAGTCTCTGTTCAAGGTTCACGCATCCTGATTTCGGCAATAGCTTTGTTAGTCTCTAAAACAGCCGTCTATGCAAACCTCGCTAACAATCAAAAGCTTGTTTAGACTTTTGCTAAATTGTGCAGCTTGTAATGCTTTTACGAAGAGTTATTCTTGGCCACTAGAAATAACCATAATACAATGTATTTTCATGATAATTAACGATTCGCAAATAATAATTATTAACATTTATGTTTCATTAGGGATTTCGGCCAACAGCCGAACAACTAGTGTTATTGCTCTGTTTTTTAGGTGTTCGGCCAACATCCAAGCAACTATTGTTATTGCTCTGTTTTTTTTTCTTTCTGGGTTTTCTTCTTCGCAAAAAGAAAAGCTTGTATGAACTTAAACTTACCGTGTACAGAGATCTTTGAGACTAGATGAATCCGCAACTTGTTTGGAATGATGACGTAATTGATAACGTCATTACGTTAAATAAACGTTAACTAATTTGAAAAATTCATATCTTGAGAACCATGTATGTTTACATACAGGATCTTTGATGCATATGAAAGGTCTTGTAATGTTGTACACATTGTATGCAAATTGTGACCTCATTTGACCTTTACCGGAAGTTAAATTAAAAATTATGTTTTGGGGCCCAAGAGCCTAAGTGAATAAAAATATGAAAAAAAACTTTCAACGCATAATATTTTGTTTAGCTCATGAGCATTTTATATGATATATGACGTCATAGCTACGTCACAACGGCAATCGTTAACGAGGTCGAAATTTTTTTAATTTTGCTATCTCCAAAAATTAAAGATTGTACGGACTTGAAACTTACTATATACCTAGACCACAGTGTGTACATGACAAAATACATTTGTTTTTGAATTACGACGTCACCAATGACGTCATTACATTAAATTGAAGTTTTATATTAAAAATAATCATATCTCAAGAACCATGCTAAATACATAATATGTGCACCATATGAAAGCTCTTAAGGTATTAAACAAATCTTACCAACATTGTGACCCCGTTTGACCTTTACTTTACTAAAGCACAATTTTTTCATCATGACGTCATCGGGTGTCAAGTTACAGTAGTTCAAAGCTTATTACTTTAAATATCATATCTCCTGAACTGCATGTCATAAAGTCGTAATATTTGTGCTGTCTTGTAGCTTACAACACTTGTGACATTTTGTTCAAATACATGACCCCACGTTGACGTTTCCTTCTAGTCCAAACAGGAAGTTCAAATATTAGAAATCATATTTCTTGAACCACATGTCATGAAGTCTTAATCTTTGTGCTGCTTGCTAGCTTAATACACGTTTGACATTTTATTCCAGAAGCATGACCCACTTTGATCTTTCCTTCCGGTCCAAACAGGAAGTTCTAACTATACGAAACTCTATCCTCTGGTCAAGGTTCTCCTAACCTGATTTTGGCAATAGCTTTGTCAGTCTTTAAAACAGCCGTCCATGCAAACCCCGCTATCAATCAAACGTCAGGATTTTATTCATATGCTTTTTTAGAATTTTGCTAAAGTGTGTAGGTTGTTAGGCACGCCACAAAACAGTAATGGCACCACATTCCACTCAATGCAATAGCTCTCGCGTTGACTACAACACTGACCCCATTGATAGCCGAACACCTCGTGTTTGTTTGGACGAACACTTGCGCTCTAGTTTTTTTTGTTTGTTTTTTTTTAGTTTTTCTTCTTCTCAGTGGGCTTTGTCCACAAAAAACGCATAGTTGCGAGGCCTATATCAACTTGAAACTTTACATGTAGGTAGATTGCAACTAGCAGATGATACAGAAGTTGTTGCGTCATGATGACGTCATCGGGTGTCAAATTACAAGCAATTTAAGTTCAAAAAGTGACGTTATGCCAATGCCTGTATGTCTCTGAATATTATAGCTACAATATTCATATTTGGGCATATGATAGACCAAGACATGGGCAACATTTGAAAAGTTAACCTTAAAATCGTATGATCTTTACTTCCGGTCGTTACCCTTGGTCGAAGTTTGCCTTTGGTTTTTTTCTTGAAAAACATCATTTTCGGGCTTGTCTACGGCATAACTCCAGATTGAAATTGAATTTAACATTGAAACTCATCAGACATTTGAACCTCAATATCAAGACAACACAAACTTGATGATGTCATGATGACGTCATCAGGTTTTGAATTACAATAAATCAAAGTTTAATATTTGTAAAAAATCATAACTCGTGAACCGCATGTTGGATTTTTACAATCGACACATCATCGGACAGGTCGTTGAAAGTTCAACAAACCCTACACAAAACTTGACCCATTTGACCTTTACTTCCGGTTCAAATCGGAAGTTGAAAATTTCAACAATTCGTATCTCAAAAACTACCAATTATTTTAGTTTATTTTTTGTATCAAGGTGTGGAACAATAAGCCTGCTCAAACTTTTGCACTCAGATGACAATATTTTGACCTTTACATGAGGTCGAAAAAGGCGCACGTTTAAGTTGACCCACCGTGACCACGCACGATAGTGAAACTGAAAGAACACATGTAGACATACGAACGTGCGCCTACACATCGCATGCATTGAAGGCTATGCGTACCGTGGCGTGTTCTGCTCGACTGATCACAGGGGGGCAAAGTCCATTTGGCATAGGCTATACATAGAGCAAGGCTGTATGGGCTGTTAGTCTAATCCAAGTGTGAGCATTTTTGTCACATAACAAAAGACACACTTCCAAAGATCACACAGCCTTCAAACTTCGCACATAGTTAGCTCTTCAGTTGTAGAAGACACCGCTTTCTTGACGTCGTAATGACGTAATCAGGTGTTCAATTACATTAAAAAAATTAATATATTTGAAAAATTAATAACTTATGAACCGTGCATCGGAATTTTACAATCTATACATCATCGGAGAGGTCTTTGAAAAATAAACAAACGCTACACAGAGTGTGGACTCAATCGACCTTGTCTTTCGGTTGAAAGCGGAAGTTAAGTAGTAACCTTAGCATTTATTTCCTGTGTAACAAATGTACTTTCCGTGAAAAATCAAAAGCTATCAACAATCTTTTCATCGATTTAATTAAACACTGACCCAATTGATAGCCGAACACCTCGGTGTTTGTTCGTACAAACACTAAATTCTAGTGTTTTTTTGTTTTTGTTTTTGTTTTGTTTTTTGGGGGGTTTTTTGTTGTTGTTTTTTTGGGGGGGGGGGGCTTTTGATGTATCGAGCCATTACTGTGCAGTTTGTTCGATCTCATTCGGCAGGGTTGTGAGCGGGTGGGCGCCACCCTGCCCCTGCCCTGGTTGCGCCACTGCCAAACAATGATGTTTGCCCATGTACTGTAATTCGCATTATTATACAAACCATTTTATGAGTGCGTGTTGTTGTGGTGTACGCGTTTACGTACGGCTGCCGGACTGGCTGGCTACGTAGGAACTGTGTGTACTTGTGGGGTTTGTTATACATTGTGGGATTTGTTATACATTGTAGGGTTTGTTATACATTGTGTGGTTTGTTATACACTGTGGTTTTTTTTTTTACATTGTGTGGTTTGTTATACATTGTGTTTTTTTTTTACACAGTGGGGTTTGTTTTACATTGTGGGGTTTGTTATACATTGTGGGTTTGTTATAAATTGCGGGGTTTGTTATACATTGTTGGGTTTGTTATAAGTTGTGGGGTTTGTTATAAATTGTGGGGTTTGCTCTACATTGTGGGGTTGTTATTTTGGGGTTTGTTAAACAACTTGGGCGTTGTGGGGTTAACATAAGTAATCTTGGAGTTGTCGTCTTCTTATTTGTATTTTTATATGCAGACGACAAATAAATAAACTCGCATAATAGTAAACGCAAAGATTCCTTATCACATGCCACTTTATTGTGAGTCCTCGAGCGATCCAGTCTTCGAAAAAACCCGGTACATCAATAAGTTAAGATTTCTGTCGAAACTATGTTCGATAAAAACAGACGTAGATTTGCAGCGCACATTTTACCAGGGGTATTTTTTTAAATGTTGTTTTATGTATATAACTGTAATTTAAAAATATTTATTTCACTATTTGTTATAAGCAAGGAGAGGAGGGTCTTCAGATGCCATTTTCTCGGTTTTGACAGGGTTCAAATGAAAACGTGTAGTTGAGAATTGTTATTGGTATGAACTTTACAATCAGTGAGCTTTTGACTGATTGTTTTTTATGACATTTATATTTTATTTGTTTACTTTATTATAACAATATTTTGCGGTTGAGAATCATTTTTGAAATATTGATGTGGAGTTTTTTCCCTCTTTAGATGATGGGATGCGACATTCACCCTGACACAACGGATGCCGATGTTTGTGATATCAAGAACAATGCACCTTCTTGTCAAAATGATCAAGGTAAGACCCGTTTCTAACGTCACGCAAGTCGAGCTCAAATAATCCGCTCCTGCCATGTCGAGCTTAAATAATCTGCTCCTGCCATGTCGAGCGCAGGTAATCTTCTCTTGCCATGTCGAGCTCAAATAATCTGCTCCTGTCATGTCGAACTCAAGTAATCTGCTCCTGCCATGTCGAACTCAAGTAATCTTCTCCTGCCATATCGAACTCAAATATCTTGGTTGTGTTTTAACATCGTTCGGCAAGGTGGAATTGCGGATAGTAGTTGAATTTGGTCAGGTGTTAGATAGAGCCTCCTGACTCAACAGTTACTGCCGCTACTCACTGTTCCAAAGCTGGCATGTGTCTGTAATTACCACTTCTCATCATTACCACTTCTCTTACAACGTCGCTTCAATCCATTTGATATGATTGAGTTTTAAAATTCGCAAGTAAAAGTACTATTTAGCCAAAAAATTGTATACAATAATAATCGAAAGATAAAATTTTGCTCTTGACTAGGAGAGGGGCTGGGGTAAAGCCTCCCTCCCCATCCCCCCGGTTATACCACTGACGGGTAAAGACCTAAATTACATTACGCATATCCTCACCTCCACTCGTAGATATAGAGTGCTCCCAAACGGTAGCAGTGGAAGTTTTACTGTGACCAGCACCTCCCCCACCCCACCAGCCCAACCCCCCTACCCCGCCCTCCAATCAACTTTCGCAGCATCCATGACTTATTTTACATGGCAAAATATTAAGCCAAAAAAAATAAGATTTTACAAATAACAACACTTTACTTTTGTACTCAGGTCTTGAATGGCAATTGGTCTTCAAAGGGGTTGCTGGTACGGGAATTAAGCTGTATGATCTGTGGACTAACACGACCTGGGATGGAAACTTGGGGTCCCACGGGAACTATCGAGACCAAACACTGTACAATGCTTGGAAGAATGGAGGGTTGAAAATCAAACAGGTGAGTAAATTTCATGAATAAAAAGTGTGGTAAATTATTAACATTGCTTATGTTTAGAGCGTCTATTTATATTCGCTCGCTTGGCCCTTGTCGGGGGTTAATTGTGTGACTTGACCGGCGAACGTCTGAGACTAGAAAACGCACAGGAAAGAAACCATTCTTATTAACTAATTTTTTTTTTTTTTTTTTTTTTAGTTGTTAGTTGTTCATTTATTTAAAATTGTGTTAAAATAAAAAATTGTGTAAAATGCCGTTTTATTTGATGCTCTTTCAGAGCAAAATTTGATACATAACTCATCGAACATCTTTAGAATTTTTGCGCCAGTCAAAAGGCCAAATTTACTGCCATTTTGACTGAATATCATCGCAATTCAGGAAAAAACTGAACATTATCTGTACAAAACTTGCCGACCATAATATTTGAAATTTGACGTCATCCAACATTTTTGGAGTTTGGCAAAAATTGCACTTGAAGGGTTCTAAAAACAGTGGAATTTTACTCCATTTTTATGTGAGGTTAGAGACTTGTAACGTTTTTTGTCCAACTTTTTATAAGGACACTATCTATTTGAAAGTGAGTGCATCACAAATTTGAATTTTAACTCACAGTCACTCTTTAACAACTTTTTTCTACTATTGGTTCTTCTCTAGCCAGCCAATTTCTACAAACGAATGCTCAATTTCTGACTACTTACGAAACTTTGAAAAACAAATTGACTTTTTACGCAGCCATGATAAACCTTATAATTTCTGAAGCCAACCAACCTTTTGGAAATCTACTTAAGAATGGTGTAGGCCTAGATATCAAAGGTATACTGGAACATGAGTCGCCACGTTTTCAAACACAAGGAAAATATTACTATACGTATACCTGGCTTTAGCAATTTGTCCAAACAGTTTTGTAACGCGCGGGATGAATGTTCCTTTTAGAATGGGTACCTGGTAATCGTTGCAGCCAGTTTGTTTGAAGTGTGGGCGTGACTTACTGTGGGATTTACGCAAATGTTTTTTGGGGTTTTTTTTCAATTTGGTTCGATGATACAATCCTGTGAAACAATTGTTTGAATCTCTGTCAAGGTCAAGCTGTCCTTGTATAACCACACTGAGGTCAAAGTTGAATTGGTATTCAATGGAGTAGACTCAGACATTTCGAGCTGGTTCGCCAAGGAGCGCCTTGTAAAATCTCCATGGAGTGACCTGACAACAACAGCCATTACAAATTACTTCTCTATCGCTGGACATGTGCGGATAGGGTACGATACATGATGGTGGTTAGCCCAGCACACGTAAACTATTTCATTTCAAACTCGTAGTTTCCATATCAATTACACCTGACAATAGGTTACAAACTGTGACTGAAACAAACGCTTGGAAATTTAAATGCTCAAATATAATCTACGAAAATATTGGGGGAAAAGTTCAATATGCTAATTTAAAATGTTCAATCTAGAACAACTTATAAAAGAAGATGAAAAGACAAGTTCGGAGTGAAATTTAAACGGTGTATAAGCAGTTTGAAATGGTATTTCATCGCATTGTCCGTTTCTCGTGTTATTTTTTCATAAAAGGTAGAGATCTTACGTTAAGAAATGTATGGAAATAAATGATGCATGCCTCACTCCCGGGGATTGAATGTGTACTGAAAACAAACCATGAAAGAACCAAAAAACTGCATCCGACGATTGTGTGTGCGAGAAAGAAAAGGTATTCGGGGATGAATAATAATCAAAGTCCAAGCAATGAAAGAACAAAAAGAATACTTCGATTTACCAGGTTGACAAACATATTTGTTTGGTGGGGTTGAGGCGTGAGCGTATATAAGTGGAATCCATTTATTAAGTGAAAGTATTTCTGACACCATCTTTCATATTCAAAAAAGACAAACGTCGGCTGAGATTGCTGATAAATAATTTACTTGTGGTTCATTTTATAATCAGAACGCTCTCCCGTATCATATTGTCATACAAACTTTAGCAGATGGACTTTTGCTCGACGGTTCTTCATCAATGGGTACTACGCCGGCTGTTCTTCTGACCGCGGCTGGCTGGTGGTGCTAGATTCAGAAGGGCATTGTTCATGGAGTTTGGAGGATTCATACAGCAGTTATCCCGTCATACTGTACAGCACTCACGAATCTATTACCTGGGAGTATGAATTTAACGGTACACCATAGTGATTGTCTTAAATAAATAAAACAATAGCTCTCTTTGCTGAGTGAATCAAAATCTATCATTTTTCCTCGCTCTTCCCACCTTAGATTTTTGTATTTTGTGTTTCCAACCTCTTGTAGTTAAACCAGGCCCTTCTCTCTACCCGGCCTCTTTGTCTCCATTGTACATCCCTTGCTTTTTCTGTGTGCTTTCTGCCGCTGTCGCTCTTTAATTTTATCCAATTGACTGCTTCTGTACACCAGTATACCTGTTTATTGTGTTGTGTTGTCATTTAGCCATCGAGAAAGAATCTGCTAGGGTCAAAACGTCAGGCCATTAAACCCTGCACAGTGCCATCGTACTGTGATCAACAGTCAGTTTCTAATTAAATAATCAGTACACCGCCATTTTTTATTTTTGAGGTGTTTGTGCAACAGCGCGAATAACTCATTGTTATTGTTCGGGTTTTTTTTAGGTGTTCGTGCAACAGCGCGAACATTAATCATTGAGGTGTTCGTGCAACAGCGCGAACATTTCATTGAGGTGTTCGTGCAACAGCGCGAACAACTCATTGTTTTTGTTTGTTTTGTTTTTTACTTTTTTTAGTTTTTCTTCTTCTCAGTGGGCTTTGTCCACAAAAAAAACGCGAGGCCTACATCAACTTGAAACTTTACATGTAGGTAGATTGCAATTAGCTATGGTGGCCCTGAAGGGACATCGCTCATCGCAAATATCTTTGCAGATATTTGCGATGTCGCAAATATCTTTGCAAATATCTTTGCAAATATTTGCGATGTTTACAAATATTTGCAATGTCGCAAATATCTTTGCAAATATCTTAGCAAATATTTGTGATGTCGCAAATATCTTTGCAAATATTTGCGATGTCGCAAATATCTTTGCAAATATCTTTGCAAATATATGCGATGTCGCAAATATTATCGCATACTTTGTCGCATACTTTGTCGCATACTTTGTTGCATAGTTTGCATATTTGTGCCGGTTATTTTTTCAACAGCCTAGAGGGTCTTAAAGTTGTTTGGGTTCCAGCCTTCATTCCATTGACATGTACACACGGGCGGGTAGTCGGGTGCAGTTTGTGTATGGCTGGTTACTCTTCTGCTCTTCCTGCATGAATTTGTAGGCATCCGTGGTCGTTTTTCTGATGAATCTCGACAACAAAAGGCAACAAGTCAGTAAGTCAACAGATCAGCATTATGATTATGCCACCTTCAAGAGGATCAGTGGTGAGGATTGTTAGTGTTGTCTAGTTACGTTAATCGGTTGTCCAGAGACCAGGCAGAGACGGCTGACTCAATAATAATGCCAACACTGACTCACTGTATCTTAATCTTACCCCTCCAATATTAAATACCGCTGGAGGCCTCCATTTTTATTATTATTTAATATTATGAATATGATTAGGCCTAACGTTAGGCCCCTATTTTTTGTTTAATCTTTTTGTTTTAATTTTGTTATTTTAAATAGGCCTACTAATATAGCCAGTACAGGCTCACGCATGTGTATGCTCACGTACTATATATCTAGTATCTAGTATCTTGAACCGTTCTATTCTTGGGTTCAGGTCAACTCGGTCCGAAGTCAACTCGGTCCGAGTCAACTCGGTCCGAAGTCAACTCGGTCCCATGTCAACTCGGTCCGAAGTCAACTCGAAGTTAGCCTAAACTGCAGGACACGGTGTTCATATTTTTTTCTCTGAATGGAACAGATCATGGTGTTTCGAAACAAAACCTGAAATGAAGGCTTGTAACTTTCTCATAACTAAGAAAATTACCATTTGAAATTAAATAAAATCCCTCAAGAGCAACTGTCTTCTTCTTGAGTCTATTTAGTTCAATAATTCCAATTAGTGCAAATATCCTATACAAAGCTCTTCCCCCACAGTGCCTTCGGTATGGCATAATTTCCTTCACCAACCTTCACTTGCAATAGTTTACAACATGAAAAAAAGTGTTTGTATTTGTTTTCGACCAAAGTCTCCCGCAAAAACTTAGAAGGGCTGTAGTCTGTCCGACAAACATCAGATTATTTATTAAATATGTTAGCACTGAGGCAGTTATTATTAGCTGACCTTGGGAGCACAAATGTTGCAGCACTGCACACCACAGTCAATAGTAGTGTAGTAGTAGTACTAACAAGTGACAACAGTGTGTTATTTTCATACCATGAAGGCTGCACTTTACCTGGAAGAAGAAGTACTGTATTGATGAATTTTGCCACAGATGCCGAACCTGTAACATAACTGTAATTCTTATAGTAAAAAATCGCTACAAATATTATTTGAAAAAAAAAAAAAAATTGATTTGTCCTTGCATCTATTAATTTTCTATTAATTTCTTTCTTTTAATTCATTATTTAGTTGTTATGGGTTCTGTGTCAACTTGTATCTACTCATCGTGTTGCTGCCATCCTACCTGACTACACTCCAGCTCTTCAAGGATTGATTCCTGAAGGAGCAGTTGATCGTATCCTTTTGGAAATTGTCATGTCATGTAGGCGGTGACCACTTGGATGACGAGAACATTTGAGAACAACTTGGGGAGGAGGAACAGATGGATGTCGAATTGGTGCTTGGCCGCAACTGCAGAAGGCAATGCTTGCAATGCTTCACTCATACATTGCAACTAGTTATTAATGATGGCCTGAAGGAAACAAAAGCGATAAGTCTGGCTATGGCCAAATCCTCAAGACTAAGTAGTCTCCTTCACACCAGCTGTAAAATCAAGGAGGCCTTTGAAACCAAGTTTGGCGTGAACAGGAACATACCAGCACAAATATGCACACGTTGGAACTCAACCCTGCTGCAAGTGAAGGCCATCATCAGCCTTTGAGCACCAGGCCCTGTGCAACCTTTTAGATGAACAAGGTCACAAGGAAGCATCATTCGGTCCACGTGAATGGAGTCAACTTAAGGAACTTGTTGAAATTCTTGAACCATTCCTTGATGCAACAAACTTGACACAAGGAGAAAAATTGGTCACTATCAGCTTTGTCTTGTCGTGTGTTTTATCTTTAAACCACCATCTGCATAGTATGACACAAAATCGCCATTGCCTTTATCTGACTGGGCTCATCAGATCGCTTCAGGACTCCCTGGAGACAAGGTTCAAAGGCATATTTGTTGGTGCCGGTATGTTGCCTTCTTCAAAGGCAGCAGATGTCTTCCCGTTTGGTGACCCCTTGTATGTGATGTCTGCTGTGCTGGATCCATCATTCTCCTTGATGTGGCTGGATTATGATGTTATGGCATCTGATGAGATGAAGGCTGAAGTCTTGCAATGTGTCAAAGGTAAAAAACAATGCAAATGAAATCAATACACTTTTGACACCTACCAGTTACAGTAAATCTCCATATAAAGCAAAAAATTGGATAACTCAAAAGTAACAAAACATACACAGTGTACTGATAAGTTGTATACATGTATGTATAATAATTATCTTTCTTTAAATTTTTATTTCAGGTCTTATAATTACAGAAGCACATTCTATGCAGGCCAATCAGGACGCAAGCAGTGAAGAGGATGATGCACCACCTGAGAAGATGCCTCGTTTATTTGCTGGCTACAGTCGCATACGCCATGTGAGCTTCAGCAAGACATCCCCCGCAGCCCAGCTTTCGCGATATTTCGAACTTTGCGATGGGTTCAATGGCAACCTTCCAAATTTCTGCCTTCACTTCTGGGCTGCAAATAGAAACACTTTGACTAAACTGTTTCCAGTGGCAATGAGTGTTCTGGGGGTACCAGCATCAAGTGCACCAGTAGAGCGAGTCTTCAGTCATGGCGGCATCATCATGCGCCCCCACCGTGCTCGACTTGGAGACAAAATGTTATCAAACTTGATATTCCTTAAATGCAACACTTGTAGCATGATGTAAAGATGGTCATTGTGGATAATTTCAGTTTCTAAGAAAAGGAGTGAAACAATTAGCTTTGATCTCGCAATTTTGTTGTGTTTATAAATATTTTGATTAACATAAAGTGCAGATAATTTTTTTAAAAGCAGTGGCGTAAATCCGTGTTGAAAAGTGTGGTTAAATTCTGAAATATTGGTAAAAGTGTGCATCGGTCATGCATGTTTTTGAGGCGTGTTTTTTTTTTGGTCTAATTTTTGCGTGTTTTGTTTCATAAATTCGTAAAATATTTAAAAATATTTTTCTCAGCCACTTCGCAAAATCTGGGGAGATCCCGGATGATCCTATGGTCATCCCCCATTCCAAAAAGTGAGGGTATACACCCCATTCCCCCAGAGTTTACACCAATGTAAATTAATAATTACCAGCTGATAATTACATATTTCATTTGTGCTTATTCACTTAGTGGTATGTAAAGGAAATGATTGAAAACAACTTTTAAGTCCATCTTCCACAGCAAAGCTAGAAGCCGAAGAATCATTTGTTTCAATGAACAGCATATGGCACATATGGATTGTTTGTAACTTAACTTCAGGTCAATTTCTAAGATGTGCTTTATTACAAGTGTGTATTTTTCCACTTTGGCCTGTTGCTTTAATTCAGTTTTCATGTGAATAAAAGGTCAGAGTGAATGAGCTCTGATTTACTGATTGAATTTATTAACTGGTCTTGTAACAGGTTTTTTTTTATTGTACTTAAGTTTGTCACAACACCATGGGAGGGGGCTTATTTCGGGACATTATGTAACTTGTGACTTGACTTGACTTGAGCAAAAATGACTTGAGACTTGACTTGACTTAAGAAAAAATGACTTGGTTACAAGACTGAATTTAGGAGACGTTCAATGGTTTCTTGGGCGGGGGGGGGGGTTATGTCTAGATATAGAAATGATGTCACAGAGAAAATATATAAGATCAGTGACATATCATTTCCTAGAAGGTCGGATGGGGTAATGGTCAACCATGGAAGAAATCTACCTCATGGGAGTAATAGTCAGTACTGGGGGACCTTGAGGTAGCCTAAGACTATGTATGCGGTGTGTTTGCTGAGAAATGAGAGTGAGCCTTGAAATGACGGAGTATATGGGCCAGACCTGTTGACATCATGTATGATTACTGGGGGAATAGTGAATTTTGTAGGAAATCAGCCTTATTAACATTTAATTTGTTGGCTTTTTTTGGATCCTAAACCAAGTATAGTCCTTATTCAAAGAAGGACGACAGTCATCTACAGTGAGACGTGTACACTCACAGTCGATGATCGCACTGAGAATTGTTTTAGGTAGGCCTAGGCCTACAATCCACACAAATTATCTAACACGTCCGCGAATAAAGCAAGAGATCACGCGGATGCACTGCATGTGTTTGTGCACGTTGTGTAAAAGTATGCATGTGATGTACATTGTCAAGTGAACAGGCGAACGCGCCGCGGCACGCAATTTTTTTTTCTGCAGCATACTTCGTCAATACAGTCAACATTTAAGAGATAGGCTGTTCTTCCCTATCCCTTAACTGTTGAATCCATAGCCGACGTGTGATGCAGAAAATAAATTTGCCCGCGGCACAGACCAATCATACACAAACTGCACCCGACTACCCGCCCTTGTGTACATGTCAATGGAATGAAGGCTGGAACCCAAACAATTTTAAAAGACCCTCTAGGCTCTTGAAAAAATAACCGGCACAAATATGCAAACTATGCAACAAAGTATGCGACAAAGTATGCGATAATATTTGCGACATCGCACATATTATTTGCAAAGATATTTGCAAAGATATTTGCGACATCGCAAATATTTGCAAAGATATTTTCGACATCGCAAATATTTGCAAAGATATTTGCAAAGATATTTGCGACATCACAAATATTTGCAAAGATATTTGCAAAGATATTTGCAAAGATATTTGCAAAGATATTTGCAAAGATATTTACGACATGACATTGCAAATATTTGCAAAGATATTTGCAAAGATATTTGCGACATCGCAAATATCTGCAGAGATATTTGCGATGTGCGATGTCCCTTCAGGGCCACCATAATTAGCAGATGATACAGAAGTGGTGGCGTCGTGATGACGTCATCGGGTGTCAAATTACAAGCAAATTTAGGTTCAAAAAGTGACGTCATGCCAATGCCTGTATGTCTCTGAATATTATAGCCACATTTTTCTTATTTGGGCATATGATCTAGACACGGGCAATCTTTGAAAAGTTAACATCAAAATCGTATGACCTTTACTTCCGGGTCGTTACCCTGGGTCGAAGTTTGCCTTTGGTTTTTTCCCTTGAAAAACATCACTTTCGGGCTTATTTACGGCATAACTCAAGATTGAAATTGAATTGAACATTGAAACTCATCAGGCATTTGAACCTTAACATCAAGACGACACAAACTTGATGATGTCATGATGACGTCATCAGGTTTTGAATTACAATAAATCAAAGTTTAATATTTGTAAAAAATCATAACTCGTGAACCGCATGTTGGATTTTTACAATCGACACATCATCAGACAGATCGTTGAAAGTTTAACAAAGCTTGACCCCATTTGATCTTAACTTCCGGTTCAAATGGGAAGTTGAAAATTTCAAAAATTCATATCTCTAGAACTACTTGCACAATTTTAACATCAGGTTGTAGGTCCCTGAGCTTTCTCAAACTTTTGCACAGAGATAATATCAATTTGACCTTAACTTCCGGTCAAAATCAGACGTTAAAGCCCACGAGTGTGATTACCCGCGTTTAAACTGTGTATAGTGCTAAAGCACTGTGGCCGGCTGTTCCTCTCTACTGATCACAGGGGGGCAAAGTCCATTTGGCATTAGGCTATGCATAGAGCAAGGCTGTATGGGCATGTCAGCGCGCAGCCTGTGCTATAATGAGCCGATCGGCGAATCTTATTTGCAGAAAAAAACAGTCTCGTGCGTTTTGGAAATGCGCGAGAAAATTCGCGAGTTGAGAAGGGCTCCTGCAAAAACACTTGGGAAACTCGGAAGGTCATTGCTGGGTCAACATGGATTGGTGAGTACATTTTCAGAGATATGATGCGTGAAAAAATAAGATTTTCACCATTTTTCACGACGTTTTTGGAACTAAATTACCTTTTAAAATGTGATGAAATATATGAACTTTTCTAGACATACCGTTATATTTCGGGTGCTCCTGACTGTTTCTCGCAGAATTCGTTCAAACAGAGTCGATATTTGCGTTGTTCGAGGGTGATGCTGTCGATACATGTCACATTTATTTCTGCCGGACCGGGAATACATTTTGGGGGGGGGCTTTGAAAAAAACGAAATTTTCAGTTTTTAGCGGATAACACGATAGTACATGTGACGTCATAGTCGCACTGAAGCTGTGAATTTCCCGTACTTCTCGCGTGTGTAGAAAAACCATGAGAAAAACGGAGGTGACGAACGTAGTTTTTTAACTTGTAAAGTGTATTACCAATTAGGTGATAAAATAAATAGTTTTTATTTTGAAGGTTTTTTATGAATATTATGTTGCCCAAAATGACACAAACATCATGTGATACAGGGACTAAATGACTTACGATTGTAAATTCATGTTCAAATTTGTATTATTATTATTTTGACTTTTTTGTTGTTTTGTACTTTGGAAAAGGGGAGCGGGGCGCTTCCTTCCTTTTAGAAAAGCCGGGACAACAAACATTTTAAAATTATATCTGGTCTAATTGAGTAATATGCATCATCACGTATCTGAAGGTATCGTCTAATGTAAACTCTTTTTTCCCCACCCCAACTACAGGCCCACCAGTCAAAGTGATCTTCCTTGGGCTTGGTTCAGGCACAAAAGCAATTGGTGATTCACTTACAACTGTACAAATACAAGGTATTTCTATTTCTAATTGCCACACAACATGCGAAGTGGTGGATCTGTCCTGACGTGGTGATGAAGCCTGGGTGTACGGTTCCCCGTGTTAAACCATGATATTTCCATATTGCCATTTTACTTTAATTTTGCATTTTACCATAGTCTATATTTTCAGTTTGTTTAAATATTTTTGACTTGAGATTGAACTGTGCTTAGGATGAATGCAATACATCATGTCATTATGTGTATGCAGTTAATGTCATACACTTTTTTTATACTTTTTTTATTGTTATGTTTTATATAAATGTATACAGGCTATGCATCCTTTTGCCTTTCAAGAATTTGTTTTGTAATCAACGTGTGCCTTAAGCCCGGTTCATACTACTTGCTGCGAGAATGCGAAGCGAATATTGACGTCACAACTCTGTCTTTGCTGCGAATAATTCGCAAGAGTTGAGCACGGTTCAACCCCTGCGAATTATTTGTTGCGAATTTGTGACGTCAATATTCGCTAGGATGAACCGGGCTTTTGTGTGATCTAATTAAATCACAGTTGACCATTACAACCAAACTGTTTAACACAAATGGTATTCCCATATTGTAATTATTATTTATTTGTTTATACATCCATAATTTATATTTTTAGCTTGCCACTTCAACTTGACATTGAACTGTTCTTGGGGTGACACATGATATACAATACCGGTATTTAAATTTAACGTCACACTTCCTTACTCCATGGTCACACCACCATGTTATGTAAAAACACTTTAGTGTTACATGTTAAGAAGTGTATTTGGATGATTGCTTTTTGATGTTTTCAACTACTTTTTATACCAAGTACTTATTTTTACGCTAACAGTAAAAAAAAAAAAGTATTTCGACTGGAGTTACGATTTGTTTACTGTTGTCACTCGTACTTTTACCATGCCGTTACTTATTGTTTTATTGCAGCTGTTTGTAGGATATTGTGCTATTTTTTAATGAGATTTAAATACTTAAACATGTTAAACATTTTACATTTACATTGTCATTTTCATATTGTATCTTTTGATGAAGACTATTGGAGGCAATAAAATATTTTTCTTTCATGTCCATTTGATTCAATAAAATCTGAATACTGCCTATTTTACTGTTTTCGTGTCAATAACATAACATTGTTTTTTATTATAATTTCGCTATGTCTCGAATGAAACCCCTCGAACGAAATCGTTTTACAACGAAAAATAGTATGGTAACCATGTGCTCCAGCCTTACATTAAGTTACACATCTTCACGGTGGATGCCATACCCTTCTTCACTGGACTAAGCCAATTGTTCGCGATATGTGATTGGACAAGAATTCCCCAGATCTTGAGTGATGACCAATGAAAATTGCTGTATTATAAATAGATATGGCTGCCTACGGAAAATTTCAACGTTGTGTCGAAGGCCTGTTCTTGTGGGGTATTTCGGGTGCTCTTGACTGTTTCTCAAAGGATCGAGATATACCATGGCCTTTCTAGGAAAGAGGAATAGTTAAACTACACATACATGGGCAGGTTGTTTCTGCCGGTCATTGGGAAAGGGAAAAAAATCCGGCTTTTTCATTGACCTTTTTTTCTGGACATTCACGTCTTCATTTTCGTTCCAAAATTTATCTTTTTGATCATCAAAAAATTTATTTTTATGAACAGAACATTAATTTGAGTCATTCTCCAAGTTGGAATATACTTTTAATTTTTTTTTTTTAATCGTTATCATATTTTAAATGTTTTATGAAAATGGCACGTCAAATCTCATTACGTATGCATACACCGGACGGTCTATGCATACGTAGCAAATAAACGGAACGTGTTTTCAACAGGCTGCGCGCTGACTGGGGCTGTGTTGGTCAAATCCAAATGTGATCATTTTTGCCAGATAACAAAAGACACACTTCGCAAGATCACGCAACCTTCAAACTTCGCACATAGTTAGCTCTTCATCTGTAGAAGACACCGCTTTTTTGGCGTCATAATGACGTCATCACGTGTTCAATTAAATTGAAATAAAGTTTAATATTTGAAAAATTCTTAACTTATGAACCGTGCATGGATTTTTACAATCCATACATCATCGGAGAGGTCTTCCCAAATTAAACAAACGCCACACAAGGTGTGACCTCAATTGACCTTGACTTCCGGTCGTACCGGAAGGTCAAAGTTTGCCTCCGTGTAATTCTTTAAAAAAAACACTTTCCCGGTAAAAACATTAATTTCTGTATATCAGATCGACTTCAAATTGACACCATGTTAGGACCGTAATACAACCTCCATCAGGTAATTGTGACGTCATGATGACGTCATCAGCTGTCAAAATACAGTCAATCAAAGTTTAATACTTCAAAAATGTAGCGAAAACTACACAAAGTGTTACACCATTTGACATTGACTTCCTGTTCAAACCGAAAGTCAAAAATTTCGAAATTCATACTTTAGGAAATATTCATACTTTTTACACATACACTACTCACAAATTTTACATCATGTTGTAGGTCCATAGGCGTTCTCAAACTTTGCCACAGAGATGTTACCTATTTGACCTTCACTTCCGGTTGAAATCAGGCGTGCACTGACCCGCTGTTAAACCGCGGGAAAATAGCTGCTCCGTAAACACACACATTGCGTGATCTATACCAATTGCATTGTGATCGGCTTTTCGCTATTTCGACCGCAAAGTCCAAAGTCCAAACATGCTTTTTACTCTAGTCGCTGTTCAAGGTTCACGCAACCTGATTTTGGCAATAGCTTTGTTAGTCTCTAAAACAGCCGTCCATGCAAACCTCGCTAACAATCAAACGTCAGGCTTTTAATCGTGTGCTTTTTTAGACTTTTGCTAAAGTGTGTAGCTTGTTAGGCACGCCACAAAACAGTAATGGCACCAAATTCAACTAAATGCAATAGCTCAGGCGTTTACACAACACTGACCACATAATAATAGCCGAACACCTCGGTGTTTGTTTATACAAACACTTGCGCTCTAGTTTATTATTTTTTTTTTTATATAGGCCTATAAATATTCCAGGTTCCCATCTACACCTAGCCAAATAGCATGGTAAATTGTCTTTTAATTATAAAAAATAATATGTGCTTGAACTTGTTTTATTTAGTCCAAAGGGTCTATATTTAAAGGTTTTGGGACATTTGAAAGTGATTGGGTTTCCAAAAAATGAATTGCACGCTAATTCTATAAGCATGAACTAGGCAGACACCCCGCCAAAATACAATTTCTTTGGTCTTAAATATAAACATTAAAACACGAGAATTTCCCTAAAAGTATTCTTTTTAGCTGGAGTATTCTTTTTAGCTGAATCTACCAGGTTTACATATAATTTACCTCTAATAAAAAAAAATGTTATGCTTCTAAAGCTTTCTTCTGAATATTTCAACAAATCTGCATAATGTTCTTCTCTTACAGGGAAATTATTTTGTTAAACTAAACCTGATATTAATTGTACTGGTGCATTCCCATAATAAACTATTTGGAAATTTAACCTGTATTGAAAGAGACTGCAATCAACCTCCGAAAGTGTTTGATTGGCACAAGGCACGAACCTCCATCTGAACGGTTGAACTTAACTGAAATTATTCTAAAGGATAACAAAACTGATAAATTATCATTTTAAAATGTTTTCTCTTTCTCGCTGTTTAAACCGTTCCAACCTTATTAATTTTTATTGTGCTCCAACGTTCACGAAGGCAACATTTTTTCAATACCGTCGTTATAGCCAGTAGCTGATCTGACATGCAGCAACATTAACGAAGTAAATATCCCATCAGGAAACGAACAATATTTGCTTGTTTCACACCAAAAAGATTTGTATGTGTGTAACTTCTCACTGGCCCAGCCCCCCCCCCCCCCGCAGAAGTTTGCAGAACTGAACCAATTTTTCAGAAGCGGGTGTACTAATTACTAAAGCACATTAAATTGTCACATACGTTTTCGAAAAAATAAAGAAAGGATAGTGATAATGAAAATAAACAAGCCAAATTAATTAAATATACTTCAATCTTTTATATGGTGCGTTTTACCGAGCCGTTTGTTTTGTTGCACTTCTTGTTATTGTTCCCAGCTGGAACGTTGGGCATAGCGGATTACTTGACCATCCACATCGAGACTGAGTGAGACGAACTTTTGGAGTGAGCGTATCCGCACCGTGCACGACCTATACTGGTGTCGCAGTAAAATTATATTCAACACGTGTAACACTTTTGCATAAAACAAGTTAGATAGCCCGTGGGTCCGATTTTATTTGTGGACTAAAGACCTGTAAGTATTTTAATTGACCTATCAGTTAAACAGTAGCTTATACTAGCTTGGGTCCTTCTTATCATTTGATGTACTCAATCTACAAGCAACATAATTAAGGGGGACCAAAGTCCACACGCTGGTATGATTTTTACGGACCTCCTGATGGCCTTCAAGCTTTTTTTTCTTTCCCACTGGCTGTAGTTCAGTATTTACTGTACAATTTCAATGTATATATTGTTCACATTCTTGTTGGGATTTAGAAAGTTAAGTTAAGTTAAACGGTTATCTGTTGGTGACAGAGGCAACGCCCAAAGAGATGCGGTTTGGTATAGCTTTTCTTTCTTTCTCTTCATGTCTCTCTGTAGTTACGGAAACCAGTCGATCAGTTGAAAAGTATAAACAGTTCATTTTAAGTTTGGAGACAGTTGTTTGTGCCGCATTACCCCGTAACACTTTAAAGAAAATGCTGACATGCACGAATAACCGCCTTAAATAAATTTTGTAAAATTGCATTCCCTGGTCGCCACTGACAAGTCTTAAACAAATAATACACAAACCAATTTTTCTCGATTTGTTTTATTAATTGAAGTTTTTGTTCGAGGTAAGGATTCCCTTGACCACAGACTGACAAAATGAAGGCCCTGTATTGTCCAACTATTGCCCAGTAGCAAAATCTTTGTCCCCAAAGAACACTATTTTATATTTGCTTTATAGGCTATCATGTCGGGTATCACGAAATACAACAAACCCGTGATCAAGTGACACACTAAAAACCAAGGTTTACTGAAAAACTAAAGGGACAAATAGTATTAGTCAAAGACTGACTCATTTTCGGGCCATGTTAAGATGATTAAAACAAACAATAAAGACACCTGTGCGAATCAGCCAAAAGTAATTTCTCCAATCTTCAAATAAATATTTGAATTTTACGACGTAAAATTCGTTCTTGCCAATTAAAGTTTTAACAAAATTCATGGAGCCACATATTGACACAGTATTTATGGAAATTTAGACAAAATCGTGACCATTGGAAAACTTTCTTAGGAAACAAAATAGCTAACTTTGTGATTTCTGTGACAGATTAAAGAGAAATAATTTCTCTAACTGTAAGTGGTCATATTTAGCCACCCTATGTAAAATTTTATCAAAACTTACAGGTTCATGATTAAATTTTTATTTCTTTTGCTAGAACTATATGCTTTTAAGCATTTTATATGTTTCCTTTACATGTGGAATAGCTTATTACCCCTATTTGTTAAAGAAAAGACTGGTGACTCCCCTAAGTATGAATCAGTATAACAGAATCTACCTATTATTAGTCTGCTGTCATTCACATCGTCCCCGATTCTCATTCTTTTGTGGATTTAACTCATTTTTTGCAATATTTTAAGTGCATAATAATGCTTTTGACTTTTTACTTGTGTGATGTAATAGTATTCGTTTAATTCAGTGATTATTGTATGCTAATTGGATAATTGGTTAATGATCGATATTACTGTACTTCATACATATTCATGACCGAGAGTCGAATTCTCACTGGTCCATTCAACATCACGTGCCAGATGCTGTTTACCAAGCGCGCACGCGAGTATTCACGCACATGGTAAATGCGCATGACAAGTAGACTGCAGCCCGGGCGACAGTCGTCCCGGGTGTTGTCCGCATGCGCGAACATCGCCCTAGCGACATCCAACACATAAAAAACTTACCCTGGATGCAATTTGTTTCACAGTCGTCATTTCCCCTTGGTCCTAATATTGTACCGGTAACTGAATATGTACGAGGTATAGTAAAACAAATATAACATGGTTTATTTCGGTTGAACAGTCGATATAAGCTCCCCTCGGTATTTGACACTGACAAAAACTAGTTCCCCCTAGGCTTCACCTCGGGAAATAGTTTTAGTCGAGAGCTTTGTACCTTGCGAACTTGTCATTTAGCTGCATTGACATTAAGTGTTGACAATCCACCCACGTTCCCGATCGCATAAATCCAAACTGCTTGTCGTTTTGAAGGCTAGGATTTACGAACAGGATCGTGGTATACGCTTGCATTACTTTAGATTTTAGTTACAAAACATAACATTTTTAGGATTAAGGGTTACAAAAAACAAAAACAAAAATAGGGAAGAGACTCTCTTGGAACATCATTTGTTCTTACTATTTTTGACAAGTGTGAAGGATAGCTATTAGGAAGATGAACGGTAATAGACAACTTTGCAGTATAGTTTTCTGGATGAGCTCTTCAGAGCCTGGCTTCTGTTAAGTATGTAACAGATTAATACTGTGTAAAGTTATAATTATAATCTTGTGGAAAATAAACAATGAAGATACTTCTACAGACCAATAGCTCAAGTATGATTCGTCAACAAGGCCTTTAAACAAACAGGTTTAACAATTCATTCCACCCAATGCCATCCGCAGTTTAAAAAGTAGATTTATTAGATACATTTATATGTGTACAACATATAGATTCGTTTTGTCTTTGTGACTCTCTCACTTTTACTTTTGTGTAATTGCGTTGTACTTTTTTTGAAGGTTTTTAATTATTTTATTTTATTAATGCCGTACAATGGATCAAAAATTGCATGAGTTTTCACATGATGAATAAATAAATTGAACTGAATTGAATTGAATTGAATTGATTTGAATGGAATTGAATTGAATTGATATTTACTACATGCTTCTGACGTACAGTATCCTTTTTGAAATCTCTCGGACAACTTTTTTTTTTTAGGTTCTGCACTTTTGGTTATACTAATGTTTATGCACTGAATATACTAATGTTTATCGTGTATTTTTTTTTTAAATTAATTTATGGGTCCAATTTGAAAACGGTAGCTGGTCATACATCGTTATGGTAAAATTGCCGAACATTATTTATTTAACAAAGCCTTTTTGAAAAAAGGAAAGAGAAGGGCTTTTTTTCTTCTTTTTCTTTTTCAAAAATAGCTGCCCGACAAATTTTTCAAGACAACACGCCCGGATTTTTTGCAAGATGGTTGCCAGCTTTTTTAGGTGTGCTAAAATCTAAAATATTATCTTATTTATTTTAAAATTAATTTTTCTCGTCAGAGATCGTTAAAATTGATCATCTTTTCGTAAAAAAGGGGGGGGGCCTCGTAAAAGGAAGCGGGCGGAGTCGCAATCATTTTTGGGGGGTTGTTATTTTCATTACACCTTTGGACCATTGGGAACATGCAAAAAACAGCTTCAAAATCCCGTACCAACTTGTCGTTGTAGGTCTTTTCTTGCCACTTCGCCACTGAGCCCATTGGCTGTCAACTTCAGCAGCAGACAAGTTGGTACGGGATTTCGAAGCTAATTTCAAGCAAGTTCTATGTTTTTTTTGGTTTGCCTACTGTGTATAAATTGTAATACTAAAAGGCCACCAAGACACATGAAGCTGTTAACATAACCGCAAAACCCGGAAATGAACAGTTGCGTCAAGGCTATTGTACTGACGTGGAATCAGTGTACAGCATGTGCTTGCTTGGTCATAGCTAGAAACTCGCTCCCAATTTTTATCGAACTCATGATGGGTAAAGCCGATGGCACAAGCACAAACATGGCACTATGTACATGTACATGTACATGTACAGTACATAGCTCGATGCGTGCAAGCTCACACAACCACAGGTGAGGTTGTCTGTACAAACTGCAAGTTTTCTTAAACTATTTGCTATCTGTTTATCGTGATAAATGATCATGAAGGAATGTGAATAAATCAAATAAATTTGCATATTTTGCTGGTCTCGAAGTGAGACCAGGCAAATATTCGAGACCGGAAGGGTCCGAGACCGAGACCAAGACCGAGACCACAGGGTATCGAGACCGGAACCAGACACAAAGTGGCTCGAGAGTGAGACCGAGACGTCGAGACCAGCGGTTCGAGACCGAGAGGTGGGAGACCGAGACCGGTCTCGAGACCGAGACGGTCTCGAGACCGAGACCGGGGGAGACGAGCCGGCCAACACGCTCGCGCGACCGTCTCGAGACCGACGGTGCGAGACCGGTCTCGAGACCTACAACACTGGTGCTTGGACTGTGCGTGGATTCCGTGTGCGTGGACAACTAAGACAGCATTGGAGTGTATTTAGTGCACTGCGTCTGTGTGGACAGTGCGTCGAAATAAGACAGCCTTGCAGTGGAATGAGTGTAGGCTAAGTCCTGCGAGTGCGTGAACGATGCGTGGACTATGTGTGCGTGGACACACATCCGTGCAATTAAGGCTAGTTGTATGCAGGTTTTCATTTCCGCACACTTTTGTAAAGTGGAGATTGAACAACTTGGTTCAAGACAGCTTGGCAATATCAACATGCCGCTACCAGTTGCAATTACGATGATATTGCTCATGATGACCCATGAGTCGTTAGCGACCGGGTCGAGTAGTTTCCGGTCCCATGGAAGCTTTTTTCGTCTTTCCCAACACCACGCACTGACCGGTCACACGTTCCCTGAATCAATCAGGGACAGTTCAGATTCGGTGTACGGTGCTTTGCATGAGACACCGTTTGTGTTTGTCATTCAATCACAATGACATAAGTGGCATGTGTCAGCTCAACGACGCTAGGAAAGAGGAATTTCCTGAGAGTTACAAACAAGATGACGGTTTTTCCTATTTTTACAGATTGGAAACCACCACAGAGGCTGAGAAACAAGTAAGTACTGCATCATTATTTAGGCGTATCTTTTTTCATTATTATGATTCATATTTTTCCATTTGACGTAAACGTCAAAAAGGGTAAGTCGGTCAATTGTGTTTATCCCTTTCCTGCAGGAATGTCTCCCAATTAGCAAACTACCAACTGTGTTATTCCCATGAGTTCAGTCACGTTGTTTCTTTATTCGGATAATAATACTCAAGATTAAGCTGAACTTCATTGTATTTTCACCAAAACTTCCAACCCTAATCTCTTTGACTCATTACGAGACAGTATCGAGGGACCTTTGTCCTTTAATGGGCTGTCGTTAGTACGAATTACAATTCACTGGCTCAGATGGTACCAGTTTCGATTTTTACAAACTTTATCAAAGTACTTTTTTGGTATATTTGTCCGTTTCCTTAAAGATCAACTTGAACGAAATTGACATTGTTGGTTTTTTGTTGTAAAAAGGTAAATGAGTGCATAATGATTACATACACAATGAGTGCAACCCAATAAAAAAAAATTCATAACGTAAAAAAAAACATTTTGATCAGTGTTACACTGGGCAAAGGTGCCGAGTTTCACGAAAAGGCCCTAAACGCACTAGGAATCGAAACAGCACTGTGACGTCACAATGCGGACGGGTTTGTTTACCCCAGAAATGATCGTGTACAATTGCATGCGAAATAGCACCACTGAATGAAACTCGGCTGTCAAAATGTCAGAAAGCACCGATTCGTGGGAAGAATACAGTGTTGAAGAAGAAGAGATTGGTCCATCAAGCACTTCTGATTAGTATAATATCAGCTCAAGCGACCAGGGGAGCTCTCCGGAAGAGGAACAGGACAGAAACTCAGAGGATGTCGAGGTTCGCGGAGCTAAGCCGTACCGTTTTGAACCATGCATTGCCAGCACAAGAAAATCCCATCGGCGAACTGCAGGAAGCAGATCAAGACGAACCAAATCAGATCCTGATGCTAGGCTTCTCAACACTACATGGTAAGCCCACAAAACAGGCACATAACATTTGCCTTTCCTATAGTGATAGTTATGCCTATTTATTTAGTTGCAATTATTAAAAAACAAATATCAACAAAGTAGTAAACCACGTTGTAGTTTCTTACACGTTTCAGCATTGCACATGTACAGACATGATGATGTATGCACACACACATTGTACATTGTTTGTGTGAGTGTGTGTGGATGGATGTACGTCAGGTGTATGTGTATTTTAAAAAAAATACAGTACTACATGTAGTACTACGGGACATTCAGTGGTTCTTGTTACTGAACCATTGTGTACTGTGTCAGTGTGAACGCTAACCCACAGTCGAGCATTCTGATTGTGTTTTGAAAATACACAATTTAACTTTTAATTGTTATCGTCCAAATACCACTTGTACATTACAAGACGATGAAATAGAATCGAGTATCACGTTCTGTCACAGTTTATCTATGATCCAATGAAAATTTTAATGGTTTGTTAATTTTGGAACCCCCACACCACTTGACGTTTACAAGTGAAAAATCTTATTAGACAATTCATCGCTTTGTTTTTACGGTTGACATTTGCAATTGTGTAACTGTACATGGCTTCACTTAGGCTCCGGCCTGGGCTCTGTCACATTTTGGAAAATGTGTGCTACTAGGGTATAACTTAAGGGGGCGGGGCTCAAAGGGGTGCACAATTTTTTTCTAGGGGGGAGGGGGACACCTCGGCCCATTCAAAACTGTAGTTTCTGTTTGGACTTTTCCTAAACATGGCCCCTTTCAGCAATAATCTGCTGTGGATGTAAAAACCTCTGCGTATAAATAGAAAAATAATTTTGAAAATACTACATACATGTAAAAGTTCATAAAATGTAACTTTTTATTTGAGTAATTCTAAATCTTAAAAGTCCAGATTTCAAACGGGGGTTGGAGGGCACAGACATCAATTGTGGCACGTGACCCCCCCCCCTTTTTAAAACACCACTGGTGCTATGGCTTCAAAAAGGCTGATGGAGGCTAAACGAAGCCGAGGCTGTGGTTTTGACTTACTTTACAAAACTAGCACAGCCAACCAAGAGAGTAGAGTGGTTTGCAGTAAGTTATAAGTGTTGCCATGAATTTAGGTCCTATTCTGTACTGTTTTTACCCCACCTTCCATAATCAATTTTTAAGCAGAGTATAATAAGCTATTAGGCCCCCTATAGATAACATTGTTAAAATTATTATCTATACAGGTATTCGTGTGGACACTGTGTTGTTCAGCCATTGATGGTAAATTACATATGCTGCAAGGAAGTCACAAAAACAGAAAGCATGATGTGACAACTAAACATTGACATGGATGACCCAAACCAATGTATAGGTCCACCCACGATTGGTTTGAAGCAGTGTGCTTGCAATTGCATACCTTCAGTACAGAGCTTACTATGGTAGAGATGCAGTTGAAGGTACAATTGACCAGTAAGTATGTTGACTATAAAAATGTGCATTATATACAGGTACGTGTATATAGACTTGATAAATGTTGTTTTCTAAACTTCCAAGTTGTGGTGCCTGTGAGGCCACTGGAGATTTTATTGCTATGATGGTTGTTGGAAACACTGACTAGATATTTGAGTCACTAAAAATGTTGTGTTGGTAAAAAGTTGGCTCAGTCCCAAGAAATATCTATGAATGCTCTCATGAAAACAAGATTAACCAAATAAAAACATGCATTTCAACAAGACTTTAAAACTTGATCATTCATTGTCAATGGTCAATTGTACATTGGTCTGCATTTAAGGCTGTCACTGTTGGTTTTACTTTTTGATTAAGTCCTATTATTTTACATGTGATTTTCTTCTCTCTTTTTTTCTCTCCAGAAAATATTGACATGTTGGATATCGACAAGTTGTGAGGTGGTGCTGGGGTTATCTTGGGCGTTTCGAGTACCTCTACCCTCCTGTGTAATGGAGGCAATCCGTAGGTATACCCGAACCCTAATGGACAGTATTAGGGATTTTTATATCCACCACTGGATTAGGCAAAATTGTATACATGGAATTGTTTGCACTATGGTCTGTCATCATGAAGCCACAGTCGAATCACTGAAAAACCTTGACAGTAATTTTAATAATAACTTCTTCATGGAAGAGATAATGTCACTTAATTTTTGCAAAATGAGATATGGTCTTTAAAATTATTTTTTCAAGTGCTATTTGTTTTACTTTAAATATACTTTTATACTATATGGTTTTTATGACAAAATCACCACTAGACCATAGCTGTTTAAGTGCACATGTTTGAATATGAATATGCAAACCAATATACAACCTTAACAAATTAATAAACAAACAAATTTAAACGTTTGGCATCAGCTGTTGAGTTATGGTTTTTAAACAAAATTAGATTTTTGTTTTACAATATAATAAAAATAGAGTAATTCGAAACATACATGTGTGTACATAGGCCTACTTGAATGAAACTTGCCACTTTATTGTTTTACCATGAAGGTTCACTGCAGACTTTATGTAGGCCCTACTGTTTGTTACCATCTTCACTTAGAACCTCAAATCCCACCAATTAAAACTTCCCTTGAATCATCCATTGTAATTTCCAGTTTTAATTATTCTGTACCTAAGGTCTTCATTGTAGCAAATACAACCATGTGACCTTTGACCTTACAAAGAGCCAGACAGTCCAATTACTGGCAGGTGTTTGGTGTATACACTCACAGTTTTATTTAGTCAATCATAGTGAGAAATTCGTCAAAGTGGGCGAAAATGATTAGTAATGCGAGTGATTAGTCAATTGACGATTTCCTTTAAGAGAATGACAAATTATAGTTGGTGCAATACGAATTGTTTCAAGTGCTGGACTAATTAATATAAGTGAAATACTACTTTGAATGAAGGACTAATTTGAAGGACGGACTAATTTGTCAATTGACAAATAAGCATCGTCACGTAAACAAGACATGACGAAGTATTTTTTACATTACAATTCAACTGACTAACTTTTTGCGACATGACTAATTAAGAGCGCGATCCCACCAATACTTTTCAGGGCGTGATTTTTTTACATACAAAATTCACTGACTAACTTTTGCAACATGACTAATTAAGAGTGCGATCCCGCCAATTTTGTTGGCGGCAATTTGACTTTTTACTCATTTTTTGACGACTTTTGATTGTGCCGGGTTTCCCAGAAGCCCTCTTGGGGGCGTGCGCAAACCAATGATCGGATCGCATTGAATGTACAGCAGCACACAGCAGCTGTGCTGTGTCGTCGCGTACAGTGGAATCGGATCGGATGGGATGTGTGTCAACAACCATGACAACGACATGACATGATGATCGAGGGTAGCTAGCTAGCTCCGAAGACAAAAGTTGACTGGTGAAGGTGAGCATAATAATCATTGGAATATTCATCAGAGAATATAGTCTGAAGCACTGTGATTAAAGAATTTTCATTAGGTAATACGATAGAAACAACGACGTGATGTAACGTGAAAAGTTTGTGTTGTTTTTGACCACACTGTGCATGGACATGATGGATGGAGTGAGATGTAGTGTAGGGACGGTACATGTATGTAGTGACATGACACACACACGCCGTTTCGTTTTACATGTTTTTATACTCACTCATTGCAGGCAGCGTACATGCGAAGTTTATCAAGTAAATTGAAGTGAAAAATCTCCGAATTTCACCCCGTAATTTATACAAGTAGAATAGAATTTAATGTAGAATACTATGTCAGTTTGAATACTTTTTTTTAAACATGTTTATTTAATTAATAAGTTAAAACGACAGCAAACCAAAAGCAGAAAAGGACGGGGGAAAAAAAAGTTTTGTTGCTGGCTAGCCAGCTAGCCCCATTCTGATTATGTGGCCCATGAAACTTTGTATCCTGGGCCACAACCGTACCCCCAGGAAAATTACTGGGTTTTCAACCTTCAACCTTACTCGACTTGTAATTATTGTGCCTGCACTCAGCGGGGTTCTGTTGTAACTGATAAGCATATGACTATGAGTAATGACACTCCCGTTATAACTTTTTTGGAAATGTCTCAATTTTTGCAAAAAAAATGTCAAATTCTTGTTGACAAAAAACGCTCCCATTTAAACAATACACTGACGAAGTTCTATGAAACAGTCTGGTTGCCAGTTAAACTGGAATATTGGGACGGGAACCAGTCAAAGCAGAATTTCGTGGGTGTGGGAGCATTTTATTTTTATACAAAAAGAATTTGACATTTTTTTGCAAAATTTGAGACATTTTAGAAAACAATTATATAGTGGGTGTTGCGCATGTTGATTTTGTTCGTGAAGCTAGCTGTGTAGCTGTGTGTGTACGGGCACGAGCAAACAAACGATAATTTTCTACAGTTGCAATGTTTGTATCAGGGACTTGCATGTATGTAACTGCCTCGCAAGGAAGGTGCACACATCAAGGTACCCTTGCATGTATTCATAACAAATGTTTATGTTGATCAATTACAGATATCAAGGACAGAAGTCATTTTTTTGCAAGCTACACAAATAACCTGACCATGGCTACTACAAATAAGTAAGTTTGACAATAATGGTGCACACATTGATTATGTAGGATTGGGTTACTTTTAATGATATTTTGTAATTGGTTTAAATTTTGCTTAATCCTCAAGACTTCTGGATGATAATTTATTACTCTCTTAGATTTTGATAAAAAAAGATTCCTCATGTGAGTGATGAACACACAAAATTTGGGCTCACAAACTTAGTCATTTCCGTCATTTCTCAGTTACGACACCCCTTAAAATGTTCTATTGTACCTCGCCCCTTTTTACTCACTCCAAGTGGCATATATGTCAAAATTTTACTTTGCAGATGCAGTGGCAACAGCTGCTGTCCTTGCCCTACCAAGGATTCTGAAGGAGAAGAGCGACATGTTCACCTACCAGGTACATGAACAAAGCATTGCTATTAAAACTTTGATTTTTTTTGTAAAATAACATCCCTCTACTTGTACATTATCTTTCAATCTTCACCCACTGTACTGTCCCATTTTTAGTAACTCCCACAGGGTTTGCATTGCATTCCAGTCATTTGTGTCCGCTGCTGATGTTACTGAATATCTAGCCTCCAGCATTAAGCCTAACTGTTTCATACTTCAAGCAAAACCAATTTTGAATCAAATTTTGGTGATCTTGATGTAAAACACATGTTATGCAGCGTTAATGACAGCCTAAAACACAATTCAGAGCCCATTATGTAAACAACTCATCATGCTAATGGAATTGAGAAAACGTAGTAGTGTAACTAACCAAGTCCCTCCTCCCTACATTTTTTTGATGTTATTTGCAAGTACCATGTTTCAAACAACTGCAATATTAGAGTCGATCCCATATTTTCCTAGAAGGAGTTATCCTGAACAAGTTCTATTGTAATGTTGTTTCAAACAGGATGACGCTGAAAAAGCCCAGAAGGCTGTACACGCGGTGATGGACTGTAAAAGTCCATTAACATCTACTTCGTTCAAGCTCTTAGTGGAAGGTGTAAAGGTTTGCACATGCACAGATGTAGTTACAGCTTTTGCCTGTTTTGTCTGTTCATTTTATAATTTTCACCTACAATATGAACCAAATCAGCAGAAGACACTAGAATTTACACAAGTGGCACTACTTGATATTAAAGATAAGTGCCCAGTGGCCAAGCCAGTGCTCACCATGATTTCCAGGCTAAACAAAGTTATGACACAAAAGGAAGATTGAACTGCTTGTGGACTGAAACAAAGGATTCAACAATTATGATTAAGAGACCATCCTTTCCAAAGTTACCTTATGTGCCTCGGCTATTTCATGTAACACTGTTTTGAGTGTGACAATGTCTTCTGCTGACTTGGTAGATATTGAACATGATTGTTGAAGTATTAAATTGTTTTAAAGGTATGGTTTAATTTGAGCAAAGAAAATTCGACTGAACTAGGACTTGAACCAAGACCCCTAGATTGCCGTATCCAGAGCTCTTGGGTTCAAGTCCCGTTCAGTCAAATTTTCTTTGCTCAAATTGAATTTTATTTATTATGTATAAAAACAAATGGAATGTTTCTTTTTTAAATGAAATTAAAAATACAAAAGAAAAAAGTGTAGTGTTAAATATGAAGAAACGGCTGTTCCATGCTATTTAAAATGCCTTTTAAACTTGAGTTGGTGCAGTGATAGTTATGAAAAAACAGTTGTTCCTTATAATGCCTTTAAACTTGAACTGGTGCAATGTTATGAATTGAAGTTGACTTTTAATTTGAGCAAAGAAAATTCGACTGAACTAGGACTTGAACCAAGACCCCTAGATTGCCGTACCAGCACCCTTCCACCTAAGCTATCCAGAGGTCTCGGGTTCAAGTCCCGGTTCAGTCAAATTTTCTTTGCTCAAATTGAATTTTATTTATTATGTATAAAACAAATTTATATTTCTTTTTTATACAAATTAAAATTGAAAATACAAAAGAAAAAAGTGTAGTGTTAAATATGAAGAAACGACTGTTCCATATTATTTAAAATGCCTTTTAAACTTGAGTGAAAGTTATGAAAAAAAGTTGTTCCTTATAATGCCTTTAAACTTTAACTGGTGCAATGTTATGAATTAAAGTGAAAATTTTAACTGTAAACTTGTTTTCAGACTGATTTATTATGAGTGTGGCTTTTACAGTGGCAGTGTGACCAATCAAAATAGTCACACGACTATTAAAGTTAGTCAGAATGACAAATTAGTTGTCTCCCATTACTAATTAATTTTCGTGCAATACTAATTAGTTTTCGTGCAATACTAATTAATTTTCGTGCATTACCAATTAATTTTTGTACGTTACTAATTAATTTATTAATTAGGCGAATAAGACATTTTTTCATGACTAATTATAATTAGTCAAAACTACCTACGCATGACTATCTTTTAATTAGTAAAATAAGACAGTGTGCATGACTAATTTTTATTAGTCAATTGACTAGATAACATTTTCAGTGTACATGTATATGTACATGCAATGGAAAAGCATCATAATTTGTGCTGTTGGCAGTTTTTATTTTTTATTGTTTCTTGACATATCAGCAAAGAATCTCGCCTGCAGAAAGTGGCCTGGTATACATGTATATACATGTACATGACATGGTCTAAATATGGGTACAGTAATTAACTTGCCAACAAATGAATACTCCCAGTAAAAACCAACTAAAGTAAATACAGTTGTACTAAGTGTGTATCTTTTAAAATAGAAATATTTTTGTTCCAAGGATTGGCAAATAAATTGTCAAAAACAGAAAGAAACAAAACGTGTATCACTAGTCATGTTATTCAGCTACAAATTAATTTATTACCCCCCCCCCGGACTTTCCCAAACACCATTCTTTTCCTCCTTCTGTATCATCCTCTTCCAGTTTGATTTTGAACAAGATTACATAATATATACATAATAATTCATGCCTCTCAAAATATCACCCCTTTCAAAAACATGCAGGGACAAGCGGTTTTTTTTTTTTTTTTTTTTTTAATGTGTAATAGATACTAGCTACTTTTTTGGCCCTGGATTTAAAACAATATTCTGCAAAACTTTCAATCTTGCAGCCCCACCTCCACGAGTACTCGCACAACAACCCTCGATATTCGGTGCTTTCAAGCCATCAAGGTTGGCACCGAGCCCTGCGTCAACTGATGTTTAGACTGTAAACCCATGTTTGCCATTATTTGACTGGACGATTCATTGCAGTCTTCCGTGAAGTGTGCTGAACAAATCATGGTCCATTCGACCGCGGAAACGTGAAATTCTTTCGAGTGTTTACAAATTTCACCCACTCTTTTGAGATTGCCAGATTCCTCAGAAAATTAATAAAACGACCTCCGGATTAATTTGCTGTTTCTATTGCATCCACCGACAGTACACGGGCCAGGCTTGATAAAAACTTTCACACGTTGTTGATAAAAAGCTTGAAAAAATCGGTTATGTGATGTGACCCAAACAAGACAAATGGTAAATGCAAGCAAACGAAGATAAACAACCTTCACTCACTCCGCAGTATGACGTATCATGCGAGGGCGCCGCCAACGGCGGAAAAAACACTAGTAAAAAAATCAAACAAGGGGTAGACTAGTTTTTCCGATCAAATTTCAGCAGAGTTTCAGCAAAGAAAAATTCAAACTAACGACCAAATAGTAACTAAACACATAATAAACAATATAAAGGGCCAAATTTGTTTTGGTGATTTCGTTCAAGTTGATCTTTAATGTGCGTATCTCTCTGATGCGAAACTATATATAACTCAAACGAATGGTATTAATACTCTTTGCCCTAAAGGTGACAAACATTGTCAAAAATAGTGCGCCCTGTGTCACTTTTAGCACTTTGAGAATATATGTCCGCTCTTGTTATTTAATAGCATGTCCACGAGAGGACCATGCAGACCGTGATAAGGTGGGGGTCAACGGATTTGGCTGAAATTTTGGTGGTAGGTGGGTCATGGGTAGCCTTGAGGATGTGCACAATATTTGGCAGATCCGACCTCCCTAACAGAAAAAAGAGCCAAAAATGTGTTTTTTAGTGGTAAAATGGCGTTTTTGATGATTTTGGGCTGCAAAAGTTTAAACGCTTGCTGCTGAACGGTGGAATACAGTAGAGCAATGAAATTTTTAGGGTCTTTAGTTTGTATCCTGAACTAAACCACGAAGTCAAAATTGTGGGGAAAAAACCTCTTACGTGGCAACGGTAACTCTTCATTTAGGGGTACCCCTAAATTTGCGTCACATCTTTGAATCGCTGTACAGTCATTAGTGCAGGTCTGTGAGCAATGACACTCGGGTGAAAGAGAGTTCTTAATATGGTCCTTAGGTAGCATCAATAAAATATTTGTCAGCAGTTTTTTTTTGAAATGGCAGGAGCCTGTTTTTGCCTAATAATGGCGGTTTAGCATTGCATCGTTCAAAACTGGTACCTGTTGTGATTTGCGATTGCCTTGTTTTCAACGGTAGTTTCGATGCATTGGACATGAAGCAAACCTCTCATTACTCTACATGAAACACTTATGTTGGTCCTTGAATCCTTTATTAAGTGTTATGGTGAACATGACCAATTTCCTCAGGATTCAGTCAATGACCTAACATCTAAACGTTTTGTTTAGTTTGTCATACTCAAATCCCGATTCATATTTTAGTTGTGACCCCCCTCCTCCAAGCCTTTCAACCTTTCTGATTTGTATGATCACATGAGTAGCTACCAGTGCAAGTTATTTGGTCCTTGTCAGACATTTGCTGTGTCGCAAAGGCAAGATCCTCTTCAGAATCAGGTGATTAGAAAACAAAATAAACACACCAAGAGTTTATTATAGTTTAGATAATAACACAATAAGTGTCAATGGTTTTATTTATTGACATATTCATATGTGCAACGGTTAAATATATTTCAGTTTTTACCTTCACACTACCGGTGTGTGGTATTCACTGACTATACAGTCAAGATAGAGTGGTACAAGTACTACCACATATATAATACACCAACGGCATCAAAGTTGGAAGCAGCACTGGTCATTGATGGATTTTGTTGGTGTGAAAATCAACCCTGATGGTAACGAGACAACTGGAATGCTAATTGGCTAGGTGTAGTTTGGGAAATTCAAGATTTGAGATTAACAACAATTAAAAATGGCAGAGTACTGACTGTTTAATCAAAAACGGACACTTGATAAGCGTCCGATGGCATCATGCATTTAAATGCCTCAAAGCTCACACTGGTTCTGTATAGCATCCACGAGAACCTGTCTTTCAACCAACTCTACAGCATTATTGTTCACATCAGTCCAGCTCTTTGATGGCAGTTTCCCAGATTTGTGTAAGAGATCAATACGTGAAAAATAGCTGGCTATCTGTTTGGGTAGTCAACCAGTCATCTCTGTGAAACTGACTTTTCAATCGCCGGGACACAGTTTCTGGGTTTTCCTTCTTTCCCGTATTGGCGCCAATCATGAACTGGGCAAGCAAAAAATCCTTCACTTGCTGCGAAAACCTCTTACTTGCCTTGGAAAACTTGTGAGCCCAGCCAGAATGAATTGCCTGGGACATGGTTGCCGAAGCTGCTCCCGAATTGACAGTCTCAACCGGGGGGGGGGGGGCAAATTCAAAAAAAAAAAAAAAAAAAATCCGCCCCCCCCCAAAAAAAAACACAATCCGCCCCCTCAAAAAAACTTTCGCATTCGCCCCCCAAAAAACATAAATCCTGGTTACGGGCCTGGCAGTATGGAGTGGATGACAGCATATCCTTGTTGATGTCCAACTCAACTCTAACTTGTACTGATGCGCCGGGCATATCGTCTTATCACTGTAACTAGTGTAAGCATCAACGTCGAATAACCTACATCGCAGGAGGATCAACTTCGACTCGATATTCACGTCATATGCAGCAACTTTCCACTTAGTTCTGCAAATGGCTCCGTATTTTTTTGTGCATTGATGAAGGTGCAGGGTATTGTTCTCGCGCAGATAAGAGGGATATACACCACACTCAATGGCTTTGCAATGCTCAAAATTACAAAAATCACACTGCAGCGATACAGCCGCCGTATCCGATATCTATGACCGACATATTGACATCGCTCACGACCGGGGGTGCAATGCGATGTGTGGCGCCCTCTTGTGGTACTTCGCGCTAACTGGGTGGGCGGTATTACTGGACGTTCCACTTCCATTACCACGGTTGGTATTATTGCCAGAAAAACTCTCCCATCCACCTCAATAAACAAAACTTGCAAAAACTTATGTTTCATCTTTGTTGACATATTTTTTTAATGTTTTAACAATCTATTCCAGACGTGAATTAAGGGCAAGATATTTTACTCAGAACTGTATGTAGGTTTGATACTTACTATGAACTTTTCCATCTTTGTTGATATTTGGCAATTAAAATCAAGAAGAGCTGACAATATTTTTATTTTTTATTATTGTAGTTGGATATCTGAACTATATTTCCACCAAGTTTGTTGACTCTCAGCCCTGCACTAATTAAGTTATGGGTAACTGCGTAGATGGCTTATTTCCTTAGTAGAACTGTTTTCCTAAAGCCTATATATCTGCAGTGAAGATCTTCACACAATTTTTTTTGATTTGATCGTGTAGAGGACGATGAGCTTTTTCTTTTGATGTATAATTTGACAGAAATTGATACAGTTTAAGGGAATTAACGGGGCTATAATTATACACCAAAAAACACTACAAATGAACTCCCGGAAATGTCCATTTTGCGCTAAAAACAGTTGGTGTCCCGTACTCGGCCATTGTGCGATTTTTGAGCGAGCTGCTTCACCAGGTGTTGAAATACAACTTTTGTCACGATCTAGAAAGGTCTAAACTGTAGAAAATTCAACAATGAGCGCAAGCGCTGGACGGTTTCACGATAATATTGTCAATTAGTCTTTTTGAGCTATAGTAGACGCTGTAGAAGTGCACTGTTTGGCTTGGGTGTATACAGACCATTTTACCAAACCCTAAAAGTGTCATAGTGCTTTGTACACCATATTTCAAAATGTCTTATAACGATGTAGGTTTTGAAAGTAACGAAAAATGTAATCATAAGTCCCCTTTCATAAACTATTAAGTCTTTTTAACGTTCCGCAAAAGGTTTATTTATGCAGCGTTTGCCATTGCCTAATACAGTGCATGGTAAAGACTTGTTTCATTTGAGTGCCGCGAAACCAGAGTCCAGAATTTGTGGTAAAATGGTAAAAATATGGTCACATGGGAAATGCTAGTTGACAAAACTTTAATGATAATGAAACGACCCAACCTAAAAAATAAAGCAACAATGAGGGTTGGGTAATTTGTGTATAAAAAAATAGACATGAGTTTTTGTTGAAACAAGGGGTTTGGTGAAGACATGATTAAATTTGCAGAGCTTGTGAAAAGTATAGAGAACAATTGGTAAACATGTCTTTGTAGGAAATATCTATGTTTGTGAAAATAATTTTGTTTCTAAAGTTACGCATTTTTTAAACTTTGATCAGCCTAATTTGAGAGCTGATGACGTAATTATGATGTCATAGCTTATGTCCCATCAGACATTGAGATTTATAAGTAAAGGTGCTAAGTTTCAAATTTTTGAACTTGCAACATGTTCCTTTAGAAGAAACCGTCACGAGAGAGCACTTTTGAAAATAACTAAGTCATCATTCTTTTAATTGGAAGGCAATGGGGCCAACCTTCATTTCATACGGAGAGACCATGTCAAAATTCGATTTAAAATTGTTTGCAGACCTCAAAACAAGTCCCGGGATTGAGTATTTTCACTTAAACTTCCGGTACAATATTTCAAGAGCTTTCATACATATGTTGTTGTTGTTTTTTATAAAAATGTGTCTTTAATGTAATTACATTATCGATGACGCCATCATCCCTGAAAAAATTTGGATTTATCTACATACTAAGTACTAAATACATGGTAAGTTTCAAGTCTGAACTTTTGAGGTTAATAAGATATGAAATATCAACTCCCGGTTTCCACCGGAATTAAAGGTCAAATGGGGTAACACTTTGTGTTAAATTTTTACAATGACAATAATCACATAGTTAGACCTTAGTGTATAGATGAAACCGCAAATTTGTTTAGATGATGACGCCCTAACATCAAAGTTTAAAATTAACGTTAAATTTCAAAAAATTCATATCTAGTTAACCGTAATTGCTATATGCCACACATATACACACACCCTGCTCTTTGTTACATACCCTCTGTGGACATTCTTTTATTCTGTACACCTAAGGAAAATCCTATTCTTCCACACTGTAAAAAGAACACTGTGTGGACGAGTGTAAGTCCACGTAGTGTTGCAAAACCCTGCCTTGTGTGGACCTCTTTCCTTCTCAGGTCCACAATTTGTAATGCTTAACCCGACACACACACACATCTTTTATTTTTTGCATCCCTGTGGAGACATCTTTTGTTCTTTCCTTTGTCCCTGTAGTTAAGAATCTCCCATAGACTTTGTACACAAAACTCCTTGTGGAGCAACCCAGTCTTTAGAATTTCCCTATGGAGACCCTTTGTTATCCCTTTTCTGTTTTTTTTCTCGGCCTCCATGAAAATGAAATCAACCTTATGGATCGGGTTTGTGGGGTCCTGCTATTGTTGTTCTATTATTCCCTTTTCTAGAGAATTCCCCTGTGGGGTCCAGGTTGAACAAAGAATTCTCTTGTGGGGTCTATTGTTCCATTGTGTAAAATACCCCACAAGGGCCCTTCCGTAAGCCCACACACGCACACACACACATTCCCAAAAATACATCCTTGTGGGGCACTCTTTTGTTCTTTCCTTTGTCCCTGCACTTAACAGTTTCCAATAGAATTTGTACACAAATTTCCTTGTGGAGCACCCCGGTCTTTAGAAATTCCATGTGGAGACTTTTTGTTTTCCCTTTTTTGTGTTGTCCTTCGTCTCCATAAGGTATCGAAAGTGAGCAAACATGCACACAACCTTACGGATCCGGTTCAATTATTCCTTTTTCTAAAGAATTCTCTTGTGGGGTCCAGGTTGAACAAAGAATTCCTTTGTTGGGTCCAGTGTTCTATTGTGTAAAAGACCCCACCAGGACACTCCCGTAGGCTCAAGAATGAGAGTTCAACCCTACGCCTGTCAGCCCTATATTAGTTAAAGTATGTTAACCCCCTTGTATCTGTGATTGGGATTCAGAAGATAAAAATGCACATTACCAAATGACTGGTTTATGCTACTGTTTGATAACAAACCACAAACCTTCATTTTCAAACGAAAACCAATTGGTGCCGTAGTTTACCAGAGAAACATTTTCCACGCAATGGGAAGTGTTATTGTTGTTACATGGACCACACTCGTTCATGGCAACTGAAATACTATAAAGCTGGCAGCAAGTTTTTTCTGCTTTGAAATTTTGTGACAGATATACGTTTTGGCATTTCTATCAATGTCATCATTTTAAAAAAAAATTATTCTTCCTGTTTTGGCCAAGTATGAATAAGGAATATCACAAGATCATCACAGTGCCTCCCGAGTGCCCGAAAAATACGACCGCCAAACTGGCAGCTAAAACCGTTTTAAGATATTCTTTTTTTTCCAAAATGTTTAAAATGTTTTATACAGGAAATTACTCCCCATCGGAAACAACCTCCGAATGTAAAAAAAATAAAATGCTGTAAACTTGTTTTTGGTGTCAACAAAAACTTTGTGTAAACTTTTGATACATTTTAATTAAGGACCATTGGAAGTTTGGAAACAGTGGGCAAAATCAAAATGGGCAATTTAAAAACGAGACCTGGTATAGTTGCACTTCTTGGAATTATCTTAATTGCGTCATGTAAAGATTGAAAACAACATTTTATAAATGTGGAAAGTGTCATGAAAGTCGGCCAAGAACTCACGGGAAATGCAATTTGAACAAGTCAGCCCCAGTCTATTGCAGGCTCAACCTTTGGTACAACATGCTGATAGTTTATGTATGATAAGAAAGAGTAAATGATTGTCAGTGAATAAATACATGAATACATCAAGAACCTAAACAAAATCTCTGACGAAACAAACAGCATTAACTTGCTGCATTTCATAATTATTACCACCCAGTTTGCTAAAGTTTTCACACTTTCGTTTAGAGTGTGTTTCTTATAAATTATATGGTATGCATGAACTTATTTTTTCCCAAACCAATGATGTCTTGTACCTTTTAATATGGTATTGAATAACATTGATGCGGCGGGCTTGGCAGTCTTGCCTTTACAATTTCAGGCGTGAAATGGAGGCCTATGATAACAAACTAGACACCTTCTTGCTACTTAAAAAAAAGCGATGTGCCACAGAAAACGTCAACAGCGTCTAATACGGTTGGTCAGCATTTCAGCAATAATATTATGGAAATATCTAGTTTAAATAAGGGCATTTCACCCAATATAAGAGTATACCAACACTGTGAACAGGATGTTGAAAAAGAAATTCACTTTTTATTGAAGTGCACGTTGCATGCTGAGTTGAGACAGAGTATGTTTATTGAAATCTGTAAACTACATAATGTCTTCAAAAGTATACTTGTGATGAACAATCTATGTTCTTTATGTCCTCTTAATTAAGAAAAAAGAATTTTCACTTGCGTTGCAAAATATATTTTCATGTTCAATGAGATGAAAGATAGGAAAATTATCTAAAGTATCGTGATTATTTTTGATCATTGTTTCCACGTTACTACCATGTTAGCGCTTCCGCCTATTTATTCATTTAATGGTCTTTTGTTTATCATTGCTGTTACCCTCCCCCGGTGTTATGGGGGTATGTTCCTGAATTTTGAATAAAAAATTCAGTAAATTAAATTATTATCACATGCACCGCACTCCTTCCATGCGAATGGAAAAAATCCGATGTTTTGGTCTTCCAGTCATCCCTGATCCTTCTCTCTCCAATTTCAGAAAAAAAATTAAAAGGCGTACAGATTTAAACTAATGTACTTAGACCTTATTGCATACATGAAACTCCAAGTACTAATCGTAATGATGATGGCGTCATTACGTCATTATATTAAATCAACGTTGAATATCTAGAAAATTCATATATGGATAACTAAGATTTCAACACACAAGATCTTTGAATCTCATGAAAGCTCTGGAAGTGTTTTAAAGATCTTACACAAAGTGTTATCCTATGTGATTTTTCAGTATAAATCTCGGATTAAAAGAAATAATGATATACCATAAACCAAACATGGTATTTTAATCATCATTATATCCTATGAAAACCTCATAATGATTCAGTGATTGGTTGCCTATTGCGCCACAGCACCTTGTTAACAATTACACGGTGCTATATGTAAAGGAAAAGGTCTCACATTTCAAATTGTAGCTCCGCATACCTTGCAGGAAAAATACTGAGCGCTTTGAGATGCCCATGTGATAAAGAACTATCACAATAACTACGTACTATTTTTTATTCGACTCTTATCAGTACCACCTCCCAAAATATTTCCTTCTGTTTGTCAAAGTCGAGGAAAAACATTTTGAAACCCTACTTCACCCTTGCTTATTCCTATCGTTATCGAGTTCTTACCAGTAATATCAATTCTCCTGAGAAACATTTGTGTGTTGTGTCAATATGAGAAATTAGCATTTAAAGACTCTGAAAAAATGAAGTAAGATCGTGGAAAAACATATGGAGTCCACAAGAAATATAATTTTTTATTATGAGTCCCTTACCTCACAGAAAAACCGGGTAAAAATCTCTTTATCCGAAATCCTCCCAGCCAAACACCTGAAAAACGCTAAGTCAAACAAACCACGTGACAAAGGACTATTGACATCATCGGTGGCTTGCCTATTTGCATTTACGGAGCTAACACACCCAAACTTCACTAATCAACATGGCCGTGAATAAGACTCGTTAAAGGATGATCCAACAGGCACAAAATCAGCAAGCCAATTTTGAACGGATATGTTTTGGGGGGATTTTATTTCTTTTAGAAGCAAGGCGATTCCGCAGTTTAATTTTAGTACATCGATCTACACGTCAATTACGTTGTACAACCCTAACATATGTGTACAGTACATACACACGACAATGTTCCGGTTACACAGTTACAGTTAGCCGACCAATCGTCCGGTTACACGTTTACATTTTTACGGTTCAGATAACTGTCGGAAAATTTACTTGAAGTTGCGAAAGGCAGACTACATTGCAATCACGGTGTACACAACCCACAATCCATGTGACACACACAAACGCCTTGACCGATTAACGTTTCATGCTTGGTTATTTTCCCAAAATTGCAAAATTCACTATTACTGGTACGTGCGCTAAAACAAAATTTTAAAAAAACTTCACATTCTGCAGGCTTTGTTTAACAAAAATGACACAATTTAGGATACCCTGGATGGACAGAAAGATTATTTGACCGTTAATGTAAGATTTGATTCCTCTTGACATTGTTTTATTTTCCAAGCAAAGAGATGATTATGTGTGTGTGTTAAATGCTGACCGTGTGTTTCTAGCCACCGATGACGTCAAGGGGTCAATGCAAATCGTCATCACAGATAAGCAGTTTTGACTTTCGGCTGAAAAAATCCCGCGGAGAGGTGAATTGTTTACTACTTAATACAAATTGTAAAGGAAAAATACTTATTTACCGGTATCTACGGTGTCTACTCGGCCATAAAAAGGTAATAATGAAAATATTTTAGAGCAACTTAGAGCCGCTCTTAACAAAACACAAACTTTTGTGTATGATATTGAATTACCTTGATGCGAAAGGCTTGGCAGTCTTGCCTTTACAATTTCAGGAGAAAATGGTGCTCTATGAAAAACTACAAGCCTTCTTGTAAAAACTGCAAACCTTCTTGTAACTAAATTATACACACAAGAAAAACAAATTGAATTTTTGCCGCAGTGTGCCAGAGCGTCTAATACGGTATAGTTTTTGTTCTCAATAATATTATGGAAATAATCACGATTATTATTATTATTTAAATATGAAAATTTGAAATATAAGTTAACGTTAAGACGTCATCGATCCCCTAAAACTTATAAATCATACCTCATGAACCAAAAAGAGATCCTAATATTGGTTTATGGTTTATTTATAATTCCAGTACTGGTGTTGGTCTTTTCCAAAAATGTATCTGCATAGCCTGACACTTAAGGTGCAACAAAGAACCGAAAATGGTTCTACACCTTGTCCTCTCAGGAGAGCCATTAAATGTTATGTACTGGAACCCCCTTTTTAGGAACCCTTTAAACAATTTCTTTAAAGAACCTTTTGTTGGTTCTCTAGAGAACCAGTTTTGGTTCTCGAAAGAGCCAATTTGGTTCCCTAGAGAACCAGTTTCTGTTTTCTGAAGAACCAGTTTAGGTTCTCTAAAGAACTAGTTGTGGTTCTCTAAAGAACCAATTTTAGTTCTCTAAAAAGCCAAACTTGGTGCTTTGAAGAACCAAAACTGGTTCTTTGAAGAACCATAAATAGTCCTTCAGGTTATTGGTTAGTAAAGAACCTTTTCCCAAAGTTCTTCGAAGAACAAAAAACGGTTCTATTTTTGCTCAGGGGAACTATCAGGGTTCTAGAAAGTCAAGACATGAAACTGCATCAAATTTTCCCTAAAAAATATATAACACAAAAACATTATATTCACATTACAGGAATTTATTCAAGCAATCATGTTCAACTTCAGTGGTTAACATGTTAACCTCAAGTGGTTAACATTTTTTTTCCTCAGACTTGGAGACAAAATACGCATAGTTAATTTGTGAGTAACATACAAGCCAGTCAGTAATTGTTTGCCCATACACAAAAATTGTCCCACTCTTAACACAAATCATCATGCAAATTAATTCAATTAAAAAGCGCTGAATATATATGTAAATATAATGGTAGATCATAATGAAATTAAATATTAACTAACATTAAAATTACATAAAGTCACATTAATACTGAATTGCATTTCATTAATTTACATAAGAAAACGGGGCTTAAAATGTTACCGCTACAAGTTATATGGTTTTCCACAAAAGTCTACATATACTTGGTGTCATTGACTATAAATCCCCATTCCGACAATTTTATGCAGTTTATGCGTATGGGGGGTAGCCAGTGTACACTGCCATCAGAGTCCTGCATTAAAAAAAGTTATGTAAATCTGTCAAACATTTTTGCTGCTAATATTTTTGACATTATTCGTAAGGCAATACATATTTACGACCCCAAAAAATGTTCATGTAATTTTCCCTCACTGTCCCATCCGCATGATTCCAAAACTATGTACAAGTATTTGAACAAACTTGTGAATTTCAAACCCCCAAATATGCAAAATCTTCATCTATATGTGCTCTGAAACCTTTCATTACACAAAGCTCTTCAGAGTATATCGGGCAACAAAACTACTACGTGATTAAAACGTGCGCCATTTGCTTAAATATTATGTAATGGCAGTATTTGGTCAAACTTGTGATCTTTAAACCTCCAAATATGGAAAATCTTCATTTAAATGTGCTCTGAAAACCTTTCATTACACAGAACTCTTCACACACAGTACAGCAGGCAGTAAAACTACACTGTACTTTATAAATACACAGTCGATTTGTATCGCATTGGTGTATAGTCTGAACCAGTAAATCATTACGGTACATATCCAAAGCATAATTATCTTTCTCTTGTCCAGGTGAACACAATCCAATCAGCTTTTCTTTTCACTCTGTAAGCAAACATATGCTCATCAAAACGCTCACTAGGTAATACCATGCATCCACACACAAACCACATGCTCCTGAAGCATATTATAAACTTAATAACAACAAACACTGGAATTTCATTATGCATCAGTTCTACAACACTGGAATTGCTTTATGCATCAAATCTACAACAAAGCAGTCATTGGTGACAGATTTAACACAATCTTTTTCTATTGTGTTAAACTTGTAAAGTACATCTTGGTCGTGTAAATGCAAGTCATTGGCCTGCCAGGTCTCCGCTAACCCTACTTGTAAATCTACTGGAAGACTTTGAAATGTTAACTCAATACCACTTCCAGCTCTCACAGTTCCAAGCGGCAATTTTCTACTGTGTTCCCAACACTGCCTTAGTTGGTGCCGTTTTGCTAATGTTAAAGCACCATTGCGAAAGTTACATATGACATTTGCTAACTTTTAAGGTATTGATGTTTGGCTTCAAAACGCATATACCATAAATGCTTAAGAGGAACAAACAAAAGCATTAGTCGTTTTGAGTGAATTAGATAGTGTAACTTGCAAGGAAACATTTCTGCATAGTTAACATACATTTCAAGAAATTCTGCGATTATGTTTTTGAGGCACAAAAACCCAAGTTTTCCGGAACACTGGTGCCATTACAAAATCTCAAATTTTTCGACACAACAGATACAATTTCCAATCATTGCTTCCGACGGAACTTTGTGCCCTATCATCTGAGGTAATAGACGGAAAAAGCACCACCTTTCTGAAGCTTTCCCAGATATTCCTTTGTTAAGCATTGACCTGGACATTTTTGAGGGTTTATTTCTTGTATCATTTTGCCCATACTGGAGATCAAGTATAGCAGTATTTACATCATTGAGAGTAAATGATACTTCTGTATCAGCTATCAAAGAATGCAAAACAACTTGAACTGTCCATACAAATACACCTTCCATGCAATCATGCATAATATCAGGTGGCAGACACTCAATCTTCTCGAACACCATATATTGAACATTTAGATGCATCATGTTCAATGGCATCCAAGTGGTATTTATGTATATCTTTGGGTGCGTATTACACAATCATCATCAGAGGTTTTTGTAGCCAAATCGTCCTTTCTGGTCATGCACACTCTACACACACAGCCTGCATTAAAGTTTCTTTGGAAACCTCCTACCTTCTTGGCTGACAAGTTGTCTGCAGACATTATCACCATAATACCTTTGAAATGCAACAAACGGCCTTGATAAGTGATGCTCAAACCCTCATATTTGAAACTATTGAGATCCCTTTTAAGGTGCCAAAACACATATTTGTACGTGATACCCTTCCGATAATTGTATACCGCACAAGCAAGCACAAGTAGTTGTCTTGAAGTTTTGACCGATACTTTGCATCGGTGTTGCCTATATATCGTAAAGTATGCCGCAGTCAATTTTTTCCCGCTGTGCTTTGATCCTAAAGGGTTGAAAATGCCAAATTCATCAATGTAAAAATGTAGCCACAATTTCACATGATCCATGCTTTCTGAAGAGAAAAAAAGATTCTCTTTAAATAAATCTCCATCAGAGAACCTGCACAAGATATTATTATCATGATCAGGGCTTTTTTCACGCTATAAAATATGTGATACAATATTCTCATTAGCTAGGATGAGTTTAATGACCTATCTAGAATAGGAATATACTGCATAGATTGCTTCTTTCCATGCATGATCGACCAAAAAAAACTTCAACAGGCTTACCCATGATCAAGTAATTGACACAGTATTGCTCCAGCTGATGCTGTGTTGAAACTTTACTACATGCATGTCAACCATTGTGGCAAGGATTTTTCAACAAAATTTAACAAAATTGCCTGTATTGTGATACAAAACTCACACTGGGAATGATGTGCTGTTCTCGCAGTTTCAAAGAGAGCATGCTCATGCTTTTAGTGAGATTATCATAAACATTGCCTTCGTTTATTTCTCCAATTTGACTGTCACAAAAATCACTAACATACAAATGTGTATGTCTTGTTATCCGTTGTAATAGTGTTTTTTGGGGTAATGCAAACTCACAAACATCCGAGTCAGTATAACCTGAATCACATACCTGTTCATCACTTGTTGTATAAAGCAGACCCCGTTTCTCATTAAAAATGTAGGGAAGGCCACAAAAAAGAAAGAGAAAAAAAAGAAAATCAATTTGGAAATCTAAACCTGTAATTCTCAATTTCCACTAACCATCTCAACGATTGGGATGCTATTATGCTCCACTATGGTATAACCCAACAATGAGACAAATATAGCACCCCCTCCCCCGCACTCCAGTACTATAATCATGTTTACGTACCTATACCGAGCAATATCTTCCCTACGGGAAGTTCTCTTCTTCTCATCCAAGTTTACTAGCAAGTTATGAGCTGCTTTCTTCCCTCTGACAACGCTGACAATTTTGGTAGAATACTTTTCCAGTGAGGTACTCATTTCTTTAGCTACGTTAGAACTATGAATGAGACGCAATTCGTAACAGAGCTGCAAACCAAAATTTGAAAATTATAAATGGTTTCAGTTATATGTAGACTTTATTCCCTAAAACAGCTTATTCTGTCTAATTCACGCTTTGAAAACATTTTTCAAAAACCAACTGAAAGACACACAACAGTCAAAACAATGATTTGAATTTCAGGTAAGATGGTTACCTACATGCCACCTATTCACATTTGAAAAGTTGAGTAAGTTCAGATGGTTGTAAACTTACAAGTTTTGGATCGGTGAGCGCGGGGTATGTCTTAATTGCAGCCTGGATACTAGTTCCTTCGTCAACTCGACGCTTGCGGCGATGACTGTATTTTCTCAACCAGTGGTCTTTGAGAGTCTTGGTGTTTGGTGCCATTTTGTGAATTTCTTCTTGTATTATTTAAATAAGCTGTTTGATAGATCCTTCATCCTCACCTTTTGTTGCCATCTCCTAAAAATGCAATCATTGTATAATTGCATGTACTTCACATAGTTTCTTGAAGGGTTGAATCATTGTAGACATAGTATCCTCTCAAACCAGTATCCTCACAATCAAACAGTGAATATTGCTGTGTACTCAATATTGAAGGCAAAGCATGTGTCTTTCGTTATTGAATGCATTCTTAAACATCTAATAAAAGCAAGAGTATGGCAAACATGTAATCTCACTTGGTATGATCCTACTACAATTGTGTATCATGTGGGAATGAGTTGTTTTGATTGAGGGTTTTTGATATACTATCCGTTTTCTAAAATGAACGAAATTTTAATTATCATAAACAATATAATTCCCTTAGAAACAGTCTGAAAAAGGTGTGAACACCAACCGCTCAGCAGTAATTTTTGGTTGAATTATGAAGAGAAGATTGTTCAGTTTCCAGTCAGTTAAATTAATACTTAAACTTTAAAATCAACAAAATGACAACAGTCTGCAAATTTCTTAATTTATTAAGCAGAGCCAACAGACTGGCATTAAAAGGAAGGGGGGAAATTAATATTTAGAGGGAGCAAAATAATACTTCGGGGATAAATTACGTCGTTCCCTCGAAATATAGTTTCGCTCCCTCGAAATATTATTTCATTTGAGGAAATGAAATCATTTTTAAAGGCAACAAATTGTTTGCATTTTTTTTTTTAATACCGTTTCATTTATGTTTTACCTGTCTCTTTAAGGGCTCCGTAGTATTCAATTTAATTGTTAATAATCAATGTTCAATTTAATTGTTAATAATCAATGTGTAATTTTAGCCTACTGTTAATGATTGCAGTGTTTAATAATGTTTTGTATTTTAGTTTTTAACCAAATTGCATTCTTAATACTTCAGGAAACTCTATTTATTGAGTTTGTTTACTAACTGGTTGAATGTTTTTAAGTATTTATACTCCCATTGTTATAATTCCAATTCTTATTTTTCACTTATCCATATTGCCATGTTCAGCGCCCTAGAGCATGTCTACATGATTAGGGCGCTATATAAGTTTTGGTATTATTAGTATTATTAGTATTATTATTATTATTATTAATTTAGCAGAGTAGGCTCAACTAGATATTTTAGCATAAATCTGCTGCGAATTTGAATGCTGTTTGAGTGGATTGTAAAAATAAACGGTTATCTTTTTAAATCACATGACGTCGGTCAGAATTTACCATAATTTCGAGCCCCAGAGGACGTTAACCTATTCTGGGCCAGGCTGACTTGGAAACTGGTCAACAAATGGGATTTGGACTCAGATTTGGCGTCAGTTTGACCAATTTCTGGGTCATTTTGAGACAAATTTTGACATGACTGATTTTGGTTTCAAATAGATTAAAAGGTCAAGATCTGTATTAAAAAACAGTGGGGGGAAAAGATGATTTTGAAATATTCTTTGTGAGATAAAAATATATATATTATGAATTTACGTAATCCTTAATAATATCACATTGAAATGTCGGATATTCGTATTAAACAATGCAAGAGGGCAGCGTGAAGCTAAACGGATGATGTGGACTGGGGCCTGCTCAAGGGCACTGTACAAAAATTTGAAGAAGACGTTGTTTGCTGGTACAATCTGTTCTATTTTACTAAAAATTAAAAAACAAAAGTAATTTGGCGAAAAATGGAAATGTGCAAGTTTGTATCGTAAGCTTACTACGGCAGCTTGGAGTCGGAGTAAACATTCTTGAAATGTAGATGCTCTTTGGTGCATTCCAATACGTTGGTCTGGTGCCACTTTTGAGGACCTCAGGGAACGATTCTCTTTAATGTATTCTAAGCCTTTCTGGGTTATCTTTTGAGCCAAAAGTAGCTGAAAACTTTAAGTGTACCCCTTTCACAGCAAACTACAATGTTCTTCATTATCCATTATTTATAAACTACCTTGGTTTATATAGTAGCATTTTGTAGAATTAAGCGTACCTATAATAATAGGAATGTGTTTTTGAAATACATTGTCATAAGTTCATGTGTTAAAAAATAAGAAATCACGGCCTGATTGCATCTCAAAAAAAAAATTAATGTACCACGCGTCATAATATGGTATGTTTTCCTCTACAGAGTGGTTGTGCTACTGATTCCTTCGAATCTTCTACCCAAGACAGCCAAGGTAAGCTGGAAATTAATTCTACACAAAGGTTCAGTGCTTGGTTGTCTTCTAGTCCAAATTTTGCCTTTGTTGTCAGTTTGTATCTCATATTTAAGTCTTGATTGGCGACGCTAGTTTCTGTATTAACCACGGTAGAGGACGCAACATCGACTGGCTCGGAGCTGAGCTATGTATTGAGAGAGTTGCGATATAGAGGGACCAGTTTTGTGCAGCCACGTGATTGCTGTGCGCTATTTTCGGTCAAATTGTAGCAGAACCTAACGTGTACTCTAGTCTGGCTCCCTATTTGCACACATTCGGGGTTTTTTCGTGTTTTTTTTTCACTGTAGAGACACGGGAAGCAGGCCTGTCCTCTATTTAAAAAGGACGAGCAATCACCAGAATACAAAGAAAAAGCAAAATCCAGATGATATAAAATAATAAAATAATAAAATATAAAATAATCTCCTGTACTGGCTTGAATCCTCCTGTAGCACCATGGAGGTAGATATTAATGTATACCTCCATGATAGCACCCATATACATTGAACAATACACAATGCACAGCCGTCACTTAAGGCGAAAGGTCAACACGAGGCTGGCTACATTACACATACAACTTAAATTTACATGTTTACAAATTACAATGATTCAATCAGATGACGATATTTCTCTCATAAAGCAAAGAGTTAAATGCTCGAGGATATTATCCCTCCCAAATAAAAACTATTTGGAGCATGGCTAGAGCAATGCTCCCTACAAAAAAGAGAGAAGTGCCAAAAGAAAATGAATGCGCTCTCTCTTGCTCGAAGCTAAAATGGAAATGAGAGTGAATCTAAAGGTCGCAGACCCAAACTTAACTTTCTATCGTAAATATGGTAACCACAAAGTTGGATTAGACAGTTGAACACTGAGGGCGCACTTGGGTTCTCTACATTACCAACAATAGCTTTCAATCGCAAGTTGTCGCAACTGTCTCAATACTCGGCTCTGGCTCGGAGGGACTGGTGTGAAGCACACTAAAAAAAGCTCCCCGCAGCAACCAATGCTAAATGCTAAATATTCAAAAATACTCACAAAAAACTTTAAAGTCTCTCAACCTCTTTGGTAGGTTAGCAGTTAGGCTTTTGAGCTAGGCTCGTCCACAGTTTTTAAAAAGCACCCCCTGACCGACTAAGCTGGTTAGACTCTAATTTGAAAAGATGACTCCGCGCCTTTTAGAAAAATAGGGTCATTTTTAGGGGGCTAGTGTCCCAGCAAATGCTCCAGTTTAAAAGTCAACGACCTCATGGGCACAATATTGGACAATTTTTTTTCAACAATCCATCAAAGCCATGACTTTCAAATCTTTAATCTACAGAAAAAGTTGCAGGTTTACATATGAGGCTCCGTGCATGAGTTTCTCTCTATTTAGTGCACCACTGGTCAAGTCTACGACTCTGATCCAGAATTGTTTTTTTATTATACCGATATCTCTTCTCCAGTAATTCGTGTTGCGATAACTATTGGCGACCGCGTTAACAAAACGAACGTCGCCGATCAAGACTTATGTTAGATGAGCTGTTTGTCTCTTTGTATGTTTTGTTTTACAGATAGTGTGTGGCTGTCAGTGTCGGTTTATCTGTAAGACGAGCTGTTTAACGCATTCAAACTTTGAGTGCGTCCCAATCTAGTGTAAGATACTGAGTCATCTCACGTAAATACTTGACATATGTGTCCACTGTCAAAAAATAATTAATTTGTTTTTTATACTTCGTGAGATGAAAGGACTTGGGGTGCACGTAAGCAAAATAGACTTCTAAAATCAATAAATAGCCCGGTGCCATAGTAACAGGCCATTTGGGTCTTGAGAATTTTGGGCCAATGTGGAGTCTTAAAACAACGAAATACACAAGACCTCAAGCAATCAAACATATAAATCATTTAAGACAAAAGAAATACGACCAAAAAAGGAACAAGGAAACACATGAATCAACAATTACAAATTTCAAGAAGCAAAGAAATAAAGATACTTCTAAGTAGATTCACATAACAAAATATAGACTTAACAACGAGATTGAGTTTTTGTGAAATTACAAACACCAGGTGTTCGGGTTTTGAAGACCTCAATTTACCATATATTTCGAGCCCAGAGCGCGTTAACTATTCTGGGCCAGGCTGACTTGGAAACAAATGGTCACAAATGGGATTTGGACTCAGATTTGGCGTCTGTTTGACCAATTTCTGGGTCATTTTGAGACAAATTTTGACATGACTGATGTTGTTTCAAATAGATTAAAAGGTCAAGATCTGTATTAAAAAAACAGTGGGGGGAAAAGATGATTTTGAAATAATCTTAGTGAGATAAAAATTTATATATTTTGAATTTACGTAATCCTTAATAATATCACATTGAAATGTCGGATATTCGTATTAAACAATGCAAGAGGGCAGCGTGAAGCTAAACGGATGATGTGGACTGGGGCCTGCTCAAGGGCACTGTACAAAAATTTGAAGAAGACGTTGTTTGCTGGTACAATCTGTTCTATTTTACTAAAAATTAAAAAACAAAAGTAATTTGGCGAAAAATGGAAATGTGCAAGTTTTGTATCGTAAGCTTACTACGGCAGCTTGGAGTCGGAGTAAACATTCTTGAAATGTAGATGCTCTTTGGTGCATTCCAATACGTTGGTCTGGTGCCACTTTTGAGGACCTCAGGGGAACGATTCTCTTTAATGTATTCTAAGCCTTTCTGGGTTATCTTTTGAGCCAAAAGTAGCTGAAAACTTTAAGTGTACCCCTTTCACAGCAAACTACAATGTTCTTCATTATCCATTATTTATAAACTACCTTGGTTTATATAGTAGCATTTTGTAGAATTAAGCGTACCTATAATAATAGGAATGTGTTTTTGAAATACATTGTCATAAGTTCATGTGTTAAAAAATAAGAAATCACGGCCTGATTGCATCTCAAAAAAAAAATTAATGTACCACGCGTCATAATATGGTATGTTTTCCTCTACAGAGTGGTTGTGCTACTGATTCCTTCGAATCTTCTACCCAAGACAGCCAAGGTAAGCTGGAAATTAATTCTACACAAAGGTTCAGTGCTTGGTTGTCTTCTAGTCCAAATTTTGCCTTTGTTGTCAGTTTGTATCTCATATTTAAGTCTTGATTGGCGACGCTAGTTTCTGTATTAACCACGGTAGAGGACGCAACATCGACTGGCTCGGAGCTGAGCTATGTATTGAGAGAGTTGCGATATAGAGGGACCAGTTTTGTGCAGCCACGTGATTGCTGTGCGCTATTTTCGGTCAAATTGTAGCAGAACCTAACGTGTACTCTAGTCTGGCTCCCTATTTGCACACATTCGGGGTTTTTTCGTGTTTTTTTTTCACTGTAGAGACACGGGAAGCAGGCCTGTCCTCTATTTAAAAAGGACGAGCAATCACCAGAATACAAAGAAAAAGCAAAATCCAGATGATATAAAATAATAAAATAATAAAATATAAAATAATCTCCTGTACTGGCTTGAATCCTCCTGTAGCACCATGGAGGTAGATATTAATGTATACCTCCATGATAGCACCCATATACATTGAACAATACACAATGCACAGCCGTCACTTAAGGCGAAAGGTCAACACGAGGCTGGCTACATTACACATACAACTTAAATTTACATGTTTACAAATTACAATGATTCAATCAGATGACGATATTTCTCTCATAAAGCAAAGAGTTAAATGCTCGAGGATATTATCCCTCCCAAATAAAAACTATTTGGAGCATGGCTAGAGCAATGCTCCCTACAAAAAAGAGAGAAGTGCCAAAAGAAAATGAATGCGCTCTCTCTTGCTCGAAGCTAAAATGGAAATGAGAGTGAATCTAAAGGTCGCAGACCCAAACTTAACTTTCTATCGTAAATATGGTAACCACAAAGTTGGATTAGACAGTTGAACACTGAGGGCGCACTTGGGTTCTCTACATTACCAACAATAGCTTTCAATCGCAAGTTGTCGCAACTGTCTCAATACTCGGCTCTGGCTCGGAGGGACTGGTGTGAAGCACACTAAAAAAAGCTCCCCGCAGCAACCAATGCTAAATGCTAAATATTCAAAAATACTCACAAAAAACTTTAAAGTCTCTCAACCTCTTTGGTAGGTTAGCAGTTAGGCTTTTGAGCTAGGCTCGTCCACAGTTTTTAAAAAGCACCCCCTGACCGACTAAGCTGGTTAGACTCTAATTTGAAAAGATGACTCCGCGCCTTTTAGAAAAATAGGGTCATTTTTAGGGGGCTAGTGTCCCAGCAAATGCTCCAGTTTAAAAGTCAACGACCTCATGGGCACAATATTGGACAATTTTTTTTCAACAATCCATCAAAGCCATGACTTTCAAATCTTTAATCTACAGAAAAAGTTGCAGGTTTACATATGAGGCTCCGTGCATGAGTTTCTCTCTATTTAGTGCACCACTGGTCAAGTCTACGACTCTGATCCAGAATTGTTTTTTTATTATACCGATATCTCTTCTCCAGTAATTCGTGTTGCGATAACTATTGGCGACCGCGTTAACAAAACGAACGTCGCCGATCAAGACTTATGTTAGATGAGCTGTTTGTCTCTTTGTATGTTTTGTTTTACAGATAGTGTGTGGCTGTCAGTGTCGGTTTATCTGTAAGACGAGCTGTTTAACGCATTCAAACTTTGAGTGCGTCCCAATCTAGTGTAAGATACTGAGTCATCTCACGTAAATACTTGACATATGTGTCCACTGTCAAAAAATAATTAATTTGTTTTTTATACTTCGTGAGATGAAAGGACTTGGGGTGCACGTAAGCAAAATAGACTTCTAAAATCAATAAATAGCCCGGTGCCATAGTAACAGGCCATTTGGGTCTTGAGAATTTTGGGCCAATGTGGAGTCTTAAAACAACGAAATACACAAGACCTCAAGCAATCAAACATATAAATCATTTAAGACAAAAGAAATACGACCAAAAAAGGAACAAGGAAACACATGAATCAACAATTACAAATTTCAAGAAGCAAAGAAATAAAGATACTTCTAAGTAGATTCACATAACAAAATATAGACTTAACAACGAGATTGAGTTTTTGTGAAATTACAAACACCAGGTGTTCGGGTTTTGAAGACCTCAATTTAATTTCACTTCAACTTCCGGTTTTGCCCGGAAGTAAAGGTCACACGGAATTCTACGATACCTTAAGATCTTTCATATGGTGCAAAGATATTCGATGTCGCCCTTACTGTTGTCCGGATAGCGTTTTATTTTTTCCAGGAGAGATGAGGCCACTTTACATAATGGGCGTGTTTTCTACCGGAATCAGTCTTAGCGCGTGCGCACTTTGCACACTTCGCCATGCCTCGCGAAACAGGTTTGACGTGAAGAACACAGACTAGGCTGAGGACATCATTGGTTTGGTGTGGGAACTGTGGGAATGGAATGTGTGGTCTGGGTGGACAGAGGAATTTGGCAGGACTGTGAAAAGGGTTTTATAATTTTTTGAGAAGAACTGGGTGGATATTCATCTGGGAACAAAGTGGAACATCTTTAGCCCGAAACCCTTGCTTACGTTAATACCGTTAAAGGCCAAAAGGCATAGGTCTTAAACTACAGGAGGAAAAAGGAACATGAAGAATAAGTTGGACTGAAATAAATCGGAAAGCTTTGAGGCCTCACATTTGCATTGCTCTATGCATGGAGCTATAATAGCTTCGTGCTTTATGGAGGTATGGATGGTATAAGCATGATAGAGCAATGAAGCATGGAGCTATTAATATTAAAGTGTCAGGACGCAAGAAAATGCAGGAAGTATAGGACAATTACCCCCGTCAAGTGCGCCAGTTTCCAAGGTTCGTTTTTTTTAAGGTATGGACAGTTTGGCAAAATCCCGGTCATTCCCAACGATGTATTGACATACAGGTTGCCCTCGACCGCTTTTATGGGGATTGACTCAGAATCTGCACCTGGTTTCAGTGTGGATTCTGCCCTTTCGTTTTAGTTCAAACAAAATGTTGCCGACGCTTCGTCACATTTTAAACTTTGTATTTAAATTTTGTTTTTAAAAACAATTCATGTAGCTTTACTCGTTTGGATGGGTTTCTCTATATTCTGCACGTAAAAAAGCCAATGCATACAGTATACATGTGTGTTTGTAAATGTACATATAAACATGTACATGAACATGTACCTGTACCTGTACCTGTACCTGCACCTGTACCTGTACCTGTACCTGTACCTGCACCTGTACCTGTACCTGTACCTGTACCTGTACCTGTACCTGTACCTGTACCTGTACCTGTACCTGTATCTGTACCTGTACCTGTACCTGTACCTGTACCTGTATGTGGGGGTGTGCGTGTGTGTGTACATGTACTGTATGTGCTTCCGAATTCCGTAACTTGTGGTTTTTCGTTCACTTTACAATCACACGTGCGAAGGTAGAAAACACGCCCATAAATGTAAAGTGGCCTCATCTCTCTTGGGGAAAAAAATACGCGTCCGGATATGTTTGGTTTAATAATTGATGATGTCATCATCCCGAAACCAATTACGTGTCCATATCCACACTAATGCCTAACAACATAGTCAAGTTCAAGTGTGACACCCCTAACAAGTTGACATTTTGAGAAGCAAAATAGAGTATAAATATCATTTTTGCAAGTTTAGAAAATATGCCTTAATGCACGTTCTAGATATAGCACAAGGTAGACTACAATAAGTGGGGGTTTCAAATAAGGCAAGGACGAAAATTTTGCACTTTTATACAAATGTTTTTGTAGTAAAATTGTATTTATTTATTATTATTTTTTTTTTTAATTCTCCCTTGGCTAGGCGAACTTTTTAATATCAACGAAAACTAGTTTTTAAGACCCCTAAATATGGCAACAATGCCTAAACACAAATTGACCCGTTTTTATGGCAACGGACTACGTAATGATTTTAACAGTCTATTATGTTGTTAACTTGCACCACAAGTCCTTTCATCCAACAAAGTATAAACGAAATGATTTTTTGACCGTGGACACAATGTCAAGTATTTACGAGAAATTACTCTGAAGAAACTTTATGTGCTACAATGTCAGTGGGTGTCTTTTTCTACTCAGGGCTTGAATGGCAATTGGTCTTCAAAGGGGTTGCTGGTACGGGAATTAAGCTGTATGATCTGTGGACTAACACGACTTGGGATGGTAAAATTTGGGGTGCCACGGGAACTATCGAAACGAAACACTGTACAATGCTTGGAAGAATGGAGTGTTGAATATCAAACAGGTGAGTAAATAATAAATATAAAAAGCGTGGTGAATTATTTATATTGACTTCTGTTTATAGCGTCCCTTTATATATTTGTTCGCTTGGCCCTTGCCGGAGGTTACTCGTGTGACTTGACCCGGCCTACCTCAGGGACTAGAAAACGCACCTCGGCCATAACAAAACAAATGATAAATTGAAGCAAAACAAAGACATGTTTTTGCACAAAGCAACAAATTGATTTTCAGATGTTGGGCAAGTTTGATGTCTTAATACGGATTGCATTGTTGTGGCCACGTGCAGGGTCGAAGTTTTTACATTTGTTTCGATAAAGAAACAACAAAAATAATTAATTTATTATTTATTTATTTATTTAAAATGGTGTTAAATATCAAAAAATATTGGGTCTGTACCTTCCAGAGGGGAATTTTTGCGCTGGTCAAAAGGTCAAATTCAATGCAGTTTTGACTGAATATCATCAAATTCAGGAAACAGCTGAAAATTATATGTACAAAATTTACCGACCATATATTGGAAATGTGACGTCATCGAACATTTTTTTATTTTGTCAAAAAAATTACACTTTAATGTTTCTAATAACAGCGGTATTTTACACCGTTTTTGTGAGGTTGGAGACTTTTTTTCGTCCAACTTTATAAGGACTCTATCTATTTGAAAGTGAGTGCATCACAAATCCGAATTTGACCTTGCCAGCCAATTTTATATACGAATGCTCATTTTCCGACTTCTTAAAAACTTTGAAAAACTTTTGACTTTTGACTATTTACGCAACCATGATAAACCTTCTATTTTCTGAAGCCAACCAACCTTTTGGAAATCAACTTAAAGAATGGTGTAGGTATCAAAGGTCTGCTGGAACACAGTCACATTTTTTTAAAACAAGGAAAATATTACTATACTTATACCTGGCTTTAGTTAGTTGTCCAAACATTTGTGTAACGCGGGAAGAATGTTCCTTTTAAAATGAGCTTCTGGTAATCGTTGGAGCCAGTTTGTTTGAAGTGGGCGTGACTTACGGTCGGATTTTCGCAAATGTGATGTTTTTTTTCCCCCAATTCGGTTCGATGATACAATCCTGTAAAACAGTTGTTTGAATCTCTGTCCAGGTCAAGCTGTCCTTGTATAACCACACTGAGGTCAAAGTTGAATTGGTATTCAATGGAGTAGACTCAGACATTTTGAGCTGGTTCGCCAAGGAGCGCCTTGTATCCTCTCCATGGAGTGACCTGACAACAACAGCCATTACAAATTACTTCTCTATCGCTGGACATGTGGTGAGAGGGTACGTATACATGATGGTAGTTAGCCCAGCACACGTAAACTATTTCATTTCAAACTCGTAGTTTCCATATCAGTTACACCTGACAATAGGTTACAAACTGTGACTGAAACAAACGCTTGGAAATTTAAATGCTCAAATATAATCTTCGAAAATATTGGGGGAAAAGTTCAATATGCTAATTTAAAATGTTCAATCTAGAACAACTTATAAAAGAAGATGAAAAGACAAGTTCGGAGTGAAATTTAAACGGTGTATAAGCAGTTTGAAATGGTATTTCATCACATTGTCCGTTTCTCGTGTTATTTTTTCATAAAAGGTAGAATTCTTACGTTAAGAAATGTATGGAAATAAATGATGCATGCCTCACTCCCGGGGATTGAATGTGTACTGAAAACAAACCTTGAAAGAACCAAAAAACTGCATCCGACGATTGTGTGTGCGAGAAAGAAAAGGTATTCGGGATGAATAATAATCAAAGTCCAAGCAATGAAAGAACAAAAAGAATACTTCGATTTACCAGGTTGACAAACATATTTGTTTGGTGGGGTTGAGGCGTGAGCGTATATAAGTGGAATCCATTTATTAAGTGAAAGTATTTCTGACACCATCTTTCATATTCAAAAAAGACAAACGTCGGCTGAGATTGCTGATAAATAATTTACTTGTGGTTCATTTTATAATCAGAACTCTCTCCCGTATCATATTGTCATACAAACTTTAGCAGATGGAATTTTGCTCGACGGTTCTTCATCAATAGGTACTACGCCGGCTGTTCTTCTGACCGCGGCTGGCTGGTGGTGCTAGATTCAGAAGGGCATTGTTCATGGGATCGGGATGATTCATACAGCAGTTATCCCGTCATACTGTACAGCACTCACGAATCTATTACCTGGGAGTATGAACTTAAAGGTACACCATAGTAATTGTCTTAATAAATAAAACAATAGCTCTCTTTACTGAGTGAATCAAAATCTATCATTTTTTCTCGCTCTTCCTACCTTTGATTTTTGTATTTTGTGTTTCCAACCTCTTGTAGTTAAACCAGGTCCTTCTCTCTGCCCGCCCCTTTGTCTCCATTGTTTCATCCCTTGCTTTTTCTGTGTGCTTTCTGCCGCTGTCACTGCTTCTGTACACCAGTATACCTGTTTATTGTGTTGTGTTGTCATTTAGCCATCGAGAAAGAATCTGCTAGAATCGAAACGTCAGGCCATTAAACCCTGCACAGTGCCATCGTACTGTGATCAACAGTCAGTCTTTAATTAAATAATCAGTACTCCGCCATTTTTTATTTTAATTTTTTATCTAAAAATATTCCAGGTTCCCCATCTACACCTAGCCGAATAGCATGGTAAATGTCTTGTAATTATTAAAAATAATATGTGCTTGAAATTTTTTTTATCCAGTCAAAAGGGTCTATATTTAAAGGTTTTGTGCCATTTGAAAGTGATTGGGTTATAAAAAATAAAATAAAAAAATGAATTACACGCTAATACAAACGGACAGTAGATGTCACAGTTCGATGGCGTAAGTGTGTGGATTTTGTTGATGGTGTCACGCAGGGTTTTAACTATTTTTGCAAAATCTTAAAGCAGGATATAGGCAGACACCCCTCCAAAACACATTTTCTTTGGTCTTAAAGGCCCTGTACACTATTGGTAAGATCGAAAAACACAAATGTTCACAGATTCACACATAACTAACATGATTTAAAGTAAGTAATAGTAGAAAGGGTTCCTTAAAATATTTCTGCCTAAAATGCTATCGTTTCTGAGAAATGAATAAAACAATAGTTTTTATCGCGCGCAATAATAAACTCGTTGTTTGAAAAACAGAAAACACATAAGGTCTCTTTTCACTATTTTCTCGTGAACTCGATGACCAATTGAGCTCAAATTTTCACAGGTTTGTTATTTCATGTATATGGTTAATCACACAAAACATGAACACTGTTTGCGACTGTTTTGTCAGCTCTACCAATCCTGTATAATACCTTTAAATATGAACATTAAAACACGAAAATTTCCTTCCAAGTATTCTTTTTAGGTGGAGTATTCTTTTTAGCTGAATCAACCAGGTTTACATATAATTTACCCTAAATAACAAAAATATGCTTCTAAAGCATTCTTCTGAATATTTCAACAAATCTGCGCAATGTTCTTCTCTTACAGGGAAATTAATTGGTTGAACTGATCCTGATATCAAATGCACTGGTGCATTCTCATAATAAACTATTTGAAAATTCAACCTGTATTGAAAGAGACTGCAATCAACCTCCGAAAGTGTTTGATTGGCACAAACCTCCATCTGAACGGTTGAACTTAACTGAAATTATTCTGAATGATAATAAAGTAATACATTATCATTTTAAAATGTTTTCTCTTTCTCGCTGTTTAAACCTTATTCATTTTTATTGTGCTCCAACGTTTACGAAGGCAAATTTTGTCAATACCGTCGTTATAGCCTGTCGATGGTCTGACAGCAACGTTAACTATGTAAATATCGCATCAGTAAACGAACAACATTTGCTTGTTTCACACACAAAATATGTATCTGTGTGTAACCACTCACTGGCCCGGCAGCCCCCCCCCCCCCAGCAGAAGTTCGCAGAACTGAACCATTTTATCAGAAGCGGTGTACTAAAGCACATTAAAATTGTCAAATACGTTTTCGAAAAATAAAGAAATAATAAGTGATAATGATAAGCCAAATTAATATAAATATACTTCAATCTTCTGTATGGTGCTTTTTAACGAGCCGTTTGTTTTGTTGCACTTCTTGTTATTGTTCCCAGCTGGAACGTTGGGCAAAGCGGATTACTTGACCGTCCACATCGAGACTGAGTGAGACGAGCTTTTGGGGTGAGCGTATCCGCACCGAGCACGACCTACTGGTGTCGCAGTTAAATTATATCATTTAAAGACACTGGACACTATTGGTAATTGTCAAAGACCAGTCTTCTCACTTGGTGTATCTCAACATATGGATAGAATAACAAACCTGTAAAAACTTGAGCTCAATTGGTCATCGAAGTTGCGAGATAACTATGAAAGAAAAAACACCCTTGTCACACGAAGTTGTGTGCTTTCAGATGGTTGATTTCGAGACCTCAAAATCTAATTCTGAGGTCTCGAAATCAAATTCGTGGAAAATTACTTCTTTCTCGAAAACTGTGTCACTTCAGAGGGAGCCGTTTCTCACAATGTTTTATACTGTCAACCTCTCCCCATTACTCGTTACCAAGTAAGGTTTTATGCTAATAATTATTTTGAGTAATTACCAATAGTGTCCACTGCCTTTAAAAGTGTTTTTGTTTGGTCAAAGCATACGCATATCCAGGGGGCCGATGAGGCACGTGCCCCGGTAAAATTTGACCCAAAAGGAGAGAGAGGGGGTGAGAGAATTTGCCATTTGTTCCATCAGCATCACGCTGAAATTTCAATCTGGCTAAAACTGATTCTCTTTTATGGGTATATTTTTAAAAAAATATAAAAAAATAAAAAAAAAATAAATAAAAAAAACAGTTACACCATAATAAAACTAGATAGTCATTGGTAAGCGTTGGTGTCAGTCAAGACAATGGCAATCGTTTATATACATAATTTTTTAATTTTCGCCCTTCACAGTTGAATTGTAAATGTTAACGCTAATGATGATGAAATGATGTAGCTCTTACTAACACCACGCTCAACAAAACATTTACATTTTCTTTCATTATGATGATAATGTCAACAACGAATGCCTAATTAGCATTTAATTAGTGTGAGCATTTGCTGCCAGGTAACAGCCTCCTAAATTGTTGTGTTCATTTGAACCTTATGAAAAGTAACAACATATAAATTAGCGGTAGCTGTTAACGGGAGGCAATTATCGTTCCCTTGGGTCTTATCACCTCCGAATTTAAAAATAATATGTTAATCAATGACAATAATAACGAAAAGGACGAAAATTTGATGTAAAAACAAGCATTGGGTATCTTTTGAAATTTAACCACGATTCTAGTAATTTACTGCAAGGGTCTTGAAAACTGGAAAAAAAATCAGCAAACTCGGGTGTTGCAGTGACTAAAGGGTTAACATAATGGTATTGCGAAACTTCAACCCTAATTTTAGAATACAATCTTCATCAAAACTCATTGTAATAAAACAATAATATTATGGTTTGTTTTAATGCTAAAGGCACAGTGCGTGAGCACGACACGCATATGCGTTAGCACTGCATTGTGGGTAAAGAAAGTAAGCCGCGAGAGATCTCGTTAAATACAAATAATTTTTAAAAAATAAATAAATAAAACAAGTTAGATAGCCCGTGAGTCCTGATTTTATTTATGGACTAAAGACCTGTAAGTATTTTAATTGAGCTATCAGTTAAACAGTAGTTTGTAGCTTTGGGTCCTTCCTATTCTTTGATGTATCAAATCTACAAGCAACATAATTTAAGGGGCCCTTAGTCCACACGCTAGTATGCTTTTTACGGACCCCTGATGGCCTTCAAGCATTGTTGTTTCTTTTCCACTGGCTATAGTTATGTAGTTACTGTACAATTTTAATGTGATATTGTTCTCATTCTTGTTGGGATTTAGAAATAAAGTTAAGTTAAGTTAAACGGTTGGTGACAGGGGCAACGCCCAAAGAGATGCGGTTTGGGATAGCTTTTCTTTCTCTTCATGTCTGTCTGTAGGAACCAGTCGATCTTTTGAAAAGTATAAATAGTTCATTTTAGGTTTGGAGACGGTCGAGGTTTGCGCCGCAGTACCCGCAATACTTTAAAAAGACTGCTGACGTGCACAAGTAACCACCTTAAATAAATTTTGTATTATTGCATTCCCTAGTCGCCACTGCCAAGTCTTTAAAAAAAATACTAAAACCAATGAAAAGTATCATTTTTCCTGGATTTAATTTTTTTTAATTGAAGTTTTTGTTCGAGGTTGGAATTCCCTTGATTGGGGAATTCCAACCTCGAACAAACTCGACTGACAAAAAGAAGGCCATCTATTGTCAAACTTTTTCCCAGTAGCAAAATCTTTTTTTTTTTTGCCAGTTTTTTCCTCTGTCCAAAGAACACTATTTTTGTGCGTTTCACGCATCTTTTGTTACACAAGCTATCATGACGGGTATTACAAAAATACAACAAAACTCGAGATAAAGTGACACACTAAATTTCAAGGTTTACTAAAAACCAAGGTTTACTAAAAAAAAACAAGGTTTACTAAAAACCAAGGGGACAAATCGTATCAGTCACAGACTGACTCATTTTCGGGCCAAGATGATTAAAAGACTTATGAAAACACCTGTGCACTAAACAATCGAGTCAGACAAAAAAACATTTCTCCAAACTTCAAATATATATTTGAATTTACGACGTAAAAAATTTAATGCGCCGCATTACCCGCAACTCTTTAAAGAAAATGCTGACTTTCACGAATAACCGCCCTAAATAATTTCTGTAAATTGCATTTCCTGGTTGCAACTGCCAAGTCTTTAAAAATAATACACAAACCAATGAGAAGAGGTTTTTTCGCGGATTTGATTTTTTTTATTTAATTGAAGTTTTTGTTCGAGGTTGGAATTCCCTGGACTACAGATTGATAAAAAGAAGGCTCTCTATTGTCCAACTATTGCCCAGTAACAACATTTGGCTCTTTTTTCCTTTATGCCAAACAACATTATTTTTGTGCGTTTCACTTTTTTATGTATTTGTTACATTGGCTATCACGGAAATACAACAAAACCCGAGATAAAGTGAAACACTAAAAAACAAGGTTTACTAAAAATTGTAGGGAACAAATCGGATCAGTCACAGACCGACTTATTATCGGGCTTGGTTAAGATGATAAAAAAAAAATGAAAACACCTGTTCGCTAAGCAATCGAGTAAGACAAAATCTATTCTCCAATCTTCAAATATATATTGAATTTTACGACGAAAAATTTGTTCTAGCCAATTAAAAGTAAATTAAAGGTTCGTGGAGCCACATAATGACACAGTATTTATTGGAATTTGGACAAATTCCTGACCACTTGGAAACTTTCTTTGAAAACAAAATAGCTAACTTTGTGATTTCTGTGACAGATTAATATAAATAATTGGTCTAACTTTATGTGGTCATATTTAGCCTCCCTAAGGCTCACATAATTTCGTGTATTTGATGATAGAACCTCTAAAAGCTGCACACAAACTAAATGGGTATGAAGTATTGTACCGAAACTGGACTTTTGAATTATTACGGAATTTTAGTATTAATTTTAACTTGGGGAATAAATATGCATATTTGATTTCTAACTCATTTTAAAGTTTGAAGCCAAAAATTCATACAAGTATTTTAAGAGACAAAACCACAAACTGACAACATTATTGCTAACGTTCTCCGTGTCAGTTTGTTCATGTACTCGGCTTTTAATTGACGCCACCATCGATGCCCCGTCCCGGCCCCGAACCACCCACTCCGTGGTCCCAACGGCCCTAGACATGCCACGAAATCATTACAACCTTGGCGCCTACAATCACCATTGATAACTTTTTAATTGTAAAAAATTATATTTAATTGATAATTGATAAACAACAAAACGGGAGTAGATAAGCGCCGAACACTAAACAATAAACAACATACAACAAACATTAAGAATTCCTCGGGGGAGTCCAAAGTTAAACAAAGAAAAACTTTGTGGGGTTCATTGTTCCATTGTGTAAAAGACCCCTACAAGGGCCAGATGGGTAAGCTCAAAGGTACCAACACTATAAAGACTTTGTATACCCAGCTGTTAACTGTAAGAAATACTGCACGTATAATAGGCCTACTAAAACTGAGCACTAAACCGTAATCATTAGTAGTAACAATTTATTTAAAAAACACCTAACATGTTGCATTCACCAACGGTACGTTGTCAAACAACAATTGTTCTTCGTATCAACATCCGACATTTGGATGATTATAAGTTAGACTTAAATTTCTTTTGCTAAAACTGTATGCTTTTAAGCAATTTATATATTTCCTTTATGTGTGGAATGACTATCCGTAAGAGAAAGAGCTATCGACTCACATAGGTATAAATTAGTAATCCACAAAAATAGTTTACCTGTAATTAGTTTGCTCATTCGCACCGTCTCTACCTTTCTCATTCTGTGTGGATTTAACTCATTTTTTGCAACATTTTAACTGCATATGCTTTAGCTTCATACTTGGGCGATGTCATAGTTTTTGTTTAATTCAGTGATTATTGTATGCCAAATCTCCCCTGTTTGGGTTTTTTTTTTAATGTTTTATTACGTAATTGGATATTGATCGATACTATAACCCCCATTGGGCACACAACCTCGTGGTCTGTCGTCCAGAGGCGTGTGTGCTGGTCATCGTGGCTCTTTTACTCTGCTCATAGTATCAAAAGACGAAAATAGAATTAGCTGTTGCTGTTATGGAGGTAGAATTCTACCTCCATGCTGTTACTAATTGCAGGGGCGGATCCAGGATTTTTTAAACCGGGGGGCACAACGGTGCAACCAGTATTTTGTATTAGAGGGTAAACAAAAAAATGGGTGGGATCCAGGGGCCGGCCTGAGCTTTTGGCATTCTGTGGGGTTAAAAATCAAGCTTCCATGTGCCTAAAACAGAGAAATAGACACACTTTTATTGGAAATCAGATCCATATAAACCTTCTAAGTTTACTGGAAAAATTTCAGTAACATCGATGGTGGGGTCCAGGGGTGAGGCTCCGCTGTGGGTCCAGGGGGGCGAAGCCCCCGGAAGCTCTGAGCTTTTTGCATTTTGAGGGTGAAAAATCAAGCCTCTGTGCCTGGAACCGAGAAATAGACATACTTTTTAAGCACTTCTGATCCATACCAATCTTCTAACTTTACTCAAAGAAAATTTCAATCCCCCAAAATCTCGCGTTTGGATCTGGTCGCTGCAATATCTGGTTTTATGCATATTCATTCATTAAAAAAATATAGTTAAAGCTAAGTGTAGTCTTTACACTTGAATGCCAGAACGACATGAAATTATTTTGTATCCAGGACAAATTGGCACGTCAGGTTTCAAACGAAAGACTCTGCTAGGGTCGAAACGTCAGGCCACTAATTAATGTTTGCAGTGTTGAATGCAGTACATTCACATAGCTTTGTACAGCGAATGTTTACTTGTCAGTCCAACATAGAAAACTATATCCGCCTACGCAGTTTTTTCCAGTAAAATCGGATGTTATTTTAAATTCATAGCTTTTTAAATCCCTTGCTTGAGTTGGAGATTCGGCAACCATTGTAAATTGTGGCAATGTAATAAACTAATTGAACACAGAGTTGTTGCGCCTGTACGTGTTTTCTTGTGTGTCAGTGTCGGTCAATATGATTGGAAGAACCAATGATATTAAGAAAATGTGTTGCAAGTGTCATGATCGAACTCGCAACCATATTATTTTTCTTTTGACGGGGGGTGCATATAGTGCCCCCTCCATATTTTTCGAAGTTCGTGAACGATTTTTGACAAACTCTCTTAAGTGTTAATTTTAGCACGTTCTACATACAATCATGCCGTAAAAGCTTTTTTTTAATCGCCAATTTTTGTAGTTGTTTGTCAATTTTGGACAACAATCGTATTTTTCAAATAAGTTCCGGAACTTTTGTCCAAATGATATGACACTTTGAGAAATTGTTTATTTTGGCAACAAATAACATGGCACTGTATTGTATTACTGATGTCAACGTTGTGGGCGCTATACTGTTGGTTTATCTAATTTGGAGGGGGGGGGGTTGTATATTGTAATCTATATTGCCGCCATCTTTGGGGGCCCAGTGTGCAATGATAGGCCTGGTTGATGATTATATAGTATTTCGTGGCCGAAACAGTTGAAAATGTACATTGAAAATATATTTATATATATATATATATATATATATATAGTTTGAACTCCTAAGTTCAGGCTAAAATCACAAAATCTAAGATGGCCTCCAGATACGTTGGCCATTTTGAATTTCTACAATTCATTTAAAGGCAGTGGACACTATTGGTAATTACTCAAAATAATTATTAGCATAAAACCTTACTTGGTAACGAGTAATGGGGAGAGGTTGACAGTATAAAACATTGTGAGAAACGGCTCCCTCTGAAGTGACACAGTTTTCGAGAAAGAAGTAATTTTCCACGAATTTGATTTCGAGACCTCAGAATTAGATTTTGAGGTCTCGAAATCAACCATCTGAAAGCACACAACTTCGTGTGACAAGGGTGTTTTTTCTTTCATAGTTATCTCGCAACTTCGATGACCAATTGAGCTCAAGTTTTTACAGGTTTGTTATTCTATCCATATGTTGAGATACACCAAGTGAGAAGACTGGTCTTTGACAATTACCAATAGTGTCCAGTGTCTTTAAATGATATAATTTAACTGCGACACCAGTAGGTCGTGCTCGGTGCGGATACGCTCACCCCAAAAGCTCGTCTCACTCAGTCTCGATGTGGACGGTCAAGTAATCCGCTTTGCCCAACGTTCCAGCTGGGAACAATAACAAGAAGTGCAACAAAACAAACGGCTCGTTAAAAAGCACCATACAGAAGATTGAAGTATATTTATATTAATTTGGCTTATCATTATCACTTATTATTTCTTTATTTTTCGAAAACGTATTTGACAATTTTAATGTGCTTTAGTACACCGCTTCTGATAAAATGGTTCAGTTCTGCGAACTTCTGCTGGGGGGGGGGCTGCCGGGTCAGTGAGTGGTTACACACAGATACATATTTTTTTCTGGAAACAAGCAAATGTTGTTCGTTTACTGATGCGATATTTACATAGTTAACGTTGCTGTCAGACCATCGACAGGCTATAATGACGGTATTGACAAAATTTGCCTTCGTAAACGTTGGAGCACAATAAAAATGAATAAGGTTTAAACAGCGAGAAAGAGAAAACATTTTAAAATGATAATGTTTTACTTTATTATCATTCAGAATAATTTCAGTTAAGTTCAACCGTTCAGATGGAGGTTTGTGCCAATCAAACACTTTCGGAGGTTGATTGCAGTCTCTTTCAATAGTTATCGTAGTTATCTCGCAACTTCGATGACCAATTGAGCTCAAGTTTTTACAGGTTTGTTATTCTATCCATATGTTGAGATACACCAAGTGAGAAGACTGGTCTTTGACAATTACCAATAGTGTCCAGTGTCTTTAAAACTATGACATGACCCATCACTTCCACGTTTGGGGAAAATGTGTGGAAACTGTGTTTAAAATGACTGAGAGAAATCACCAAAACATGTTAAAAACATTTTACCCAAGGTCAAACAAAAGGTTGCCATGAAAACAGTTGTCCTCTCAGATAAAAATTATGTTATGACCCTAGACAATCTCGGGAAATGTCGGAAAAAATTGGTGATTGGATGCAGCAATAAAAAGTTACGTGTAAAATTATAGTGACATTGTGCCCTTCCCCCTCCCCCTCCCCCACACCGGTCGCGATTTTTGTTTTCTGCAGCACACGTCGGCGAAGGAGGCTTCTTCCCTATCCCTTAACTGTTGACTCCATAGCCGACGTGTACTGCACAACATAAATTTGCACCCCGGTCCTGATAGGGTAAAACTTCTGGTTTGGACAGCAATGTCAAATTAGGTCACCACTGCCTTAACATCATTGCATACAGTTTCTATTATACCAAGACTCAAATAATAACATCGCATGGTTCTCAAGACATGTTTTTGAAAGTGATAAACTCTTGCTTAATCTGATTTGACACCGTGATAATGACGTCCATATTGCTGCTTTCACTTCTATGCCTTAAAATTGTAACTCTGTGTTTTGGTTCATGCCTGTAGTTTTTTCAGAGCGAATTTTGAAACACCACGTCATGGATTTCAACAAGTGGGTCTTTACATTCCTATAGGAGGAATTTTGTGTCATTCAAAAGGTCAAACAATGCCGTTTTTATTGAATATTATTGGAAGTCGGGAGTGAACCAAATCATCCCCGTGCAAAAATATACTGACCCATTTTTCTCACTCAGAATGTTCTCTTCGGATGTTTTGAAAGTTGTTTACACTATTTTAACACGAGGTTAGAGACTTGCAATTTTTTCCCTACTCACATGAGGACTCCATCTATTGGAAAATGAGAACATCACAAAATTGAGTTTCACATTTTCCTTCCTCTTAAAACCCTTCAACGTGTGAGGTCCCTAGAATCTTGCTAACTGAA